>JARUPZ010000004.1:4479749-5079749 GCA_031213475.1 Nereocystis luetkeana | reverse complement strand
GAAATCACCACAAATTCATCACAAAGTTGCGATGAAAGCGGAACGCTTCAGTGGGCAAAGGCTTCGTGAGGAAGTCAGCATGCTGCAATGCAGACAATACGTGAACAATCTCGAACTCCCCATTTGCAACACGTTCCCGAAGGAAGTGATGGCGGACATCAATGTCCTTGCTGTTCGGAGTGGTCACAAGGTTTTTCGCCAAATGTATCGCCCCCTGTTTATCTTCCCTCACCGTGGTACATCCAACATCGCGGTCCGGAAAAATAAAACTCCAGAGATAACGCATGAAAATCGCCTCGCGGAAAACGGTGGCCATCGCCACATACTCTGCCTCCGTGGACGAGAAGGTAATGGATTTCTGAGTCCTAGAGTAGAACGATACACAGGCACCAGCGCACATGATAACTCCACCAGAAACAGACCTCCGGTCATTGGCCTCGTGCGCGTAGTCCGCATCCACGTACAACTCCAACTGAACTCTATTACTCAGACCCCTCTGGAAAGTAATACCGTACGTACTCGTAGATTTGATGTACAGAAGGATATGCAACGCTGCCTGCCAATGTAATAACTTTGGTGCTGCCGAGTATCTTGCCACCGCCCGAACCGCGTTAAGGATGTCCGGGCGGGTCTGATTCGCCAGCCACATCAAATGACCTACTAACGACCGAAAAAGCTCATCAACGTCTGGTTCATCCTTGTCAAACACCTCAAGCTTTAGGTCAACCATCGCAAGAACGCACTTGCCGCGGGTGACACCGAACTTCGCTACGATGCTTTCAGCGAAAACCTGCTGTGATATCGTCAATGTCCCTGCATCCCAGTCTCGAGAGAATCGGCAACCTGCGTACCATCGCAACTCCTCCAGGTTGTTGATAGGAACGAACTGGTTCAGGTCCTCACAAAACTGGTCACACCTACTCTTGAGCCCCATCGCAAATATGTCATCCACATGCACCACTACTACGATAGAAACGGCCCCCGCCTTCCCACAAACGCATGACACACGCATCAGCCTCACACTGCTCAAAACCAAGACCCCTCATACCACGTACCAAGTGATGATGCCATTTCCGCGACGCCTGCTTCAAACCATACAGGCTGCGACATAACTTGACCACTTTGCCGGACATCGACCCGCACCCCTTGGGGAGGCGCATGTAGACGTCCTCGCTCAACTCTGACTGGACAAACGCCTGCTCGGCATCAAAATGGCATAAATCCAATCCAAACTCAAACGCGACGGCAGCGAGCAAACGAATGCTCGCAACGGATGGGCACGGGGAACAAGTCTCGAAATAATCAACTCCTGTACGCTGTCCAAAGCCCCTAGCTACCAACCTGGCCTTTGCCCGCACTACTCTGCCAAATTCGTTAACCTTCCAAGAATAAACCCACATAGCAGAGATCACGTTGATTCCGTTTCGTTGCTATTTGCCTCTATCCTTCTCATCCACCACAGCACCGAACGTCTTCGCGCGGTACAGACCGTCGAATTCAGTGTCCATGGCGTGGAACCAAACGCCTCCGTGTTCATCCTCGCACGCTTCGCGATGTGAGTCGGGCGTTACCAACTCACTCGCAGGGCATGAAGGCAGTTCAGGGGCGGGCATGTGCGGCGGAGACTGATCGGCGATGACCATGGCGATATTCTCCCGCGCAGCTAGCATCGAAACGAAGCCATGCTGCGTACCCAGGCCCCCCTGTTGCCGCGACGCCGACCGCGTCACCGCCGGCGATACCCGCGGTCGTTGCTGCTGCTGCTGCACCGGCATCTCCGACACAGTGGGCGGAGATGCGGGCGAGGAGTCTGGCGATGCAATGGTTGCGGGTGGCGCAGGGGGAAGGGACACGGGCAAGGACTCCGTCGGTGCAACGGTCGCTGGCGTCGGCTCCTGCTGCTGCGGTACGGACGACGCAGCAGCCAGGGGTGTGGGCGAAGACTCTGGCGTTACACCAGACGATGGCGTCGACGGCTGGTACCACACCTCGAAGCCCCGCGGCGCTTGCGGTTGCTGAGCTGGGTCACCGACAGCCCCCCCCCTGGCCGGTGGCGGGGACCCGGTTATCGCGGTCCCTCCATCGAACGGTGCGCGCCGGTAGCCCCACGTCACATCGGTTGAGTAGCTCGCGATGCCGGGTGGCGACAACATGATCTTGCTGCAATCCGACGCGTGGTCGTTGCCGGAGTTCAGGTAGAAGCATGGCTCGCCCTTCGGCTCTGACGTGGCCGCCCGCTTGGCCTTGTGGCGTCCCGGCATCATGTATGGAAGCACCGGGCCCCTTTAAGGCCTCTCGTGAAACTTCTCGAACGAGCACCTCATGTCGGGCTTGTCATCCACTCGTGCCATGAGGTTGAGCGCGTCGTACATCCACGTCCATGCTCCCGACCACGTGCGATCGTAATTGAGCGCCCTGGCCGGAAACTCCACCCCGTCGAACATGGTCTGGACATCCAAGAATGCAGCCTGGCCTCCTTCGGCAACAAGAGCTAGCTTGCGCTCCACCCGCCCGTTGCGCTTCGGACCGTCGACGGAGGTGAACTCGCGACGGATGTCGTTCTCGGTCATCAGCCTTTGGAACTCGGCGCTGGTGAATTCGGACGCGTTGTCCGTGCGAAGGCATCCAGGCTTCCCGTAGACATTTACGGCGGCCATGAAAGTGCGGAAACCGAGGGTAACGGTGGCCGCGCTCTTGTCCGGCAGAAATACCGGCCAGCCCATGTTGGTGGCGTCGTCCACGATCATCAAGCAGTACCGAGCGCCGCCCGATTACGTCGGCATGGACCCTGCGAGGTCGGCGAACAGGCGCCGCATCCGCTTCGCAGCACGGGACGATGTGGATTTTGCGATGGCTTTGCGGATTCCCTTCCCGTATCGTGGGCGTGGCCAAGAGAACAGTGCAGGTCGTTGACGTCTATGCATCTCTGCCCACCAGGCCTCAACACTGCAGCAGCAAGTGCGGGGGGTGTCTCGTGTCTCGCTACTCGAGTGGCCTCGACGTAGTTACCGAACTTTTCCTTGCGGAAAAACACGCGTCCGTTAAGCATGTGTGCCCCGTTGTGGTCAAGGGTGATGACGTGTTCCTCTTGAATCACGTTGAACGAGCAAAAATCGAAGGGGATCCCAGGCACATACGCCACATTCCTCAGAATCACGGCTACGTCCTCCGCACAGTGCATCACTAGATCGACACAACCGAAAAACTCTACCTTCATTTCCTTTCCATCGCCTATGATCAAAAACTTCTCATCAGGGGTAGGAGGTCTCTTGTTGTAAAATAATGTACAATCACCAGTGCAATGGATTGACGCAGCACTATCTCTAATCAGAATCTTACTCCCAGGCCTTGTTGGCCTCATAAGACCACCACCAACAGAAAGAGCATACCACTTGCCTAAAGACGTCGAATGCGCCACGAGGAGAGTGGGCCACTTGACCTGCTGATCGCTGCTGGACGTCGCTTGGCTTTCGATAGTCGAGGAAAGCGGGCCGCCCTCGTAAGCTTCCCCAGCTACACCACTCGGCTCTGGCTGACCTTGCGCTCCACCGCCCACACCGCCCCCGTTCCAGTATGATTTGCCGCCGCCCATACCGCCCCCATCCCAGTACGGTTCGCCGCCGCCCAAACCGCCCCCGCCCCATTTTGGTTCGCCGCCGCCCATACCGCCCCCGCCCCCGCCCCATTTTGGTTCGCCGCCGCCCACACCGCCCCCGTCCCACTGCTGTACGACTCCGCCCACACCGCCCCCGTCCAATTCGTCGCCATGATTTACGAAGCCAGTTTGGTGCAGAGGCCAAGCTCCCGGTGGTGATGGTGCACTGCTGTAGTGGTCCTGAGGTGCCGGAGGGCCATACGGAGGGGCCGCGACAATGTTTGCATGAATACGGGTAGGCGGGGCAGTGCGGCATTGCCTGGCCATATGGCCGAAAGCGCCACACGTGCTGCAGACCCCCGAAAAGGCGATCGGCGCTCGACAAATCGCGGATTTATGTCCGAAAGTGCCACACCGGTCGCACTAGTACGTTTCTCCCATGAACGCTCCTGGAGGCGGAGGGGATTCGGGCTGATACCACCCCCTTCCGGTGTTACCTGCCCCAGCAGTGCCCCCCGGCCTCTGCGGCTGCAGTTGCTGCTGCTGCGGATGAGGTGGGTGCGGCTGCTGGTAACTATGGCCTTCACCCCCACGTTGCTGCTGTTGGCCTCCCCCCAGCTGACGCTGCTGCTGCTGCCGGTGCCACTGTATTGCCGCTGCTTCTGCTGGTGTGGCTGTTGCTGTCCATACGACCGCTGCTGCTGTTGCTGTCCATACTGCCTTTGCTGCTGCTGCTGCTGTGGCCCGCCGCCTCCATACCCGCCCTGAAAACCCCCACCATTGGCGAGGGCGTGGGGATCCGCCAACGGCGCTGGAGCCATTGACGCGACCGCCGCTAACTTCCGCTCCTCCAACTTCGTCTTGCGGTTAGCGTGGGAGGTGCGGACGATTTCCTCCATCTCCGGTCGCATGATACCGGGCCGAAGCAAACTAGCACGCTGCTCCACGTCGTAAACCTCGGACGGAAGACGACGTGTGAGTATGCGAGTAACCTCGCGGTCCGACTTGCGGATACCCAATGGGGACAAGACATTGAGTTCCCCTCGGCCCGGGCGAAGAACAGCTTTGGGTCCTCATCTCCCTCCATTCCGATCTTCTCGAACTCTTTGTCGAGCTGATCCCTCTCGGCATCACCCTCTGGCTGATACCAATCCATCACAGCCTTTCATGCTCCCTCCACCGACCCAGCGGCATGCATGCGTTCCTCCACAGGCTGTCCTTGCATGGCTTCCATAAGGAATTCCCATGCCTTCTCGCACTTCTCGACTCTCTGCTGCCCATGGAGGTAAATCGACCGTTTTCGCTCCTCAATCCCTCCTAAACCTCCGGCTATCCGAATGGGGTCGCTCGTGGGCTCAAGTGCCCCGATCAGACCCCGCGCCGTCAAAAACGGTTGGAATCTGTGTGACCACAAATGCAGCTGACTGCGCCCATCAAACTTGGGTACCCGCATGCTATTTTGCGACGACAAGATGAGCGCCGGAGGAGTCTGGTGACGGTAGTCTGGCTCCAGCACAGGCTGCCCAACACTTGCCTGCGCCCCTGTCTGCTGTATGAGCCGCCCGCTCCTCCCAGCGGTATCCCCCTAAGCCGCTGCCTCCGCTGACATCCTTAACGCTCTCTCCGTTGCCACCGTCGCGTCTCGGTCAGCCAACGTCGCGTCTCGCTCAGCCAGATTAGTCGTCACCTCCGCAAGTTGCTGCCGAAGCAGCTCGAATTCCTCGGCCATAACAACAACCCTTCAGCAAACTCCGGGCCCGGAAACACGATATCGTGTTTGAATACGTTTGCTGTAAAACGTAGTCTATGCAACCGCGCGGCGTGCCCCTATGGCGTAGGTCGAGGAGAGAAAACAAAATACTTGTACAATAAGCCAAACACAACACACACCAGGTGGATCAATACCTTTCTGTCAGAGACCCCACCACATAAACCACACACAGGAGGCAAGCCGCACCAAGATTGTCACCGGCTGCACCACTCACATATAGACAGGCAGTATCGTTATCATCAAAGCCTGGGCCGTATCATTAACATCATCGACTGCTCCCGGAGGAGCAGCTCCATCCCTCCATCCACGAGGCATACTAAATAATGCCCCGATACATAATACGAAACCCCACAATATATGAAACCCCCAATATCCGCAGACCTGTATCAAGCTACCGCATACCACAAACAGACGGCATGTGCCGTATTTTGAATTTGTACTGCTGTTATTTCCTGGTGAACACTGCACATACATATTAATAGGATACCAACAATGTTGTTGTACTGTTGCTGCTGTTCTATTACGGGGGACCATAGTTAATAGGACCAAATATTGTGAGTAAAAATGGTTAAATATATAGGTTTTTATGTGTACCATAGGTCCTATTAACTATGGTCCCCCGTAATAGTGCGCACCGGTGCTGCGCGGTCACTTTTGAAAATACCGAAGAAGCGAGAGTTTGTAAAAATCTTCGTCTTGCCCTTGCGCAGCATCTGGTTATTTGCACATTTCTCGGGCTTATGTATGTATTCGTTCCCACTTCCTAGGTCGACAGGGATCACGTCCCACACACACAAACACAAATGCGACGTGCGTGGTCGTCACAAACGGCAGAGGTTGATGAACGACTGCAGCTGTGCCGTGGCTCCCTGTATAGAAAGCTCGACGGACGGTGTGATCAGACATGAAACAGCAGCAGTCACGAGCAGACTAAAATGTTCAGAATTGTGGGGTCTCGATTTTGTCCTGCTAGGCTATAGCAGATCCGAATGACTCACCGTAGTTATATGCGAGAGGTGACACCTTCCAAGGCCCAGAGCACGGGCCGCGGACCCCGGCCGAGGCTCGTGTTTGTGCCGTTGTGTACACGCGGGCTCTCTGCGGGCCACGCAGCCGCAAGAAAAATGAACGACCAGCGGATAAACCAGAAAAGTGAACTGTTTAGTAAAACACGCCCATTTGGTATTGAGTAATATCTTATGAAGTGAAAATTCACCGGTCCATCCCTGCCGTGACCTGCCAGGGGCAACAAACGCCGCCTCCAGTGGATATCAGCCACTCCCAACACAATCAGGTCACGCATGTTGCAGCACATCCAAAAAACCCCAACCAACATAAATACGTACATGCCGTGAAAGGCAACGATCGTTAACCCCTGCTGTATGATGTTCAACAAGTTTGCGCCCAATTCGCGAAGGTGGGAGCATAGTGTTCCGTCCCCGCTCCTGTTGGCTCCACTACGTCCGTAGTTCCAGAATTTCGGTAAGATGCGTTATACAGTACCACGGCCGGTGTCGGCCAACGGGCGAAAGTTTCTGTGCTGGAGACCGTGGTTTGAGCCCTTAATCGATTGCCCTTGTCGTAGCCGCTACGCACGCTCATGAAAACAATAAGATAATCGCCATGTCGCGAGTTTTGAATACCGCTACCCTATACACGATCTGCCGTCCACAGGCAACGGGGCAGTCGGTAAAAACCAAACCAGGCAAGGTTTAAACACGGCATCTTTCGAGCACCGCTTCGGTACGTCTTCGTGGAAATAATCCAACATGAATCAGTATACTATGGTGGTGGCGGACAACCACGACAGGGACAAGGTTTCGACATCTCCTAGATGAACATAAGCGTCATACCATAGTACTGCCGGAACTACTGCAGCTATCGCAAGGAACAAAACCATACATTGGTATGTATCGTTGGTACAACACAACACCCTGCTGAGCCATCCCATGGTAGAGATCGTGTGTGTACTCGACAGAAGAGATCTACTCGATCCCATGCATGGCCGTGTTCGTAGGACCATGGTGGAGGGGGGTACCTTACTTTCTGAGCTCCTCACCCGGGGATATCAATATCTTACACGAAACCAGACCTCGAAGCCACAAAGCACGCGCGCTGTTACAAGTACAACACTAATATTATACACTCCCCTCCAGCCCCGACTCCCTGCTACTCCCCTCGCAAGCTAATACAAGTTCGTCATAGACTTAGACGTGCTGGGTGTTCTTGACGCCGGCAATTTCTTTTTCCAAGGACGCGTACGTAGGGTATCGCGCGGCGCTAGTCCCGGTGGTTGCACGCTCTTCCGTCGTGTTTTTGTGGTCTCGAGCGATGCCCCCATGTTGAACATCACCCGTACCCGCAGCGCTGCTTCCATCTAGAGTTTCAACCGGTGCGTGAAAATTCATCTACCCGCCACCACCTGCCCCCCACGCATCATTCATGTTGAACCCGTCTGCTCTGCAGTGGGACCACTTAAATGTATCGTAGACATACGGAAGCGCGTTGTTCCTAGGGTCGAGCGCTTCCAGGACCTCCTTGTTGGTGAGCACGTTTCCGCCCCCAGGAACGTTCCCTTTAATTCCCGTCTGTACTTTGAAATCATTCACGTCACCATTGAGGAGGCCGAACGGGAAAATGTCCTTCCCGGCGTGGCCCGCACAGTCCTCGCCGTAGATGCTGAGCACCTCGGTGTAGGTCGTTCCGTCGGGATAGGTGGTGGTGACATCCTCGTCCGGCCAGGTGAAGTCGGTTACAGACCCCGTCAGGACGGAGAACATCCACAGTCGCTCTATTGTTGGGTGCATCGGCCAGAATGTCGGGTCCAGCGATGAGCTCGCCTGTTGTGGTGGTAGTGGTGGTTTTTGCGGTTAATCGTGTGCGTGGTTGTTTTTCAGACACGAAACAAATAGAGTCGTCATCTGGGAGTTTTGGTGTTTGTGTTGGATCAAGCTTGTTTTTTTATTCGTTGTTTGTTTCTGCGATGAGCTCTCTTCCGGGATTGCTGCGACGATTTAAAGAGTACTTTTTCTCTGCCATATATAACGACACAGCCACTGGGAGATTTTGATTGTTCTAAAATTTGTTTGACGACGTTTCCCAAGGAACCATTTTTTCCGTTTTGCTGTCGGGTGTGTTTGCGTATGCATTTCAAATTTTTACGTCCTGATTGAATTTCGCCAAACGGAAGGAACCACAGATACTCAGACGTGGGAGCTGCATAACATCATACCGGATGCGTTGTTCGCATGTTGTCCATGCCCTCTCGTAAGCGTGCCCCGGATAAGGCTAGCACCGAAGCATTATAAGGCGAAAGCGTGCTCCGTAAAAGGCTAGCACCGAAGAATTATCAGGCGCAACATATACAAATCTCTATACCCCACCCATATGTTGTTCCGGGGAAAACCTGAAAGCGCAGCCCGATTATCAGTCCATACGCCTACGAGGTGCGTCACAACTCATGTTACACAACACTGATGGTCGGCTCATTGCTTTTGGGCGAAAAGCCCGGCCATAACGAATTTGTCCCTTGAAAAGCGTTACCCCTAATTCCAGCCCCACATTCCTAGCCCACGTCCTCGTGAAAAGCGTAATGTCACAATGTGTTGCATTCCCAAAAAAACCCGTGAAAGAAATTTGGCACGGCTGTCGCTAGAAAGTCGTGCAACATGCTGATGTGTGCGACTGTCGTCAACCAATGTACGATGATGGATGTTACAAGGTGGGAGATAAAACAAGTTAAAGCCGTCCAATCGCCCTTGTAGTCTGACGTGTAGTTGTTTATCGGTCACCAGGCAGCAGGCATCCGGATCAGGTTCGGATACGTTATGGATTACGTCCGCATATACCTTGCGCCCGCGCCAAGCCTCTGAACGTGGGTAGCTCTGGGCTTTGTGAGTCCGGCGGGGTGTGGGCAGCTTGGTGAGGCAGCAAGACTACAAGAGTTCGTAGAACCCATAGTGTACTCTTTTCCCGGTTTGGACGGGGAAAACGTATCCTCATAACTGCATTCAAAACACTACCACGAAACTCACAAGACCATACACGTTCAACCGGAAAAAAATTCATCAATAGTACAGGAGGAACGCAAGGTGAACTACTGTGGCGCAACTATAAAGAAGCGTATTGGCTGTCCTCAAAGGAACCTTCAGCAACGCATAATTAGCAGCAAACGGCAGCTGTGTGGCATTGACGCTCGTTGGCACACAATAGACATATAAAAGAGCTGGTGAAACATTAGCCACGATTTAACACATTAACGGACTTTATTCTGATGTGAAAAACCTCGTAAGCTTGTGTTCAACAGACGACGCTATTCTACGCAACCACGAAACTAGACAGCCGACGGAACAGTTTGCCATGCAACGCGCGAGACACGCGCATAGATACCCACCGGTTTCGAGCCGGGGACAACCAAACACATACGGGTTGTTGCGACGTCAGCTTGCTGCTGTCTTCGCTAACGCGATAGGTTTAAAGTGGTGGCGGGTGGTTCTTACAATAATCACAAACACAGCGTCGAAGAGTGGAGATTGTTTTGCAAATTTGTCTGCCGTAACATCGTCGAGGAAGCGTACGAGTAAAAGCGACCGTAGAGATTACGTACGGACGGACAATGGATGATAAGAATTACAAACGGATGGATAATAGATGGAAAGGATGACGTACGGACGGGAAATGGATGGAAACCGAATGGAAACAGTGATAAAGCGGGATCAAATCGGCTCATTACAATACCAAAGGCAATGGGAGCAAGGGAATCGAATTCGGGTTAGTTGGGTTTCGGTGGTGTTGATATCCACATTTTTCTGGATCATATTGGTTTGCGAAATTTGAAGTCCGTCGTCATCCAAACGTTCCATCACGCCCGGTGACGTTGACCCCAGGATCGACCACGATGTGAATATCAACACGTGCGCAAACGTTTCGATCGGAGCGCTCCCCTAGTCAAAACGATCGTCCGCACAGAATGATTGGGCCAACCTCCGTTATCTCCTCGGCGAGATTGTTTCAAAAGAAACGTACATTTTTCAATGCATCGGCCAACAAAGTCGGAGCGATGCGCATGTCTTACGACTGTCCCAGGAAACACCTGAAAACGTTGAATACATCGAACGCTGTAGATCACCCGAGTCACCCCACGGCAGGTATTCCATTTTTCGGGCCAAAGGTTTCTGAGTGATTGAGTTGTCTGAGTGAGGAACCTGCAGTGAGGATGGAAAATTTACTCGCGTATTCGTTTTAGGACCGGCGCATTAATGTGATGGTCGGGTGGTGCAAAATATATTCTTCCAATTATTTATGGTGTCGGGTGAGATTTTGAGCTCCTGATGTGAAGGGCTCAGGAACGTCTGGTGCACCCCTACCGTCGGATGGCTCACCCGGTTTTTCAATCTTACATCTATCTCGGGGCAGCCTTGCAGGAGGAGTAGTTTTCCATCGCCACGATCTAGAATGTGATCGTTTTTCAGTGCCGGTCATTGTCTCATTTTTGGGCTCGTATGTGTCGGGTGGTGTCTGTTCGACACGAGTTCGGCACATCATGCCATCATCAAGGCCAATTTGCGGCATTTGTTGGAGAATCGATATAGTGCTCTACGAGAGTTTATAAAATGTTCACAAAAGACGCACCTGAAGGTGATCTCCGTCGCTGATGGTGCTGGTGCAGAAAATAGAGACAACGGTTCGCTTCGTACTTTCATCCGCGTCCGCGAGGTACTCACTCAGAAAAGAGAGCGTTGAAAAAATCGTCAAGTAGTCGTCTCCTTGCGTCAGGTCGAAGTCGTGGCACCCGCAGATCCCGCTGGATACAACCTTCATGGCACACCGTGTGAAAGAACACGAGGCGGAACGGCCCATTTTATCACCACGACGCATGACACCAGGGAGGAGAGAGAAAAGCGAGAGGAATTGGCACGATAGTGGAGTTGAATTTCAATAGCACAATATTCTTTATCTATTCGGGTTTGGACAGCAGCAGTGTGTCGACATGTTCCGAACGGCGGACTTTCCCTATAATACCAAACTTGCTCGGGCTTCCGCCCAATCAAAACACCGGTTCCTCCCTCTTTGATGCAATCATTGCCAACGTGGTCAGTGAAAAGCTAAATAACTCGGGTGCGGCAATATAGGTACGGGCTGGGAGATATTCATTCGACTACGGCCATACATCACAATGGTACATTCCCTTTCAGCTGCTGCCCTCTTCAAAACATCTCGTGGACCCTGAACCCTCCATTCTCATTTTGGAAGGCCGGTACAATCCTCGCCCACCCAAAGCAATCCATCAATGTGCTTGATCAGTTACGTTTTACGTGCACTAGCTCCAACCCGGTGGCTTACTGCCTTTATGATGCACAGAGATTTTGTACACTGGTTGCGTATCGTCGTAACAAGATCCCATGATGCGTTCTTTGTACTATCGTATGATCTAGTTCTACATCGTTCCTGAGTGGTTTTGTTCATCCCATCTTCGTGCATTTCCAGTTTCATCAAGGATTCACCTCCTTTGGATTCTGCGAAACGTCCGCACTGCCTACGCATGAGAAAAACCCGTTGCGGTACAGTTCCCTGCGGTGAATGAACGCCAGCGACACTAGGTTCCTCGATGTCTCTTCGCCTACAAGCTCGCTGATCTTCGAGTAGTCCTCTTCGCAGTCCACCGCCCCGCCGATCCAGAGATGCACATGCCCGTGGGGTTCGTAATGACTGTAAATCACCCACGAGTAGAAGTCTTGGAAGGAGGTGGCGAGGTTGTAGTGCGTCGCGCACGTCGGCCAGGGGTAGTCCTCCTCCATATCAACGCCGCATAGATTTCCCATGCCTCTTGTCAGGTAGCTGCACGTTCGGACAATGTACATGCATGTATGTGGCGTCGCGTGTCGTAGCGCGTCGTGGTATATCCAAGACACGTTAGAACGGGGAAAAGAGGCGAAAGGAAAACTTGGCTCGAAAATATCTGCACGTCGCATTGCCGACACCACACCAAAAATATGAGTGTTGCAATTAATTAACACTATTCTAATACGCCATTATGATGCACTCAGTACTTGTCATATTCTACGACAGATCCTCAAAAAGTCTGCAATTCCTCGCGGAAATACCGGTATGACCCATAGGCTGTCAATCATAGCACCTACTGTACGTGTACAGACGCTCCCGATTAATCGACGACAGCTTTCATGCGCTGCGCATACACCATTTTATTACAGACGGTAAGGTAAGGCCGATCCCCACTTCCGTGACTAGGCATGGATGAATACAAACTTCCGACTGACGCGGCATAAAACCGCAGGGGTGCCTCTCATTTTTCCGAGAAACCTTGTGTTCAACGCCCGTGACTCACCCAAACTCGGATGATCTGAGTGCGCGAAAAGAGAACAACAACGTGATGAACAATATCACATGGCGGCATAGATGCGACATTTTAGGTCAACACAATCAAGGACAGACCAAGGTCCTTTACCCTCATGTCGCTAGAATACCACTGGAATAGTGCCATTAGAATCAACCCTGTACCAGGTACATAGGAGTTGAGTTGTTGTTTGCTGAATTCACTGTTAGTTCCTCAAGCACACAGGATTGGGAAAGTACTCTCTTTTATGCTTCAACCATGCGAGAATATATATCTATGAAAACGTCTGCGCGACAACGTGTCTGCCACTCCTGGCGAGGCAGGCACCAAACGACATACCAGGTACCTGGTAAAATTTAGGCGCTGTGCCCCAGCGATACTACTTCTGTAGGTAAATCCATGGCTGATTCATTAGTCGAGGAGGGGTACCGTCAGCGCGAAAAACGTTATTCCCAGAACACGTGCCACCCAGTATTTTTGCAGAGGCGGAGACTGGCGATACGTACAGGGGGGGGCTATACCAGTGTTAACGCCATATCGCGTTCTCAGACACCAGGGCGAACGGCTCTGCACCTCGCTCTAATTGGAGTAATTGTTTTGTTTGTTTTGGTAACCAGCGCGACATAAACTATCTTGTAGCGGTACATATCGGGAGAAAGCAAAAGTACGTTCAACGCTGAAGACTGCAAGAGAATGTAGGGGTGTGCACTCGACCGAACGGTGGCATTGTAGCCGCTGAGAAAACAAAGACCCCAACGCTGACGCCCGATTCGGTGAGCAACAGGCCCGGCTAATATGCCTTCAAGAGATTATGTGCATAGGGCACGTCCACGGCTGACGGGAGCAGCATCGATTGATTTATTTTGGCAGACGGTAAAATCACAAGCCCTACTGCTGTAAGTACGATTAATACACTGACAAATATTCTAAAAAATTCCGTAGAAGTCATCGTAGCTGGTGTATTCGCAACAGTCCTGAATGAAATATAACGGGAATCAACCTCGGCGACAGTGGGTAATGCTGACAGATCCCCGTAAAAACCGGGTAAAAGTAAACTTGAAATATGTAGTAATCGATCTTTCACGAGGCTATTGATGGGAGAGCTGCAAAACCATCTACCTCTGGTACACAATATTTCTACCCCGCGACCTGAAAGGGAGCGTCCGAGAAAGCTTCGAGTTTAGAACTTGCTGTGCAGCCGGGGTGCATCGCGTGTTTACCACTTCCACTCACGCTCGATCGTTGATATTCCACGGCGCCCGGAGCTTGCCGTACACGTCTTGTTCGGTGCTGTTCGGCGATGCCCGCGGGATTTCGGTGTACCGCCAACGCCCGTCCTTCACCTGTGTCAAGTGCAAACCACACGCCGTAATACCAAGACAAACACAGCGACATAAAGAGGGGCGGAGAGAGACCCGAATGCACACATACATACAAGAAATGAAACAAATCGACAGGAAGGCAGGCAGGCAGGCTGGCAGGCAGGTAGGCAGGCAAGGAGGCAGGCACGATGGTAGGCAGGCATGACGGGAGGCACGCAGGACATCTACAATCAGATAGACAGACCACCACTAATACACCGAAAGACAGCCCGACCAACAGAAAGTACGGTAGGACCATCAATGGTCTTCCTATCCGAAACAAAAAACGAAAAACAAGTATCTCAAGTATACCTGGTACAGTAGTAATAGTCTCAAGTATACCTATCAATAGTACGGTAGTAATAGCAGCAGCGGTAGCGTCAGCAGCAGGGCTTATTATATACTATCAGCCTCCCACATTCGGCGAGAAACTCATATTCCAACCATAACAGCATACCTAAATGAGTTCATGTTCATACTACAGTATATTCTCCAGACCGAGCATGAACACCACCCCCCAACATACAAACAAAGCAACATACACAAACGCCCACCATGAAGTCCTCGGGGTCGCTGGTGCCGAACCAAGAGGGTTGCAGCAGGGGCGTCTTGTTGCAGCTTTTTTTGCACGATTGGTCCGTCTTGGAGTTGGAGGTAGCGCCGGAAGACGATGATTCGATCGTGAAATCCCAGTATGGGAGGGTGAGCTTCGGGTTCACTTGCTGCAGGCTGGCCTCGAACGTGTTTGACAGCATCACGTGGCTCGTCAAGAAGCCCAAGCCATCGTGGAACTGGTTCGGATCGGTTTGGTGTCGTATGGTGTGAGTTCGGTTTGTTTGGTTCGGGGCGGGGTTCGAGTGGGTTCAGTTGTGTTCGGTCCAAGGTTGGTAACGATACCGGTTTCAATTAGGTTATAGTTCCAGGGAGGGAGAGAGGGAGGGAGGGAGGGAGAGAGGGAGGGAGGGAGGGAGAGAGGGAGGGAGGGAGGGAGGGAGGGGTGTACTCGATGGGAGATATGTACTATAGATCTCATTTATGGCCGTAGTTGTATGAACAAGGACAGAGGGAAGTCATAAAGGCAACGCATCTTGGTTAGATATCGGGACAATGGGAACGCACTGTCCCTCCTTCGTCGATGACGTGTGCATGCTCCCTGAGTTCAAGCGGGTGTTTCTGTATGAAATGCTGTGATTCGCATTTACAAGTGGGCATATACCACATTTGGATGGACAGCCACTAGTAAACATTGTTCCATACCGCACGGAAGCGAACACCCCGCCTGGAGTGTTTGTGTGCAATGGCCTCTAAAAACACGACACTAGTAACTTGGACATACTAGACTCACCTCTCGTTGTGCAACCTCGTCTCGTTGGCGAGGGAAGTAATTCGATCACTCACGTCGAGGTTATGTGCTACTTGTCATACTCTACGAACACATACTCCTGCAGCAAAAACATAGTGACCAAAGTGCAACGCCCGAGCGACACCGCACGCCGATACCTTGACAAACAGTTCAAACGCAGAAAGCGGAAGGTGCCCAAGAGGGTGGGGGGTTGAAGGTCACACGCCGTGGCGAGCCGACTGAGCTGGAAAATGAGAAGACCCTAACACAAAAAAGGAGATGGCGAGCGGTCGGGCAGTCAGCTGAGGGTACAAACAGAGGACTTGAGATCCCATCTATCTGCGGAATATCCCTCGTGGCCCAGTGCATCATGACGGCCAGTGCATCATGACGGTACAGAAGCAGGCTCTTGACTGTACGCACAGGTAAACAAACTGCTTCAATTTGAACGGATTTTTCTACCCGTTGACGCGCATCCAGGACAGCCTGTGTCCGTGTCAATTCTTCAGTTCTAGAGAAATGTCAAATCCCCCGTCCGAAACTGTAACACAGATACTACAGTCGAATGAAGTAGGCAGAAAAGGCCATGCAATCTGATGTCATCGTACTGCCGTCTACTGAAGGTCAGGCGTATTTCGAGACGCAGAGATACCACACTGCTGTAACGCACTACGCCGACTAGGCAAGGCAATTCCATGACCCCTCGTCTTCGTGACAAACACGAGAGACACGGGGCGAGAGTAAAGAAAGGGCAAATACATTATAAATAAACGCCTAGCAAGTACAACAAAAACACCTAAGAGTTAACGGAAGAGGCATAGAGCGAGGACAAGGAGCGATGACCACGACAAAAAAAAAAAAAATGGGCGTTGAAAGTATCGCTGTCATGCCCCCCTTCGTGAGCTTCGACAGACAGTACAAGAAAAAAAGAATACGAAAAAAAACAAGGAGAACCCCTAATAACAGTACAGAGGAAAAATCTTCTCCACTCACCAAGCCCCTCCACTGACCAAGTCGGCCAGGCCAGGACGTTTTTCAAACCTTAACGATGAGAAAAATACATATAAAACATCACGAAAAAAAACAACACGACGGCGTCCCATTCGACGCCACTACAAAGGTGCGTCCCATTCGACGCCACTACAAAGGTTTGCGTTACGAAGAGGCTATTACGTGTTGAGTTGTGCATACTATTAAGAGTCGGTTTTTGTACCATGCTACCGTGTGGGGTGTGTGCCCTGCCTTCTTTCGTCCACCGTTTTTCCCAAAACACTGATGTACCCCATATTATATTCTCCCATTCGTTAGACGGCCATCCACAACTAATTCGTGACGCTGTCTACTCAGCTCCGTATTAAACATGTACGACACATCCGTCAAACCGTTTCGCTGTATCCAGAAACCCCCGATACAAATTTGTCGCCCTATTCGCTGCAACGGTCCACCCCGCAGTCTCAACTCGAAAGCACTACTAGTAGTATTCCGTGCTCTCTTCGGTGGCTCGACAAGCACCATGTCGTCTTCAACTACGTATGTACGAGAAGTCTTACGCTGTTTACCCGGTTCCAAGCCCTCCACACCCGTCATCGTCACGAGCATCACCCGGATGAGTTTTTGCCCTTGGCTGCGCTGTGCTGGGCCTCCCGCGAAGTAGATATAGCATGGCGTGCATATGAAAACAAAGCAGAGCGAGTGCTGACGACCAAATATATACTTTCGCACACTTCTACTGTTTCGGAGACGAAGAGCAAATGATACCCGTGGGCTGCTTTACGTCTTATTAGCTTGATTAGCAGTAGAGCGGGTGTTAGTTCTATTCCTTTCGTACATCGCAACCCTACTGACTACTGGATTGCTTTGTCAGTCCAAAACCACCTACCAGTGTGCCTTTAGCTTGCACGATATGCATCGTTATGTGAGTGGTTGTCACGCTGCACCAACATTTGGTTGAAAGCCCATATATATTGAGTAAGGGATAGAGCCACTCACCCGCGTGGCCTATCGGGGAGGTCAAATCGGAGGACTGTCCCCAACGCTGCACTATTTATAGTGAACCGTAAAACACTTGCCCGAAAGGATGTGCAAGGGAAAGCCAACCTATCGTCTGTAGCGCCGGCAACTCACGTGATCGCACGAGCTTCGGCTGGCCGCAAAGAAGTGCAGGCGACTTATGGCCCAGATGTCGGAATACTGGTCCCCGTAGATCTCCTTTCCGTCGCCGTTCTGAACCCGAACAGCCCACAGTTGAAACATCTGTGACCGAAATCCATAACCCGCAATCCGAAGCAGCACGGCAGTTGTAGTAGCAGAAGCACCAGGCTAGATGGCGCGCGATACGACGTGGGAACGATTATAAAACCAAAATGACGGAGAACTGGTACCATACAAGATGCCCGTGTGACCAGTCAAAACGCATACCTGCTATGTATATATATATATGACGTTATTTCGAAGGACCTATTGTGCTAGTCTTCAAAATGTAATAGCGTTTGTTTCTTGAAAATTTCCCCCCGATTTTTTCCTAGTGTCTCACGTTTGTTTCACACACATGTTAAGATGTATTGCTGCTCTCTATTACTCTTCTTGTCGATCTCGTGACGTAACTCTTTGGTGTCTTGGTGAAAACCTCACACATCGAGACAATCTGGAAGGATGTTGGTTTTCGATTATAACAGTAGCTAATAATGTGAGGGTACCAGGGTAGAAGATGGCGGTTCCGAGGAATTGACTCGAGTCAATATTTTATTTAATCGACCATATTATACGAAAATGGGCCAGCTATACGAATATATATATCATCGCCCCAGGAATACCAGAGCACGACAAGGTGTTGTACAGGAAGAACGGTCAATATTGCAGTATCCGCCCGGAATATGGCAGATAGATGATGCCCTACAGAGGCCCCACGAATCCAACTAGGGCTGCCGTTCGATTTTCCCGCCTTAACTCGAGTGGCCGCCTTATGCATTCCGGACTGTATAGGCCCCTCTACAGTAGTATCCAATTTATTCCGTTTTGTTGATTCTCAAGCAAAGGTGCTATTAGCGCGAGATAAAGACTTTCGACGTGAATCACTCTGAGCCGTGGATACCCTCCTGCCCTGTGATTCTGCAGTGTGCAGGTGGAGATAAACTCGCACGCACACGCCCAAATGGTGGTGAGACAGCCCATCCCTTCGTCGACGATGGTATGAGACGCTCACGTCGTTCGTGAAATTTTAAATATGGAATTTGAGCTACGGTACACTGTTTACAATTCATCGTCGTTTTCGACGCGCGCGCATGGGTCCGAGGTTTCTTGAGTGTATCCTCGTTATCGAAAACAATCAACCATTTTCGCGCTTCAACGTGAATCGACCACTACATTTCATCATACTGGGTCATGTGCTTTGTACCCGCAATTGGACTACGGTGAAAACAAATATGTGCTGACACTTTGAGAACAGCACCATTCCCGTATTGGGGACAAGATGTTAATAGTTCGAGTGCATTCTCGCCAAACCCGGGACTGAAATTCTCGAAATGTTCAAGGAAGAACGCACGCCTCGGAAAATCAGTAAGTTGTGGCCTACCTCGAACACTACTATTGAATAGCGTTCGTGTCGAGGGTTCCACCTCCTGTTCTATGAGTACTGCATATAAATTTCCGAAATGAAACGAACTGTAAAGAGCACTTATTGACCGGGCACTAGCAAACAACAACAAGTTTTGTTGGTCAAAGTGCAGATGTTTGTTTTGTTTTGTATGTGTACCGTAGGTCCTATTTAATATGGTCCCCTGTAACAATATTGTACCGCCCCATTTGACGTGAGTCGGCGAGATAACATTATAATGACGGGTCAGGGTCAATTGAAAGTGTCATGTCACAATGTTTCGATGGCTAGCCTTGGTGAGAAAATGGTTTTCGGGACTCGTTTGTTGGTAGGAGCAAAGTCAGGGTGTTTTGATGGCTAGCTCTGGCGGAGCAATTGGGTTTCGGGACTCGTGTGTTGCTGGGAGCAAAGTCAGGGTCTTTTGGTGGCTCGCTTTGGCGAGAAATTGGTTTTTGGGAGTCGTGCGTTCGTGGGAGCGAAGTCACAGCGTTTTCATTGGCTCGCTTTGGCGAGAAAAGGGTTTTCGGGAGTCGTGTGTTGGTGGGAGCGATGTTCGCAGTAACTTGGCGAACGCACAGCGAGCACGCTGTTTTAGTTGATAAATACGTGAGGGTGGGAAATCTTGTCAATAGTTCATAGCGTTCTGGAGAACCTACAGGGATCACGCTGTTTTTGATAATGACAATAACGTGGGAAATCTCGACAATAGTCCGCTCTCCGATATACTGGCGACCCAATGTTTTTTTATGAGTTAAGCGCGTATGTGCACTTTGGTCGTGCAGTGGTTGCCCATAGTCCAGTCCAGAGCAAAGGACTCATGTAGGTCTTTCAAGAATACCACAACGTGGCATACCTTAAAAACTCTTCCGACCGTGTCTACTGTGACGACCGACGGGGCTCAGGCCCGCATGTCGTCCAGAGCCTTCATGGCATCTAGCAGTGGCTGGAACGCGTTCTTGAGGAGGGCTTTCTCTTCGTCCCTACTCTGCACGTAATTATCTTGGAGTACTAGGAGCAGCCCCTCTAGGCAGTGCGCTCTCGACTCAGCGGTGTACCCTTGTACTTGCTTGATGAACCCTCTAAGCGGTATCCACAGGGCTACTCGTTCGAACCCTACGCCCTGAATTCTGTGCACCGTCATGCATGCTGCTACCACAATCGGCCGTTGCGTTACTGTATAAGCCCCGCTTACGGCCGGACAACGACATGAAGGCACCCATACGTTTTTCTCTTGAATGTTTTATCCTTTGCTGTGGTCGCTTTTCCCTTTGCAGTGGTAGGTTCTATGATAACCCACGCAGATCGTTTGCACGTGAACTCGTTTTCGTCTCTTGGCGCATCCAAGACGGCGTCGGCGACTCCCCAGGCCCGGAGAATCCCGCAAGTAAGTAGAGTTCACGATGCCTCGTCCTTGGTCTACGTTCTTGGTCATGACCACCTGATAGAGTGAATGTGAACGAAGGAGGACTAGAGTCAATACCAGCAGCAGTACAGAGTACCAGGTATGTAGCTAGAGGTCGCATCTGCAGGGTCGTGTCTCTGCTGTGCTTGGTTTTACCTGGAGACGTCGTCGTACCACAAGTACTTCCAGAGGTCGTCGCACCAGCAGTACTTCCGGTAGGTCGACGTACTCCATGACTATCTTTGGACGGCATTTGCCCCGTTTGAGCTTGGCTCCGCTTAGCTTGACGAAAGCCAGCGCGTGGACCGACCGTCTCGGTTTCCTCGGAAAAGGCGCCGAAGGCAACCAGATGGTCCTCGACGGCACGCTGAAGCTGCACGTCGAACACCGACAAGGATTTCGTGGTTTTGTATCCATCTGAAAATCGAACCATATGGTACGAGCCCATACCCCCTCGAAATGTCAAAGAAGGCGGCATTCAGGTTGCTGCGACGTCACGCCGAGGTGGGCAACGGTCTTGACGCGGCCTACGGTGACGTGGTTGACGATGGCGTGGGCGATGCTGTCCTAAAGCGGTCGAGCATCCGGGAGACTGGGTAGCCTGCAGGTACAACACGTTGGGGCATCACCAGGAATGGTTACAGTACTGAAGTCCCTGCAATGTTGTCTGGATGATGTAAGACGACAGAAGGCGCAGTCAATACGTGGAGCGCTACAACAGCAGTAGTAGTAGTCGGATCGGAAATGGAATAATTGTACAAGAAGACTTGAACTTACATACGAGTACTCGCAAGCTACCCACATAAACGCACGAATTCGTACGGCACGTGTACGAGTACCCGTAACTCGTTCTTCGATGTTTGAGATGTACCTCGTATGGAAGGTCAAACTTGCGATTATACGATTACCTGTACCACGTCATTGCTGTGTGTCTGGACACTCGGAACCTCATTATATATGGTTACACGAGTACTTGTATCTCGTACTTCCGACTTCATTTGCACTAGAGGTTGCTCATCTGTACTAGAGACTGTTGGAGACGCATCTTACCTGCAGCACTCGAGGTTTGGTTGCGACGTAAAACACACGAGGTCGAGAAACGTAAATACCGTTGAAGGTTTCGAATATCGATATTTATCATGTCATAGGTACAGCAGTATCACGTACAGAATCCGCAAACCATCGTACCTTGTTGGCGTTGAGGTTCATCCCGTTGAGGGTCGAGTAGAAGCCGAAGTTCCCATATCCTTGGCACTCAATCTTCCCTGCGCTATCAGCAAGTAAGTATGGTAGTAGTGGAGGGCGCTGCACAAATATTCTGGGTGTCATGCTATTACCACCCTCGCAAGGTGGCCGGGTGTACCAGGACGTACCAAGACGCCCGGACGATCGATGCCAGACATGGAGTGCTGGTAGAGGTTGTCGTTCAGGTATATGCCGTAGGCAAGCGTCGCCATAACGTCGAACAGTCCAAAGACAGCCGGCTGGCGGCTCCGGCAGAGGAGACAAGCGTCGAACGCAGTACAAGCAGCGGTGGTGGCAGGAAGCCACATGGCTGTACGACGAAAGACTATTATAGCCGTACAGCGGTAGGACGTTGAATCAACCTTTGAATTCCACAGGTCGGGGTTTCTTTACACGTTGTAAAGTGGAAATAAGAGGGGCGCTGTAAAATCAGTCCCGGGGTGCAAGAAAAGGGATGAAAACGAATGGGAAATGAACCTGGAGTTTCGGTACCTACCTGGAGTTTCGGTGTGAAATGAAAGAAGAGCAGGTGCGGGTCTGTATGGCACTGTGATGCACAGCAGGACCTACACACAACACACATCACGCAGCAAACACACACAGCACACACCGAATACCCGGGGCATACGGCACACACAGCAAGACTTAGTACACAAAATACACAGCACATGGGGGAAACAGTGCGCTGAGCACACGGCAGGCACCCAGAACACGGAAAATAGCACGCAGCACAGAGAGCGCGCACCCAACGCTAGTACATTGGTGGGTCGCTACCGTTCCATATCAGTTTCGGGATTACGCTGGTAAACTGTTTTGTCTGGCGCTACCGCTCCCAATCAGTTTCGAGGAACCTAGGCTAAAATAGTGGGACTGCGATCGTGTATTGGTGAGTCGCTAACGCTCCAAATCAGTCTCGGGAATCAATAGGTTGGTGGGACTGCGCTGGTATATTGGTGGGTCGCTAGCGCTCCACATCAGCCTCGGGAATCATTGGTTGGTGAGGCTGCGTTGGTATACACTGGACTGGTGGGTGCAAACCCGAAAGTTTTAGGCTCTTTAGTCAGTTCAACGTTGGCCAAAATCAGTTGAAACGTTGGAAAGCTATCGTACAGAGAGTAGAAAAGTCTCGGATATACCTTGGTCTTTTCGGGGTTTAATGAGTGGCGATGTCAGCCTGGCCAATAATAGCAGGGCTCCTGGAGTGTGTTTTGTGCTTGTTTCTATTTTTTTACGATACCATACAATTGATTCAGGCCAAAACATGGCAAGATACCTTTTTTTTGCTTAAACTCCTAAATTATATAGCACCAAAACTCCATTTCAGACGGATGATCCATCGGTTGCATATTATTTCTGTTTTTTTCTCGGAGGTCGATACACCGGTTTTGCACGTATCTCGTCCAGGGACGAATACCTGTCCAATTGGAACTTATTTTGTGTCCATTTCGAAGCGAGATAATATGGGCGAAAACCCACTTTTCGCCGGCTCTACCTAGCTGAGGAGGTTTTTGCGCACAACTGGAACGATGGAGGATGTCGAAAAACTCCTCGGGTTCGGATGGATTAGACCTTGACCCAGTACAATTTCTTTTTTTTTCGAAAACAAAATCAGTGAGCCGAAAAATACTTTTTTACGAAATAAATGTCATATTTTTTCAAGGATTTCCCTCGGAGTCTGGGAGAAAGATGTAGTCCAAGTGAAATCGGTTCTTGTACAAGAACGACTTGGTTTTGTTTGCTTTGGGCTATTCCGCCGATTACTGCAGGTTCTAAGGTGCAGTTGAGGTAATGACTTAACGACAGTCAACCAAACGACGTTGTATTGTACCCTTTTGTCCGGGGCACAGATTGAGTAGTGGCATGGCTGGAATGAAATGGTTTAGAGAGGGGTTCGGAACGGGGGGGAAGGCAGCAAGCAGTGCTCGCAACAACAACGGTTAAAGAAAAAATGACGTACATAAATAATACTGTTAATATAATAGTAGTAACTGTTGTTGAGCGGCCGCGATTTCGATGATTACTACTTTACGGTATAGTTTTCTTCGGAGACGTCTTGTTGAAACAATACCGACGGTGAAGCAAGAAATGGAGACCCACTTCAACATTATTGCTGAATACTCGTTTGGGTATCTGTCTATATTGCGTTTGCTCGAGTTTTGAAAATAAACAGTAAAATTCCTGGTAGCTCTATTTCCAGAGCAACACACCGACATTTGGAACTTCAGATAATTTATTCTGAGTTATGATAAGATTGCGCCCCAGAATCGGGAAATCAAAATTACACCATTAAATTAAACAGCGCCACACTAACCACATGCACGAAGAATTTCGACTTCGAAACCAACACAGGACAAAATCGAGTTCGTGTACTAAGGGTTCAAGGGTTAGATTGAAAAGCTGAGCGTACAGCGACGCTGACCCTGGCCTCGTGTGTCCCACTGCTACTACTACTGCTACTGCTGTTGTAATGCAGCAGGAGACGCACTGCTCTGTTGTGCTGCTGTAGATAGATGTCGTACATCTCAGTACAGTTAGTGGTGGCACCTACTACCTGCTACGAGAAAGAAGCTCTTTCAGTTGGAAAAAACATATGCGAAGCAGATTTTTGGTCCTCAGACTAGTCTACCGGATTTCGAGGTGGAAAAAAGGATACACACGACAAAATCCCGTATTTATTTGGTACAGGTGTGTGCGTACTGCTGCGTTTTTCATACTGGTATATCAAGAGCAAAATAGGCCAAACACATTTACGATATATATGAAGATTCACCCACGACGGCGAAGTACGTAGATATTCGTTCTTGTTGGTTCAGCTTAACACAAAGTCATTTGTATTCGCCCAGCATGATGCATCCCAGATAATATGGGACTACTCGTACAACAGGTGACACGGAGATCGCGCTTCATCATCAACAATTACCAGTAAATAGTACCAGGTATCAGCCTTCTTCTGCCCTCCTTGCGTCAATTAGATGCTGTTTCGTCGTAAGTATGATGTTGACTTTTTTATGTTTTCATTTCCAGGTCTTGCTTGTGCTGGATTTTCACTTGCTGTTTACCCAATAATTCGCGTTTTAGGTTCATGTTTAGCAGTCTCTGGCGCACAGATCAGATGTGGAATCTGTAAAAAAACGGTATTTATTTGTGTCTCTCCACGTCAACTAATAATCAAGACGGACAGCAGTGGGTGTGCAGATTAATCCGTGGAGAAGTGACGATGCAAGGTAAAGGCAAGATACGCAACAAGTTGCAGGTAGGTGTAAAAAGACCACACGAATAATAATGAAGAATCCACACGTTTGTTGTTTTTCCACCAACTAACTCTCAAAACCAAGGAGCCCGTGGTCACCATACATACAAGGAGTACTGCAAAGAAGTATTGGAAATAAGTATTGCATACGGCTCATCACGCTTTTGCGGGGGCGTGCCTTAACCTCCCCCAGAAGATATCGAAACGAGAACGGAACGGAATGAGGCTGTTCGTGATCATTCGTTCCGTCCCTATCCTATGTGAAATATCGTGTTTGGGTCCATGCAGGATCATGTGGGCCCCACCAGCCGAATCGGCATGATGAACGGCATATTTTGCTAGGCCCTACCAGGTAGGTAGCCTTGAAGGCTCGCTTTTAGGCCCGTTAACCCTCTAGAAACGCAGTCCCGTTTTGTGGGCAAAGCACTCAAATTTCAAAGAAGGCATCCCCAAACCGTGGCTGCGGTCCTTCAAGGGTTATGGCAGATGGCTAAGGCTCGCCGCAGGCGAAATTGTTTGGGATTAAGGCACGTTTTAAGGCAAAAAGCCTTCACGGCCGTAATGAGCTATAACCAGCCTTAACCAGATAGGTACGAGACCTAAAAAAAACAATAACTGAGTCTTAACGCTTATGTCGCCAGAACATGCCGATTATAGAGAGGGAAGTGCCGCGTCCTTGACGTACATCATAATTCACGGCGGGAGTGTAAGTAGCGGTAGTGTTGACTGGTATTTTTGCCGAATAACGCAATGATGGGTGTACCCTTGAACAACAAGGTAAATATGTGTGCACGTACCGTGAACTAGAAGTAATGAAGTGTACGAGGTATGCATTCGCTGCGCACGAGGCTTACTCGTAGCTACCAGGTAATAAAGTCATACGTGTTCACCACCTAGGCTGATATTATGCCGCGATAGACCTCGCTGTGGAAGCGCGCCCACATGCAAGAAAAAAAAACACTTACTCCAGCGGTAGACTATTGAAAACAATACCCTGTAGTATTACCTCCCGCCGATTTGAACAAATCTTTGCTGTTGACATTATCTTCAGCATCAGCCCCGACGACAACACTTCAAATGATTATTGTGTTGAATTTCGACCAGAAAACACTGCTAGACAAAACATGCCAGGTGTCAAGTGTTCTTGACTATTTCTACACGTCGACACCCTGCACCAGTGTCCGTGCCGATTCCTCAATCCCTTAGAGATACAACAAGTTATGTGTGGTCACAGTCATAGCAGTGCAGATATTTCGTCTTCAAATTAGTACGCCAGGTTTCGAGGTGGAAACCAGGACACAAATAACTAAATCCAGTATTTATTTGTTACACAGGGTGTGTGCGTACAGCTACTCATACCGTGTTTTTCATATAATATATATCAAGCCAGAAGAGGCCAAGAACATTCATTTACGATATTGAGATGCACCCACGACGGCGTACTGTAGTAGTACTCGTACGTAGTAGGTGTTCGTTCGTGTTCGTTCGTTCAGCACAATACATAATGATTAGTATTCGTCCAGCATGATGCCACGCAGATATGACTACGGCAGGTGTTAATGTTACCTAAGTCGCGTCTCATTACCCCCAATTAATTCCAGGAGACTGAAGCGGCTAAAAACATCATATCGGTCACTAGCTGAAGAATAAAATATATTCTTGAAATAAATGTACACCTGAGGAGCAGGTCATACATCTGGTTGTGGCGACGAGTTGATCTGAGTCGATGAAATATGTTGAGTGTTATATTTTTGTACCTCCAACCGGCATACGAGATTCGCACGTAAATTAGAGCAACACATCCTCTGTTTCCGCAAAACGCTAGGAAAACCCGAAGCAAACACACGCTTACCGAGTCAAGCAGCTCCTCCCGTTCGTCGTCCGTCAAAGTTCTGATTTCCCTCCGAACATATTTCACCATAACGACCTCGTCCAGACGTCGAGAGACAACGCCGGTCTCATCCATCTCCAGCAACGTAATCATGTTTTCGTGCAGATGGTGGAATAACACAATTGCCTCGTGTCCCATCGCCACCGACGTCTTCGCGTCGTCCGTGCTTATTATGCTGCTGCTCTTCCCGTGGATCTCCCAACGATAGCTGAACCCATGTCGATGGTTATCCACCAGCAGCGTGGTCTCGCGGTGGGGCTCGACAAGCTTGACATTCTTCAGCCAGGGATAGTCGAGCCCAGGCTTCCCGTCTCGCAGGTGGTAAAAGTTTGTAGCGGTGAACGAGAGCGGAGGCAACGTGGCCGTCGACGCTACCCCACTCGTTGCTTCTGTTCCTGCTGCTCCAAGCTGACCGTCCGAGACCTCGACGAAAGCTCTCACAGAAGGGTAGGTCGCGCTTGCTGTTGGCGAAGAAGACGCGGAGCGCACAACCCCTGCAATTGCCCCCGCAGCGAGACCGCAAACGACAGCGAGGCCGACCCATCGCCTGCCCCTGACGACGTAGACGGGGTCGTGTTCGACCTCCTGTCTGCGGCTAGACGACGCGTTCGATTCAGACGTCCCTGCTTGCCGACCTGTTCGTGCGCTAGGCAGGATTTCGAGGGACCCGTACATCGGCGATCCCACCCGAGACGACATCGCAGCAGCGCTGTCTTGGGGAGTAGGTTTAGCAGTCTGGGAGAAGGGGTGTATACTGACGTTTTTTGCTTGATAGATGTGTAGCGTGGTCTGCACTTCGGAATCGTCGTCCGCGTCTATCTGAGAAATTTCCTGGTTCGATGCAAACTCGGCGTAGACTCGTGTATGGTGAGGTTTGGCCCGTTTCGGCTGCTGTTTGGGGTTAGGGTTGGGGTTAGGGTTAGAGTCAGGGGCTGAGTTGGGTCTTCGCCCGCGCCTTGATCCCAACATGAACCAAAACATCCGAACAGCCTACCAACCTAAAGATCCCTTCTCCCAGATTGTGAAAGGTCATCGGTGTATGTCTCTGGGGTATTTTTGTTTTCGAATGCTTGCTGAATACTGATGTGGTCCGGAATAATTGGAGATTATAACCTTGTTTCATCAACGATTATTACGGTTTTACACAAAATAATGAATATTTAGCAGCAGAGGTGCGAACTACAGACGGAACGAAACAGTAACGGTTTCGAACAGGGATTGACAATTGAAGTGCACCGCTACCAGTCTCACGCGCAACGTAGCTGGAAGCAGGCAGAAAACATCGGCACACACAGACTGGGGGAGATAGGTTTATCGACGATAAATAAATCCCAAACAGGATCGAAATTCAAAACGGCCTTCTTCACGGGCAACGCCAGACAGATAGAGGGAGAAAAGCATTTCAACGTTAGAAACACTACAAGACCAATACATTTGGGTACGGCTTCATCCTATGTGTTGCCTGGGGACCATAGGCTCTTCCCTCGCTAGTAATAGTACGGCAGATATTCTTCACGGATGTATGTCCAGCATTTCTGCGAGTTGGGGACCATCACAAACCACAACCCGCGAAATACAAATTTAAAATAGACCTGGCGTGTTCATCGCTTGTAAAGTCGAGTATCAGTTATTGATGTTGTTGTTGTTGTTGTTGTTGTTGTTCTCTCATTAACTCTCTGACGAAGGAGTCCGTGGTCACACAAAAGGTGCTGGAGCCCTAGGAAGATCCGAAAAACGAAAAAAAGAAAAAGAAAATTCGGCTGCCTCAAAATACACGCGACGAATAAAGCGCACACGAGCTATATATTACTTGGTCGGACTCCCAGCTGACGGACTTCATGAAAATTGAAGAAGAAGTACACAGCACACTCAGCAATTCTGGAAAAAGTTTCACATAATATAGCTGTGTGTAGTAATATTACATATCACTACAGGGTGGAAAAGCTTCTTCGGCGGCGTGACGGCCGCCTCGAAGCCTAAGACTTTACTGCAAATGGCAGTTTTCGATGCCAAGGGCCCGTGACATATGTTGAACGGGGATCCCCGACGGGAATAATAAGTGATAATAGTCGGAAGGAAGAATATGAGTGACAGGTTCGACTCCTGGTGACCCGGGGCTCAGCTGATGGACATCGTTATCAGTTGAGGGGTGGTTTTGTGCTGGACGGCTGAAGCCGACCTCCCGACCCGTTTTCATGTGAGGTCAACCGTACTAAATGGGAGGGTGACGAGAGATCGTCTCAGTTATACTGCTGTGACGTCAGACCCCATACCTTGTTGCGAACGACGAAGCGAATACGCTGAGTAGTAAACGTATAAATACAACGACCCACCCTGCACCCCCTGTGCTTACAACATCGTAAAGGAAAGACCGGCAACCAAAAAGCTCGAGACATAAGGAACGGCCTAGTCGGGGGCAGGTCAAATCAAAGTCGGCTCAATATAAATCTGATGCGATAATACTCTTTTGAGCATCGAACGAAGCAACCCTCACCGCGTGAACGAATGTGAGAGGCATCGCCGCAACCAAAAGAAAGGACTCTCGGTTTTGGGGGCGAGGGCGACTCCTTCAATTTTTAGTTTATCCGATGGAATTGTATACTACTGGTGTTTTGTGAGTTTGCCATCAAAAAGGCGGACCGTGCGATGACTCGTTAAATTTAAAGCCAAAATGTAGTGATTGGCATCACAGGATTTATTACCATTTTTTTTATGTTCTACCTAATCCTTTTCCGGTATAGTTGTGTATTTAAAGTACGCCCTGGTAACAATCAAGGTAATGATGTGATGAGGACTGTGCCGATTGGTACTTACTATCAACATTTTGATGATTAAATATTCGAGGAAAGTTCTGTGGTATCTCGTACAGCGTACCGCGTGTATTTGATACGTACGTGCGCGGACAGCCCTGTATAATTTTGGTCTGAGGTGTATAGATGTGCTTCAGTTATCATGTGTACTATTTATTCAATATAAGCTTTGCTTGTTTTATATTTACCGAGGTATTTCTTTCCACACTCCAGAGTTATAGGAGCCTTTCCTGCGACCACGGACTGCATGTAGTATTGTGGAGATTGATGAGATAATAGTGTGAGAACAACAACAACAACGAATAGAAGAATTGAAGACATATTCACAGAGAGTATGAGGGATATATATATACTACTGCTGATATACACAGAAAGTTTTTTGGTATATTTTGGAATGGCCATCTACGCTGCTATTTTATATTGTCGCGAGGCAAGCATGAACTACAACATCTATCTGCTGTAGGTCACACCCGTGAAAATATCGGGAACACAACATGCGATATAAATTATAAATACATACGGTCAGATGATCAGCTCGTTTCACAATTTCAGGAAATCAGAACGCAAGCAAAAGCCTGTGTTGGTATCCAAACGGATCCACGGTGATGGCCCAACGAGATGAAGCACCGGACAGGCAACTGAACACGAGTGCGAGCAACTTCATTTTGCTGCAACAACGTATTAATTATAGTATTATTCTATGTTATTAGTCCTCGGATAAATGAAGTTATAAAGCCCTTCAGTACTGCAGTCCCGTTCTGGGGGCAAATCAGTCTACAATTTCATGTGTTTTCCCCTAGAACGGGAGTAGTACGCGACTACCCCAATGGCATGATTGTTGACCCCCCAAAAACAGGACTGACTACTGTACTTAAAGGGTTAGTCTCCCCCCTCCAAACTATGGCGCAACTGCATGAAAGGGACGCCACACACTTACTACGAAGCAGAGATCACACACGCACACAGCATGTGATATTTTTTTGTGTTTCGGATCTTCCTAGGGCTCCAGAAGCACCTTCGTGTGACCACGGACTCCTTCGTCAGAGAGTTAATGTGAGAACAACAACAAAACAATATACGAGTGGCCAGATGGTGAGCTCGTTCCACAATTTAAGAAAATCAGGACGCAAGCAAGCCTGTGTTGGTATCCAAACGGTTTTATGCTGATGGTCAACCGAGATGAGGTGCCGGACAGGCAACTGAACACGAATGCGAGCGACTTCCGTTTGTTGCAGCTACGTATTAATATGAGTATTATTCTATTTTATTGGTCCTCGGATAAATGAAGTTACAAAGCCCTTCAGTACTCCAGTTCCGTTCTGGGGGCAAAGCAGTCTAATTTCATGTGTTCTTCCCTAGAACGGGAGTGCGCGACTCCCCCATGAGTTTTGAAGTGTGGTGCCCAAAAGCGCGACTGACTACAGTACGTAAAGGGTTAGTGTCCCCCCCAAAAAAAACTAAGGCGCAGAGGAATGAAAGGGACGCCACGGCTGTAGAGGAGGGTGCGAGTAGTGGGGTGCTCGGGTGGAACATCGAGGTAACACAAATAAATGCTAAAAGGACCCGAACTGGTACCGCAACTCGACTCGAAACTTGTCTAAATGAGCCGTAGATCTTGCGAACACCAATATTTGTTGTTTCATCACACGTTGTCAATCAAGTTCGATGCGCCCGGCCTAAAAACGTTACTACTTACTTGCTGTGTTGTATGTTTGTGCCCGGCCAAAAAAACGTTCATACTTACTTGCTGTGTTTGTGTGTGCCCTGCCTAAAAAACGTTTATACTTACTTGATGTGTTGTATATTTTTTAGGCAGCTGCGGCAGAGCAGCAATGCTCAATCGGGGTGTCCGTGCGCGGAGGCAGGCGCCACCACAGGCCACACTACGGCACAGTCTATTGCGCCGGTAGGAGGCTGGATTCGACGACGAGAGAGAAGGGAGACTGAGCGTCGACGTGCGGGGAAGAGACGGATTGACCTCCCCCTGCGCGAGAATTTTTATTTTTCAGATCAGAACCGCAAGTACGAGGAGCGTTTTGTTTTTCATGATGACGGAGAAAGGGAATTGACTGGAAGGGAATGGCAACGAGTGCACGCGCGAAGGAGCGGGTGGATTGGGCCAAGGCGATGAGGCGGTCATGAAGAGCGGCAGGAAGGCGGTGCACAGAGACCCATGATCTGCGCGCACACTATCATCACGAGAGAAGCAGTCATAGTTTGATTTTTCCTGGCATTGTTTTTCACGAGGCAGAATAGTATCTACCGGTACTTGTTATAAACGTCGTCACTGGTTTTTGTAGTTTAACGAGTTGTATATACCTACGCAATTATCAGGGACGTGGTATCATAACTGCTGTGCTGCATCTTTTTGTGTCTGACAGTCCAAGAAGAGATGGCGATCGTTGATATTCGTGTGGTAGTAAGGTTCGATTGCTCCCTTTTTCACTGCATATCCGCGAGTCTTCACTCTGACAGCACTCCAGATAGCAGGCAGGTGTGTTCTTCTTTCGTATTCACGACTACCGTGCGTTTCGTACGGTGCAGGCAGCACTTCAGACAGCATCCGCTGTAGTCAGCAGCCACGAGCTGGTTAGTGGTGGGAACGGTACTCTATGTTATAGTTGAGAGGATATACCCGCGGCCGTGCTAGTTCAGTTTGCACATTGGTTTTAGCTCGTGTGCGCTTTCTTCGTCTCGTGTATTTTGAGGCTGTCGAATTTTCGATTTTTTTTTGTTTTTCGGATAATTTTAAGGCTCCAGCACCTTTGTGTGACCACGGACTCCTTCATCAGAGAGTTAATGTGAGAACAACAACAACAACATCAATATATGAGTGTGCGTAGTTCCTATTAACCCTGTTAGAACCGCAGTCCCGTTTTGGTAACAAAATATATGGAATTTGAATGGCTTGTCCCCAAAACGTGACTCCAGTACTAAAGGGGTTACCCACCGCTTCAAAAAGGTACAGGCCAGAAGGAGGAGTCAAAGTAAATATATTACTTGTAGTACGTGAAAAAACGAATGAAGTTACAAACCCTTTCAGCACTGCAGTGCCGTTTTCGGGACAAGCCACTCTAGTTTCATGTATTTTCCCCTAGAACGGGACTGCGCTACTACGACATGAATGTGTGAAGTGTGCTGTGCCCTCAAACGGGACTGACTTGGTACTGTAAACAGTAGTCTTACCCCCCCAAACAAATAAGGGGCAGAGGCATCACACAGGTATATGCACCGGTCCAACGGGGCACGCGACGAAGCAGACACAGGAGAGAGGACGTGGACTCGAGCAAGGTGACGGCAACAGCATCACACCGAGACGACGACGATGAGAAGAGCAGTCGGTAGAAACAACAGCAACGACATGCATGACACGCAAACCGACACGCATGACCGAAACTTCCCAAGTATACCGGCCTGTGGTGAGCGGGGATCACTTGAAGTAAGAGTGGGGGTGAGAAAGTGGTAAGCTGTGGCGAGGGACGTTCTGGCCTGTGGTAAGCCCAACATTATTTTAGTAATACATATTTTTCAAAGCTTCAGGCGTGAGCGACAGCGCGCGAGAAACATGCAAATGATGTTTGGGGCCCGAGTCGGGCACGCCGACGGACAGGGGAATGATAAGGAGGTCCAAACACTGTGGGCTATGCTCTACGCGGACGATGCAGGCATAGTATCGAGATCACCCAACGGCCTGGAGAGGATGATGACGGTGATCGTGTCTGCATGTGCCCCTTCCGGCCTGACGGTCTCGGAGGCCAAGACGGAGATAATGTGTCTGCCAACGAAAGACGGGGGGAACGTGCCGTTCAGCGTCACCGCCGCCGGCCAAGTGTACAAACAAACGACCGAGTTTGTGTATCTGGGCGGGGCTATCAGAGCAGATTGGACGGGCAGAAGTGTCGAGGTAACGTGTCGACTCCAGAGGGCATGGGCATGCTTCGGACGGTATAAGATGTAAATTTATGTCCGCCCGGGTGTGCGCCTACGCCTGAAGGTAGGTGCGAATGCTGAGAACTGAGGTGATTGAAACGTCGCGCTACGGTTGCGTTACTTGGAGCCCGAACAAGACTGATTACGGTAGGCTACGGGAGGTCCACCACAAGATGCTCCTCCGATGCATCGGGTGGCGAAAACGAAAGCGCGAAGACCACATTCTATCCTATGCTAGCGCGCTTCTCAGGACAAAATCTGAAAGCGTTGAGACGACGGTACGCAGACGTAGGCTCTTGTTTGCGGGCTTTGTGACACGCATGGGAGAGGAGCGTCTGCCGAAGAGGGTAATGTTTGGGGGTAAGGGTTACTCCGGAGGACAGGAGTGGGACTGGATGAGGTACCTTGAGGAGGACCTCAAGGAGTTCGGCATCAAGCTCGAAGGGTGGCGTGAGGCAGCACAGAAAGCCGGCAGATGGTTCCGACGGGTCGAGGAAGGGGCCGAGGCCTTCATGCGGAAATGGCATACATATGAGAAGGAGGCATCGGCAGAACGGCATAGAATAGCTGCAACAACGACCACAGCCGTTGACGCCAACGCGAGTGTGCAGAATGGCAGGGAAGAGGGGGGGGGCGAATGGGGGACGAGGGGGAATATCGGGGGGGGGGGGGGAGGCGGTCTGCCCAACAGACTGAAGCCTGGTTATGGCCATCATCGTCATGATGCACTCCCTCCTTTGGGACCCAAGTAACTAGCATGGTGCCATCTGGGCAACTGTGCGTGTCTTTGTGCTCCAGTGCCTGTCTTTCGTATTATCTTCCCCCCGCGCCCGTGATTATCGCTTTTTTGTCCCTTTTTTTCATTCTTCTTTCATTCCCGTTTGTACCTTCTTGTGTCTTTGTTAGTATGGTACGTTTTGCCATTTTATTTTGCGTTTCGCTATCTGCTTCTGTTTTTGTTTTGTTTTGTTTTTTTTGCTTAGCTTCTTCATCTTCTTTTTTCGGTTTTTGTCTGCTATTAGTAGTCTCCTTTTTGCTTCCCTGGTGTCCGCAGTGGTGGAGTGCGTAAGCTTGTTTTTTGTTTTTGCCTCTGTGTTTACTTGAGTTATTTCTTCCACTCCAGAGTTATTGGAGCCTGTCCTGCGACCACGGACTGAATTGAATTGTGAGTGAATGTGAGAACAACAACAACAACAACAACAACAAAAATATATATATATATGTCGGATTATAGAATCAGGCATCAGATCTTAGGGTGAGACGTTTTCGCTGAAACAAGTAACACCTCGTAGGATTTTTCGGGTCGGCGAGATTCATGGACCCCACAAGCCCCCGTGCCAGGAAGAAACGCTTGGACGACCCGAATAAACAAGGGTTGAAATGGCAAGTTAAAGTCGTCGACTCGTCTGCGATCGATCCCTGGTGTGTTTCTACTCTAGCGTTTTCAACATCTCCTAGCGATCGAGCGTACCCGGTAGAATGCCTCGACCGGTGCCTGGTGCATTCTAGGACAAATCTGAGACGAGCCAATACGAGATTATTAATAATCTGAACCATGGTACCTCGTTATGAAGACACGAACAAAGACATCTAATGTTGCGCCTACAATAATAGGATGTTTCGGGTTTTCGAGGTTGCCTATGACTGTTAATAGGAGTTAGTGGTACCGAGGCTGGACCTCAGTATTTTGTTTTTTCGTGTGGTAGGCATATTCGTACGCACCTGCGATGGACCACACTGAACGGGTACGGGTTTTATGCTGAACCAAAGAGGAGGTACATCTACGTACGTTCTCGGTTGTCTGTATACGTATGTGATAATCGGGTTAATCATTAAAAAAATACAAAAAACCTTCAGCAGCAGACATGTGGGCGACAGAAACAACAGCAGCAGCAGTAGCAGCAGTAGCAACCACGGTAGGGCACACAAGCCTAGGGTGGGGGTCTCTTCGCGCGCGGGTCAACGATGTAGCCGTCGAACCCTCAGTAGGCGTACTCGATTTTGTTACAATGTGTGATTCCTGCTTCCCAATTCGAAACGCGGAATAATATGAAGACGAAACGCTTACAACTTGGCATGTCTGATAGAGCTTCTCGTTGCAGGTGCCACCACTCCTACTACTGCTGTACGACATCTAAAGCATATATTCTCCTGCTTCGCTGTCATCTCATCATTAATAGGGTGGGCCTGACAATATCACCTGCCTGCAGCATCTACTAGGGACAAAGCCTGTGGACAGGAACGTTCTACCTACGATTGCTCGCGGAGTTGGGTTTCGTTCGGTAGATATTAATAGGACAAAAAGTATAATAGCCGTTTCTTATTTTATGGTTCAGGTTTTTGAGACGATGCCATAACTTTTGGGATATCTGTTATGATTTCACATCTGCTCGTGCTGCTCGTGCTGCACCACGCCTGAAGATTCAGATTCACCTGCGAAAGATCTCCTGGATTTGGGAGCAGACATAGCTGGTGTTACAGGTAGGATCACGGATTACATATACACGACTTTTTTGGAGTGCATTTTTGTTTTGCGTAGACCTATTGTTCGGGTCGAGGTATAAATTTTTCGAATTGCACTGTTTGTTATCAGTTGATGTGGCTTGGAAGGGAGAGCAGCTGGCTGACATGTTTACCGCATTATTATCGAACTCGGTGTCATACCCACATGTCTTTGCTCATAAACGCATCTCCCTCCTATCACTGTCTGGGTTATATTCTACGAATTCTCGGACGACTGAGACACCCAAATGTCCAACACCATTGTACTCCCCCAACAACCGAGGTTTTCTACAGTCTCCCCGATTCAGTATCACGATCTGGCTCTTTTTGCAAACCCTTGCGAGTTACTACTTTACGAGACAGGTGCCCCCCATTATCCCAGGTGTACTATGATATATGATTCGGCTTTCCTTGCCGGCAGTTTACCTCCAGCCGCAAGCGTCGACATATTTTCTATCCTCAAGCGAGTGGAGGGGGTACTCTATGGGTTATGCCCGTTTTCACTACCTCTCTCGGCGCTCTCAACGCCTGGCCATATCGTCACGGTCTCACTTGCCCCCGTGAACGGTATGAGGCAAGCGGCGCGTGTTCAGGTAGCGCTGCGTGGTATAACAGTAGTGCTACCGTAAGTCTTAGATCAACGGCTCCGCCACCCTCCACCAGCTCGGAACACGAGCCCCGAACCTCGCTCCGTGTACGTACAACGATGCTACCAACGTGTATCTGGTAGTTTTTAAGGCTACAGAATCGCGGCTCAACATGGTCGGCACCAGTCTATTAAAGCCGCCTTGACTGACTGTAGTCAGAAATGATACAACATCACTTCTCGTCAGACACTGAGCTAGGTGCAACACACCTGAGCGATTAGCGAATACCTCATCTGACCTATAGATGAATATTTATATATATATATATATATATATTATACCTGGTATATATATTGTATATGTTATATACCAGGTGTATATATCCCATGCTCTAAACAGAGCCAAAGCACTCCACCCCCAAACCCCCAGGAAGGTATGAGTTCGCCACAACCCACGGAATAGATGGCCAAACCCGTGGGTGTGTTCCCGTCAGCTCAAGCGGTGGTGGAGATACCTTGCAATACACTCTTGATCAACAGCGGCTGGATCGACAGCCCGATTCCAGCGTCGACCAGGTGAAAACATGAATCGAAAGCAGAGCCTCCCCTCTGTGACACCCAATGAAGTCCCGACAGCTGAGCGGAGTCTTCGTCCCTGCGCGGACGTTCAACAGAGCGCCCTCCTTTTTCGTGACGTGCGACGGGTCTTTGTGAATATCGGCGTGCGCCGGCCTATTGGCGCCAATGTATTGGCGCTAACCTTCGCCCAGGTGGGGGGCATCGCTCCTAGCAAATCGTATATCCCCGGCGGCAAAGTTGAATCTAACGGATATAGCTGCGTCATGAACCTCTGTCCACCAATATTGAATGCTTGCCTTGTGAACCAGCATTTGATTGGCTTGGTGGTTAGCTTCGCCGTGAGACGTTATCACAGTGTATTCAGCTTGACGCACTGAACGTTGGCCCGTGTTGCAACTCTGGCCACTCGACCTCCTGCTCGTACAAACCCACTTGTCGCTCGTCGTGGTCGCCTCGGGCCGCACCCTGTCCGTGAGTCGAAATTAAACCGATTTCGAAAAAAACTTGACCTCCGCGAACGTGATGCGAAACCAGAATTCACAGTGAGTGCGCATTGTACATGGCGGTCATAACTTGGCGGAAGCTATAACTTCACCTGTGGGACCAATGGGTGGATCCCCAGCGCCGTATACGCGGACGTGTGAACGCACTCTCGGTTAATTCCGCTGAATCAGGCAACATGGGCACACACGCATATAATTGTCATGTATGTACCTCTTTGTTTCGCCGTCGATTTGATCGATTGTTAACACTACTTTGTTCACGAGCTGGTGTTTCTTCCACGTTTTCTTCTTTCTTAAAATATCATTTCATTTGGATTTGCTCGGTCATGAGGTTCAACCATCGTTATTCCCCCGTTTTTTTTTTTTGCAATATGAATGCAGTATAACTCGATCACCGAGACAAACGCACACACGCCCTCGGCCCGTAAGCGCCCGGGTTAAGGATACAGATGACTACCCGCCTCTGCACATCACACAATACCGGTCGATGCGATGCAGTGTGGCCATGCTTCCACGCTCGCTCGCTGCCTGTGCCACGCATGAAGCGGTCCACCTCCGCTCCACAGCCGATGTTGAATCACAATTATTCACGAAATACCTGATCAAGAAATCACGAATACCTGGCCCAGCGAGCGACCGCTGTCCAGGTGCAAGCCACGGCCCCTGTCTGTTTGCGTGTCCTAGTAGTCTGCCAGCACCGTTCCGTGTGGTATCCACTTGTTAGTCCCACCAGCGCCATCAATCAAACAGTACCCGCTGCTGCTTTCGAAGTAAGCTACATACTACTGATACGTATACAGCCAAAGAGTTTGAACCATAACGCCTAATTCTCTCTACAACAACAAACTCCAGATTCTTACAATATCGCTTCCCGATCTCTAATAATATTTGATTTTTATCCTTAATGTCGGCAATTGCCGTAATTCAGCTTCTTGTCGAGTACGTGCATCCGTTGGCTCACGAAATAGCGTTCCGCACGGCACATAACCGATACTATATCAGAGCTGGGCTCGCGTAAACCATCCGTGCGGTGGTTCCATGTAATCAATCGACTCGTACGCAGGTGTCGCTGCCTTGGAAAGTGAAATCCATCGCCAACTCGGCACGAAACAACGCCCAGCACCTTAACGTCTCAGGCATTGCCCTTGCCGAGCTCAGACGGTCGTTCACCTCATTGCGGCTACCTTGTGAACTCAGCCACGAGAGCCCAGGAAACTATTGCCCCTTCTCCCTTCATCTATGACTGGCGAATCATCCTGGCAACGACCCTTGCAGCCTTGTTGTGCGCTCGCCAGTGGTGGCAAAGCTCGAGCGGTGAGGTTGCGCGATCCTCTACGGCCAAGGATATATCTGAAATAACTTTGTAATTCCTTAAACACTTCATGATGACGTAATGGTTCAAGGTTGAAGGTTTTTCGGCTTTAAAAACTACAGAAATGTGGGAAAATACAGGTGGAAAAAAACATAAACGCTCCTTGTTGGGCCACTTCGAGCGGTGGGGTTGCCCGATCCTCTACAGCCTTCTACCTAAATCGGATTCCTTAAACACTTCATGATGTCATTGTTGAAGGTTGGAGGTTTTGGGCTATAAAAATAAATAAAAAAATGAGAAAATACTGGAAAACAAAAAAAAAACTCCTTGTTAGGCCACTTCTTATGCAGTCGGATTTCATGTCAGTCGGAACTGGCGCTATCGGCACGTTCGCAAGAAGAGCGTTTGCCCCGAAATGATGCGAAACTGTTGTTCCTTGCCTCAGATTGGCTCGGGCTTTGCTCCAAGACCTATCTCGAGCTCTTTCCCGCTTCTCCAGGTAGGTGCCCAGTTGCAGGAAATCACCCTCGGTACTTTTCCGACCCAACTGGGTCAAATACGATTACGATCAGGGATCGGATCGGGAAAAATCCAATCAAGGATTGTAATCGTATTTGATCCAGTTGGGTCGGAAAAGTACCGAAGGTGATTTCCTGCGACTGATCACCTGGAGAAGCGGGAAACAGCTCTAGATAGGTCTTGGAGAAACGTCCAAGTTATTCTGAGGCGAGAAACAGCAGTTTCGCACATTTTCGGGGCAAACGCTCTTGCGAACGTGCCGATAGCACCATTTCCAACTTATTGCAAATCAGACTGCATATGAAGTGGCCTTAAGATCGATAATTTCAGCGAAGCATTTGCTCGACGAGTTTTGAAGAGTGTTTTCGATCAACCCGATATATATATAATATATATATATATATAATATTCTATATATATATTCTATATCGCTTGTTGAATCCATCCTACCATACTCTTCGGGGGCTTAGCAAGTGTGTTCGATCACAAGCGTTTGGAGTGCTGTTGAAAAAGAAGGAGCCACATGATGTTCCTCTTGACACGCTGCGCTGGCCTTGTGTATATGCCCGTCGGTACTTCGTTCCGTCTTCAATCAAGCCGCAACATATTGTCATATTTTCGATCAAATTATGGTCGAATCCCGCAACCAAAATACGACCCGCGTTGGGTGATATCTCGACCGCGTCTTCATTCCCTGCTCGATACCTTCCCTTAGTGCGCACTGGACTTCGGAGCCTAATAAATCGTCTCCCTCTCGTAGGCAAGGAGGCGACACGAGAGTGACACCACACAAGAAGATGTGAATAATCGTCTGGCACGTTTCGACGCCGTTGAATGGAACAGCACCGGGTGATTGTGAGTAAGCCCGAATTTCCGGAAAGGAGAGGGTGCCTTTGTGCCACAAGCTCGTTGAGGTGAACGTTTCGCGTCGGCGATGAATGAGAGATGGTTCCCCCGTCCGTCACCAACGTCGACATTTGACCGTCTTGCCTGACCACGACGGGGTGGATTTGACGTGCATGCTTGATCTTGGTCACTAAACTACTGAAGAGCCACATGCGAAATTAATGGATTGCGGTGTGAGTCCTCTGCTGTATTTCTCCTCCGGGAAACTATAGTTTGACTAATGCGGCTGCGGCTGCAGTACGCATCGACGTTTCGCTGAGTGATGTGATGGTTCTATCCCTTCCGCTTTAGACCAGGGACTACAAGTAGCGCCTTGAATGCAAATAGTGCTCGTTAACACTGCCAAAGATTATTGGGTGCGGGCCAGCATCGTGTCGGGTTCGTTACGCTTCGTTGGATGCGTTGCATGTACCACGCTTGGATGCCGTAGTGTTCGTACGGTATTTACGACGTTGCCCTTAGTCGACTATCTCGCCTCTACGGTTGACCTGTAGGCAATGACTTGCTGATGGGATCGTCGCACATGGCGAGGAAACTTTGTGGAAACCAACTCAACGTCCCGCCTCTCAATCCATTCGCCGGCCATGAGGATCTTACCATTTTGTGAGTAATGACAGAAGCAACGGGTCATCACGTGAACGCAGAAAATGGCGAGTTGTGAATGTGTGTCACGGTGCTTGGCGTGGATGACGAGAGTCTTGTGTCAACATCCCACAATATCCGTCCGTGATTAACCTTCCACGGTGGCCCCGTGTTTTGGAACCGACCCCCGAAGATGGCACGACATCGCGCTGAATATCTTCAGCTTGTTGTACAGGTATATGGTCTCCCCGAACATCCACAATAGGTTTTTTTTTCCTATGGGTCAATGTGGGGTGCCGCTTCCAAATGCGCTCGATAGGTATGTTGCCTAGCAGGGTAGAACCACTTCTTATTCTTAGCGCCCGTCCTTGGAACACACCAACGAATCCTTAACTCGAAACGAACGAGCTGATTGTCATACACCATGCTTCGATAGCGGTGACACCTATGCTTTGAAGTGGTAGGTTTACGTGTGCCGGGGGCCCCAAACCATTGTAACCGAAGGATTATCCAGCACACTCTGAGCCGTCCATTTATTCGCGCTCAACATTTCTGGGTCGTTGCCGAAGTAAGTGATGACATTTTTCACCTCGTTGCATTTTTCGTCCTATTTCTCTAAAGGTTTTGTCCAGGAAAGAAAGAGAGCCCCTCCAGTGAAGGTTATCATATATGTTCACGTGCAACGCCCACCATAGCATGCGTCTCAACGTCACGGGTTACGCGCCCAACGAACTGTTACCAGCCGATATACTATGCATCCCGTCCGCATGGCCCGTTTTCGAGTTTGACACATCTCACGGTGAGGAGTCGCACATAGTGGCTCTGTATGTGTTGACTGTTTTAACTCGTTAAGTCAGCAACTCCCGTCTCGTATCAAACACCGCTGGTACGTTGGTAGGGTGTCAGCAATTCCCGTCTCGTATCAAACACTGCTGGTACGTTGGTAGGGTGTCAGCAACTCCCGTCTCGTATCAAACACCGCTGGTACGTTGGTAGGGTGCTACCGTTCCATATCATCAGTTAGTTGCGGGAATCATAGGTTAGTGGGACTGCGCAGGTAAGTTGGTGGGTCGCTACCGCTCCAAATCAGTGTTGCGAAACCAAGGATTGAAGGACTGCGCTGGAATACTGTCGGGTTGCTTCCGCTCTAAACCAGTCTCGGGAATCATAGGTTGGTCCGACTGCGCTGGAATATTGGTGGAGCTCTAACGCTCCAACGCAGTCTCGGGAATCATTGGCTGGTGGGACTGCGTGGGTGTATACTGGTGGGTGCCAACCCTCAAAGTGTTAGGTAAGATTTTTTAACAATTATCCGCTACGGCATCTGCACGAAGTATCTTGACATGTCGCAGCGAGTCATATATTGCTCTCCGGGCACGCCATACTCACGGGGTTTCCCCGTGGACGGATGGACACCCAGATATCGCTGCATGGGCATTTTCGAGCTTTGTGTCAGGCAGGCGGCCCTACAGATTTGAAAACAGAATACGAAACTTAGCATTCATTGCGACGAGTGGTGCTGCGGACTGCTACATTCACAACAAGTCGCCAATATACGTAGTTAGCCACGGTATTTTATATCGGCGTTGAAAGCAGGCGGCCGAGGATTCTGTTGTCCTACGCAATACTATCTATGACTGTGCGAAATATACCATATTTTTCCACCCTGGATGTGTTTCTTTCGTGGACATCCGGCGTGCCTCCGGAGAGAGTTGTGGCATGTCCAACCACCTGCGTGTGCTGACACTGCTTCTCTACACCCTGTCAAACATCGCATAAGGAATTTTGCGAAATACTATGTGAAGACTTCTCGTGTCGACGTCTACGATGATGGCCTTTCTCTACTCGGCTTGTGAGTATTCCGTGAGGCAACTGGCGTGCCAACAGATGAAATACGTGTCAAGTGAAGCCCACGCATCTCGTCGATACATGGAGAGCGCGCGATGGGCTTTCAATAGCAATTGGGTATGCCCACCTAGGAAGCGTTTCCTCCGCTACTTCTAACGCACTTGGCGTTGCATAGTTCAGTTTATGCCACGTCGATCATGTTGGGTGTTGTTTTGTCGTACAATGTTCGGTAACGCAGCTCCCCCAACGGCCGCCACAAGAACGCCCTTTGTTGAAAATGTGGGAAAGGTGTATCGACCTCGTGGCTCACTGCCAGTGGTCTTTGTCACAGGAATATTATACAATTCATTGGTACTGACCTTTTCCTATATATACCCGCGAGCGGTAGACACTGTTTGCTTAACGATTCACAGGGCGTCCTGATGCCTATGATACCGTGTAGGATCGTGATAGCGTCTACATACACTCGGTTGGTATCATTCTCCTTTTCGATGATTCTTTCCACCGTCGGCCAGATAGATGCCTTACGACAAAGCAGCGACTTTAGCGTGTAGGTCTTTCGTCATTCTGCCAGCCGGTGTCTTCGACGGTTCGTCGCCCCCACGCATATTGTATGTGGGCCCCGAGAAAGGTCGGAGTTCAGACGCCGCGATACAAATTCATTTTGAAAACCCAAATCACGCAAGTGCTCCACGCTTAAGTTGCCTCGGTAGCCCGGACAAACGCTGGATCTCTCACGTACTCTAGGCACTATCTTGCATGACTTGGAAAAGCAGGCAGCACCAACCCGATGAGTAAGATCTGGACTAAAACGCTCAGGCACGTGGTGACGCTAATTACTGTTAAACGTCGTCTCTGACGGTTATTCTAGAGTATATTTCGCCACGGAACCGAGCCATGACATGTATATTGTTTTGCCGCCGTGTCCGGTCTCGTGCGTTGCGGATACCCGTCGAATCGAATGGAATCGAATATTAAGTGTTGCCCGTAGCTCACATTAGGTTGATGTTGGAAAGAGTCTCATTGGCCACCGGTGCACACCACCCACGCCATCGCGCGTCCTCGCGTTGTTCAAGGGCCGGTTCACTACTGCAATTACTATGCACGGCAATGACCACGTCCCGCCCCCCGTCGGACCTACACGCCAACAAGTTTACTCTTACGGGGAACCATATTAAAGAGGACCTACGGTGAATACAAAAACATACGTATTTCCCTGTTTGTGCTAGCAATAAAGATTGGATCCTATTTACTATGATCCCCCGTTATACCTTCTCAGCCGGCGTGCTGGGTGGGTCTACGTTCGTTGCCTGGTTGTGACTGCGGAAAGGAAGTCATTGAGCGCTCGGTGCCAATGTACATGATGTACAAGGACGAACCAACCGCATATGTATTGCTGTTGCACTGATGAAGATGTGCTGGCGCGGTACACGTCATCCAAGCGCGTCGTTAACTCGGTGTTTCATCGTGTCCTGTGTGCGTGTAGGCGAGATGTACCCTGCTCGGTTCCACAATGCACGATCTCCACACCCTTTTCAACGTTGGCTGGCGAAATCCCGTCACAACGCGTGCTTGAGTTGCAACTTCGCCTGGATACCCGGACGTACTGTCGCGACCACACGCCAGTTTGTTCGCCCTCTTTGTGTTTCACCCGGAGGCGCACTTCGCACTAGCATCAAAACTAACCTTGACTGGACGTGCACGTTTCAAAGTAGTAGATGTGTCAGCGTTCCGATGGACCAGTGGTGTCTGTGACCGACGAGTGGACCCGAGGTGTGGTGGTCATCGAGCGGCAATGATATCACTTTATCTAAACGCCAACACCCGCTGGGAACTAGGTCGATTGGTGGGAATGCGTTGATGTCCTGGGCGCCGGGACCTTCAATGAATCGACGGCTTTAGATTGCTTGTGGGTGAAACCAATCGAGACCCCTAGACACGGCATAGAGGCACGGGTGATCAACCGGCAACCGAGCTTGCACTTGCACGTTTCACTTTTTTATCGGCTGATCGCTCTTATGTTAGCGCCATGCTGCACTTTCACATACACAACACCTTGTTTAAATCAAGCCCGACATGCCTTCCGAATTTTGTTTGCACGGTCGTCGGCCATGTACCGACATGAGACAATTTCAAACAGACGGAAATTTGCCGCAACAAAACGGCAAACACGGCATATAAATAGAAAGCGGTGCGAATGAGCATGAAACGTTGAACCCTCTTCGGCTCGGGTATCCCGCTTAGGTTATTCACGTCCCAGCATAAGGTCCTTGGGAATGAAGAACGTCCGATAAGGCTCTTAAACCGACGTTAGATGCACATGTCTCTCTTTCTGGAAGTAGCTTCTCCATATGCGAAATGGTGCGGTCGTGGGCGACAATCGTATACAACCTAGTCCAACAATAGGGTACAGTAGACGGGATAGTGAGAACGACACGCCTACCCATGTTGTATAACGGTTTGCACGCATCTGTTCAACTAGCGAATAAACGGTTATTGTAGACAATGTCACGATTGACCGTGGCCGTAACTTCAACGGTTCCTTCGTGTTTTCACTGTGAGCGAGGGAATTGTTGGTCGATTGCGGCTCGTCTTGCAGCTAGAACTCTCATGCATGCCACTGGACATACCACGCGTTCGCCAAGGTGACGTCTGGAGAAACGTTATACCAGCCGGCGCACCGGTTCAGTCAACACTTCGCCCACGATGGACAGTCGACCGAGGCCCTCTTCCAAGGCTCGAAGAATGGCAACACGTTGAGCTGCACGCAACATCGCTGCGCTTTATAATTGAAGGGGAGCTGTGAGGAAGCGTGTGTTTGACCGGGTGCAGCTCCGTTGTGGATAACGCCTCCAGTACTCGACCCGCGTACACCTTTTAGAGTTGGTGTTGCTCTGCTCTCGTTTGCCGCGGACGTAGTATTGGGACCGCAGAAGAGGTCTCAACGGAAACAGCGTCAATACGCTACCGTCCGGCTCGTTCGAGGGCTTGAAATCTCTACGAACCATGTCCGTGCGCCAGCAGCTCGTACAGGACGAGGCGCGGCTATATATATACGACTAGTTCCAACACGCAGTGTGCAGCCATTCGTCGTGTAATGGTTTTAAGTATTTGTGTTGAGTTCTGACTCAGTACGGCGGGTTATTCAAAATGAAGTTTTGATTGGGACGAGGTCTCCTGCGCCAGACAGGAGATCTTGTAATATATATATATATAATATATATATATATATATGTATATATACCACCCCTCTAAGTAGACTAGGGTATCACGCACTCTGCCCGGAGTTAGTAACGGTAAATTTTCATGGTTGAAAATACTAACCCTACTGCCGGATGGCTGAAATGGTCACAAGGAATGTTGCGACCAACTATGTGCTATGTAGAGGGAAAGAGTACCTTAGTGACTAGAATTTTTCACTGCACTTACTACGTGGAGGCCCGGACTCAACGCCACATGTAACCGCACCTACCATTTAAAAGGCAAACCATTCAAACCACAAGTACTTTGTCCCAGAACGGGGCAGCAGTCGTGGAAGGATTAGGTGGGACCCTCACCGATCTCAAACACAGGTGTACACATACACGAAAAAAGTGCTAAGGGTGCACACATCGAAGGCGCGAGCGGGGGACACGTGTTTTAAGCCGTTTCAAAATCGCGTCCGGGGTGAACTTCTGCCCGTTGTGTGAAACAAATCATCTTCTTGTAGTATGTTGATCGACAAAGCCTCCTTGTGCGGGAGATCATAGTAGATAGCACAAAATATTGTCAGACTAAAACGTGAAATATACAAATATTATCCTATGTGCCGTAGGTCTTATTTACTACCAGGTATGGTGCCCGATAAAAGTAATACTTTCCAGTTCCTATATGTTTTCTTGATTTTTCTGTCTAACAGAAACCAACCTAAGTGTGACCGTTGCGATAAGCGAGGAAGGTTGTCGTAATGACAGCCTGGTGTTTAGGGGGCAACGGGTATGAAAGGTAAACCAGTGAAAGAAGGAGACTATTGTGTAGGGTTTCTATGAAAAAACAAGGGAATTTTGATACGAGGCAAAAATAGAAAATGACGGAGTGATTGATGAGGAAATATCAACGCAGCTCAGACTCCATCAAGCAGCGGTAAATAGGTGTGAAGTGGGGTCGTCGGTGCAGCGAGTTTTCAGGATATATAGCTGACGGGCAAGGCCCTGCACGAGCTGAATATATACGGGCAAGGGACTAGGGGCTCGTCAAGTTGATTGTTTGGTTTGAGTCGACCAAAGGACGTCAGAGCGTGGTCATGTTCTCAGCAGTAGTTGAACCTGTGCATTGGGAGGGTCGACGAGGGAGATCGGAGACGCTCTTACCGCGACACAGCCGCAAGACGAGGAACACGACAATATTGTGGGAGGCCCAGTCCCAAGGCGGGGGTCGACCCAAGGGAACGGGGCGGCCGATGAAGCGGAGGACTACCAGTCTTCAGGAGGAGGGTCAGGCAACAACGACGACAGTAGCGGGCGACCGGATACCCTGGATAGCCGTGGTACGAGTATGCACGTGCACTATGAGGGTAGCCACAAGATTCACTAAGGAGCTCATTTGCGGTCGGGTAAAGGAGGTAGGGGGGGATACACTTAGCAAGGTCGGGGGCGTGGCAACGACTCGATTGGGAGCCGCAAGCAGTCCAACTCCATGCTGCATGCCCCATCTCCGCAGCCCCTCAAACAAACGTTTCCAGAAAACGAGGTTCTGGGCCCCCCTCTGTCGGGTGGAGGGAGTTTGTATCACCAGGAGGCGAAGGGCGGGGGGGGGGGGAACCGACAGCTCACGACCTTGAACGGGCCTCCACACGCGCCCCGGGGCCCGGGAGTCCCGCCGCCACCACAGCAGCAGGAGCGGGCACCGCCGCAGCCGCTTGTCCGGAACACGCCACTGCAGCTACGGCAATGGAAGGTAACACCGCAAGAAGGCTGGACATACAGGGGGAGGGGGAGGGGGGACTCCACAGTAGCAGCACCAGCAACGGTGGGCTTCAGAGAAATGTGAAAGGGGAAGCGCGGGGGGCGAGAGGGGGGGGGGGGGTAAGTTGGGGCGGGGTACTACTGAACCCGCGATAGCAGCAACAGTGGTCAAACATACAGCTACAGCAGCAGCAGCAGCAGCAGCAGCAGCAGTCAGGCCTGGTGGGGTTCGTGTATGTAAACGAGTGGGGGATAGACGTGTCGGGGTCGCGCCAGCAGAACGACGGGGGCAACCGAGGGGCAGTGGGGGTGGGCGGGGTAGGAGACAAGTCCGTGGGATAGGGGAGCACGGAGGTTGCACCGGCAGCCGCAGCACGAAACAGCCCAACGGTGGGGGTACCTCGTTCAGCACCTGGCCGCAGGGGGTGTCACAGAATTTCCCGCCCGGGTTGGAAAGTTGTCGGCGGGGGGGGGGGGGGGGGGGGGGGGGGGCAGAAAGCTGTAACGAGACAACCATAGTAGAGACGATGTTGCGCAAGGACAACCGGACAGTAGTCGACTGGTCGGAACTGCGTGCGGATGGGAAATCCCCTCCATTTTATTCAAATGGACACCACGGGTATGATCAGGGGGGGCTGCATCGCCAAGGGGCCAGGGGGGAAAGCATGTAGCGAGGCGTTCTACGCCAGAGGTTCACCCTCAAAAATTTGAGGCTCGTCACTTAAGGAGCTCCATACCTCGCCTGAAAGCGGACTTCAGCAAAAATCAAATTACATCGCGGCGAATAATCCTATGGCCCGAGTCTAGCAGACGTTTAGGTTCAAAATCAAGATTGGCATTCCGACGATTTGGGCTCAAGGAACCCCGTCTTTCAGAAACAAAATAGATGAAATGTGCTACCTCTATCGTAGAACGGGTCTAGCAGCGCTGAGCAACATCGATTTCTGAATTTCGCGCAGAAGGACCTTTTTGACTTCGGGGGGAGGGAACGCGCCTGTGTCGTAGGACCGCAGGGTAGAGTCAGGATTTCATGGAGACGGGGGTGTACTTGATTTTTTCTCAGCCACAAGAGGTGCAGAAACGTACGATAAGGGGGGGGGCAGGCGGTAGCTCATTTAACTTTCATTAACCTGTTCGAGGTGATGGCAATGGTAGTGACCACGTTAGTGATAGTAAACATGAGGGGGGAGAGATCGGGTAGTGTGTGTGAGGCAGGTTTGATGAAGGAAGATAACGAAGCAGCCGTAACCTGGAAAAATAGGTGTCGTAGGGGGGTGAGAGGGAAGCACGGGTAGCGGCGTTGATGAGGATGGTGGGAGCGCTGGAAGCAAGGGGAAGGTGGTGCTTCCAGGCAAGGCACGTACGGGGGGTCGGTAATGGGTGAGCAAACGGTCTGTCTAGGTGGCGAGGGGGACATATTCCCGAGAAACTAGACGCAGAATGCCCCGAAATCGCTGGCAGGTGCAGGAATTAGAGACGGGGGAACACCCAACGTGTTCGGAGATAATGCGAGAGAGTACTCGGTAGAAAGAGCTGCAGCTTCATCTCGGAAACCGTCGGACGCGAATTGGAGGATGTGGGTGTGTTTGCTGCAGAAGGTCAGGAGGGAGATGGAGCTAGTGGGAGAGTTGTGCGAGTTCATGGGATGCTGTTCCGCAGAAAAGGGAACAAGGAGCCGACGATAGTAGGCATGTTGGTGGCGATTAATTTCGACCTTAGACAGCTCGTGGGGCTTTCAGTGCCCATGAAGAATCCGCTGATCGGTGAGGCAATGTATCAAGTGGGCACACGTAGATACGGGTTGTCAGGTGATATTTAACCGACCATTGAGATGGGGGATGCTGAGGAGGATGCAGGGAAGCATTTAATCGTGGGAGGAAGGGGAGAGGGCGCTTTCTGATAGGTCTGACCCTGTCCTATTTTCGGATGTTGGGATCGTCAGAATTGTTAGCCAAAGAGAGACGTGTACTATAAGGTATACCGCTTAATTAAGCAGAGGGGATGTAGCGTTTTTCAGGGGCAACAATCAAGTGGCAGAGGGTAGCATTTGGGAAGCAAAATAAGGTAGAGGTGAGATTCAGGGGATCGAAGGGAGATCAAGCAAGAAAGGGAACCGGTACTGGTATGGACAAGTGCAAGACTAGGAGGAGGAGAGGAAGGGGAGGCAGCGGGTCTGTTGGCGGTGCTTTTCAGAATGTTCAATGGCGAGGAGTTGACAGGGGAAGCCCCTTTGATATCATATCAGGGGACGGACGGTTGGAGGATTTTATCCGCCGGAAAAGCAACCCAGTGCCTGAGGAAGGGCCTCGCCTGTGTAGGGAGAAGGTGGAAGGAAGAGGAGAGGGGTGCGGGGGGAGCTCTGATCCCGGAAGAAATCGCGTTGCTTTCGGGAACAATAAGGGGGGGGCACCAGACTGGCCGCGAGAAGAGTGCCAGAGGCAGTGATTTTGGAAAAAGGGAGATGGTCGTCGAACTCATTCATCGTATACGTTAGGGTTTAAATGGAAGACCCTGTAAGGGTATCAGAGGTATTGGAGCATGGGGGGGGGGGGGGGGGTCGAGAGAGAGCCAGGATAATGAACTAGATGGGGCTAAATACTATAGGTACTACTCCGCCCGGTATAGTAAAGACCGCTTGGGTGACTGCAGGGTACCCAAGCCGCCCCTACTCCTATCCGGACGAAGGGGGAAGGGAACCGCGGTCCTATGACGGGAGGCGTTTGGCTAGCGGATCACGATCGGTAAGGAGGTCGACCGTTTTCCGTACAGGTGGGTGAGGGAGAGGCGTAATAAAGCGAGAAGGGACGGGCCACCCCCCCCTCTTCTCTTTATTCCCATCATCGATTTTATATAGGGAAAGGAAAGAGTACGCATGCAGGGGGGACGGGTCCAGGAAAGCCCCTCCACCCCACTATTCCGGCTTATTCGATAAATATCAAGCAGGTTTTCGTGGAAGAGTTCAACTAAAGAGCAAGGTTGTCGTAGGGGTAACAAGGTGTTTGGGGTGTAACGCGTATAAAAGATAAACCAGTTAAGAAACGATTTCCTTTTGAAAGATTTACATCTAATATGAAGAGATGTTTGGTACGGAGATGAAGTTCCAGATGATAGATGAGGAAAGACTAACGCAGGCCAGATGCGAGAAAGCAGCGGTCGAGCGGGCTGAAGCGGGGTCGACGGTAAGTGCAGCGAGTATCCAGGAAAGATAGCTGACGGGCGAGGCCCTGCACCAGCTGAATACTTCCGGGCAAGGGGCGTCAGGGACTCGTCAAGTTGTATCTGCTTCCCGACCTCCATCCTGCAACCATTTTTCACGGCAGATGGACAAACAGAGGGGAAGGAGCCAAAGTGGTCGATTAGTAATGGCTGAGTCCTGATCGCACTGACCGTTCGAAACGGAATCATTGCATATGTTACCGTTTGCTTTTCGTGGTGGGTTCCCAATCGCCCAGGTCTTTAGAAACGGAACCACTAGAAAGTGCGCGCCAAGTGGTGGTCGATTAGTGGTAGCATAATCCCGATCGCACGGGGCCTTAGAAACGGAATCATCAAATTAAACAATCGTCCAGCAATCGTGGTGGGTTCCCGGTACGAACTGGCCGTTCGAAACGGAACCACTCGAAAGGACAACCATATAGTGGTCGATTAAAAGTGGTTTAATCCTGATCGTACGGGTCGTTTGAACGTGATAACTATACTCAGAGTTGATTGACAGTCGAGGTGGGTCCCCGCCATGAACGCGTCGTTAGAAACGAATGAATCACCCGAAAGCACCCGCAACGTAGTGGTCGATATGGGGCATGAATTTCCAGAGCGCTCGGGTCGTTATTAACGGGATCACCGGTTTTATTAATCGTGTCTCAGGCGTGGGAGATTCCCGATATGAGAGGACCGCTAGAAACGAAAGACTCCCGGGGAAGCACATACTAGTAGTGGTGGGTCAAGTGGCTTCCCGATCGCACGGGGCGTTTGAACCACGAGACCGTTTATCATTTTAAAGCCCCGAGCTGACCGGGCGTTGCAGATTGCACACGAAAACCAATATACATAAAACGATAAACTCGTTTGCTCTGGACAGTCCCTGTCAGGGCGTTTCGGCAGCCTTTCGCAACATTGTCAACCACGATTCGCGAGAGCTTTGTACTTTTCGCGAGTAGACGGATATTCGTTTATTGTCGCGGAATAGTTTGAACAGGACTGTCAGTTTTCTGGCCAATTGAACGTTGATCTCAGTTGCTTTGGCGTGAAGAGACCGGCTATGAGACGGCATTCGACGCGGGTCGTTGGATTATTTGCGTGCGTGGACACATGTAGACAGCATACGACGCGCGTCACGCTGGTTCTGCCTCTTCGTATACCGCTGGGCCTCCTTTTGGCGTTGCTCTTGCTCGTGCCGCCTCTGCTCGTGCCGCTCCTGCTCGTTCCGCTCCTTCTGGTGCCGCTCCTGCTGGTACCGGTTTTGCTTTCGCTGCTTATGCTGGTACTGGGTGCTCCTCCCGCTAGTGCTGCTCCTGCCTCGTAGACGGCATCGCCTGCTCCTGGTGGTGCTGCTTCTACAGAGGGGACTGCGCTTTTTCCCGCTGCCGATATTAATGGTGCTGCCTTCAATACACCTACGAAACCTCCCCAAGGCTCCTCTGCCTCGCCCTCTTGTGGCGGACCTTGTAAGCCCGTTTCGAACAGAACCCCGCGTCCAAGTCAGTGCTCAATCCCGCTGTAAAGTGCAACCGCTGCATCTCCCAGCTATATGATGGAGAGAGAACTTTGGAGGCGAGGGTTATTTTGCGACCTGCAACCGCGACACCTACCCCGGCAGCGGGATATTCTTGAAGTGGCCCAAAGACTGTGAACTATGCACCAGGCCTATCGACGTCCGCCCCGTATCCTTCACGCTCGAGACAGGAGGTGGCGGTGAGTTGTGTTCTGTGCTTTTCTGTTGCTGTTGTTGTTGGAGTTGTTGTTTGCTCCCTATTTCTACGGCCGCGGCTGCTGTTGTTGTTGTTGTTGTTGTTGTTGTTTGTCGCCTATGTCTACCGCCGCGGTTGCTGTTGTTGTTGTTTTCTGTCGCCTATGTCTACCGCCGCCGCTGCTGTTGTTGAGGTTTTTCCACACTACTTCCGATTTTGGTTCGTATTAATACGAGAACACGGGTTGGCGGCGCAGCCAAATTGCTGCTGCTGCTGATGCTGCTGCTGATGCTGCTGCTCCTGTATATGCTGTTGCTGTTGGCGTTGATATTCCCGGATGTTGTCGACCTCCAGGACTGAATCTACAACCAAGATGGTTTTAACTTTGGGATTTTTAGAGGAGCTCACACCGAGATATGGGTAAAGTACGCGTAGGCGCTGCTGCTGCCGCTGCTGCTGTCGCTGCTGCTGCTGCCGTTGTTCTGTATAGCCTGCGCTCCTTCCCACACCGAGGCAGGTGTCTACCTTCGCTGATGCTGCTGTTGTTTACCTGGTATGCTGTTGGTGGTGGTGTTGTAGCTGTTCCGCGCGTAGTCGACCTTCACCACTAACTCCAAGACAAAAAACGTACCTGGTACTAATTTCCATAAAGCCATTTGTTTATGCGCTACTGCCATTCGCATTTGTGCTGTTGCTGCCGCTGCTACTGCCGTTGTTGTTTACAGCCTGCGTTCGTTTCCACAACAGTGTCTGCCGCCGCTGCTGCTGTTCTTGTTGTCGTCGTTGCTGTGTTCCTGCACGCGAGAACACGACTTGGTGGCGCAGCCCATTGCTGCTGCTGCTGCTGCCGCTGTAACACCGCGCGCCTATCGTCCCTGATGCTGATTTTGTTATGTACGCAGACAGACGTCGTTCGCGTTGTTGCTGTTGTAGGCAGCTTTGAGTCAGTGTCTGCCGCCGCTGCTGCTGCAGCTGTTGTCTATGTTGTTGTTGTTCGCGTTGTTGTTGCTGTTCCCGGATGTTGTCGGCCTCCAGTACTACATACAAGACACAAATACATACCAGGTACTGATTTCGAGATTTGTTTTGTACACTACGTATAAATAACCAAAAACAAATGTCCATTTTGTTTTTCTTGATACGAGCTCACACCGAGACAGGGGTGTAGTACGCGTACTGCCATTTGTATCTGCGCTGCTGCTGCAGTTGTTGTTTTTTTGCACACTCTGATAGAACCAAAAAACAAATTACGAACAGGTGCCGTTGTTGTTTACAACCTGCGTTTCTTTCCACACCGAGACAGTTGTCTACCGCCGCTGCTGCTGTTCAGACATGACAAGAGACAGGCGTTGAGTACACTAACACGTTTACATGATTTACGCTGCTGCCGACTGTGCCCTCGCCGTCTCTGCCGCGAAAAAGACGTAAGGGTTTGCCAACATCATTCCTTGCATCCCATTCCTATTGACCTTTCGTGCTTCCTGCCTCTACAGCGCACGCCAACGCGTATTTTGTCAGCTTTGTTTAAGTTTCTTTTTGCCAAAATCAGGTATATCAGGCCACGTTTCGGCCCAAATCAGTTGCATTTTGAAAACAAGTACAAAACACAACCCAGGAGCCCTGCTATTGGCCAGGCTGACATCGTAACTGATTTTCGCTTGAAAAGGCCAACTTACACCTGTTTTTTTCTACTCTCTCTAGCTTGCAACTGATTTTCCCCAACCTTGAATCAATCAGAGAGGCAATACGTACACTGCTTTCTCTTCGTATGCGTCTACCCTCCCTCGGTTGAATGTAGTCTGCATTACGTACTGTACAAACTCTGTATACTTGTACGTACGTTGTACGTCAAAGTACGTATTTACATACATATGCATACATGAGTACGCTGGTTTCACTTTTTTTCTTCTTTGGGGTGTGCGGCGTGCTTCCGTTATTGAATAGATGTTGTGTCGTACTGCCGCTGCTATGTTGTTTTCTATGGTCACAGCGGTCCATACATCACCATGGTCGTATTTGTCTGCGCCCCCCCGCGTCGAGTTTGTCTCAGGTTTGATACGGCAAGATGATTTCATGCCGAGCTGGCAGTTCCGCGAGGACGGTGAAGGAGATTCCAAGCTGTCAACAGGGGGGGGGGCGGCAGAGTAAGGACTCTTTTTGTCGCCCCCGCCGTCGCAGAAGAAACGAAGCCGATTAACTGTGACTCTCTGCAGGTCCAAGTGAAGCCCGTGGTATCTACACTGTTAAGGTCATAAGCCAGTTTGCCGTCTTGTGGGCGAGGCGCGGAATAACATCACGAGCGACCATGTCGCTCTCTCTAACAGCTTCATCAAAACTCGCAGCCGTACTGGATTGTTCAGCAGAAACGGCGCGGGCGGGCACAGCAGCGGGCAACGCAGGCACGATACCGTAATCCAGTGTGCCGTCATGTGAGCGAGTGGTTGAGGGAATAGATTGGAAACCCATTGTGATTTCACGCGCAGGTGAGTCCTGCTGCGAAAAGTCCAGTCCAGTGCGTCTCGTACATCACTGCGATGATGCCACCTCGACCTCGAACCGATTGGTGTCCGGTAATCTTTTCCGCTTCGAGTCGGTGAAGAGGTGTCGAGGCGTCGTCCTGGGTGACGTGGTACGGAGGAGATTTCTTGGAGACGTTGTTGAGCACGTACTGCATCAACCCCTCTGGCAAATACTTCGGCATGTCGCCACGGCCGTGGGGGTTGGCACAGGGCTTGCAGCGTTGGACTGAACCGAGCCGACGAGCATACGCGCCGGGCATGTCGGAGGGAAGATCCAAATAAAGGAGCTTTGCCCCAAGAGGAGACCCGTCCGGGGTGTCTGCGGCGGAGCAGGGGCCAACTGCGAGAATTTTGTAGGGGCCTGTCCAGTTGGGTGAGAGTTTGGCCTTGAGGACCTTGGGGTCCGTGTCGGGTTTTGCCCCCTGGCGGATGGTGGCCGCCGTGTTGTACGCCCACGCCCAGCCGCCAACGAATTATCTGGGGACCGTACGCAGAGCGTCGGCGAGGGCGGAGTTGCGGCGGTTCACGCGGGCAACAGTAAGGGAGTGGTGTCCGCGAACGATATCGTACGGGCGCAGCTGGCGGTCCGCCGCCAAGTCGCAATAGGCGAGGTGGTCGCGGGCCAAGCTTTGGTGGCCGGCGACTCCAGCACGCTCGAACATTATGAGGGGGAGGCGTGGCAGCCCAGGGCGACGAGGGCTCTTCAGAAGCCCCCGCTGCAGCGACGATTGTCGCCCAGCGCGCTCCTCCCCCGACGAGCATTTTACAGGGAGAAGATTCCGCCGTGAGCAATGCTCCGGCTGCGTCTGACCCTTAAGGCCAGGGCAATGCAAAAGCCCCCGCTGTAGCGACGATTGTCGTCCAGCACGCTCCTCCCCCGACGAGCACTTTACAGGGAGAAGATTCCGCCGTGAGCACTGCTCCGGCCGCGTCTGCCCCTCCCGGTCAGGGTAATGCCAAAGCCCCCGCTGTAGAACAAAAACCATCGCCATGCCCTCATCACCGCTAGATAAGTTGCTGACGCACGAGCCGTGGATACTGCCACCGCAGCTCCTTCGTTACACGACCCTAAGTTGCGCCGAATGCTGCCCCCCCCCGGCCCCGGTGTCCCCCCCTGCCCCGGTGCCCTCCCCTGCCCCGATGGTTTTCGCCTGTCCCCGACTCAGCATGCCACGAACAACAAAGGCGAAGGAGGAGTCCCCCAGCCCCGCCAGGTCTGCCAGCGGCCTGAGGACTTACGTCTCCTCTCCCTCGTCGGGAGAGCGGACACCCCAGCGTCCGGGCCGGACGGATTTGGACGACGCTGTGGACTACGAGGCCCGCAGTTCCGAGGACAAAGAGCGGACGACGATGCAAGGCGCCGCTAGGGAGACAGCGCTGGACGGGGATCAAGTCCCGCCCCCCCCGACTAGCAGAGGCCTGGACCTCCCTCTCGGTCGAGGCTCAGGCGGCCCTCATCCAGCGCTGGTCAGACGTGCCGGGCCTCGGCGGGGGATCATGGCTTCTTGCAGCCGACCATCACCCCGATGTCGCGACGGCCGAACGGGCCATGACTGCCGCCGAGACCCGCGGAGCGACCTCGACGAAAACCGCCCGCCGCCAGGCGCAGGCGCTCACGGTGGACGAGAATGTGGCGTCAGCGGCCGCTCGCACCGCCGTCGACGCTATCGCTGCTGCGGCCGCATCTCCCCCTCTAACAGCAGTTTAAAACGCGCAGCAGTACGGAATTTCCACGCGGAATCGTCGTTTGCAGCTACAGCAGCGAGGGAAGCGGGCTCAATATTGAAATCCAGTGTGTCATCGTGTGGTTTAGGCACGGAAAAAATCGCATCGTGCGCTCGCGCGGCCGCCTTCAGCGAAAACTGAGGCCGCTGGTTGGACTGCCACGAATATTAGCACTCCCTCAGACAGTGCAGGCATGGACAGCGGGACACTCTGTATCCGTGGGCAGGTCTGCCTATTAAGCCGGTACTCATTGGTACTCACGTTGATGTTCACTTAGAGATAGAAGAGCCACTTCATTCCTTTCGTGCACGACGGAGACTGGGACCACGCTCGTGCCTCTCTGGAAAACCCCTGGTTTTCCACCTAAGATACGCCTTCCAAGTACTACAAATACGTTCCCAGTGCCAGAACCCAGGTAATTACCGGGCTTTCAACCTCATACAGAACAGTATCGTAACAAGACCCTAAAAAAAACTAAACGACTTAGATTTTGGAGGCCATGTGGCACGCTTCTTTTTTAACCCGATAACACCGCTCGTGGCACGCGTTTTATTCTTAGTTTTAGTGAACACATGATTCTGGCTGCAACAGATCAGGTATAACAGATTTTGGCGTTTGCCCTTTTTAAAGTCTCCGTCAACTAAACTCATACCAACTAAAATATTTGTATTCAACACGTCTTACATGTCTCCATTGTGCTGTCTGTTTGCAGTCAATGATCTATGTTTGCAAGTCTGGAAGGATTGTGTCTACTGGAAAGGAACTATCAAGGACAACGGCATCTTGATCGGTCTCTGCAAGCCCCCCCTTGCACGTTTCGTGCTCCAAGCGCTCCAGAAAGCTCTCTGTCTTCCACGACGAGCAAGTTCAGGGCGAACGCCACGCGAAGTTCGGCGAATAGGCTCGGGTGGAACTCGAGAAAAACGCGACAAGTGGGAAGGCTGTGTTCTTTGGTTCGGACTCGGACTAGATTGTCGAACGTTAAAAGTCTGTTCTCGTGTCTATCATAATCTTCCAATAGAGCACCGTAAACAGTCAATTCGCCTTTGGTCTGCGCCTGGGGTCTGAACATAGAGGTGTTCGCGGGCGTTTCGTTGCAGCGTGCGCCTGCGTCAATATCATTTCGATTCCTTCACAAAACACCCGTTGTGCGTGTACTTGCAAGCCTGCCAGCGGGGACTTTTAGTTCAAGCGTGGAGAGCGGGCCTAAGAAGAGTGTGAGGATTTGCTAGGGTGCTGATTCCGTTGTTAGAATTGGCATTGGCATTTGCGAGGGAATTTCTCCTACTATTCCCGTCGCTTCGAGTTTTTTGCGTTTCACGCCGGCCCCGGGCCCACTGCTACGCTTTGTTGAAGACGCTTTTCCTTGAGGAATTCGGGTCGTAGTTAGTTTGGCCGTCCGACAAAGGTTTCGTTCGTTGTCGAACCGTTAGGTGTCGCAGGACATGTGTGTACTCGTGCACTGCGGTTCGTCGAGCAAGTGTTTACTGTCGTAGTTGCATATCACGCTCATGTCGCCTTCATATATCATAACAGCTGTAGTACATAATTAGTACCTGCTTTTCGGTTATTAGAACTGCTCTCTTGCGTTACCCTCATCTGCATGTCCCACTACGATTTTCGTTATACTAATAAATTTGGTTGTCAACAGGTACATTTGAGCTATTGCCCTGAGTGCAGTGCAGCACATGCACGGCAATTGGTGGAATAGTTCAAACTACCCACCAAATACGTATTTCGTCAAGAGCCTTCTTACACGCTACGCCCATGCCACTCCGAAGGGAGAACGTGTATATATATATATATATATACATTTGGGGGAAGCTTTCCACTAGCGGAGTGCGACCGGTAAGGAGGTCGACCGCGTTCCGTATGTGTGGGTAGGGAAGATGCGAAAGTAAGGGAAAAGGGGACGGGGCGCCCCCCCCCCCCCCCCCCCCCCCATTTTTCTTTTCTCACTTCCCTCCGGCATTGTATATTGGGGTAAGTAAGGCGTACACATGCAGGGGGGGGACGGGGTCAGATCGCCCCCCCCCTCGCCACCACTTTGGCTTCTTCAAGTAATATCACGCATGTTTTTGTGGAAGTTGACAACCATCATGTTGCACAATCCTGTAGAGGAAAATGGAACCAACACCCTCGAGGTGTTTTCTGGCTAGGCTCTTGGTCGCTGTAAAAACAGGCGACGTCAGCACTGTTTTTTGCCCCGGGCATTCGACCGGCTTTCGAGCAGAGAACGGGTTAAACGGACTCGGATGCGGGGCATCACGGTTCGTATTGTGCGCATTTCAGGGCGCTGGGGCGGTCGGCCTCAAAGACATGCAGGAAGCAGGGACAATAGCCACGTGCCAACACTCCTTCGAGGAGAATCGTATTCAGTCGGCCATTACGCACCGGTTCCGCCGGGTAGGCGTTTAGGTTACCATTTCCACCAGTTCGTGTTTCGTTCCTGGATCTTGATGGGATATAGTGATAATCGAAAACCTCTCCGCGGAACGTTGAGTACGTCGTCGCACGTACTAAGCTCCCAGTACAAATCACTATCACACACGCGATCAATCGACATGTATTGCTTCATTTCGAGATGATCGGCTAGGATACCGAAAAATAGTGGCACCCAGCGGCGGAAATTCGCCTATATTAATCTGAAAAGCAACAGCCACGATCACAGTCTATGGACACGACGAGTATATTGGTATACAAGCATCTTCACCGTAACCTCCAAGGGGAGTCACCTATGAGTTTTCGTTTCGAGTTTACCTACTGCGAGGCTTTTGCGGCACACGGTAGGAAATCCGAGTCGTTCCAGCTTCCCCTGAGTAGATCAAGAGAAATACCACGTTTGGAGAGTCGCCTACTTATTCGTTCGTGATCACCTACTCCAATTTCTACCAATCCAAGCCCCGCGTCATTCTACGTTATTGGTCGAACTATATTCGTACATAAATTATTAACTAAATATCTGTAAGGCGAACATGGCCACTGCTCATGGGTACATCGGTCGTGGGATTGTCGATGTGGACACTGTTCGTTTCCGCGTAGACGCCACGGATGCAAACTAAGGGTGCTCCTTACGGTATCACTCACGCCTGAAGCGTGACGGGTCTTCGTGCCCACGGAGTAGCTACTGCGTGGCCGTCCTGTGAAATCAATTTCCAGCTGAACAACCTTTGATACGGGGTGCGATGGCAAAGTGTATGACACAGGTGTCAGCTACCTCACGTACGACGGCAAGGTGTTTGTGTTCTCGACGGGCAGAGCTCCGATGTTTCCATTCACAGTTGTTTTGTAGGTACACTGACATGGCTCATACCAGGTATGCTTTACTCATTGCGGAACTAAAATCGTCTTCTGAGACGCAGAAGATCTTGCTGTGTCCACGCGTGTCTATCTGCCATTTTCGCGAAGTGGTGAAGGTTTCGCAAATGTCAAAACGGATTGCATACCAGGGGTTCTTTCGTGTATACGCGATACACCCACTAAGCCACTGCAACAGTGAGTCCGCCATCTCATCGAACAAAAGGAGTACCTTTGAGCTTAACCTGCGCCTTCACCGAAAGCATCGTCCGGGGCGAATAAAGCCCCCGATCAGCATGTGTTTGTTTCTCCTTTTTCTCCTTTTCGGAGTCCAACGTTTTCTTTTGGTGTTACACTTTACTTTCGACACCTGGCGTAGTGCAACACTCTTGTGGTTACCTCCACTCTTTTCCCTTTTCTCCCGAAACAAATACGGCAAAATGACATAGGTGGGAGTTTAACTCGGAACGTCCGGTAGTTGTGTTGATTCACGTGAACCAGGTGCGTATAGTACCTGGTATATCTTTTGTTTAACGGATCTCGTAAACACCACGAGAATAAGGGGGTACCCCAAAGTTCTCCCTGCAGGCCTCCGGTCATGTCCAGTCATGTGGTCTTCCTCGTTTGATGCAATCCTCAACAGCGGCCCAATCAAAGGCCTTATACGATGATCGACGATCGAGATGAGCATCAGAGCATAGGGCAAAGATGAAACTCCTTGAAAATCCTGACATCGCGCTTGCTGACATTTCGGTACCCGTGGAACCCCACAATTCACATCGCATTCGTATCTCTTACAGGAGAAAGGAACATTCTCCCTTCCCTGTACTCGACACGGCGTTATGCCAGATTTATTTTTCACTTAGGTGCACCCTCAGTATCTTCCCCCCTGCGCCCAAAACGGGTGGTTAAGGTATTTGAGCGACAAAACGACTCAAGACCTCTCCGAAAACCTAGAAGCGATTCCTTTGTTCAACCATCAGACAAATCAAACGGAATCATCGAACTGTCAATTCCCAGATTCTAACCAATGTATCCTATAATGAACATTTCAACTATATAGCCCTCAGTGGGAGTATTCAACAATTGAAAGTCGCAACGTCACCAGGCGAACTGCAATTCTAGTCATGGTGGACAGGATATTGCGGTACGTCCACGGTGTTTAGCTACCCCGGGAAACGTCCGACGGATCAAGTCGTACATTTCGTTCAAAGCGTTTCTCGTGCCAAGGCCTGTGCCATCCTCATTCTTCATTCAGAATCATCTACAGGTAATATCACGCAGTCGAGTTGCAATGAATAACTCGCGCCCATCCGCGATAATTTTTCGCACCCATCCGGCTTTCTAACCAAGCCTTTGCATGTGAAAACATGACCAATCTGTGGTCAGGCTCGGGCAGATTCATTGCTGCCAACTCATCGTCGGGGGGAAGTCACCACCCCGCTGTGCGTTGCCAGGCTGGTGATCAGGAGTGTTCCAGTCATTTGCCTCACAGGGAAATGCGATTATGATGGGGCTCGAACCAACGTGTATCGTCGCAGAAGTGAACGATCTACTCTCATCACGTAGGACTAAGCCAAACACGCGTAAAAACAACTACCATTGTTCAACATTATTGGTGCCTTACTTCGTCAACATTCGGGTCGATCAAACCACAACACAACTGGAGGCACAGTATTTGCACATCTCCCGAGGTTCGGCAGTCTTCAGTCAAACCAACGATTGCTCTAATTGATGTACGATGCTACCACTATGTGCGTCTGCTGTTTTCGATGCTACCGCCCTCTGCTTCGTGTACTTACGGGGTATACATTATTCATACTGCACGGTTGAAGCTCGAATAGTATATCTGCGCTTATTGCTCCGTCCAGAAGAGGGGGGGAGGAAGAGAGGGAGGGAGAAAGGGGGACGGACACGCTTGTGCTGAACGATGAATCGACTCTACGACATAGTTACTCTTCCGTCAAAGCACAAACAAAAGCTACAGTAACACTACCATGCCAGACCATTGTATGCTACGTTTTGCATACCATTTGCAACGTAATGCTTTGTCGTGTGAAGTGCATTAGAGCAGCTGACTTCATCCTTACGATGCCATCTCACCCGGTTAATACTACGTTTACACGGCCTTGGTCAATATTTCAAATCAATTCCTCTCTGTTTCTGCTGTGCAATCGTTTACGATACATTCAGCGGAAAGCAAAATGATGATACCAGGTGTAGTCAAACCACTACGCACAAGACAAGGCAGGGACGGAAAGTGAATTACTAAACCCAAATCATATATTGTGTAAGCGATTTTCAGCCTCGGGCATATAATGACAAAGTCGATCGAGTTGCCCCGAAACTCCGCCCAGCTAGCAACCAAAACGCCTGCAACCAAGACTCCGCCCTCTGTCGTCGTTGATTCACTCGACGAACTGAACAAGTCTGCTTTTCCCAAGAGCTATGCTACAGGGTCGATGTTCGTAGCTTGTTTTATATTTTACTTCATTTTTCGACAAAACTGTAGTCTGTACCGTACGCGAAAGTAGACCAGCTGTCTCGTTAGGCTTCACAACCTGTGCGTCATGGGACTACATAACAATTTATACCGTACAGTTGACACCACATATTCACAATACTGTGGCAACCATCAGTACCGGCATTTTTGTGCTCGTGGGCGAAAACCTCCCTCCGAGCTGCACAGCCAAAGGGCCCGGCCGCGTGGTGCATCACATCAAGGAAGCTGACCCTCACCGGCCGATGGACAGGGAAACGCTCTGATGACCTCAGAAGGGGACCCAACTGAAAATTGGCAAGTAAAAACAAGAGGGGGATACATGCCGAAACGACAGGAGGGGTGGGAGTATTGTGTTGGGTGTTTTGTTGTCAAACACCGTCGAAACCATCTACACTTGTGCCGACTCCTTCGACTACTCGTAGAGGGGGGGGGGGGCACTAGGTGTGACATGGTGCAAGACCCGTTACTGCAAAAACCGTGGAGAATAGTTGCCCCCTCGGCTACTCTGGTCGCCCCTCGCGCAGAAGAAGCGCATCATTGAAAGGTGGCACATATATAAAAACATCTATCGGAAGACAGTGTTCGTGCGAATACATTTCGCATGCAGAATGCCGTTCCAGAACATCTTCGGAACCCGTGTGAGTATGGTATTATGTGCATCTGACCTGTAGCTCGAATCTCTGATCGATGTGAGTAGGCAAAAAAGACTCGGCCTAGACACCAAGGTTCGTCTTTCGGTCCAAAGTTTAGAACCTTCCCGCATATCTTACCTTATTTCAAACGTATGACAATTTCTAATCCTGAAGGCGGCAAAAACTATGACCCTTTTGGGCTTATAGGGGTTTCGTTCCGCGCCTGTGCCAGCACGGGAGTCAAAGCATTTATGGGAGTCAAAGCATGTAAGGTAAGGCGTTTCCTATTACCGTGTAGAAGTCAAAGTGTCCCCGGGTCTTTCAAGACTGACGTTATCCCGCACAACAAGTAGAACATCAGACCAGCCGCAACAACACGCACCGGGCATCGGCCGAATGAGGAAGGTGGGGGGATCTACTACGACGCGGGCTTGGAGTGATGGTTTAAACGTGTCGTACTCTTGTGTATCTATCTATTTATGTATTCATTTTGTCCGTAGCAGCAGCAATAACAGCAACAGCAGTGGCGAACCGAGGAGACTGATAGGGTCATTGACGACAAGCCGGATCACCATGCGGAACAGATGCAGGCGCGAAGAATGATGGGGGTGACGGTGGCCGTTGGGCCAAAGTCCACACAATAATCCGACCCTACTTTTCTTACGGATTTTCTCAAGTTGTATTTGCTTACCAGGTATGTGTGCATTACGGGGGACCATAGCCAATATAGGAATACATGTTGTTAGAAAAAATGTTTAGATGAATACCTGGTAGGTTTTTATGTATATCATAGGTGCAGGTCCTATTAACTATGGTCCCCCGTAATAGAAGGATATGCGTTCGGGTTTATCGCACGCGCACTTACTTGGCCAGCAGGTACCATAGCTTTAGCTATTTACAAAGTTATGAGTGATCCATGTTGAAGATCATGCTGCACATTGTAGGATGGCAAGAGAAATAATAATAGAAAAAGGAAAGACGTGAGAGTTCGGAATTCAGCGACGCTAGAATCGAAGCCTTGTGGTGGTTCTTACACAGGGCGCGTACTCGTACCCGTACCCCGCTTCGTTTCCCGTTTCATGGCTTTTTCGTTTAGGTTCCTTTTATAAATATGAGTTGGTGAATCGTCACGATGGCATTCCCCAGCAACCATCACCGATTTGTAATGCCTGCCGCTATCTGCCTTCCACACCGACGAACGAAAGTTGAAGACGATAGCTGCGGGAGTTCGTAGCGAAACCTAGGAAAACAATATGCCAGTATCGTGCATTCGAGAAGGTATTGCATGGGCGGGAGGTCTAACGCGACTATTACGGGGGGCCATAGTTAATACCTGGTAGAACCTATGGTGAAACAACAAACAACTTACCTATTATTACCAAACATATTTGGCCCTATTTACTAGGGTCCACCGTAATGAAACGGGAACCTACAGTCCACCAAGGAGACGTCGGGGGTACATCGTTAAATCAGCAGTTGTTGCGTTCTGGTAAAGGATTTCAGTATTTATTTGTTTTTCCTCGGAAGCCAGCAGTAACGCTATCGAGGGGCGCTGGTAGCAGTTCTGTTACACACCGCAGCTGAAGCCAGTTATGCCCGGCTGACACTCGCAGGTAACACCGTCCTCGTCGCAAACGGGGTCCTCCGGGCACTCTGCTCAAGATTGCGAAAACGCACATTGTTTCAACGTATTCAGCAATAGGTTCACGGAGCGTGGGATAGGGCAAACACAAATCCATTTCAACCTTACAGGAAAGCTCATGGGCGTGTGAGCCCGCTCACAGGCGTTCAAGGATGAGGCATGCCATTGGGTCAAAAACAGTTGAACCTATGGAACTGGAGACGCCAGAACAGTTTACAATAACTACACGGGCAATGCGAGCCTGAAGCTGTCGTGATTTTTCTTGAGTCCGCTATTAATAGCATCGAAACCTCGCGTTCGCGTGTGATAAGTCACTACTGCGCACAAAAGTTGGGTTTTCACGACTACCGACGATATCGAACCCCCGGCCCCATGCGTACCCACATTCCATCCGGTATATATATACAGGTTGAGTCTATGGTCGTTGCCGTGAAACCAAATAATAACCACACCTAGTGTATGTTAACGACACTATATGTACGAGTGTAGTGTCGACCGAAATCATAGAGTTTACTTTTCCTTTACAGCAAGCATAACCATCCATCAATAGCACCTCGTTTGGTAACTGGTGACGTGAAACACGGACCCCACGCTGCTTTCGCCAACACAAGAAATCGACGCTCGCGAAATAAGAGTCGGCTGATAGCCTCGCTTACACTATTTTGTTGGACCATCTTAAATAGAATAATATTTGGTTAGCAAACACAGTTAAATATATAGGGTATTGTGTTTACCGTAGGTCCTATTAATTATGGCCCCCCGTAGAAACCCCGGCAACACGTGTCGCCGTGTCACTTCGAGCCGCGAACGGAAAACCACGGGCTATCGACACCAGGCCTCGGCCATATTTGAAAGCTGAGAAAATGGGATGCGATATCGCTTGGCCGGAGAGCACTCGTTTGCCTGAATCATACCCCAACACCAGATAAGCGCCTTACCGCATATTACGGTCTCGTCGAACGCCTCGGGCAGGTCCACGCTCAAGGAGTCCCTGCAGGTACCCAGCGCGAGGGTACACCGTAGTACCATTTTTAAAATATAGTAAAATTAAGAGGGGAACACGGACGATGAAGTTGCCAGAATTCAGAAGGCAGACGCGGATGATGAAGTCACCAGACCACAGAAAGGCTGGAACCACACCGAATATCGCGCTTGAGGAGGTCGGCCCGTTGTGGCCCCTGAGGTAGGCACAAAACTACTATTCCCCTACGAGGCAATGCCAATCCGTGGGATTGAACACTGAAAGGCCTGAGCGAAACTCTTCAGCACATATCCCCCGTGGTTTACGCATCGTTGCGTGAAAGAACTTGGAACAAGCGAACGCATTCCGAAGAGGACGAATAGAATAGCGATCGTTGGAAAGACGTACTGTAGTTGTGTGGGTTGGTCACTTCATTGTGCATCCACCGTACGATATGCACTGCGCCACACTACGGCATCTGATAATTTCAACCATGGAGAACGAATTATATTCAAGACCGTCTCACTACAGCTCTCACGTGCTAGGCAGACATTGAAGATTGTCGTTGCTCCTCACATCCCTGCAAGTGGATAGGCACATCACACACAGTGTCCGATGGAGAAACGGGTAGAACGACCCGGTCAAACATTTGCTGAGCATATGCCAAGAAAAGTTCGACGAGGTTGTCCTGATTTGCCAAGGTCGCGAGGATCCTCGGTAACGATCGATATCCGATCCCACACCACCTACTTCGGGAGCCGACCCTGGCATAAAAAGTGTTAAAATTTTTGGATCTGACACTATGTAGGAAGAGCCGGCTTCGCCATCTGGAGATTGGTGATCGGGGGTCGCTCCCAAGACACTTTGCGAAAGTTGATTTCTCCAGTTGATCCACCCACTCAGAACAACATCGGGGTTTAGCACGACAGCTATAGAGGGCATAAGGCGTTCTACGATAGAGGTGCACCCTTAATATTCAGAGGATCCCAGGCCCCCCAAGGTGTAGTGCGGAGTTCAACGGGGGCAAACAAAATAATGAGACATATATATGCTTGGGATGTGCGGGGCGCGCACATTCAACAGTCACCAGATATCCCTACGACTTGCGGTACTGTACCTCCTTCATCTGCCGCTCGATGAGTACGCCGTGGTTGTTCGGAATATGGTATACCCTTATCGAAGAGAGCCTCGCGTGTTCTTCGTGCACGCACGTACGTATGATGGACAAAAATCAGGGATAAAAGCGACGCCAAAATGGCAAACTCCCTGCACAGTAGAGCAGACTATATTGCTGGCCCTCTGTCGCAGTCCTTTTAAGAGTCTGACTACCGCATGACGTACATTCTCCCAACGAGATCAACCAGAGAAACCGGCAAACGTGAGACGGCCTAGTACCCAGGCGACAATGCTACAGGGAGGCAACTGGATATGTTCTGCACGTCCTTGAACCAACAACCCAATAGCGCACTTACAAAATCTGAAGATTTTGTAACCCGTCGAACAAACCGGCGGGCAGAGTAGAAAGGTCGTTGTCGACCAGGTATCTAGTGCGAGTAGCGAAAACACCCGAAACAGAAGAAACGTGGTCAGATCGGGGGAAATTAAACACATATAGGTGGAATAAACCGCAGAGCCGCTCCTAATTTTGCGCGCGAAGGAATGGGCTTGAAAACCGAAAATCGAGCCTTTCGTTCAACACGTGGCATTGCTTGCCGCAGTGATTGTGGGTCTACGGCGGTGTCAGTATTTCCGCCAAGGATAAGTGTTCGTACGTCGGCACAGCGAAAAGTTGCATAGCTAGTTCTGTCAAACGGTTACAAGGGTTTGAACGAGCACTGGCCACGGCAGGCGCAAAGCGAACCACCTAAATATGCAGTACACGCAGGGAAGGAGAATTTGTTCGATGAAGTTAGTGGTATTCGATAAATAATGTCAGCTTTTTCATTTTGAATGGATAACGCCCTGCACATTGTCAGAAGTCAAATAAAAAAAAAAAAAGATATGTCAGTCTGGTTGTATACGAGGCACCTCTAGGAACTGTTTTCACCGTCGAAATTCGCCATATATGTACGACCTGATAGGGGGGTATAGGTAGGCGGAGCCCCATCTGTTAACAAAAGCATGTGTATAGTGGGTCGGTCAGTACATGAACCTGGTAAGGCGATTCTGAGCGTTTCATCCCCCTCTCTCCTTATGGACCTGTGTGTGGGCATCATCATCACCATACGAGCAGACAACATCGACTGTGTTGGCTCAGCACAAATCGAAAAGACATCGCGCTGGCTCGCTGGTCAGGCAATCCCCCTTGTCACCTAGTCGAGGACTAACGGCACCTTCACTAACAACTGGGACAGTAGTTGGCCTTACTCACAATCGAAGGAGGGACCCGCCGAGGCCGTCAAAAGAGCCCGAAGGGAGACTGCTGAAATTGTTCTTGTTTAGGTTCCTGCGTCGACGATCAAAGTGGAGCCATACACATGATAGGCAGCGACAATTTATTTTAGCTTGAGACGATGATACATTGTTACACTAAACATTGCCGCACAATAGTGACGCAATAAGTATGTCTTTGTCAAGGTACGACGCCCCTGACATTGGCGCGATTGAACTACGAGACACGAACGAGAAGGTATTGGATGGGATCCATAGCTTCAACCTAACAGAGACCAGGTGGCTACACATCAACAAGGACGGCGGATTTAACTCTTTTTTTATTTCTTTTTTTTTTATCCTCCGGCGGATTGGTAAAAATAAAGCTTAAGCTCACCACACTTCCACGTTCGTGTCGTGTGTCAATTTAGCCCAGTTGGGCACGTTGACCCGACCTGACCCCCGAGAGGAGCAGGTGCGGTGGAGATAGCCACCCGGGAGAGTCATCTCTCCCGGGTAGTGTGGGACTTGCGTTTGCTCACCCACCAACAAAAACCAAGGCTATGAGGCCTTCCCGCCGGACTCGGACCAGTTACGGTCCACCCTACCCGTTGGGGCGTTGGTCCTCAGATTTAACGTTGTAGAACCCACGTGCGTTGTGCTCAGCCGTTGTGGTCGTCAGCACACATGCCACGGTAGCCGTATATCCTGGATGCTGTGACTTGATCCTATCAATAGACAATATTTAAACAATATTCAACCCCGAGGTGTGACTGTGAAAAGAACGCCACGTGCGACGCCTTGAACTCCCCAGGGACATCTAAAAAGTCAATGCGTGACTTACTGTTCGTATTCCAACGGCGCATGCTGCCGAACGTGTCTCAAACTTGAAAAGAAGGAATGACGAAACGATCACATTTGTCCTTCAATTCGCTAACGGCGAAGAAACGATCACGAGTTACGCTAGGGAAATACTAGATGGTTCTTACACCTGCTAGACCCGCAGCGGCCACACAGAAGCACGGGTGGCGTACCCATAATCTGCTAAGTTAAGCCCATATGTACCTTGCCCCCCGACGTGATTACTACCGGACATTTGTTTTGCCTTCGTGCGTCGTTACGTTTATTTGCAAGACCGTCTTGCTGGTCTACGATGGTCAACCTTCTGGAGACGCCGTGGCCACAGGCGCCCGCCTGCTTATATCCGGTGGAGTGGCCTGCCTTCTCGGTGTTCGCCGATTGTCATCGAAAGTTTGATTACTCAACTTACCCGCCTACATTCGATCGGGCAGAATGTGGTACAATACTGATAGCAGGAGTACCCCTCTATCATTTAAACGAACACACTTAACCCAAGGTAACGTGGGTGAATCCTCCTCTACCGAGAACATTTATCCTAGCCCCTGAGGTCGTGGCCTGCCGTCGTGGACATCTGTTCTTCCTACGTAGCCCAGGCGCGGAGATTCACATTGATTTCTCGTCTTCACGGTAACGGGTTACATTGCAGCGTTCTTCGGGCATGCGTAAGTGAAGGACGCCGAGAGTGTACAAGCCATTGCCATCTTCCTAACCACTTCCTAAATCTCTCGACAAATATGCACTCACAGAGACTGTAACGAATTAAGACCGTTGAGAGCGCCACTTGGCAGAGATGAAAGGTCGCTCTCGTAAAAATCCCTGCAGCATAACGGCAGTCGAAGACCACGGCGGTGGCCATTGATAGTGTACATGCGCGGGTTAGTAGCATACACATGACATGAACGTTGATAGCCGAGGTAGAAGAAAGACCTTGTGAGAGGTATAGCTGGTTTGTTACTTTCAGTAGAAAAAATATTCCAGACGTGAGGACCGCGGATTTGCTCGCATCTTCAGTCATACATGCATCTGGTGATGTTAGCTCCCGACTCAAGAGGTGTCTCTAGATAATCTCGGGTTCCTAGCAAGGTATCACACTAGAGATTTTGACCTACCGTTTCAACTCGGGCAAAGATCAAACACATATGCCAGTACTGCTCGCAACCGGCCACGATCATACGAACTTATCACGACGAAAACACACAATCCCTTCAACGGAGTGGTCTCCTACGCAATGGAGCACAATGTTGTCCGGTGTCTCGAGCTCAACACATCGTGCCAACTTCGTTTCTAAGACCACTCACAAAAACTCCAGCGACGTCAGGTTTCTGAAGATGTTGACGGGGAGAGTGGTGAGGGCGTTGTCTTGAAGCCCTCTTCATAGCGATCCCAACAGAACGCGGAATCAGGCATACGATAGGTTGGGCTTACGTTACGGATGACGGCTTTCACGCAGGCAGGTAGACCCTGCGACTTCAAACCAGACAGAGGAAACTCTAACGGTTGGCGAGTACTGTTCGGTAGAACCGGATGTGTTCGCTAAAGCAGTAGGGGATATAAACCGTCGAGAAACGTACCAGATTTACCATGAGAACTACGAGGCGTCACTCTATACGATACCAATGGAAACAGCACCATATTCAATGCGTCAACAGCTTCGTACCGAATATCTATACACATGTCGTACAATGAATCTGCTTGGTGCGTGGCGGCCTCCGCATTAGAGACTAAACTATTTCAGTACTCTACATTACAAGGTGCCACGTAGATAAATTGTAGGCTCTCTCGGTTCGCGTTCCGTACTGCGGTAGGGCCCGCAACGTCTGGGGTGAAAGGTTTGTCGCTGACGGGGCTCCTCGGCCAACGTCCCACGTATCACATTTTCATCCCACATATACCGCAGTGGTACAGCTCCGTCGGACACATCGATACTAGCGTTCGAGTCTGTCTGTCGAACTTCCCTGATGGGTGCTACGACAAGGGTAGCACGTATGGGCAATCATACCGCTACGTCTAGCCAACCGGGACCCCTACCCCAACTCGTTCAGATAACATCATGTTGCGTTTAGCAGTGTGTTACGAGATATGTCTACAGTAGGTATAGGGGTTGAGAATCGGGTTGCTTTTTTGTGTGTAGAGGTTTCATCAAAATCGGTTCTTGGATCACTTACTACAGTAGATGTCTAGAGAATCTCAAGCGAGGCGCCACGGGAATTTTTACTATAGGTGCTACCCGTCACACAGCACGCGGCAGCTTAGGCACGTTTATTCATGAAGGCGCTTGTAAGGCTACTCACTACTTGCATGGATATCCTCAGGGGGGGAGCTTCGGACACTCTGGCTAGCACAGCTACTGTACCCCGCGTCGACCACGCTACAGTGCGCACGAGCGAACCGTAATCGGAGGACGCCGGTTCTCACGATGCACTTCACATGAAGGGTTCAGGGATGCTAGTGGTTGGGGCAAAATACGAGTGAGTATCGTTCCTGCTATCTATCTCGGAATCGGGTTTGAAGTTGTTGTGTGGCAGGCAGACACAGTCAAAATCACGCGCCAAGAAAACGGGCGCGCCTATAAAAAAACAATGGCTGCTTAAAGACACGGTTTCAATGCTCTCGTCTCTCAACACATCCGTGACTCTCAGCCTCAAAACATGCGCACGAACGGACCCTTCCCTCATCATCCGCATTGCCATACCAGGAAGACGCCATTCTACTCGGTTATATCTGTGTATCATTCTCACGGTCGTCACAAAAAGGACAATAAATAGCCTATCGCTTTCCAGCCTTAGCGCATGACGAAGCGAAACACTCTTGGTTGATGTCCTGGTGACAAAGTCGGCGATTTAAACCAGTTGAAACAATATTCAACAATATTGAAACGGGGGCAAAATTTGGCTCCACTCACAGTGAAAGAAGAGATCCGCCGATGCCATCAAAGACGCCTGCGGGGAGAGAGCTGAAACGGTTGAAATCCAGATGCCTGTGTCGACAGTCGCGGTGGGCCCATATAAACGCCAAGTAAGGGACGGACCGCATTCTTTGATACACGGTTGCATTGCTACACTAAACGTTGCTGTATAATCGCGACGTCGTCTTCCCGAATACGAGGTAAATCAAAAGCTATAGCGCCCCTGTGCGTGCAGCTTTTCAAAGTCTACACGTGATCCAGAATGTGTCAATTGCAAACTATCCGCTCACAGCCCGAGAAACAGATGCTACGCAAAAACATATAGAGTACCAGCTAGTCTGTTGTTTTACCGGACGTTGATTGTCACTCGTTCCCACAACCACTGCTGAATACAGAAACTATTCATGTTGCCCGTCGCACTCGCTCGACGGGCGGTACCACTGTACCACTGCCTCTATTACTCGGGTTGTACCATGGACGGTTTGCCACGTTTGTAAGTAAATCGAAGGGTAGCTAACGTAGTCGTAGTAGGATGCCACCTGGCTATGTACGGGGAGCAGTTACATGGCATTGACCTACTTATACTACGATAAGTGGGGGGGGCTACCCCCCTATTCCCTTCCAAAGTGAGGGCCGCTGGGGTCGTCGCTTCGTAGCCCACTCAACATTGAACGCGAGGGAAAAGCCGTGGCGGAGCGTGAACAAACGCCGGCCCACGGTGTTGCATATCGCGAACAGAAATTCTGCCAGATATACCTATATCTCCAACCCGACAATCAACGATCATTCATTCGTACGAATGGGGTCTGACCGAAATGTACCGGAAATTGTTGAACGCGGCCAGTCTATCGCGGGACCAGTTCTGAACTGCCGATTCTCATCGATGCGGAAACGGTTCGTGTGAGACATTGTCTTGATGTCACTCACAAAGATTGCAACGCCGTCAACCCCTCGAAGACTCCTTCTTCCAGTGTGGTGAAATCGTTTTCCGCGAGCGACCTGGTTTACGGTGAGTGATGACAGTCCATACGAAACCAATGATACACCGTTCGATGCTCACTCGGTGGGAGGCTCACCCGGCTCAAGCATCCACAACAAGCAAGCAAGCGTCGTCCATGAGTATTGGAATCCATCCTATCAACTGCTAGACATACGCCCTTAAACTGATGATTGAACACTCGAATCAACGCAATTGTATAGCGAAGGTAATCGACCACTTGCCACCGTCAAGGGGAACATCATCGTCACTCACAAAACACAGCTGCCGTCCCCTCGTGGCCAACCTGTACTCTCGCCCTACAAGACGCGCGTTCTACGTTGAAGCATATCGATTCAGCGCTATCCAAACCAGTGTGGGCGGGTGCCCTGCATAGAGACCTCCAAACCCCACTTGGTGACCGAGGGTGAGGACGGACCTCGGCGTTACCGGTTTCACGTAAACTCCATGAGCTAGAATATTCCGCGAACTACACCCGTTCTAGAAGTGCGAGATACGCATCGAGTACCTGTGTCCAGTTGAGTGTCTGCGTTTGGAAACTCGTTATTCGCTTGATAGGATGTGGCCCCGACCGTTCGACATGCTTCGACTCCACCGAAACCATCGAGTGTCAACCCTTGTTCCGTATCGAGTGTGCCGGAATACTGACCGAGGTGGTTCACGGTCTATTTCAAAGACATTTGGGTTCCAGATATCGAAGGTAAGCTCAACGCCACAGCACGCCGACACCTCCTTTTTACAGGATCTGCATCGAATTTCCATCCACCTAGTTATTGATACCGTAGCTGCTTGGCATACACCTACACAACCTATCCCTGTACATCGTATTTTTTATGTCACTCACAAATCGGTAAGAAGCGGCAAATCTGCGAAGGCTGCCGCCGCCAGAGTGGTGAGGGCATTCTGCGAAAGGTCCCTGGTTTGCCAAAGATGAAACAGGTACCGACAAGGATTCATGAACGAGATGCAAAGTGATTGGGAGTGTTGCCGTTCAAAACATGTATACCGACGTTTGACCCCAGAACAATACTGACATGAATGACGATGCCCAGGCGCGATAAGCCCCCGCGGTGAATAACGAGGTCCCAACCTTCAATGGAATCAACACCGAAACGGGTGTCTCCGAAAACACGTGAAAACACGTCGAAGGAAGTGAGGATTACGAGCGAAGCGACCCGACGAAGCGGTCGCCCGAAAACGACCTGAAGGAGCAGTCGACCCAAACAACTCTCGTAACTGGCGAAATCATGCAAATCCATTGTTTCCGTCCAGCCGGTACCCATAGATCTACCTAGTTGCGCACCGGCTGTTTCAACGTGAAGGTTGCGGGCTACGCAGGCAGTCCAAAAAACGAGAAGAGGAGACGCGAGCAAGGCGGACCCCTTTTTAGGGGAGTCTCGGATAACGCTCGTGACGGCAAGATATTTGAATCGAAGTAGAAAATTCCCCCTAGCATGCACTGCGGCCGTACACCATATGTTTTTTTTTCTATCGTTCATTTTGACCCACGGGCAGATGGCCTTCAACATCACGACATACCATACATTAATAGCGAAGCTCGCGAGCCTTGTACCACTGCAAACAAAAAACATTTCATACGACCTGGTACCTACTTTTTAGTGGGTTTCCCAACGTAAGTGCGTAGAATATAGACATATCGATATATACTGCAGACTGATAGAAGAAGGGGGTGACTGAGATGGTCGCAGCCATATTTAACTAACACGGCATCATACAAGCTTTTAAGGGTAATTTCCGGGTCATGGTTCTGAGCGATTCACAGCGTGTTTCGCGATGCTTGCTCACTGGTGGTCGCTTCCTGGTGCCACACCATCCCATTTACCCGCGACACACCGCCCACCATCAAGGGAGTAGTCGTTTGTGACGATCCTGTACGTCATACTGTATTTAGGCCGTATATGTATGTCCGTGCACCACTTGTATACCAAGTGCAACTGCGTACGAGGCAATTATATTGTCGTGTACTTGACGCGTACTGAGGCAGAGGTGGCACCTAAGTTTCTGAGGCTTCACGCCCTATAACCTGATATTGAGAAAGATCAAACATACAATTATATGGATGCTTCCTATCGTTTTTCGGTAGATGTATGACGAAAAATTTACACTGTGCAAGTATTTATACTGCCTAGCTGGTATGAAACTTCAATCGCTTAAAAACGAGGACCTATGTGGTGCTCGCATATCCCTCTCTGGCACACCGACGAGTGGCTATGTGTATCGATTTCACTGACATACAGCGTCGATCTCGAATTGACTGAGTGCGTAGCTTCCTATGACGGTAATCGTATAACTTGGCAGCCCCCGTAAAAAAGGCAAGAGCTGCAGAGTGCGCGCAATGCACTACTCTATTATATCCTATATCGGTGTTTTTTGCTCACAGATTTTCCAATGATGAAGCCCCCTTAAAGATGCCGACAGGTAGAAGCGTTAGGTCAGTTTCGGAAAGGTCCCTGGATCGAACGTGGCAGGGGCAGTAAAAAGCCAAAGAGTATTTCAGTGGCTGACGCGGTGGGTGTTTGATGATGGTCTTTACCGGGTTTTTTCGGTTCGAAGTGCTCGGCCGCAAAGAAAAGAAACTCCAATCTGACCCAAAAAGTTTCTAACCAGACTTCGATAAACACATGAATGAGTCGTCAGGGCATACGCACCACAGAAACCCAGGGTTGCTAGCCAGCGCCTGTCTGTGCACGTATTGTTCAGGGGATTGACCTGTGACTGGGACCGTGTGCCGTATTGCAGTACAATGGGTTTGTTTTGTGTACACATGGATCGCGTATACCGTGAAGTATGTCCTTACTTGAGCGCTAATCGAATGTACGATACACGTAGCAGCATATGTGGACTATCTTTGGGTACTCCCACTGATGCTAAGCGCCCCCACGGTGAACATGGAGGACAACAACGATTACACAATCCATTGTAGAGTGGGTTTGTGTTGCAGCAGAAGCATGCTGACGCGGTCCAAACGGCTGAACAGGCGTTACTCTAGAGTTTGGTTCATCACATTGTAGATATAATATAATTCCAGGAATATTTTACCGTTTACGGCTCAAGCTTGGCGCTCACAGGGGGCTAGATATATTAAGGAACCTTGGGGTGGGAGCAGGGGGGCAAACGGCATCACATTCGGGTGAGATTAGGAGTTCAAAACAGGGGAATGCTTTGATTCCCCACTTCATATTGGAGCATATTCCTAGACTCATATACATTCACAGCATGGAGAACTCTACGGCCTCACTCTCCATAGAAGCAACACCCGGCGTATGTACATGAACAATAGAATGTTAGCTGGGAACTCGTACAAAACGCCAGGCATATAGTACAGCATGCGCACTCGGCTGCGCACGGCAGACGGTGCTATGTTTTCGCTTGCCGGAGGGACACTAGTTTCTCCCGTCCAGTCCGGGTTCAGCAACTGCTCGACTGGCCCTGAATCAGGGGTCACTTACAGCGTGCGAAGGGACGTCAATCCGTCGAAGATGCCAGAAGGCAAGATTCCCAAGCTGTTCCGGCGGAGGATTCTGTTAGAGGCCATCACCACGATTGTGGCAGGAAAGAACGGAGAGACGGTGGTGGACCAAGGCCGCAGCAGCTTGAAACATATGCCTCAGCGATTATTGGGAACTATCACTGAAAGCATTAGTGTGCCGGGGAATGCCTGTAGGTGTCCAACTGGCTTCAAATGGCTTCGCCTATACATACCCCGAAAGGCCAAGCCCCTGAACGCAAAATAAACATCGTACGTACCTTGATACGGCGAACCGGGTACCAGCCAGCCGTTTTTGATATTTAGAGTATCACCCTACAACTTGAACATGGCTGACTACCTTGCAGGCACACTAACGTCGTCGGCATTCCGTCACAGCTCCGACCGGTTTGACATAAACCCTACGCCATAAATGGGTATTGACGGAAACTGATTGATTCCCTCACAGTTCGACCAAAGAAGTGGTACCATCGAAATCGCCAGCTTGTAGGTTGATAGAGTTCTGGCTCAGATCCCTGTATCGTCGAGGCAAGATCGGAGAGAAGAGAGAGAGCGCCGTGATTGCTGCGCATTTTAGAAACACGACTTCAGCGCTTGCCCGTCGATCGCACCGTGTATACAAAATAGACATGTAACATCTGGTACATCACAGTGGACGCAGTAGACCAATCAATTTGGGAATCACTAGACAATCAGCATCATACCTATACATGCCCCGGAAGGTGATAAAAAAATAAACGTGACGTGGTACAAGTTTCGCGCAAAACCGTTACTCACAGAATCTGCAGCGACGGGAAATCATTCAAAAAGCCGGCAGGTAGCGCGGACAAGTCATTGCCTCCAAGGTCCCTGGTTGCGCACCAATACATGGGAAGAAAAGACGAAAAAGCGCCGGGCGTGCAGCACACGTATGCAAATAATTAGTCAGACTTAGAGCATGCCTACAGACCCTTCGCGGACAGCATTGAGAATCCTGGGACGTACGGGCAAAATCGAGGTATCTGTTTGACTTTGGTGTCGTTCTCACACCCGTTCCTGGGACGTACGACTAAATCGCCGTAGCTGTTTGACTTTGGCGTCGTTCTCACACCCGTTCAAACGACAAGTATGCAATAAATAACGAAACCACTACGTCAGTATCTTTAACCAGACCAGTTACCATAAAACAAACCTTTCAAAGGGCCGGTCTACAAGCACCCACCTCCCACTACTATTACCTGTGATGTATGACAGATGTAGACGACGCAGGTACAAGTTTTTGCAATAAAGAGATCAACAAAGGTTGTAATGTCTTCCAACATACACCGTTCGTTCTACCGAACGACACCGATATACCCGGTGTAAGTGGTTGCAATGTCTTCGAACATACACCGTTCGTTCTACCGAACGACACCGATATACCCGGTGTAAGTCCTGATTCGTTCATCTTGGGAAAACACCGGATACAACTATATAAAATTCGTACCGGGTACGCGCCAGACGCACACACAAACACAACGAAATGTTTGAGGTAGTGTATGCCGCGGAGAACATAACCCCTTGACCTTAGCCATTGTCGTCAGCGATCTACCGTTGGTACATACATACATGGAGCATGAAGGAAGGTGGACACTTTTGCTCGGTACTGTTGTTCGTACCGTGCGCTTCGTAAATATGATGAAGCACGAACGTAACGTACGTGAATCAACGGTGTGCGCGATGTAGCCAAGACCCAAGAAGAGGCGAAACAATACGTTCCATCGAGGGGTCTTGACGAAATGCTTTCACTTCTTTCGTCTGCATACCAAAATCACTCCTCTAATTTTTTTGCCGTACCTGTGCCCTGTGCGCATGTTAGTCAAGATGTATAGATCTTGGGTGGTGTGGCACAGCACATTATATTGAAAGCGACCGAGCTCTGGAAACGATCCATCCCCTGCTGTAGTAGGGTCTACCATCGTCGAAGCGCCACGAACATTTAACAAAAACACCCCACGACACATCCTTTATAAACCCACCATTGACGCCGTACATTCGCAGGCTTGGAGTTGGGACACATGCCTACTCTATGACATGCCAGAACGCGCTATGGAAGTCCCACCCGTGAATCCTAGCACGCATTCAAAAACATCATCGGGAACTCGTATTCTTTGTGCCAGGTATGGCAGAGTGGTTGGCCTGCTTACAATTCAACCAGAGATCCGTCGATGCTATCGAAGATGCCTGCAGGGAGGGTGCTGAACGCGTTGGCCCCAAGGTTTCTGTATCAGCGTTGGCGGTAGGCCCATAAGGACGGCGGATGGCGGCGATTCAGTTATGGGTGGGTCAAAACGTTGCTGTGCACGTTGGATACTCGACGAAAGCGTCCAACGCATTTGTTAGTAATGTGGCTCGAGGTTTTTTAGACAACGTCGACAGGGTATCGCTGCGAACTGCCGCATCTTTCAACCTTCCCAGGGATCGGCCGAATGGACGAAGGCATACACAAAATGATGATATTCAGTACGGTTCGAGACAGGAACCTTGTGCTGCGAATCTTCGTTGACTCAGCATTGCGTACGTTAGCTACATCGATCTTATCGCTGTCGAGATAGCAAGTAGATGTAGATGTCTCCGAACGACGTTGCACTAAGCCAACTACGAGTCATACTGCGGCACTACCTTGCCAGCAGGCGCTATATATATAGACGAGCCACGTTTTCTCCACACGAGATCTAACGACTGCTATCTTAAAGAGGAAAGCAGTGTCGTACGTATTCACTTGCCGGGCTTTGATGGTGTCCCTACCGCTTTGCATTGAATGGGAAGGTTGAAATTTATATAGCTCACAAATATGCCAGCGCCGGTGTACCATCGAAGGTCCCATTGTCCAAAGCGAGCAACCCATTGCTGTTGAGCATCCTGTTACGTCGAGGAAGGCAATATCAACGCGAATCAATGGCCTTGTCGGTACATGACCACTTTGTGTTGGCTCCACGCGTCGAACACGAACCCGACGTACACAAAAAGCGATGCGGGCGTCGACAGCGAGAAAATTATACCTGAATGTCTTATATATGCTCTCGCTGTGAGCCTTAAATTAATGCCGCTCCACAAAATCACACAAACGAGCAATTTAACGTGCATACTCTGTACGTGCGTACCGTACGGTTCCGGGATGGGACAGTATTCTCGGCGCCAACAACCACTTCAACGTTATTTCCTCAGAAGGCAGAGGTTTCGTACCCCCCACATCTAGTTGTGAAGTGTGACAGGTTTGGCAAGGCGTGCCTCGGTAGCACCCAGTACGAATTCGGTTAACGACAAGCACGAATATTTATCGTCACACTCTTCGTTAGGAGCGTTTAGGGCCGGCTTAGTGGAGATCGCGCGCATACGTCCATCACCAAACTCACCAGCCGTGACGTTCGTGCCTGGTACTGATGTACCAAGTACGTATGCAGCGGGTGAGCTAGCAAGGTGTTTTTAAGATTCCACTCACAATGATGTAAGGGATCTCAAACCATCCAGGAAGCCCCGTGGCAGGGCAGTTATATCGTTTAACGCTAGATCCCTGGATTTCGTCACAATGAAACAAGCGGCAAGCAGGCGTCCGCGAAATTCATTTTTTGCATGTACCCTAGACGCGATACAGAAACAGATTGACCTCTAAGCACCGCTAGCATACGACGTATGTGGGTTGTCAGCCACGTGTCCATCACCGTTTATGAAACAACTCTCGCATATCCACAAAGTGCGATGAGGTTTTACCTAACACAAAGCACGGGTTTTTTTCTGTGACTTATCGACCGGTACGGGTTGATTATCTTTCTCGCGAATGCGTTGTCGCCAGTTACCGTCGACTACAGAAATTGCCATAGTAGTTTTTTTGTTTTGGTGACAATGGTATCGATATGTTTATTTCTCTTCACGACCTGTAACGTCGGACCTACTGAGGGAATCCTCTGAAATTTCGATGGGTCCTAGTGTAGTCGGCAACATTCGTATCCATGCGATATGACAACCGGTCGGCTCTACACCGTTTATATTTGCTTTATTTGCCACCGCGAACGCTCGTCAGACTACTTGTGTGGTTGGCATCGTGCGGATGGGTGACGTTTGAGATATACTCTCCCCAGCGAAATAGCACCACTTGTGCTCGCACCATCCCAGGGCACTTCGAAGTAAAGCGCGGCGACCTCAGGCCCTTGAAGACACCAGACGCCAGAGAGACACGTGGTACGACTACCGTAGGCGTAGAATGCTTCAACTGATATGCTGGCCAGCATCGGTATGTATGTTGCGTATGTCACAGCAGCAGCCTTGGTTTCACACAAAGTTTTGCATTACACATCGAGATCCCAAAAAATAAGTTAATACAATACAGTAGATTGCTGGTTGAGGTTCAAATCTCCTAAAATGGGGAGGGGTTAGAAACACTGGGGTCTCAACCGACGAGAGCACACGTCACTACCCGAGGTCATCTACTGAGTGCGATGTCTCCGTTGCCGTTCCATTTCATGTCGGTGGTGCATATACAAACGCGACACAATACGCAAACGTGATTGGTATGCCTCTCTAGCTACGATTTATTTAGTTTGGTTGTTGGAGCACTGCCAGCCAAACAAAGGTGGCCTTGTGAGGTAAATGTGGACGGCTCAACGCCCCAGACCGAGGATCTCTGTAGGCTCCGCATGTCCCTCTGTGATGTGTTAACACACAGCTGACCACCGACGTCGACCGTCTGCTTGAGATTGGAATGAAGTGCGTCGCTCAATCTGACGTCCACTGTAGAATTTCCACGGCGCTTATACAACTAGCGAGGACTATTCTTAGCACCGTAACTCACATCCTTTCAGTTTTTTTACCATTCATCGGAGAGTCTCCAATGGTTGCTTACAAGGTGGCCTACGTCTAGTGTGCATCGTGGCAGTATCCATACTACTAGCGAGGACTATCGCGCATGCCGCAGAATACATCCTCTCCGTAGTTTCCGTTTGCTCACAGTGTTTCCAATGACGAAGCACCCTTGAATGTGCCCGCAGGCAGAATCGTAAGGTCAGCTTGGGAGATGTCCCTAGCACGACGTGGGTGAGACAAGACGACGTCAAAGAGCAAAAACAATGGCTGATCGAGGCAGGCGATTCGGCCAAACGTCTTCGCTGACCTAGTCTTGTTCACATTGTAAGCCGACAAATATTCTCCCCCTCGACGCGCGAATAAATCTGACTCGTGGAACGGCTACCATGAGATCTAAATAGAGGAGGGCTGAGTGCTCCAGGTTCGGGCGGTAAACATTGTTTTTTGTATCTCGCAGTACGGTACGTTGTGGGTACATGGGTAGGTGCACACCGGTCGATATGCCCCAATTTCGCATCAAACAATATATATTTTTCGGATATCTCGTTCGGTCCACCCACAGCCGCGAAGACCCCTCAACGTGAACGATGAGTAAACAACGTCGACGTCATTATCATCGAGGCGGGCTCGTCTCAAAGTACACACCCTTGGACCGGCGCTAAAAGGCGTCACGCACCCGTACGAGGAAAACCCGGCGTACACAAGAAAGCATTTCAATATGGGAGTCCCTAGAAGACACACGAAGTATATCTTAAGGAAGGCGCGCTCAGCTGCGCACGGACACACATGTTTGTCTTACAGGTGGTGGTAGGAAATGGCATGCTCTCACGAAGGCTAGACGCATCGAACAATCAACTGGGACTGCATATGGGGCCACTCACAATGTGCGTAGAGACTTCATACCCTGAAAAACGCCAAGCGGTAATTTCCTGAGGCTGTTTCCCATTAGGTCTCTTTCGAGATCGATCGACACGTAAGCGGCATGCGGCAGACCGAGCGACAGTGGTAGACGGAGTACACCGCAGGTAAATATGCTTCACCAGGCATGCCTCGGCGTTTTAGGATCATGTTTGATTGCAATATCGTACTATTCGGAGCACCGTTTGGGAAGTTCACTGGGTATGTATATCCATGCCTACGAGTGAGGAATGGGCAATGTCACCAACCGTGCCACAGATGACCCGTACAACGGTTGGGAGTGTAGCTGGGGCCGTTGACGGGGATAATATTGTCTTTCCATATAGAGACGTCGTTGGCATCCCCTCTTGATTGAACAAACTGTTGACGAACATACACACAATGATATGGCGTAGACTGAAACCTATCGCAATTCGCTCACAGCTTCTCCAACGACCTGGCGCCCTTGAAGTCGCGCGCGAAGAGGTGAATCGAGTTGAAGGACAGATCCCTGTACCATCGTCAAGGCAATAGGGACGGGTGGTGAATCAATCTAAGAGTTTCATTTACTGCATACACGGCCCCGCTGCCACCAAGACTATCGTGCCCCTCGTGTCGAAGCTCGACTGACATATCCTACAAAATGCAGCAGGCCGTTGTATACAATGCCGAAGAACAAGGCCAGTATCGCGATACTTATACAAGCCTCGCACACATGCTACAGTGAATATTCAGTGGCACACTGTACGTGTACTTAGGGTACTCACAGAATCTGTATCGAAGGCAATTCGTCGAACAGGTTGGGAGGCACCGCGGTGAGAACGTTAGACGAAAGATCCCTGGATGTCACGAGAGCATGGAAGAAATGGAGGGAAAATCCGTTGGGCTCACGACAGAGATACCAATATCACGTTTCAGCATTACGACCCCCGGAAAACACGTCTGAATCAAGGCGTCGCCTCACAAGGGGGGGTAGGACTCACCAGTGTTGTTCTGCAGTGGAGGGTGTTGATTATTGTTTTCGTCGCGGCCGACCGGGTGTTACAAATTGCAAAGGGGTCCCCCTTGGTTTTTCTCGCGGTCGAAACGTACGCCCTGTGTGCGCTCGATAACAAACCATTACCTTGTGGTATCGGTGTTGTAGTTGAAGGCTAGAGATCGGACAGATTAGGTTTTTACTCACAATTCTTTCAGAGATCCGCCGATGCCATCGAAGGTGCCGGCGGCAATGAAGCTGAAGTCGTTAAAATTCAACGACCTGTTTCAACCACGGTGGCGGCACGACAAAGACGGCAGGTACCAGCGAGGCCAACATGGGGCAATTGTTGGAATATTCTTCTCCAAACGTTAGATTCAAGACGACCGAACCTGGCATGTACCAGTGGTGGGATCCAAGGTTTGGGCAGAGTAAAAATAAGGAATCGCTAGAAGCTACCATTTGCTCATTTTGTCGGAGGAGTCCGGAGACTGAATGGGCGCAAATCCGAAAACGCTGTATACTATGCTGTTAGTGACCTGGTGCCGAACGTGGTGAATAATCGTTGGCGGGCTCTGGGCTACGTTAGGTACCTTGGGTAACATTCGCCATTTCATAGCCTGACAGTTCCGGATGTTTTCGCTGTCTCTGAAGGACCGAGATCAACTAAAATATATATATCGCTTGTACTGCCTTGCAGGCAAGCGACTTACAACATTATACGGCGACATCGTTCCATTGTGAAGTTTCTGACACTCTCCTCCGAGACGCAATATGTGTTATACGCCTTCGCTTGCCGGGTTTTGACGACGGCACTACTGCGCTTAGTTGGAAAGGCTGGATGGGCTCACTCACAAGGATTCCAGTGCCGGTGTTCCCTTGAAGGTTCCGGGTTCCAGGGTGGTCAACCTATTGCCGGTCAACGACCTGTTTAGCAGAAAGTGGTGGCGTCCAGACCAATCCATGATGTTATCGTTCGACGCGCATGTTATATTGGCCACACCCGTGCAACACGAACACCACGCAAACTACGGCCGATCGAGGCGTCGACAGCGACACAGGCCTACGTCGACGTCCGATGAATCTTCTCGTTGATGGGTTTGAGTCAAACACCGCTCCAAATGAATTGCAAGTACATATAATTTATACATATATATGTGCATACCTACTTCATCCGAGCAGGGCTCGTATACAGTGAAACATGCTGCGAGCTTGGACTAAACTATCGGACGGGCTGTCCCTGGCGGAAATAATGTGCGAATATGCAAAGTACACACACATATTTTATCGATGGAAATTGTCCAACTCGATCTCGTTTTAGATACATGTGTCAATTTCAAAGCAACAATATTGGCTGGATTAGTAATAAACTCGTCGTTCCCAGTCAACGAGCACTATGGTAGAGATAGCAGTGCAGAGACAGTGCTGACTCCGTGGGGATACGATCGATGCTACCCTGTTCGCTACCGATCACAATGTACTGCCAAACACCGATTCCATAAATGTACGAAACGAGCACTACCGGTACACTTGGCTTTTCGGCGATGCTCGCATATTTGTCAGGGTTGTATTCTAAATCACTTTCTGCATCACCCGCGTTCGAAGTAGCTAGATATCGGCCTCTGTTCAGTATGTTTGTTTTTTACCAATACTGGTTAATTACCATTTTTTCGGATCGTTTGATCAACAGAACTTCTTTCTCGAAAAAATAAAAAAAAAACAGAGGGCGGAGGGTCCATGAGTCAAATATTGCGTGGACTACACCGTTTACAACAGTCGAGTCCAAAAGCGTACTACTGATCGGAGCATGGCCATTATGATGTTTCAAAATCATATCGGCTGGCCTAGCTCGTACGTGAAAAAGTCAGATTTCAGTACTGGGAAATGTCATGGACACGGGCAAGTCCTTTACGGTGGTGCGTTTAGAAGGCAGACACTTGCACCCTCCACAACTAGGGATAGGGTTAGTCAAACGTTGATGAAGCCGTGCCTCTGTGACACGTAATGGTGGGACGTGACCAAAGAAGGCGTGACCAAAGGCAAGTCACGAGGTCAATACGCGCTCATGCTGAAGACCGCGCAGGGCCGGTTTCGTGCTCAACACGCGCATACCTCCGTCAGTGCAAGATATGCGCGCCATGGGGCTGTATACCAAATAGTGAAGAACACCTGGTACCTGGTTCACGTCACGTGTATCAAAGACACTCACAGAATCTGCAGTGTCGAAAAGTTGTCGAAGGCGCCCGCAGGAATCACGGTGAAGTCGTTACCACCAAAGTTTCTGCACAACACCAATATATGGGCAACAAGGACGACCAAGACCATGACCTTGCGATTAAAAATTAAAAAACGTGTATCAAAGATAGAAATAGGCTACGTCAACACGGCGCTTTGGTGGACAGAACTGCAATGCCCGAATATTTCGACTAGGTCGGGGTGATGGCGTGTTAATGCCGTCATTTGCAGCGCATCCTTCACGGTAGGTGGGTGTCAGCTCAACCCCTACTGCGGTGCGCTAGCTTGAAAGGAGACAAATTTCCATGCACCAAAGGTTTCTGGAACACGCTCAAAAGCAGTATCGATGATACAGGGAAAACTTAGGATAACTTGGCACGATTAATGTAGAAGCCGGTTCTCGAAACGAAAGCTCGACCGATCAACATCGGTATGTCCTATCTTCGCACGCCGCTGTTTTCCCCACGCAACGATATCGGTACACGCAATGCCGTTGGTACTCTCTTGTCACAGAGAGCTACAAACGTTGTTGTAGATATAGACCGAGCGAACAAACGCAAACCAATTGCAGAGGGAAACATCGAATCATTGGCATCGGTGTGGGTGATGTGACACTGGTATTCAGCCGGTCGTGTGAGTTCTTCAGAAGGAGTACGCTGTAATTCTACCTTGTGCGTCAGGTCATCCAGGATACCGGGACGCAGCCACACCCAACTTGTTCTCGACATACTAACGATCGATGAGGAGAACACGTAACTGGTACGTACACTCAAGGGGTTATCGTTGTGGACAGCAACCAGTGGGGAGACCAAGGGTATTACGAATCATACGAGTACGTGTGCGCGCGGATCAAGACGCACAGCGACCACGTCAGCAGAACACCATCGCCAACACCGCCAACACTCGTCGCAGCAATAGACCCGCTTCGCGGTCGCCCTCCTAGTCCCCCTTTTCCCGGTGAGTCGCTGGCTCCCGCTAACCCTGCTGCTACTGCTTACACGAAGTGTACGCCCACGAATACCACCGCCACAATACCAGGCAGAGTACCTACCCGCGACGCGCAGTAGACCCCTCTTCCTTCTGTTCAGCTGGTCCTATCCTACGTAGGGCCATCACGGTTCGATTTGTCGTCCGGGGTGCTTTCGGCGTGATTAGTTTGACTCTCTTGTAGAGAATCAGGTGGATGGAGTTTTGTTCGTTTAATAACTCATCCAGCCGTAGGGGTCGCCCCGCTTGGCTGAATGTTTTTCTGACTAGATTTTCTTTTCAGGTGAGCCACTTACCACCTCGTACATTACGTTTCTTATTACATTTGTTTCAGAACTTGAGCTAGCGCCTGCAAATGAGTAGTCGGATGACGCATACCCACGTCTTCAAGGTCATATGGTGGGTGGGATGTGGAGCGTCTCATGTGAGGAGCTCACAAACTGGTAAGCCACCACCCCATCCGTAGCATTGGCCTATCGCCGTCAGTCAGGTGATAGAGAAATTTCGAAAAACTCCCCTAATTCTGGGCAAAGTCCAAAAGTTAGGTTTGCATGCACTCGCAATATTGGGTCCCTAGGTACCCGGTACCGGTATAGTTTGTGCCAGGTGTGCGATAGTGGTTTGGCTACTCACAGTTCAAGGAGAGTGCCGTCGATGACACCTAAACTGCCAGCAGGAAAAGTGTTGAACGAGTTGAATTCTAACAACCTGTGTCAACCATGGCCGTGGTATCGCATGCAGGGCAGGCATCGGCGAGATAATCACGGGACGGGAAATATGTAAGTGAATGGATGGAGCAAAGCACCGTTCGTTCAACGTCCGCAGAGACAGAGATGACGACTAAACAGGCACCCCATAAGGATAACGACTGGTGCAACATCTCGTAAACTACGTTTATTTCGCAGCGTTAGCTACGCCATCTCGCACCGTATTCCCTTGCCAGCAGACGCCGTGAGCGCAGAAGAGCGTCGTGTTAGCAGTATGAGGCTAGCGACTGGCCTCTGACCGACGAACGTGGTGTCGTACACCTTATATTGCCGGGCTTTGTCAATGTCCGTACAGCGCTTCACGGTGAAGCTTGGACGGTGTCACTTACAAGGATTCCAATGCGGGTGTTCCCTCGAAAATCCCTGCGTCCAGGGCGGTCAGCTCATTGCCGCTAAGAGACCTGGTTTGCAGGAAGTGGTGGTGTTCAGAGCTAACCATGATAGTATATACTCGTATCCACACGATCGTGGGCGTAACCGTCGAACACGATCGCCGCGAGAACAAAGACCGGTTGAGACAGCTACAGCAAGACTATCTTATATTAAGGTCCGATTCCATGTTCTTGCTGTTGAGCTTCAATCGGACGACGCTCCGCACTCAACACGAACAATAATCAGTAAACCTACCGTACTCGAGCGATGTGTCAGCTTCCCGTATTGGTTGGTCGATATCCTTGAAGCTGAACAGAAATTAAAGGCGATGGTCTAAAAGGCAAAACGTGGTACCCGTTTCAACGAGCCTCGATTTGTCGTAAATCAGCGAATACGTGCCAGGTTGCTAGCAATTCCAAAAGGCTGTGCGTGACGAACGGCAAGCACGGGTGCATTGCATCCTTCTGGGGAAGAACCCTTGGGACCAGCTTCATCTACAGCTCGTTCACACCCCCATGAATGCAGAAACCACTAGCACTCTTTCCTCCTCCTCGATATCAATGTACCAGGCATCTAACAGTTGAATCAAGATAAGTGCTCTGTTTGGGCCACTCACAGCGATGAAAGAGACGACAAACCATCCAGTGTGCCGGCTGGCAGGACGGTTATCTCATTGAAGGCAAGGTCTCTGGGTTTCGCCGCCATGCAAGAGGCAAAAAAAGAGGCGACAGCGCAATACAGTCTGTCCATGTAGCTCTGAGGGGAGGCAGGAGTAGATTGGCCACTAAGCACCTCGAGCACACGAGATCTAGCGGTGGTGCGTCGCACCCAACGTGGTGCACCGGAGGACGTTCGCACATAGGCAACATGCGGCAAAGGAAAAGGACGGGGCCTACACCCATATACCCTAGACGCGAAGACTGGCGATGTTTGACCGGCGTATCATTCATGCTTGCGTGGTACGTTAGGTGCGCACTGATTCAGTATCCAAAGCCTAGCCCAGCGGCTAGTACCTCACGGGATACTCACAATTCGAGGAGCGATGGCACGTCGTCGAAGGCATCGCCTGGAAGGGAGGTGATCTCGTTTCTCGAAAGATCTCTGATTGGTCGTCAGGCAAGAGACGACAAACGGCAGTCATGAAGCCGCATGTCAGCCGCGAAATGAAGTTCTACGAAGGTTCAACATATCCTTCAAAAATAAATTTAAAGGAAACCCATCCGTGGTTAGGTAGCTCGCGGTCATCGCGTGTCGAAACTGGTGTTTCTCACTCACATAAACAAAATATTGTGCGTACAGCTTCGATTCGAACCCGCAGAGAACGACGGAGCTAAACACGTCGGCGTATTATATATTGAGGCGGCATTCCGTGAACACAGCAGGGAGCTCAACTTGACAAAGGAAAGGGCGCACTGTATCCGTTGCCATACAAAACTTCTCCCGGGAGCGCGAACACAGGACTGCAGGGATGACGGCGGAACACATCGAGGGTTGTAGGTGTGATAGCCATGCCCTTCCACCCCGCGAAACGCCAAGAAGGATGATCGTGGATACGCCAAACAGCCGGCACAGCAACAATGCCATGTTCGGGAACCCAGGCAGCGTTAGTAACGTTACGGACTCCTGTGGAAGCTCGGCCCAGTGGAAATGGATACACCGACCGGAAACCCAGCAACGCCTCATTGAGTCTCTTAAGCTGCGTGCGTACAATATGCCAATTATAGTGCGGTACCCACGTGTCAAATGGTACGGGGTCGCAGGCCCCACTCACAATCGGTACAGAGACGCCAAACCATCGAAGGCGCCAGATGGAAGGGTGACGAAGTTGTTGTTGGAGAGGTCCCTATTCACAATGCACCCCATCCATGAAAATAGGGCGGTACGTCGAGCGGAGCGGCAGTAGATCCATATTAATATGGCGGGTGGTGTGGTGGCCCCGCCACGTGCCACAGTCAAAGATTTGGTAACGCCTACGAGGATTGAGAGCTGTAATCTCCAGCAGTGTATCTGGGCATGGACAACATGACTCTTGTGAAATATGTTTTTCGATCCAAATGTATGCAAACGTGATGGTTGTCGTTCGTCAAGAAGTCCTTATCAGGGGGGAAATTCCTGGTTAAACCTCCAAATAACGTTACTGTTGAGGTTACCATGCGTGGATATGTCTGCTACGTTAGGTTAAATCTACAGCCCGCTCGAGCTTCCACAGCCACCATATAAGCTAGGGGCGCCTCGCTTACAGTGCACCCACAGAGGTGGCACCCTTGAAGTTTCCTCCCGCCAGGAGCAGGCTGTTCCTTCTCAGGGTCCTGTCAAATGGTTGTGGCACGGGCCGAGTAACGCCGTACACCCGAGCGAGTTGGAAATTTCAATGTGGCATGGGGGGTTCTCTACTGGTCTTCAAATGGGACATTGAGTGCACCACTATTGAACACACCCGCACTCTGACACTTCGCCAATGTCGAATGTTCTTGCGGGATGTGCACCATATGTGTTCAAAAACCAGTATTCTAGGCACGTTATACTTAGTGGCAGTTGAAAGTGTACTTAGGCACCTACTTACTGCGGAGCAAAACTCGGAAACCTGGTACATGGATCTAAAGGCGATATTGGCTACAGTAATTAATAAAGGAAAATTTGTATTTAACAGTAGTAGGGGTTTGCCCCTGGAACCCTCAACCACAATGCTGATGCTATCCAATATTCTACCGTTCTGTGGTATCGGATTAACGCGTACTTCGCAGATTGCTGTACGAACACAACGTGGAATGCTTATGACTGCCACACAAACTGCAGGCAGTACAATGGTTGTTTCTTGCGGGGTGACGTATATTCCGGTGCGAATGATGTAGGCGACACTATGATGGGCCACCTGGACCAGTATCACCCAGGGATAAATATATCCGGGTTTCATCACAGGCAGAGCAGCAAAATACTCCCTATCAGCCCCATCTTATTTTTGAAAGTAGAAGGTAGTGTCATAAGTTGACGGATAACATATTTATCCGAGCACACGCCCATAACCAAGATGACATCACAACTAGTCACTGCGTGTTGGTATTTTTAGCCAGTACTATAGGTGGCCACCTCTGGACGGTGTTACCCGTTCAATAGGAAAGGCAACCGGATCCTACTGCAAGCTTTTTGCCAGTAGTCGGGTATATGTTCAATCTATAGAGATGCATACCTCTAGTCGGCAGTGATTTATCCCCCGGTTGCAAACAACCTAGCGTCATATCAGGGCAAACAAGCTGTATCGAGTAGGCACCTACCTGTGAAAACGAAATTGACTAAACCAAACGCGGGGACCCAAGCAAGTCCTTGGGGCAAGGGGTAACGTCTTGGGGCCGTGTTGAATCCCCGCTGTAATCGTGTGCGAGTCGTGCTGACAACATATATATGTGTAAAGCACGCCAACGCTGAGGTTTAGGCGTCTGAGGCGTTCTATGATGACGGGTTCCACGATATAGGTATTAATAAACATTTCCGCAATTAATTCTTAACCTGTAATGGTGACACTCTTGTATACAAAAATGACCATTTTTTATACTTAGGTCATGGGATCATTCAACGGGACGGAAATTGTTTTTTCGCTACAGCCAGTTCTCGGGTGAGGTATGGAGCTCTTTAAGGTCAGGTGAGGGGCATCAGAAAATGTAGGGTGAACCTCCCTCGTGGGACGCCTCCGATCGAGGTAACACATAAAGGAAAAAAAAACGTGTCCGAGCCACCGTCGCGTCCGTACCGGGCGCCAGTTGAATGAGTATGAAATTTTTCGGGCATATCACGCACGTGTGCGTAGGGTGATGCGCGCAGCATCGTTTGTATTCACATGTTTGTCCCAGTCCACTTGCGCGGTATACCTTGGGGGGAGGCATCGGAGTTTCGGAAAGAATGGGGTGAGCCCCTACCGCAAAATGCCTCGTAACTCACAAATTCGCCAGAGCCCCGAAGCCGTCAAAGAGATCAAGGGGCAGGGTCGTGAGGTCATTCAGGTCGAGGTCCCTGGTGAGGAACAGTGATGATCGTGACAACGAGGTTAGGCATCAAGTCAGATAATGGATGAATGCGAACCTATTGTGGTCGCGGGTCGATTTGTGTGGTAACGTTAATGAACACGATTGATGTAGTGGGTCTCGTATTTGGAACGAACTCACACAGCACGTTCGTCCAAGGTTTTCCTCGTGACTACACGATCCCTGTAGGGTGAGACACCCGACGCCCTCGCGCTCGGTCGACCTATGTCTGCTATCTATACAACTTCATCGTATCGGTAGAGGGCTATGCGTGCTGCCATATACTTCCAAGCAATTGGTTGAATACGCTGGAACGTTTCGACAAAATTCGATAAGTAAGTGCTGCAACGGCTATCACCAAACACGGTGCGTTACCTGTATGTTCTGTTTAGCCGGAGAAGCAACGACGTTCGAAAACATGGGTCGCAACTCGAGTTCTTGTTCAGTATCTCATTCCGAGTTCCTGGCCTGAGTACATACACCATCACATATCGACAAACTTTAACTGAATCATGGACTGTCCTGGGCAGATGACGAAAGAGTGACGACCGTGTCCGATAGAGCGCTTTCAACCTTAAGCTCAAATCAGGCCCAAGGCGAGCAAACGCGCCAGCAAATCGCACCGGCTCTCCTCGGTACGGGGAGACTCACAAGGATCCGATGTTATCCCGTCCTACGTTGTCGAAGCACGCCGCAAGGGCACCCACGTCTTGGTCTGCGATGTCGCATTCCTCCAAGTCCCTTCAAACGCGCAATGAAAGACCCGGAAGGGCAATGCACTTTGTGACGAAGAGAGTGGCGGCTTGATCATGGCCAGCTGTCAACCTGGAAACACTAACCACGCAAGTTTCAACAAAATGCTTGCGGTGTTCTTCATGAGTTTCGAATCCCATATTTGGCCGAATGCGAGACGAATACGTCCGGTCAGTAAACATTATGAAACCTAGTACTTCGACACCGTAATCAACAAAGAAATGTGTCGATGCATACAACGTCATGGGCCAACCCATTGGCGTGTAAGGGAGACTCTACAACGAATCACTGAGACGGACATACTTTGACAAGACCAATCAGCCGGTGTACCTTGTGTTTACCAATTTGACTGTAGTTTGAGAAAAATATGATAGTTCCGGGGAGCAGCGTAGATTAAGCTCGTGGCGTCTTGATGGGGCGGATCCTTGACGCCACATTTACCAAGTATAGGTGCGCAACGCCAAACTGGTCATTTGCCGGTTCAACACGAGACCCTACCGAAGATAGACCCAGACCTTCAACTCTCGGTCAGCGTGGTGAGTTGTGACAAAAAATGCAGGAGACTCCCAGACGATCGAACCTACGGCAGTTGCACCAATGTCTCCCTACAGTAGTACAGTAGAACGATCTGCTGGAATCATCGCAATATCGGCACACATGGAACCCCGCAGAGTTACGCCTGTGATCCACTGACTGGAGAGACACGGCGTGCCGTGCCCTTGCGTATCACACGAAGCAATCACATACCGCGTAACTTCTTCCTTGTGCATGGCACAGAGAGCATTCTTTGTGACATCTGGCGCAACCAAACTACGGGATTCACACGAACGAGATGCTCGGGGTACAAAAAATCTCATTTGTCACCGGTAAAATTGTCGTATGACCCAACTTAGCAGCAACACTGCAACATTGCACTGGTGGTTTGGTCCATATTCGCTACTTGATGTGCGCCTGACGCAACAAACCAGGTCTACAACCACCCTCCAAAATTATACGAAGTGTAGGTCTGGTGCGGCCAATAGTCCTTCTTCCACAAATCACAAGCCACGTGAGTCTCGCGCTTTACGAATACAGCAGAAATACTGCTCGGCTTTGCGAACATATATCGTAGGGTACTTACAGGGACGTGGCTCCAGGGGTGCACCGGTCATCCGTGAAGCATCGAGTATCTCCTGCAGCGAGCGGAGGCAAGAGAACCATGTTAAAAACATTTCCTACGACACTGAGAGGTGACGAAAGCGTTAAGACACTGCCCTTATTCCGAACATCCTGTTTTGGCCCCTCGGTCAATTGCGCCTGCACCCCACTCAAAGCCGGACTTGCTTTTTGTCTCGTTGGCGCCACGACACAAACCATTTTAGGATGACGTTGAATTTCGCGAAACCAAACAAGGATGAAACGTTCAGACTGCAAGCCAACAGAGTACGACCTCGGCCGAGTAGCTCGGAGTGGCTGAAACAACCGGATCGGACAGTGCTCCTCACCCCACTGTCACCAGTGATACGTGACGTAGGCAGAACGAACAAATATCGACCTATCGAGGGAACCATCCATGTCGTGTAACCGGTACACTGCTTCGGACTAGCGTGCGTGCGATGTGGCTCGTGCACGACGTCTGCTGATGTGGCGCTGCCTCCGTGGGTCCACGGAGCAGTCACCTCAAGCAGGGGCTGTGTGAGACATGATCGGCCACATGGTGAGAGGAAGGTGAGGACAGTTCCTCCGTTGGTTGAACCAGAAATCACGGCCAATTCATGTGTCCATTTATATTTATGCAGATGAACGACGCCGTGCAAACTATAGCTAAAGCGAGTTCAGCGCACCATGGTATCCTTACCGTTCGTTACCGCAGCCAGAACTAGGGGCGCCAACAACCTGGCGAAGAGCATGGTGGATTGTGGTGATATTTGGCGACGACGTTCCTGGGGGCACTTGATAGAAAGACGGGGGAAAAACGTATTGAACGGGATTATGTGTTCAGATTGTGGTGATAACGTATGATCATACCTTTGTGTAGCAAATATCCACTCGCGTGCTTGCCCCAGATACCCACTCGCGTACTTGAACGTGTTTGGACATCCGTCCGGCTCACCCTGGTACCATCTTCCAAGGGAGCATGCATCTAACTGTAGTTTTCGCCACACCATACACATCAATCCTTACCACGCGCGATCCAAGTGGCAGATATACCAGGCTTGCAATATATAGAAATGGATCGAACTTTTTTTTTATCTCACATAAGTAGTTGAGATGTCGTACTGAATACTTGCACACTCATTTTGGAATGAATGGTGCAAACTGGTCAAGAGATGAGGCGACCAGCTATTTCAGACCAAACCTATGCGTGATGAATGAAGCTATTCCCAAAACATATTATACCCAGGAACGACCGAACGCAACATCCTCACAACATAATCAGGTTGTACAACTGGAAGCTATTACCAGCAGGGGTAGCGTAATTGGCCCAGTGACATTCGTTCAGCTTTCTGTTCAATCTTAAAAGGTTTGTTCTATAGGGTAGTAACGGAATAGTGCACTTTGTGTATGTTTTGTCATATGTTCACTCGTTGTCGCATCCTCGAATAAAGGCGCTTGAAGACATGCACACATCATGTGGGGCAACACCTTAGAACGTGACTCCCCTTTTGATCTCGCCAGACCCCTTTTGACCTCGCCCAGACAAACGATAACGAACCAAGGACGAGCCACCAGTGCCCACCTCAATGGGATAACATGGAGCAAACGCACACTCTGACGCGGAGCGTTTTGCAGTTGCAGTTTATACGAATGACACTCCGGATAAACAACATGCACTGTATCTTTAGGTTATTCCAGTAAATGGACCGCTTCCAAACTTAATTGTCCATACAACTCGCATAGATAATCAGGCTCCGCACAAAATATTCCCGACAATTCTGCTAAATAAAGAGCGCCCGAAATATTTTGTTTCGACAAGTACGAACTCATCAGGGCATTTTTCGGGACCCTTTGTCGGCGCCAGATTCGTGCCTCGCTGGAGTTCCTTTTTGCGGCAGTTGGCGGTACTATTTACACGGTATCTGGTCCGCGAGGAACGCCTCGGGAGGGGACTCAGTCACCACTGCAGTCAATAGAATAGATGTACGGACGTTGGTCACGATGGGATCCTAATGAGCCTGTTCGTGCGGGATCCCGCCGTCGCGACATACATATGTCATACTCTCTGGAACCCCGTTCAATCTCGAACGAAACCCAACGAGTTTCGTTGCGCGGAATCCGGCTACCTCGGCAATCCGCGAGGTTTGCGTGTGCCGCATCGAACGCTCGCGGTACGTAAGGGCATGCCGCTCTAGTGGACGTGGCTGTATTTACGCATTACTGAACTGAGTTCAGCGACCACAACGGTGGTAAAAAACAGACAAATATCAAACCACGGACGACCCTCAACCTGGCGCTTTTGCGTACAATGTGCTTACCCTGCAATATCATGTTCCCTGTCTACACGGAGGGGGGGGTACGCGTTGACCGTCAGCGGGATTTGGCGTAAGTATATTCACAGGATTCGGTATATCATCAACTTCGCGGGACGTGGTCGGTGAGTCGTGCTCTTGGCAGCTGAGTGGATCCAAGAACACCTTTGTTACATGCGTTTTCACGCTCGCGCTTATTTCCCCTTGCAGTATTCTGCTCGCGCTCGCATTGATTCTACATGCATCAAGTACGTACAACATTACCTTTGGTTCAACATCAGAGACAGTGTCTCCTTCGGCCAGCGGTCTTTGCCACGCTGTTGGCTGCGGGGCACGCAGCGGGCGGGCTACCAAGTTGCAGGCCAACCTTCGAGGGGCGTGTTTAGGTCTCGGAAAGTTCTCTTTGCGGGCATTTACTCACGGGATCGTTTTGCGCAGAACTGAATCCGGCTGGTCGATGTGAACCACACCCTTTGTCCAGCTGTACTTTCACTTTACTGCTGTTGGCTGCACCATGCCACTATTATTACACTGCCTCTCGACCTGTCAATCTCTCTACTCTGGGGCAACCACGGTACATCAGCAGTCGCACATCAAACCCTTCTCTTTGTAACACACACACCAAGCCCCGTTCCTGTGTGTGCGAGAGTGTGCCGTGTTTCCTGTCGGCCTACATAAGGGATGAGAACGAGCACATGGTTTCACGGGAGATCCAAGTAAGCTCGGCAGAACGACATACAACTCACAGCAGTTCTTCGGGGTTTAGAAGTCAACCGCACGCCCAAGGTACAGACAAAAACAACAGCAGCGGCCCATCTTTAACAGAACAGCACCAGCGCATCAAGCTCTAGCCATTGTGACGGCCAAGGTGTTTTTGTGTTCTTACATGCGCATCGTGTGTTCAGATGATATATATCCATGTACGCATGCTCTTGTTAATCACCACGGTTTTGTAGTGAATACGTATTTCAAGTTCAAGTACAATCAAAACACAGGCTGTCGAACGCGATCCTGCCACAAAGACGTGCAAGGCCGTACTCTGACGAAACGGAGACTCCTAATCGTGCGGCTCTTCCTTTTTAATCCGCCACACACCCATGATGTGATATTATAGCCAACCACAGCTAGAGGGGGGAAATTGTATGAATATATCCAATATTATTTGTTTCTGCACATCGAAGACTGGCTCTCTTTTGCGTACGTATTATCTCGTACTTTCAGCAGCGGAGCACACAGGCACCTCGCGTCTACGAGACCGCAGAAGTTAAGGCCCCGGTCTATGGCCGTGGAGTGTGCGCTGAGCGTACAACGTTGTGTTCTCGGGCAATAAACCGCGGGATCACTTCTAGCCGAGTCACAACCAAACAGGCGGATCGAAACACCACATAACAATTTGTTCTTTTACTCTGCTGCTGCTCCTGTGACATATCTATCTGTGCCGCATCTTATATCAAGCTGTCTACAATGTGGCAACCACGGCACAACACCAAAGCACACCAACCTCCTCAGTGTGTGACGGCCACCGACGGCGCATCTGGGTGTACGATTGTTCCTATATTGGAAATACGTAAGAATGGAAACAACTGTCATGGAGGGTTTGGTACTGCCCAGGGGGAGAGACAGATACAAATAAAACACCTTGCTCATAGTTTCAAGAGCAACCGAACCAGTTTTCCATACGAGATTTCGAGCTAACCACATCCCGAAAGGAAACTTAGTGTAATATTACACATTTTCAGCTTGTCGAACAGTGAAGTGGTACGATAAAGCATATGCGGTAAAGTAGACACAGACGGTAGATAGACCTTGTGCATGGGTTTCCTGTGTATCCGGGGGTTTCGCCTTTCGGGAATGTTTTGATTGGCCAATGATGAAGCTCATGCTGACCATTGTCGGATGGCAAGCCTTCCAATAAACAACCGATAACCAATACTGGGGTTTTACAAAGACACGCACAAGAATAAGGTGGAATGAGAGTACAGAGTACGTCTTACCGTACATTTATTCATATGTTCATCCATACACATACTGTGCATACACTCATCATGCATGCACACAAGGTACATACACACATACATACATCAATCCATCCATCCAGATATACATTCATCCATCCATACGTGGAATAACTTACTTAGATCTAAACCCCTGAGCGTGCTCGGTTGGTATATCCCTGGCCTCTCAGAGAAGTCGCCTCATTTTATTTCTAGCCGGACCTTTCCAGCGGTTCTTTGTTTTCTCCATTTCTCTTGGCACTATCAGTCCTTTCTTCCTTTTCTCTTCGTTCGTGTCATCTGCGTGCGTGTACTATGAGCATGACACAGCCGCAGCGCTCGGCGCCGTCGCGGGTGTAAGCGGGTGCTGACGGGTAGAGGGGGGGTTGCAACGAGCGCGGTCGCTGTTTTCGTGCCTGGGCGTCGCGTGTGCCTCGAGACACGAGCGATGCATACACGGGGTCTGTCAGGCCCCAATTTGCGATTTTGGATAGAGTATTTACGAGATGTAAGGGTCGTTCGAAACTGCAAGATAACATTCAAGCTGTGCTCATTTTCACCCCGCTGAAGTTGAAAGAGGGAGCTCCCACAATGAGTACTTATGGTGCCGAGCTGGCGAACGACGGCCACGGTGAGCACAGGGCTTCACGCGAGGCGGGCGACGGGGCTGACTGTGGCAGAGAGTGAGGAAAGGTTTACCCGGACCGAATCGGTAGCGAGGTCGTCGCGAGAGGGGCAGGCGGCGTACGAGGCTGAGAGAGAAGCTCTGATGTTCATTTTTTTTTCTATTTCGACCGGCGCAAGGTGTTCCAATCAGGCAGAACATTATTTCAGGAGAGGGACGGGGAAAGTTTTTTCTTCCCGATTTTTTCGGTTTCATTATATATATATATTGTTTTTGCTCTGCTGCTGTGCCGCTGTGCCGTGCTGTGCAATCTCCTTTGTCGTACATACAGCATGCCAAAAAAATAAGTTAATTACCCTACCTGGGGTATATTCATACGTGTGGCAACTGCCCGCGCTGCGAAGCGTAAAATATGGCGTCCGAGCCGTTTTCTCCAGAAGCATGGCGGCTTGATTCTTCGCATTATCAAGTCGCCAGTTTGCAAGTACGATCATAGTAGAAACATTGTTTTTTTCAACCATGGACCTCTCTGCCCGCTTCGCATAGTAATTTGACGTATTTTTCTTTTCTGAGCGAGCGTAGGGGGCGGCGTACGCCGCTCGCAGAGCGAAGCGCCTTGTACATACATACATACATACATACATATACATACATATATACATATACGCATACATATTGTAAACACAAGGGACGTGTATGCTGTACGTCGTCCATCGTACGAGTATGTAGGAAACCAGAGCGCGGGTGGGTGGGCATCAATGAACACACCCTCTTCCGAAACATCCAGTCAATATACTTTGTATAGCTCTTTGTCAGAAAAGTCCGGCGGACGGGAGGAGCTCTGGAGGCTCGTCGTTAGACAGCGAAACGTGGTTCATGGGTTTCCTTTTGTTTCCGAGGTTTTCTTCTTTCGGGAAAGTTATGAGTGATCCATGTTGAAGATCATGCTGCACATTGTCGGATGGCAAGAGAAATAATAATAATAATAATTCAACGTAGTATATACATGGAGACAACAAATAGAGCACTACTTACCAACCAAGCAATGCACATCATGTATCATTCTTCCGTCGGTATTCTTCATCTAAACCCCTATCGAAACAAAAACGGAACGGCATCGGCGACAGTACCATATATAAAACAAGGGGACAATTTGGCCGCCGTTTTTTTTTTCCGGTGAAGCCCAATACTGTTTTCTCGATAATTACCGGTTCTTTGATTTTCTTTGTTTTTTTTACCCTTCTTTGTGGCATCCTTAGTGTTACACCGTTGGACTCGCACTCAGGTTATTAACGTCCCTTTGAGCACGTCCGCATGATGAGCTTTGGCACCGGGCAATGTTGGAAATTGATATTTTTTATTTCTCGCCTCAAAATGAAATGTGTCCCACTTCTCTCCCAGGTCTATCTAGACCGCTTCTCGAGGGGGAAGGTTGCAAGAAATCGCCGTCTGTCTGCACGTCTTCGATTGAATATTAAGGTGAAAACGATTACGATCGTTGATCGAAGATCGGGTCGAAAAATACAAAAAAAAAAAAAAAAAAAATCGATCCCAGCAGAGTTTTGGATGATGATCGTGCTTTACGCAGTTTGATCGCAAACGTGCGGATGGGGATTTCTGTATCAGATTCTGGGTACCACCTGCAAGAAGAGCGAGAAATGCTCCCAGATAGATATTATTGGAGAAATATCGGGGCACATTACGAGGAGAGGAAGACCCCTTTCTAGCATTTTCGGGGCAAAAACTCATGCGAACGTACAGATTATGTTTGTTTAGCTGACTGCGAACCCGACAGCAAAATAAGTGGCCTCGAAATAAAACTTCGGTACACATTCAAAAAAACCGTTTCTGCAATTAATTAAAGAACTTCACGCACTCAGAAAAAACAGAGTATGTTGTAGACGTGATGTTGAAGTGTTTCTGGCGGGCTAGTGTACAGAGTACAGGGCGGGTAAAATTTGAAACAAAAACGGGTACAAAAAAAACGCAATAAAAAAATCATAATGTTCGGCACAAAAAACTTGGATGGTGATCGTGAGAACATAGCAGGTGCTCATCAAAACAACACCGTACATACCGTGTCGAAAATGAGTTCTTCTGAGTGTATGAGATGTAGATGTTTCGTTGAGGTTACCAATATCAAAGTTTGAGTGTAAATTGGATTTTTACGGAACAAAAACTTCCCAGGTAAGTACTACTCGTAACAATTAAAAAGCTGATGATGCGTTTTACTCGAGGTATCGTTGGAAAAAACGTTGGTTGCTATCGTTTTCCTGGGTCTTTCCAAAATATAACCATCGGTAGTACCTACAAAAAAAAAACGGTGACACGATAACTTCTTACAGTACGGCAGTAGTACTCTTATAGTAGTACCTGGAATACTTCATATTGTACACAGGGTACATAGTAGTACCTGGCGAATAATACGGGGTATAAAGATTCATTACCCGGCCAGGTTTAAAATGCTTGCAGCATTGGTAATTAAAAAAAAAAATCGCCTCATCATGGCAAAAATTGATGATATTTGTGAAAAACCCGGGGATGGTATCCAGGCATCCCCTGGCCACCCCGGATTTTTTTTCAACCCCCCCCAAAGAAAAATGCCTTCTGAATGCTGTCCTTCCTTCAATTCGACTGTTTCACTTGATTATAGTGTACTTTCAAATCAGGCTTATATTTCGGTTTTTCCAAATCAGGCTTATATTTTCGACCGGACTGGTAGACGCGTTCGTTTGGGGTGCGATACACGGAAGGTCTACTACTATATACCTGGTATATATTATCAAGAAAAACGGGTTATATGTCATTACGTGCACTCTGTTTTACTCTCGATGAGCTGCATTTTTTGTGTGTTTTCGATGTATTAAAATATGCAGCACTGATCTCGTACGATCGTATACGAAAAACGTGTACCACCTGGTACTAAACGTGTCTATTGAATCTTTGATGAGACTGCGCATACTTACTGAAGTACCAGGTATTCACGAGGCTTGGTACTGCGAGTTCTGCTTTCGGCGAACTTTATACGGTAGATCGATCTTAATCGGGACAGTCGTGGTATGCTGCTGAAAATTCCAAAATTAATTGGAAGAACTGATGGACTAATGAGTAGGTTTAGCAGTTTGGGAGAAGGGATCTTCAGGGGTGTTTTTTACTTGAAACATGTTTAGCGTGGTCTGCACTTCGGAATCATCGTCCGCATCTGAGAAATTTCCTGGTTCGATGCAAACTCGGCGTAGCCTCGTTTATGGCGAGTTTTGGCCCGTTTCGGCTGCGGTTTGGGGTCAGGGCTAGGGTTAGGGTTAGAGTAAGAGGTTGGGTTGGGTCTTCGCCCGTGCCCTCATCCCAACAGGAACCAAAACTTCCGAACAGCCTACCAACCTAAAGATCCACCAAAACACCCGAACAGTCTACCAACGTGAAGATCCCTTCTCCCAGATTGTTGAAGGTCCTCATGCCGGACGCCCCGGTGGTTCAAGTGGTTAACCTCGAATTCTACTTGTTTGAGTCCTGGGTTCGAGCCCCAGGTGGGTCGGACCTTTGACTTTATTAGCTAAAATAAAAAAAAAAAGGATTCAATTGTTGAGAGCGCCTTGCAGCGTGGTGGGTAGGCACAATTCGATGCGAGTCGACGAGGGAAGAAAAGGCTGAAATCTTCTCGCGATAAAAATGAAGGCACGTACCGTATCGGGAAGGGGGATAAGAGCTTGCTATGTGACCCCGGATCTGAGTTTCGAGTTGGGAGGAGAGAGAGAAGAAGATGGGCGAAGATAATAAATGGGATGACCAAAAAAAACAACAAAAGACACGTCGGCCCAAACAACGAGACCCTAGGTAGCATTCACCCTCACCCTATCCACAAACCCTTGGGTGGCTCGAGGTCGGCGGGGGCAGGCGCGCAGCTCCACCGCCTGTTTTGGTTGCGGTTCTCTGAAAAACAACCGGGCTCCCGAAATACCAGCCTTGACCGATACATCTTCCACAAAGATTTGTGCAGACCGCCGGTCCTCCTGCACATAGGGCGAGTCTCTCCATCATTAGTCCGAGGACCTTTAACAATCTGGGGAGGACCTTTAACAATCTGGGAGAAGGGATCTTTACGTTGGTAGGCTGTTCGGGTGTTTTGGTTCCTGTTGGGATGAAGGTACGGGCGAAGACCCAACCCAACCCCTGACTCTAACCCTAACCCTAACCCTAACCCTGACCCCAAACCGCAGCCAAAACGGGTAAAAAACTCGCCATAGACGCGGCTGCGCCGAGTTTGCATCGAACCAGGAAATTTCTCAGTTGCGGACGACGATTCCGAAGTGCAGACCACGCTACACATATTTCAAGTAAAAAACATCCCTAAAGATCCCTTCTCCCAAACTGCTAAACCTACTCTCCGGCATATATACGAGGGAGGAGGGAGACTGAGCGTCGACGTGCGGGGAAGAGACGGATTGACCTCCCCCTGCGCGAGAATTTTTATTTCCCAGATCAGAACAGCAAGTGCGAGGAGCATTTTGTTTTTCAGGATGACGGAGAAAGGGAAACGACTGGAAGGGAATGGCAACGAGTGCACGCGGAAAGGAGCGGGTGGATTGGGCCAAGGCGATGATGCGGCCATGAAGAGCGGCAGGAAGACGGTGCATGGAGACCCATGATTTGCGCGCACACTATCATCACGAGAGAAGCAGTCATACTTTGTTTTTTCCTGGTATTGTTTTTCACGAGGCAGAATAGTATCTACCGGTACTCGTCACTGGTCTTCGTAGTTTAACGAGTTGTATACCCTTCATGGGGAATAACCTACGCAATTATCAGGGACGTGGTATCATAACTGTGCTGCACCTTTTTGTGTCAGACAGTCCAGGAAGAGATGGCGATCGTTGATATTCGTATGGTAGTAAGGTTCGATTGCTCCTTTTTTCACTGCATATCCGCGAGTCTTCACTCTGACAGCACTCCAGATAGCAGGCAGGTGTGTTCCTCTTTCGTTTTCACGACTACCGTGCGTTTCGTACGGTGCAGGCAGCACTTCAGACAGCATCCGCTGTAGTCAGCAGCCACGAGTTGGTTAGTGGTGGGAACGGGGGTACTCTTCTATATTATAGTTGAGAGGATATACCCGCGGCCATGTTAGTTCAGTTTTGCACTTTGGTTTTATCTTGTGTGCGCTTTTTCCGTCTCGTGTATTTTGAGGCAGCCGAATTTTCGTTTTTTTTTTTGTTTTTCGGATCTTCCTAGGGCTCCAGCACCTTTGTGTGACCACGGACTCCTTCGTCAGAGAGTTAATGTGAGAACAACAACAACAACAATAGTATGGGAAGATTGGCGAAACACCTTCTGCACAACCGTGATGTGGTCGTCAGCCCTGCACATACCAGGTGGGTCCGACTTTGACTTTATTTGCAAAAATAAAAATAAAAAAGGATTCAATTGTTGAGAGCGCCTTGCAGCGTGGGTAGGCACAATTCGATGCAAGTCGACGAGGGAAGAAAAGGTTGAAATCTTCTTGCGATAAAAATGAAGGCACGTACCGTAGCGGGACGAGGGGAGAAGAGCCTGCTATGTGACCCCGGATCTGAGTTACGAGTGGTAAGGAGAGAGGGAAGAAGATGTGCGAAGATAATGAATGGGATAAAAAACAAAAAAGAAAAAAAACGGAAGAACCAACTCTGGAGAGGAAGGTCTCCATAATACGGAGGAAGCAGCGATACCGGTTGCTGGACAGTCAAGCGAAGTTGGAGAAATTATCGACCAACCCCAAGTATACATACATGTACATTCTTTGTTTGTTGTCCTCACATTAACACTCTGACGAAGGAGTCCGTGTCATACAAAGGTAGGTGTGGTCTACCAGGTACCTGGTACTTACGGGTGTACAAAAACATCGGTCAAGTAAATTAAGCAGTACCTGTTCCTGGTATTACTTAAATAGTCTCATTTTTGCTTCCCTGGTGTCCGCAGTAATGGAGTGCGTATTGTATGCTTGGTTTTTGTTTTTGCCTCTGTTTTTACTTGAGGTATTTCTTCCACTCCAGAGTTATTGGAGCCTGTCCTGCGACCACGGACTGTATTGAATTGTGAGTTAATGTGAGGACAACAACAACAAACAAAATCAGGTATTTATGAATACTTTGCATAGATAGTTGTATATATACATAGAGTTATTGGAGCCTGTCCTGCGACCATGGACTCCATTGTATTGTGAGTTAATGTGAGAACAACAACAACCATATAGGTATAGTAGTGTCGTACTATCTAACACGTAGTGTATCAGTACTACTACCCAAACGTGCAAACTAACCAACGGCTGCAACTGCGGTACCCTGTTGTTGTTCTCACATTAACTCACAATACAATGCAGCCCGTGGTCGCAGGACAGGCTCCAATAACTCGGGAGTGGAAGAAATACCTCAAGTAAAACAGAGGCGAAAACAAAAACACAAGCGTACGCACTCCACCACTACGGACACCAGGGAAGCAAAAAGGAGACTAATAATAGCAGACAAAAACCTTAAAAAGTAGATGAAGCGTAGCAAAAAAAAACAAAAACGAAACACTAATAGCAGACAAAAACCTAAAAAAGAAGATGAAGCGAAGCAAAAAAAAACAAAACAAAACAAAAACACAAGCAGATAGCAAAACGCAAAAAAAGGCAAAACGGACCATACTAGCAAAGACACAACGAGGTACAAACGGGAATGAAAGAAAAATGAAAAAAAGGGACAAAAAAGCCTTAATCACGGGCGGGGGGGAAAGAAAATACGAAAGGCAGGCACTGGAGCACACAGACACGCAAAGTTGCCCAGATGGTACCGTGCTAGTTACTTGGGTCCCAAAGAAGGGAGAGCATGTATGTATAAAAGTGCTGCAGCTACTGCCAGTCGACGTTTCCTGGAAAAACGACACATCACACATACAATACATACCTTTTGATGGTAGTCTCGTCACCGCGCAGTCATGCAGTGAGAGGGAGGGGCGGGAACTATCAACGAATATGCGCTGTCTTCCGCCGGAAGGAACAGTCGGGTTGCAGCCGCAGGATAGTGGTCGCGACCCAAACTCAGGGCCAAACGCGGATTGCGTACTTACTTGTTTTCCCAGGTAAGTACGGGTTGATAATCTAGAGTTGACCGAGCCTCTCCTATCCCCATAACGTAGTGTGAAAAAGTGGGGGCGGTAGCCGCACCGCTGAATATAGTAGTTGCAGATTAGGCTGGAAGGCTCCTCAGAATTGAGTTGAAACCACACAAAATGGTATCTATAGCCGCGCTGATGGGCCGGTTGATGTCGTGTCCAAAAGAGGGGTAAAGTAATACCTGGTATATATTATGCAAAGAGGAATATGCATCTGGATCTGGTGGTACTTTTTTTTTTTTTTTTTTTTTTTTTCCATCCCATTCATTATCTTCGCACATCTTCTTCTCTCTCTCCTTCCAACTCGTAACTCAGATCCGGGGTCACATAGCAGGCTCTTCTCCCCCCTTCCCGCTACGGTACGTGCCTTCATTTTTTATCGCGAGAAGATTTCAGCCTTTTCTTCCCTCGTCGATTCGCATCGAATTGTGCCTACCCACGCTGCAAGGCGCTCTCAACAATTGAATCCCTTTTTTTTATTTTTGCAAATAAAGTCAAAGTCCGACCCTCCTAGGGCTCGAACCCAGGACTCAAGCAAGTAGAATTCGAGGTTAACCACTTGAACCACCGGGGCGACCGGCAGTACTACTGTACGTCAACTAAGGCCCCTTCGTATGTATATGGTATACGTGTAGAAATGTTATACGAGTACCAGGTATCGAATATCCCGTACGTATGACGTATTATATGTATGTATACCGGGAAAGAGGTGATCTCGGCTGTAAAGTCAGTCCCAAACTCACGGGTCTAAAACCCTCACTCACCACCACCATCAAAGAAAGTTATTTCGGGGTATATACAACGGTTTCGTTTTGGCTCAAACACAATTCGTCCCCAAACGACGGACCACATAAGAACGTATTGTTAAAAGAAAGGTCGGTCGTCTTCCACTCTCGATTTAAGAACCAAGAGCACTGCTGTGGGTGCGTGCAGCATCATAGACTTGAAGTATATACGTCTCTGCCCGTACGTGCCACAAACCTTGCACCTATATTACGATACAATATATACGTCCGTTCCCCTCGTTGCCTTGGCAAGGCATGCTGTGAGGCATGCCCTATCAGGCTTATTTCGAGAGGGGTAGGTATTTCTGGCGGGTGTAAGGCCAGACTCACCCTCAAGGAGTGATACCTTCTTGCTTCTGCGTGAGGCCACGAGGCTCAGGTCGCAGTAGAGTTGGGTCGTACGTGGTGCGTCAGGCGTGTGTGTGTGTTCTTCACATTAAACCGTTCTTTCTGCCCGTCGACATCCAGCACAACCAGTGTCCGTGCCGATTCTCCAATCCCAGAAGAAATACAAGTCCTGTGGTCACAAAGCTACTCCACATTTCTCCTTGGTTCTTTGTCTTACTCTGTTCACAAGCAGTGGTGTTTTTTGTTATTTCTTCTTTTTTCCAGCTCGTTCTTTTTCAAGTGTTGGCCACCTCGCCTGCGGGGGGGGGGGCACGACAGATTGTTTCTCTTAGATTTTGCTTTCATTTTTCTTCTTCTTCTCTTTCGATTTGTCTACCTTGTTTTTGTTTTCTCTTTGATTGTTTCTTTTCGTTTCACTATTTCATAGATTGCGTATGTCGTGCCTGTCGTATCTAGTATGATGGCATGGCTTTGCATTGCCCACTGCAGTTCACACTGCACACGTGGCAACGTAGTATCTCTGTGGCGTAGCTTTGTGACCACAGAACTTGTATCTCTTCTAGGATTGAAGAATCGGCACGGACACTGGTTGTGCTGGATGTCGACGGGTAGAAAGAACGGTTTAATGTGAAGAACACACACACACACAGAGATACTACGTTGCCACGTGTGCAGTAAGCACTGCAGTGGGCAAAGCAAAGCCATGGCATCATAGTAGATACGACAGGCACGACATACACAATCTGTGAAATAGTGAAACAAAAAGAAGACCTACTATTCGCGCGTATTTTTTAGGCAGCTGCGGCAGAGCAGCAATGCCCAGTCGGGATGTACGTGCTGGGAGGCAGCCGCCACCACAGGCCACACTACGACACTGTATATTGCGCCGGTAGGAGGCTGGATTCGACGACGAAGGAGGAGGGAGACGTAGCGTCGACGAGCGGAGGGAAAAACGGATTGAACTCACCCTGCGCGATTTTTTTTTGTTTTTTCAGATCTGAACTGCAAGTAAGTGCGAGAAAACATTTGTTTCTCTGGACGGGAGAGCAGAGGAACCGATCGGAAGGGTGCGGCAACGAGAGCACGTGGAAAGGAGCTGGCGGATTGGGCTAAGGCGATGAGGCGGCCATGACGAACGGCGGCGGGACGGCACACACACGTAGACCTATGACCGGCGCGCACACCATCACGATTGATCACGAGAGAGGCAGTTATCGTTTTTTTTTCTTGTTTTGTTCTCCACGAGGAAGTATGTCCTTGCTGATGGTCTCTGTATCGTTGGCGAGTTATGTTGGGGGGGTTTTCCGACGTATTTCTTCCACTCCAGAGCTATTGGAGCCTGTCCTGCGACCACGAACTGCATTGATTGTATTGTGGTGATGAGTAAATGTGAGAACAACAACAAATACTCTTCATGTGGAATGCCCCCGCAACTTTCGGGGACGTGGTATTATTGTTATAAGGATTACCCAGCCCAAGGCAATCCTTATAACACCCTCCCCCCCTCTGAACGACGGGGTCTTTGGGGCGTCGGAACCGTATACATCCGTACGCTGACCTACCCGCTTCGTTTCATTACCTGGGGAACCAGGGAGATGTGTTTTTTACTCGAGCAGCGAATGCAGTGCAAGTAGTATACGAACGTCACAAACAGGACCAGAACGTGAAGATTGTTGATAGACCCGGAATGAGATTGGGTGCTCGGGAGGCGATTAAAATCACCGAGAAATCCCACACACACAAAAAAAAACACACACACACACACATCTCCCTTGTTCCCCAGGTAATGAAACGAAGCGGGTAGATCAGCGTACGGATGTATACGGTTCCGACGCCCCAAAGACCCCGCCGTTTGAGGGGGGGAGAGTGTTATAAAGATTATCTTGGGCTGGGTAATCGATCGACCTTTTACCTTTATAGCTCAGTAGGTAACACCTTCACATTTATTTGACGTCGTCCAGGTCACGAGTTCGAACCTCACTTCGAACCTTTCTTCTACAGAAAGGCTTGCGCGTCCATACCTACAAAAAAACACATCTCACTGGATCCCCTGATAATGAAACGAAGAGGGTAGGCCAGCGTACGGGCGTATACACATCCGACGCCCCAAAGACCCCGCCGTTCACAGAGAGAGGGGGAAAGTGTTATAAGGAATACCTTGGGCTGGGTAATCGATCGATTTTTTACCCGTATAGCTCAGTACTGTAGGTAACCCCTTCACATTTGGCGTCGTCAGCAACACTGGTCACAGCTGAGCGAGACGCACCTGACCTGCTTCAAACAGGCTTCTTCTATCTTGTTATCCTGTGAGCATCATCGTGAGAGGCTTTCTATTTGTTTTTAGTTCCGAGTCAATATTATTTTTTTACATGTACTACTTTTTGGGCTGCACCCTCTCTTTCCGTTTGTTTCCGCCGGTGCGATCGCCCTCCTGACAAAGTCGATTTCTGACGATGATCCAAGAAAGGCCTACTTTTTACAGTAGCTAGATGAGAGCCTTATGTATCTCCTATTGTTTGTTGTTGTTCTCACATTAACTCTCTGACGAAGGAGTCCGTGGTCACACAAAGGTGCTGGAGCCCTAGGAAGATCCGAAAAAAAAAAAAAAAAAAAAAACGAAAATTCGGCTGCCTCAAAATACACGAGACGGAAAAAGCGCACACAAGATAAAACCAATGTGCAAAACTTAACTAACATGGCCGCGGGTATATCCTCTCAACTATAACATAGAAGAGTACCCCCGTTCCCACCACTAACCAACTCGTGGCTGCTGACTACAGCGGATGCTGTCTGAAGTGCTGCCAAGTAGTCTACTAAGTGTTAGTAGTATATAATACGAGTAGTTAGAGTCAGTGGTACGCACCTCTTTCTTTCTCTGTCGTTCGTGGGAACCTTTGCTCGATTGAACGGGATTTCAAGTACATACCGCAGAAATACTGGAACATGATTAATTGCAATCATGTGTCGTGCCTCGGCATGATACATACTATAATAATCGTAGGGTAGATGCTATACTCGTACTCGTGTATTATATTAATAGCACGGTGCCTGCTCCCGTCGTTGGGCACCCTTGTTTTGGTGTTCGTACGGAGACAACGAAACAATTTGCCGCACGTGCTCCTACTTCTGCGCGAACAATTGAGCACTGCCGGCATCAATTTATACTCGGAAATAAATGTACCATGTATCTGAGATATATGACCGCACATCCCCGCCCCGTTTTGCGTCTGGCGCCTCGTACACATTGCACTTGCCTCACCTTTTGTAAAATGGACTGGCTTGCTGCCCGTTTCGAAAACTTGTATTACCTTTTGAGGACATTTAACAACCTGGGAGAAGGGATCTTGAGGTTGGTAGGCTGTTCGGGTGTTTTGGTTCCTGTTGGGATCAAGGTACGGGCAAAGACCAAACCCCACCCCTGACTCTAACCCTAACACTAACCCTAACCCTAACCCAGACCCCAAACCGCAGCCAAAACGGGCGAAAACTCGCCATAAACGCGGCTGCGCCGAGTTTGCATCGAACCAGGAAATTTCTCAGTTGCGGACGACGATTCCGAAGTGCAGACCACGCTACACATTTTTCAAGCAAAAAACATCCCTAAAGATCCCTTCTCCCAAACTGCTAAACCTACTCTACCTTTTGCAAAATGAACCCGCATACTGTTCGTTTCAAATAATCGATGAGTTTTTCGCAAAAAGACCCGGCATGCTCGTTCGGAAAAATCGTTGCGTCTTTTGTAAAATATGCCGACATGCTGCCCGTTTTGAAAACTCGGTTGAGTTGTTTTTTGTATCATGTCCCGGCATGCTGCCCATTTTGAAAACTCGTTGTTGTTTCCGTAAAAGGAACTGGCATGATGCTCATTTTGAAAAAATACAGTACCTTTTGCAAAATTGAACGGCATGCTGCTCGTTTGGTAATTTTTCCGTTGTTCTCTAAACGGATCAGTTTTGTATGCATGATCGATCGCTGTGTGCCCCTACCCACGTACACGCATGCTGCAAAAAGAAATGAGTTGGAACCTGTTAAAACCAGATCCAACTCTCAGCCTCGAGTATAGGTTGCGCAAACCGGTGAAAACTGTCCCGCACGATATGACTTTGTATCGGCGCGCTGTGCAAACGCTGATTTTGTATCGGCGTGCGGTACAACTGTTCATTTCGTATCGGCATGCTGCACAAATCTATTTAATGCTACAAAAATGTACCCGCGCGAAAACAATTTGGTGCCGGTATGCTGCACAAATGTCGCAAAATTTACCGTCACCTGCCATATATTTGTATTTGTGATTTTTTTCGTTGATGCTACGTAGGATGTTTGACTCCTTGCTTTCTCTCTTGTGCCTTATATTCAGAGTACTATGAGACCGTACCGACATCATAGTAGATACGCAACATTTCCCGACAATGTACTCACACGTTGCAGGTTTTTTTTCTCCCACGTGCAGTAGTATTTGTTTTTACTTTTGAGTGCGTTGGTAGCACCTGCTTCATCCCTCGTCTCTTAGATACAGATACCACACTCTGTACCTATGTTTCGACCTGGTTGCGTGCCTACAAATTTAGGCAAACACAGACCAAGTGCTGCCCAAACTGGTCTGATAACACACGCCGGGCCATGCGTGTATACCACTATTCATAATTAGACTCTAATTTGGCCCAGCCTACGAGTTACTCGTCGGGTTCTACAATGTAGCGAGTCTAGACGAGCCAACAACACGGCGCAATTATTCACTCGTCGGGTTCTGAGAGGTAGCGCACGCACCCCTCCCCGTCCTCCATATCTCTGTTTTGTTTTCTTGTTTTCGTTTTATATATATGCGCCCGCCATCAACGCGTACTACGTATCGGGATTTAGCTCAGGTTGCAAACCATTTTAGGGATATGGCGCATTTTAGGGTAACATTGGCTTTTGCTCATGTTACAACCCCGTATGCCTAAAACAAGACATGCTCTCGCATCATTTGCGCCCTTCATGGATGCATCCGGACTACCTGTCTCGGAACCAAAATAGGGATACTTACCTCGTCCCCATATGTACCAAACGTACCTTATGCCGGGAGAAATACATGGCACGGGTAAATGAACGCTGGAAGGCTACCATCCTTAAAGAGCCCGCTATTTCTTCGGAGGACCTATATTTTACGTACCAGACGGGTACTTAAGCGGTAGCTCAGATAAGTGTACCGTAAGTGTTTTGTTTTTACTGGTTTGTTTGTTTTATTTTGCTTTCTTTTTGTAGAGGGATTTCTCGGTGATTTTAATCGCCTCCCGAGCACCCAAGCCCATTCCGGGTCTATCAACAATCTTCACATTCTGGCCCTGTTGGTGACGTTCGTATACTACTTGTACTGCATTCTCTGCTCCAGTGCGTGCGTTTCCTCTACACCCCAACCTGATTCCGGACCACCATGTATCCCTTCAACGGTGCGCACTCCAACCCCGGGCTTCCAAGCCCCGACATATGCGGCCACGACTGCGCCTGTACCTACCAAGGTTCAGACGCTCCCGCCCGCGACCACCGCGTTCATCCCCTTGCGCCCAATCCCCTCATTTTTCGAGCCTATAGCTCTCACCATTCCGGCTGCTGTGTACACGGCGCGCCCACGGCCTCGATTGGCCAGCGCCCAACCACAGTTGGCCTGCGGCGACACCCCTCTTGAGGGTATTTCTGTGAAATTCCGACCTCAGCAGGTGAAAACCGCGACGGCTACCACAGAGTATGGCGCCGCGACGACGGCCGCGCCCAATCACCGCACTCCACATCCTGCACCATTTCTGGGGCTCGCTGTGCTCCTATCCTGGTGAATACCTCCACCCCCGGCTTCCACAGGGCCATCCATCGCCACAACCAATGCCCTTCTACCCGACGCCGGTTCCGCGCCCGTATGGAGACCGCGTCCACCACCTACCACGCCAAACAACGCCGCACGCAAACACCGCAACACCACCCACTGCTAACGCCGTGTTTCCACGTCTTCCGGCTACATCTCCGACCAGCAGCAGCGACAGCGACGTCGACTCACCATGCAGACGCTACCGTAACTGGGGTGGCCGCGACGACCGTCACGCTCGCCCCAAACTTGTGACGCCCCTGGCGCCTACATCGGTCTCCCGGTGTTCTCACCATCGTGGCGGCCTGCAACCGGCACACATTAGCCACTGCCCCTGAAGCCTGCACATCATCCGTGTTGACGCTACTCCGGGCCTACGACGGGAGTACACAACCGACACCACCCGTGCTAGACTGCCAAAAACCATCTGGACATGAAGAACGCCGACTATATCTTCATCGAGTACCCTCGGTGGTTTTGTTCGACGTGTATGGCGTGCTAATGACATATTTGCACAGCAGCACCACCTCTATTTTCGCCTCTGCTCGTCAGCTCCGCGCGCGCAGAAACTTTACGTGCTCAAGATGAACTCTGCCCAAGCTGTAGCAGCCTACCTGGTAGACTGCAGCGTGAAGGCCTGTAGGCAACTTTGTTTTGTGCAACTTGGGACAAGTCCGACGATGGGCAGCAGCTACCGCACCGACAGGCGTAGTACCAACGGCAGCATAGGCGGCCGATCACGACTTCGGCGGCACTGCTTTCGACGCTGCACGCTTGTTACCCACACCGCGCATTCAGCGAGACGGTATTTCTTGGGGGCCCAAGACCAGCTTCGCCTTTCTCGGGATGAGCTTCCTCCTCCCTCCGCTCCAATGGTACCACTACGTTCGACTCTGCACGCTCGTTACCGATACCGCACCTAACGCGGAACGGTCATTCTTCAGGGCCCAGGACCAGCTTCGTCCTTAGCAGGATGAACTTCTTCCACCTTCCCCTCCAATAACACCAACACCCCTTTTCACTCACTCCAACAGTAATCGCTTGACCAAGTATTGATCCCCTTGTTTAAGTGATCATCTTGAGGTGTGGGTGGTAAGAGGTTCAAACGTCGAGCCTTACAAGGATGCTCGCCTCGACGTCTCTTCTCGATGAGCATCGGTGGGACTTGCCAAACATTGCCGCGTGTCCCGCAGGAGTAATTAACCTGCCGGACGCCTCGACGACCATGGCTACCAGCGGTTCCGGCACTGTACACGGCTTAGCCGCCTTTTCAACCGGGCCATCGACCGAGCTGGCTTTCAACCGTTTGGGCCGCTCTGCTCGCGCTACGTTCGCGAGCCCCGCGGAAGCTTCTGCTGGATCTCAGGATGCATTTAAAACCGGAACCTCCGCTGACCGCCAGGTGCTGACTACACCACTACCCCTAGACCTAAGGGGTAGCCCCGCTCTTTGAAAGGTGGAAGACTCGCGACCATCGTCGACCAGGAGATCCGTAGAGCCACCTGTCCCGCCATCCTTCTCCGTGCCGTGCAATATGATACGACACCGCAGGACCCGGATACCAGGAATCGTTTCACCTAGCGAGTGGGCCCCAGCTTCCCAGTCGAAGACCGACCCAAGCAGGGACCCCCAGGGTATCTCCGGCTTTGCTCGAGACCCTCCGGGAAACTCGGTGATGCCGACCATTTCCCCCGCGAACGCCGGGCGCGCAGCCGGGCCTCTGATCCGGCTTCCCTCCCGAAGACGCTAATGAACAGTGGCTCCCAGGGTATCTTCGGCTAAGCCCGAGAACCTCCTATAGGTTCGGTGATGCCGATCATTTCACCCGGGAAGACAGGGAGCGCAATCGGGCCTCTTGACCCGTTTTCCCTCCTGTGGACGCCATTGAAGGGCATCTCCGGCTACGCCCGAGACCCTTCTGAAGATTGGGCAAGGCCGTTTCTTGCGCGAACACTTGGAGCGCAGCCGGACGTCGGATCCAGCTCCCCTCCCCACGACATCATGCGACAGTCTACATGACAGCCGCTCATCACCACTGCCGGACCAGCCGGCACACATCCGGAGCCTTACGCCTGACCCACTTTACCTGTTCTGGCAACGTGGCTCCGCCCTTTTACAGTGATACATCTCGGACTTCGTACCCGAAGGCACCCACTTGACCTACGACTCCCAGTTTGTCCTGGCGCGAAGTGCCGCACTTGTTGGCGACACTACGCGCCACTATCAAATCATGGCCTCGTCCGACACGGCTCAGCAGAAAGCCCGCGGACGCGCCGTGTTTGGTTCCGGCGACGACGTACGGCTTCGGCACCTCCGCCACCCTCACCACCTCCGACTGCATCCGCCTTAGCGTACAGTTCCTGAGAGGAACCTCTCCAACGGCCGCCCTAGCCGTGTGGGCATGTATTGTCCGTCCGGGTGCTATGCAGCACCCTATCCTTCTTGGGCGGGACAGCTGGATGCGCTTCGAGCAACGCTCGTATACCACGCTTCCCCACCAGCCACCCCGACCCCTCTTTGGTAAGCTTTCCCTTCTCCACCACGACCCCAACCGAGCCGCCGCGTTCATTCCTGAGCACCGTTCCACAGACGACGTTTACCACCTTCAATACGCCGGCACCCGACCAATCTCCCTTTGGACCACTCCGACTCTTGTCGAGGTCAACCTGGTGCGCCAGTCCGGCGCTCCAGCGTTCACCGGGCACTACTTGGTCGACCTGCTTCCCCGCGATGATCCCCTTGCGGACACGGCGATTTTTGTCTTCGATGGGCACCACAATACCGCTCGCCGGCTCCACCGATCTTGAACCGGGGGAACTGCTTGGGACCTCCTCTGCTCCATTGGTGCAAGTGCCAATTTCCACCCTGTCCGACCTTTCCCTGGAGACCTCTCCGCCCAACCCCGCCCCCGACGTACATGCCCTCCACGGCAACATTCCAGTGGCTAACGAGGGCCCCGCCCTTACCGGACGAACCCGATCATTGCCAAGAAGGCCGATGCCCTCATCGACCAGTACCTTGCGGTCGGGCTCATCCAGCACTCCACTTCGCCGTGCTCCAGCCCCATGGTAGCTATTCCTAAGAAAGACGGACGCGTTCGCATCACGATCAACTACAAGAAGCTCAACGCCATCAGCTCCCTCGGACAACTCCCCATTCCCCGCGTCGACGAGATCCTGGACTATTTGGGCAAAGGACGCATCTTCTCCCTGTTCGACATCGTCTCCTTCTTCCACCAGATCACCATCGATAAGGACACGGTTTCCCTCACGGCTTTCTGCACCCCCGGTAGGCTATTCGAGTGGCTCGTCATGCCGCAGGGCAGTAGCGACGCGCCCGGTTGATTCGTCAAGGCAATCAACAGGGTCATCAAAGGCCTGGAACGCGTCGCCGGCTGACTTGACGACATCATCGTCTACAATACGGACCCCCCCGCCCACACCGCCAACATCCGATCCCTCTTCCAACGCCTTCGTCTCCACAACCTCAAGCTCTCCGCCGCCAAGGCCAGAATTGGCCTCACCAAGGCTGACTTCCTGGGGCATACCATCTCCCCCGCCGGCGTGAGCCCTAACGCCGACAAGGTCGCTGCCTTGACAAAGGTGCCGATGCCGTCGAATGTAAAGCAACCCCGTGCGCTCATTGGCGGAATTGGCTGCTACCGCAAGTTCCTCGGAAACCTCTCCACAGGCGTAAGCCCCATCACCGCCCTTCTCAAGCAAGGGGCCAAACTCCTTTTCACCCCGGCCATGGAAGCGACCGTCCGCGAGATTCTCCGCGAGCTCGCCGCCCCTCCGATCCTGGTTTTCCTGGACTACGACGCTGTCGCCGACAACTCCCGCCCCTTCCGCTTGTACTGTGACGCCAGCCGCGACAACTTCGCGCCACCCTCGTGCAGGAACAACCAGACGGTTCCGCCCCACCAATCCTCTTCATCAGCCGCGCCACCCTGGACTCGGAACGTTCTAGGACCCCCCTTGACCTCGAAGCCGGCAGCTTCGTTTGGGCCATCAAGCGGCTACACGGTCACCTTTGGTCAACCAATTTCGTCATCTACTCCGACAATAAGGCGCTCGAGAGCATCGCAAAGGTCGGCGAGCACAACGCCCGTGTGCAGCATCGGTTGGAGTTCCTCTCCGCGTACACGTACACGCTGGAGTACCGGAAAGGTACGGCCAATGGTAACGCCGACTTCCTCTCCCGCCTCCCCCAGCCAGCCACCGACGCCGACCGCACTGGACCCAACCACCTGACCAGCCCCGACACCGTGGGGATCTACCTCGTCCGTCCCTGCGTCTTCACGCCTTGCGAACCCTCCATGCCGGGCATCGGCTTGGGTGGGCTCGTACCAACTCCCTCCCTTCCCATCCCGGTCATCCGACCAATCCCCTTCACTGACGACGACTACGGCTACTTCCGCCGCCTTGGACCCTCCACGGGTTCCTCCGGACCTTCCTTGGCCCCCAAAACCTTCGTCGGGCCTATTTCGACCCATGACAACGCCGCCGGGTCCCTCTCCAGATCTGCGAACTGTGCCGTGGACGCTGGCGCTCGTCCTGGCTTGGCTTTCAGGCCGCCCTTCGTCTCTCCACGGCCCACCATTATCGCCAGATCGCCAGCTCCTACGGACCTGATCTCTTCGCGGACCCGCCATCGCGCCACAGCCGCCGCTGGCATTTCCCGCGCCACCGCCGACTATGGTTTCGGCCGCCAAGTAACGGCGGCTCTACCTCCACGGTCAGCGCCTTCCCGCCCTCGCGCACCCGCGCCCACAGACAAAGGGCCACCGTGTCCTTCCGACCCAACAACCCCACAGGCCGTGTCGCCCGCGCAACCAGCGCAGCCCGCGCTGCGAGCGACCATGAGCTCAAGATTTCCTTCGGCACCGTCCTCTTCCCCACCTAGGCCCCACACCCCCGAGCCTGCCGTCGCGCCCAACAACGGCCTCCCAAGATCGGCTTCAGCGCGACCTCTTCCACGATCTCCGGTGTCGTCCTCACTTGTCCTGCCGGAGTTTGCCGACGACGACCGCCATCTTCTCTCCTGTGTGGAGCACTTCACGCACACGGACTGGGCGCGCGAACAAAGCGCCGAGCCCTGTGCGCCGCTACCATACACTACATTTCCTTGCACTCCCCGGCCACCCCGCCGCCCGACCTCCTGCATTCATTCCAGCCGTCCCGGCGCCCGTCGCTCCCAGACATGCTTGCCCTTGCAGGGAAAATCCAACTTCACCGCACCGACGACAACACCGTCCTCCTGGTTCGACAACCACTTAAGCCTCACCGCACCGAACCCAGCTGCACATTCTCCACCGCACCAACCCCGCGCATCTGCGTTCCGATGTTGATGCGCCAATGGGTGCTGCACACCTGCCACGCTACCACTTCCTGCCACTTGGGAGCATCCCGCACGGTGAGCATGCTCGCGCGCTTTTTCTGGTGGATCGGTCTAGACATCTCCGCCCGCTGGTGGATCCGGCGCTGTCTCAAGTGCCAGGCGCGTAAGACCTTGCGCCAGACCATCCGCTGGCCCACCGTTTCCCTGCCCCTACCTAACGGCCCAGATATCACCGTCAGCGTTGACTACTTCGGGCCGCTGCCTCTTACCCCACACGGCAACGTCTACATCCTTCTCTTCGCCGACCGCTTCAGCCGCCGTGCCGACATGTACGCAGTGGCAGCAGCCCAGTTCACCGCCGTCGGCACAGCCGATATCCTAATCGACCAGTACATCCTTCTGTGGGGGTGCCCCGTCAACCTCATCTCCGACAACGCGCTACACTTCACCTCGAAGCTCTCCAACGCCATCTACGAACCCCTTGGCATTAACAAGATCAACACCAGCTGGTACCACCCCTGCACCAATGGTGGTGTCGAGCGCGTCAACCACACCGTGGCCGAAATGCTCTCCATGGGCGGCAACGAGCGACAAGACAACGTTGACGAGCTGCTTCCGCACGTCGAATCCGCGTACAACAACTCGGTCAACGCCTCCACTGGGCTGGCGCTTAACGAATTTCACATAGGCCACCTTCCGCGTCTGCCCCTCTCAGTCTTGGACTCCCCCAACATTGGCGGCCACCAGAGCCTGGACCGAGACCACCTGGTCTACTGCAACCTCGCCACTGAGCGCCATCAACACGCCTACCATCTCGTCCGCGAACACCACGCCGTCACCGCTATACCTCTGGCCCGCCGCAACACCCTCATCATGGACGCCCTTCGTCTTTCACCCCCGTACACCGTCGGCGGCTGTGCATGGGTTTACAACTCCGCGGCCACTATCCGCCAAGGTGCCAAGAAAGACACCGACACCACCGTGCTCAAGACCAAGCTTTCCCTCAACTGGATTGGGCCGTTGAAGATTCTCGCCGTGGGCCCAGCGCCGGCCTCCGACGTCCCCGACAACCGACCCCTCTACGACAAGCTCCTCTTCCTCGACATACCCTCGGATTAACCTGGACGGGACTCCAAACGCCGCGTCTCCGTCAAGCGCTGCAAGCCATGCCGGAGCCCCAACGACACCAACAACATGCCCAAGTACCTACCAGCGGACCTCACCAAGTATGTGCTCAACTCCTTCACCAGCAAACCCCCTCCCTTCCACGTCACCTTCGACGACGTCTCACCACCGCCGGAACGCCTCGAGGTTGAACAGATCACGGGCCATCAATTCGTTCGCGGCCGTGGCGGGGTGATCGCGGTCCTATATAAGACTCATTGGGTCGGACTGCTTAGCCCTTCCTGGGAGAGGGAACTCGACCTACAACACTCCAGACGCCACATCCTCCTCTACTGGTCCGGCACCCCAACACAACACCGCCAGGCTAACCGCCTCTAACGACAGATGCGCATCGGTGCCGCGCAACGCGAGCTATCACGGTCTGAAGGACAAATCTTCCTCGCCTCCGGCTCCACCCTCGTTCCCCGTGATGTCTGGCTAGGCTCCTTCAGCTCCACCGTACTTCCACCAGGAGCACACCTTTGGTACAAGACTCGCGATGGCCTATTTCGGCTGGGCAAGATTGCCAATCGCGTTCCCTCTGACTCTCCTTCGGACAACACCTACATCATCCGGTTCCTCGACGACCCTGGACCGGTCAAGATCAACCTCCGGCCGGCGAACTACACAACCTTCAGCGTCGCCATCTACGGATCGTGGTGTTTACAACGCCACAAGACTGGAAGCCTTGCTCGCGGGGTAGTACGCAGTTTTGACGGGCCCAGTGGGCCTCTGACTGCCCCTCTTGGCCCTCATGAGTAGCCTCCTTTACCATTGTGTATTTCTTTGGACCGTTTGGGTGAGTGCCCCTTCGTTTTTCGATCCTAGTACGTCGCCCTTTTTTGTCTAGTTTTCGGCTAACTCAGGTCTAGCACTACGCGTGCGTTTTTGTTTGCGTTCCTTCCGCTCTCAAATGTTTCGTATTGCTCCTTCCATCTGACCACCGCCAGTTCCGCTCGCCTCTTTCAATAAAGCCGCCGAACTTTCGTGGTATTGTACGTTCGGACGTATTGATTTGTTTGCTTGATCTACTTTTTGTTTTAAGGTTGTTCCTTCACAAAATAGTGTTGCACGTTCGGCAGTGTTGGTCTGCCGTTTTCACTCTGTCACTGCCGGTTCCGTTCGCTTTCTCTGGTGAAGGCAACCGAACTGTCGTGGTATTGTCTTCTCCGGTGTGTTCGTTCGCTGTTTTTCATCTACCACTGCCGGTTCCGTTCGCTTTCTTTGGCGAAGGCAGCCGAACTGTCGTGGTATTGTCCTTTCTGGTGTGCGGGTCTGCTGTCTTCATTCTACCGCTACCGGTTTCGTTCGCTTTCTTTGGCGAAGGCAGCCGAACTGTCGTGGTATTGTCCTTTCTGGTGTGCGGGTCTGGTGTCTTCAGTCTACCGCTACCGGTTTCGTTCGCTTTTATCAGCGACAACGACCGAAATGTCGTGGTATTGCAACTTCGGGTATTCCCTGGGTCTTCGGCTACCCACTTTGGCTTCGGTTATTCACGGGGACTTCGGTTGTTTTTTCTTTCACTGGCGGTCTCGGTTGCCTTTTCAATCGAAGGCTGCCGAACTATCGTGGTATCGTCCGTTTGGGATTGTTTGCGATTGGGTTATTTTTTTTCTACCTTCTGTTAAACTACCACTCGAAAATCATGGTGTTGTACAACGGACGCTTTAGCGTTTTTTTCCCAGCGACTTTCTGCCACCATTTTCACCGGCCTGCTCTTCGTGAAAGCCGCCGAATCGTGGTGCTACAGTACTTGTACCTTGTTTTTCGTTCCGATTTTTTTGCCTACCTTTTCTCCTTGTTCTGTCCTGCGTATCGGATATACATGTGCTTTCTACTGCCTGATTTGTTTTCAGCGTACGAGACTTGCTTTAGATTCCCTGCTCTTGTTGAAGTTTCCAGGCGTTTCGTTTGGCTCCCGCTTATCGGCATACCTGTTTTGCCGCGACTAGCCTTACCACGACCTACATTTTCTGCCTGCGTTGCAGCATACCTGGTATGAGGCATTCCTTATCGCCCCGGTTTTCTTTAGCGTATGTCCGTGCGGACGACAGACCCTGTCTCTTTCCACGTTGTTCTAGTGTGTTTACCAGCTGGCCGTCCCGGGTCCCACGTCTCGGTTCCTTGGCTCTACGTTCTCGTCAGCCTCGAGTCCCCACGTTGTAGACCTCGAGTGTACGTTATGTTCTCTATTTCAAGCTTTGCGGCGTTCTTCCCGCTAACGTATTTCGCCTTCGCTTTTCTTCGCGCCCGCGCGCCTTGTCTGGTTTGTTGCGTTTTGTTTTTATCCTCTCCTTCCACTTTCCGTTTTTTCTTGAGTTAGGCGTCGAAGCCTCACTACGAGGTGTGGGGTAGATCTATCACCTCATTTCTGTGTTGAATAGCCGCATCTTCAATCTCTCTTCCCGACTTTATGGGATGATATGGTCATACATTTCATCGTCGTGTGATTTGCATCTACGACTATTCAGGGTGGGTCAATGTGATGGAGTAGCATATCTATCGTATAGGAACGTACATTTACCGTTTGAGGATCTTATACGGATCAAGCGTAGCGTTTTGGGAGCATACCCGTTTGCGAATCTTATACGGCTTCGCGTAGCGTTTTGGGAACATACCCGTATGCGGTTCTTGTATGACTACACGTACGTAGCGCTTTGGGTATCTTCTGTATGGGAATACTCGTATCTTCATACCAGGCTAGTATTGGTTGACGTCTGGGCTGAGCCGTGTTCCTGGCGAAGCCCCCCTACCGCTCACTCGAGTTCTCCCCCTTCCTCTCAACTCACTTGAGGAGCAATCATAAGAAGTTCGTGAACTACAAGCAGCGTGCTCTGCCCAGCACCGACATCCCTGTGCCCCTTACCAGCTTATATCCGGCTACCCTCCTCACAGTATCTTATTAATAGCTGTGCTGCACCTTTTGTGTAAGACAGTTCGGGACGAGATGTCGACCGTTGATATTCGTGTGGTGTTTTTTCGGTTGGATTGCTCCTCTTTCACTGCATGTCCGCGAGCCGTCACTATGACAGCACCCCAGACATCAGGCGTATTTCTCTCTGTGTTCACGACTACTGTGCGTTTTGTACGGTGCAGGCAGCACTCCAGACAGCAGCCGCTGTACGTGAACAATGCTCATTGAATCAATGTCAAATATATGCAATATGTTCCTCACTTCTGCTACGCTGTGTCGGATTTCACTTGAAGCACTATTTGTTTGGTGTGAAGGGGATCGATGCGCGCCAAACATCAATCGTAGTTATTGAAGCGTTCTCGCTTGGTAGACCTAGGCACCCATGTACCATACACTAGCGAAAATGTTTCTGAGCGTATTGTTTTATGTCGCGAGGTACCTACATGTGCGCAGCTTTTCACGGGAACACATTTACTAACCAACACGCAGCCAAGATTTCGCCGCAGGTCCGATGGCGTCAACAAGTGCTTAACCCACAAAATAGGAACAGGAAAGTCACAGTAGTAACCTACACGCGATTCGGGAGAATTACATGGCGGACGTCCTAAGGGGATATGGTGCATCCAGGCTGCATCTGGACCAAAGTCGTTCACTGTTCTGTGTTGGTCGTATCTGCAAGTAGTCCGCATATGTATACCTGGTACTTTTTTACATACCAGGTAACCAAGTAAACTATTATGGTGTTTCCAACCACGATTGAGCATGTTATTCGGCCTGGGAATGTGGGAGTCCAGCTTACCACTTCAGCGTTCGACAAATGGCGTTCATATGCTTGTCGCACGTCCATCGGGGATGCTCAGCCACAAGTCGACGTTCCCCTTGGGGTCGTCGAAAAAAATAGAGATGCCCTTGGTCTCGCCGATGGAAAGGTCGAAGCTCTCTGGCACACAGGCGTTGAGCCGCTAGACATGGTTGTGCTGTGGTGATCACCAATGAAGAACACGCTCAGCGTCCTTGTCATATCAGCCACATAGAAAAAGCCAATTTTCTTCCTAACCATGTTCGGGGGGTTCTCAATGAAGTATGTGCTGCACCAGCCCTCGTCGCCACCAGAGCGGTCGAGGGCACCTCCCTGACCCGACCAGCGAGAGGTTTGCCGAGAGACCGCCGTCCCGGACGTTACAGGATGCGCAACCATTTCGGGCGCAGCCATTCCCAGATGCCCGCGTGTCGGACCGAGTGGCCTTCACGTCTATCAGGGGAATTTCGCTAGCATCGACGAGGCCTGAGATGTGGGTGACGTGCGACGTGCGCGTTGGTATGAGTCCGTAAGGATATGCTCGGTTCTTTGTGATGCGTCACACGTTTCATTCCTGATTGTACGTGTCGGGGCGTAAGGGAAAAAAATGGTATACTGTTTCGCTTTCATGTGACGTACACATTGATTCGGGGCAAAAACTTGGAGGATGGTTGCCTGCCATGAGATAGGCGCGTGGCCCCCACGATAAGTCACTGTCTTTCGAGTTAGGTGAATCATCCCATCATTACCGTTGTGCGCTCTAGCACGGCTTCACTGTTTACCATTGTTGCCCGTACATTCAGCTCTCTAGGAATGGGAACAACGGGCGCTCGCCTGGTGACGACGTTAACAGTATTGTTATACGTATAGCATATACCTTTGAAGCGAGCTATCCTCCCGAACCCTGGCTAAGTTGTGATCAGCTATATTTCAGGAGACACTGCTGAACCATTGAGCCCACCGACAACGAAAACATCGAGCACACCAGATTGCCCGTCTACCTTGGAGCATGAAACCCACCAAACTTCAGCATACATGAGCCATCATTAACCATGCTACAATGGAAAAATTACTTCGGCGCAAAACCGTCTTGTGTGCTCCATGGGCAGTACGCGAGATTGGCACAGCTGTTTCAGATATTACCAATCCGTCGATGGGGTTGAGGGCTTCACACCGTGCGAGGCCGGACAGTCCCGGTGGGGGGTCATTTTTGTCCTTTGCTTGTCCGTGTTGCGCACGTGCACATAATAAGCGTGTATGTTGCAGAGATGCGGCCGTAGTCCGGGGAGTCCCGGGTGTCGCTGGCTTTCGGGGGGAAATGGGTATTGAAGGGTAGAGGGGTGTTGGCATTCTCCGATTGTTGTCGTTTCCGACCCCGAACATCGCACCACGGAAACAGCAGTAATGTGATCGCCCTGGGCCGACACACTATACTCTGGGTCAATCCTTTTTCTCGGTCAATACCAGCATGACTCGAACAGCACTTACAAAACGAAGGACAGCAGAATGCAGACAGATGCAGTCAAGCGTGTAGACGAGGGAGGCGGCGATGGAATTGATCGACGGACAGTCGACGGCACTGGCCTGTAGATCATCAGCGACCACGTGGACGCCCCGACACTGCCAACCAGCTACCTCCTCTTTCTCGCGGGGACGCCCTCCGGTACCGCGTCATCAGTCGGATAGTTGAGCTAACCCCCTGTGACACGCTCCTCGGCATAGTTTGTACTGGCAATAGGATGAATTGATCGACATGCAATGCGTAAGGCTATTCTCCAGCGTGAGGGTATGTGTGAAATATCATCGTCCAGTCGGCGTTGTTGTTGTTGTGCCCGTCTTGAACGTTTGTCGCCACTGTCTTAATGAGAAGTTCTTACAGTCCTAAAACACCCGACCCGGGGCACCAACTTATGAGTACCGTTATATTGAAAGGGGCGTATGGAATAGGCTTCATCCTAACGTATCCAAAGCTTATCATGGCTGCTGTGGATACGGAAGGAATACCGCAGCAGACAAAATCACGTCCTCTCACCCCATTTAATGGCGATTGTATGGGAAAGGTCTGAAGCCTGCAGTAGTACGATATGGTATCGGTGTCATCCATTTTTTTTATTGAGTCTTTGCGTATGGATAGCAGGTCCGATAGGGCGAATGCATGAGGTTTCCTGCAGTGAACGTCGACCCGCAAACAGTCCAGGTGCTGCGTGTGGCTGAACGCCTCCAAAGGAAAGCCGGTTCCCGGCTACGAAGCATATGTTAAGCGAACTCGATCTCTGAGGCTGGTCTCTGCACATGGAGAAGCTATCACCGGCGGCAAGAAGTCTAGTGCTTGTCATACAGACAGGTCGAGCCTTCGAAACTGGAGTGTCAAGGCAAATCCAGACATGCGCCCCCACTCGACCTCGCGTGGTACACGTAGTTACAGATACGTGAGTAACGATTATTTCTCGTTTACGCCGAATTTGCAAACCCAAAAATTCGACGGTGTTATGTAGATCTTGACCGCATGTTCACTGGGTCCTTTTCCCTCACGGAGGGGTCGGGAGCCCGCGTGTAGTCGGGGGACTCCGTCCCCTCTACTGTACATTAGATCGTAAAACCCTCCGGCCAACCAACATCATCGTTCCGTAAGCGCCACAACGTTTCCGTTTGGAAATGCCCTGCTCCGCAGGTGATGGCGATATCTTGGCTACGTATCCGATACCGTGGACTGAAGGTCTACACTATCCAGCGACGACTCACAAAGCTACGCTTGTTGCCAGGGCACCGCTGTGATGGAACCCTAAGATTTGAGATGAGTGTACCTGGGTAAGACAGCTGGGACAACCCTTCGTTCCAAAGCTGAACAGAACGGCCGAATTCTATTCATACAAACGAACATCAATAACGATCACTTAGACGACGCATACTGCTGTACAAACCCAAAACCCTTGTTGAAGGTAACTGTTATACGGATTACCTTGGGCTGGGTAATCTATCGATATTTTACAACTATAGCTCTGTCGGTAACGCCTGCACATTTGGCGTCGTCGGTAGGACACGGGTTTGAACCTCACTTTGAACGTTTCTTTCACAGAAAAAACGCTTGCGCGTGCACACCTAAAAAACATATCTCCCTGGTTCCCCAGGATATGAAACGAAGCGGGTAGGCCAGCGTACGGACGTATGTACGAATACGGTTCCAACGCCCCAAAGATCTTGCCGTTCACAGAGGGGGGGGAGTGTTTTCAGGATTACCTTGAGCTGGGTAATCGATCGATCGTTTACCCCTGTATTCTTAGCTCAGTAGGTAACACCTTCACAGAACTCCCCGCCAACAACCCAGTCCATGGCCACCGGACACGCTCCAGAATCTCTGGAGTGGACGAACACCACAGGAAACAAAAACCAATGATATACCTGGTATCATGCCTCGGACAAGAACGTGTTTCGAGGTTTAAAGTTGAGTACTGCTCTAACTCCCAGTCACTCGCAATGTTGAGGCCGCAAGCACCCTAACAGTCTCAACATTCATGAATGAAACAATCGATACTCCGAGTGTGGTCCCTCTGCTGTGCGTGTATCGTATTACCCGCAGATTGTATTGCATCGTACTGCTGCAACCAACAACTGATAAAGTTGCAGTGTGAGATTCCAGAGAGGGAGCAAGCACATCAAATAAATAATGCACGAAATCCCCAATTCACCAGGTTCATACAAATGTACTCGAGTACATACGCCTCAAACCTAGTAGCGAGGGGGCCACATACGAAAGGAAAGCCGATCATCTAACGAAGAGGACCAAAGGCAGAAAAATAGCAAAGCAGACGATGACGCCGGCGGAGGGGGCATGAATCTACAGAAGAGACTTACGCAGGGAGTCACGTGAGAAAACGCAGACCTTACAAGACTGTGATGTGGTTCCTGGAAGCTGTTGTGTGTGACGCCACTGCTGTAGATATTAACTTGGCCGGGAGGCTCCTGAGGCAGACCCAGGTCTAGGGCGAACTGACGCCTGACGATTTCAACACTTCATGTCGGACACAATGTCGGGCACAAGAGCACACTAAACAGTACGTGAGAACAGGCAACATGGGGTTGTATACCAGCTTGTCGGTATCCACAGGCCCAGATCGAAACGATGGAAGGAAGCGTTACAGCACCAAGAACTGCACCTGCAAAAGTGGCGGGGGTTGCGGAGGCATACGAGGAAAGCACCGTGTTGTAGACGCATCCGCGGACAAGCTCAGTCAAACCACTTTCTACTGCTTCTTATTATAAAATAGAAAGAAGCAGTGTGGGGTTGGTGTAGTCGGTCTGGCCCCCTCTTCACGCGGGCATCACTCGGGTAAGATACTTGTGTAGGTGAATTTGGGGTGGATCAGCCAGGGTACGACGCCAACGTATCGACGGTCAAGTACTCGAAGGTTTCAGTTCGACAACAGTTGTTCTTTGTGATAAATATAAAAATACACAGTAGTACACGTGACGCACCGTCGACCGACAAGCAAATAACCCGTCAATGGCAGACAAAACATACGGTACGATTAACATAGACATTCGTTTTACTGGATCGTTTTCCCTTGCTATTTCTCCTGCAACAGCCAGATCAAAACACGCCAGGCCGAATGGTTTGTCCGCGATATCATGCGTCTCGCAACGGTTTCGTACATATAGGTGTACCTAGCTCAGAGCGCGCCAAATGCGTAAGTGTGCAAGGCCTGCTCGTTGTTCCTGTATGGAGGTAACACCTCGGTATTCGTCTAGTACTCCCTGGCACCAGAGGTGAGTCTTCATCCAGGACAACCGCCTCCACCAAAAAATTCTTCAGCTTGTGCGTGAACGAACACTCCCTTCATGTCGCAGTGCGCAATGGGTTACTGGGGTCTATCGTCACGTCCACAACCCATGTAGACGGATTTTATCTCTATGTTGTAGTTTGTACGATCACCGAGAGCTGTAAAGGCGTCGCTACGAGTGTGATGTTGACAGTCAATGCTTGCGGGTATAGGTAGCATGCTGTGTACACGGTAGTCGTGTAGCCTCGTAGGGTCACGAACATGCATGACTCTAAGTTGAGGCAATACATGTGTCTTGGGCGTCACTGAGTGTACTTGCGGCAACATCAAGAGCGAGGTGGTGAGTGGTCGGCGGAGACACAGTGCCTGAAGGCCGATACCCACATAGTCCTGTCATCTGTAGGATGTAAGTCGTTGCGAAAATGCCCCCGTATATATATAGATTATTGGATATTCTTGTTCGCCGCGGAAACAAATTGTTTCCAATTTTGAATAGAATGCTGGCGACATTTTAATGAAGATGTTTGGGAAGCAGATAAACGCCTATTATTACCTCATGAAAGTCTTGGCCAAACATTGAGGCTTAAAGTGCTCGTGGAGCCAATTCAAAGTATATACATATTCCCTCCATCTCTAATACCATACATACATGCCTCCCATACGAAACGCCACGTCTTTGTGGTGAGGGCGTTCGACGTGTGAAAAATGTATATACTCGCATCTTTAAGCGTTTGTGTTTAGTAAGCCCACAAACCCCATAGGGACGGTTCCCGGTCTTATGTTTTTGGTATTAAAATCTCGGCCCACCTGACAACAAAACAATAGCACAACACATGTTTTATGGATCGTTCTAAAACCTCCAAACCCGTCGTTCGAAAAACGGTACCATAACAACACGTTTCAGATGTCGTTTGAAAACATAAATCACCGCATTCCCGACTTCGCTTCTCACATTACTTCTCGCCGATTATCTTGGATTGGCCGCTTTGATGGAGGTGCAAAATTACGAGCTAGCGACCAGGACAAACGTTGGGTGGGCAGAGGTTCCATATATTCCCATCGGAGAAACCCAGTGGGTCGACAACCTGACTTATCGAGGGATGTAGCTGATACGGAACACGTGTTCTTTAATTTTTCGCTTCGCAAACGCTTTCAGCACGGTTACATTCATCAGCCCCGACAACGAGACAAGATCAGGAAGATGTGATATGAGATTTTTGCCAACTATCCCCGCCGGGGGGGTTGGTATTTGCCCAAAGCAGCCGTTTCCCTTTCGAATCCGTCTCCTAAATGATGTATATATCTAACACTCACAAGGACCACATACAAAACTAGCTGTAGATTCCGTGATGTCCGCGCGACTGAACCTGTACACACGCGACGTTCCACCCCTTGAAAACGGATTGTTGACTCTCTGCTCAAAGCACCAACGGCTTAACTTAAGTGAACATCTAACGCCGGGGATAGCGCCTGTGCTTCACTGTTTAGAGCGAGTATCGCTAAATTGTAGATTTATGGGACGCCTTCACTGAGCCACAGCGGGAATTCTTCGTACGCCCCATTCCCTCTGTGATTCTAGCCCTCAAAACATTTCGAGCACAGTTATGGTAATCTCTACGATAACGCAATCCGATGCGAGATGACGGTGGAAGAAGAAACTAAAGTGTTTTCGCTGCCACATGGAATGGTCTTGGGTGTGTACAGCACACACGGAAAGCTCAACTCGGGTATCCCATGATCGAGTTTCCATCATGGTTAGGTACTATTATATTCCGCGTACAGATGTGCGAGTACAGCTGCCTGCGTAAGCAGTCGATGCAATATGGTTACGTGTCCCTCCAACGTACCTCGGTGATGCTTAGCCACACGTCAGTGCTCATCTCGGGGTCCTCTAGGCAAAGCTCGATGTCCTCCGTCTCGTCGGTGGAAATGTCGAAGCTCTGGTATCCAAGTGTCGAGCCACTGGACCCAATTGTGCTGTGATAATCACCATTGTCAAACACGTCTAGCGTCCGGACCCTCTCATCTCCCTTGTGAAAGGCAATTTGCATCCTGACAATGTCCTGAGGCTCCTCGAACGAGTACGTGATGCAGCAACCCTCGTCGTCCTCAGAGCTGTCGAGGATACCTCCCTGGCACGACCAACGAGAGTTCGCCAAGAGGTCGTCGTCCCGAGTGTTGTACGGAACGCAGCCATCAGGGCTGCAGCCACTTCCGGACGTCCGCTTGTCGTACCCAGTGGCATCCACTTCGACCGAGGTCCTTTCCCTCACGTCAACGAGGTCTGAGAGGGTGGCGTTGAACGACAAATGGGTTTGCGTAAGCTCGTCAGGAACGCCTGTGATATTGATTCTGGGTCAAACGCTTAACTGCGGATGGTGAGGGTACAGTAGTGTGTTTCCCCCTTCAAGCGGTGTATATGTTTTTCCCGGACAGTCCGAGTTCAGACACGGTAACGCCACTCAAGTTTTGTACAATGAAACCAGTCATCTTGCTATTACAGCCAACTGAATCAACACCTTAGTACTGCAGGTGTCGTCAGTTGTGATTCTAACGTAGTTGTTGTTTGCCATGCAGTCGAACGACCACTGCCCCGCTCATCTGTCTAAATAATGGTGGGCTAAACACCACACAGACATTACTCACAAGTGCATTTATATATTGTGGTGGTGTCTCTAACGAAGCATTGCTGCTAACTTGGTTCGTTCCGCTCTTCTTGCGCATCGCGTGCTTAGTATCCGTAAAGCCCGTCTATAGCGCGGGTATGCCCCAGACAAAATTCCTAGAACTTTATATATACATAAACCGGCACTCCTTCACACTCTGCCTAGCACCGCTTAGTGGCCCCTTTTGCCAAGCGATTTCGTCGGCACATGCAATCGTCACTACCCAACCGGTACTGCAGTGGGAACGCTATTCTATCCGTTATTGTCTCCTTCACCCAGATGTGTGTTGCGGCGTCACCGTCGCTTCGACCGATACCTTCCACGTCGCAAGATCGAAGTGACGTTTGACTCATCCCACGGTAGGGGGTTGCACGTTTTCGGCCAGAGGTTTCTGACCGGTTGAGCCCTTCAAGTGAGGAACTACCGGTTCGAATGTTTGGTTTTATGGATTGTTTGTTTCAGGACGGGCGCATAGAAATGTTGGTCTGGTGGCATGCACGAAACGAGGTTCTTGGAGGTGATGGTTTGGGTGAGATGTTGAGCTGATGTGAGGAGCCTCAGAATTTTCTGCTGCACCCCTACCGTGGGATGAGCCATTTCCCAGAACTCAAAACCCTAGTCTGCATGGTGAATTGGGGCAAGGAGCACGACGCAAAGGAGATATCTTACTGTGTATTAAGGAGTTCCACGCTGGATGGGGATTCTTCTATTTGGATATTGAGATATGGGGAGAATCTACGAGTCTATCGATGTCACTCGATGGCTCAGGAATATTGCGCGAGACAGTGCCGTGTCACTGGCGACGGTGATCACGGGTTTTCGTCCCAGCGGCGTCTGACACTTGACAGATTGCCCAACAGGGCACCATGCGCGTCTCTAGGTCATTCGCTATCCGCCAAGGACGTTTTCCAAGGGGTACATGAGTCCTCTGCACACCATGTCCCCCAATCAGTACCAATCGCGAGAAGAAAAATGAAAATAGAATACGCTGGCCACAACCGGTATAGGTGTGTTGCGGCGGACAGTAATGCAGGTCAGGAGGGACATCAACGGAGCACTTTTGTTCAGGGCAACCCAATGCTCACCCGACGATGGACACGGAAACGCCCTCCTGAGCGCGTGAGACGACCCCCCTGCAGAAACGTACAACGAGGCAGGCAAAGACGCATGCCCAATAGTCAGAACAGAGAAGCGTTTTTTGTCGCCTTCTCGTTTTTAAACACCACGCGAAGAAACTGCAGCAGTTGCGTGGATCCCATTGTTACACGTAGGAGAGGTTGCTGCCTCTCAAACATCACAACAACCAATACTGCGCAAAGCCCTCACATAAGCCACTTGCCCTCTTACACTGACCCCTCCCCTCCTGCGAAACGAGAGCATGCCAAGCAGGGGGCATGAAGATGAAAGTATGTATTGGACGAATGAATGTTCACGGGAACGTGACGCATTCCTCGCACCTAGTGCCCGCGCGAAACCATATTCGAAACCCGTTGTGATAAAGCTGGTTATATTTTACATGCAGCCCGAATCCCTGGCCCTCGGAGATGTGGCCCAGAGGCCTAGGTGCTGACACCAAGGCCCGTGTTCTGGTTCCAAGCCCATGCGCTTATACTGATGCCTTGAAAATCATCGATGCCAGGATGTGTACTCTTTGATGTTGAGACTTCAGTAGGGATAAAACGAGGCGGGTATCACTTGTATTACGCACCACAGCTGTAGCCATTTGTTCCAGGCTGACAGTCGCAGGCAACACCGTCTTCGTCGCATACGGGGTCTTCCGGGCACTCTGCGTGACACGAGTTAGAAACAAACAGTGGGGTGATTTATACATATGTATATATGTGTATAGAAAGCAATTGACTCGAGGAGGGGAGAGTTGGACGAACGTACCTCATTTCAACTCCAACGAAAACCAAACACCACCCGTGCACTTATACCATCGGGCCCTTCTCTCCGGCTCGCAACAATGGGTGCAAGAGTCGACTCAAAGATATTCCTCGTATTTACGGAGTACAAAACAACAGCAAGACGTCAAACCAGATATGGCTATCTCAGAGCATTCCACAGCATTGCTGCAGTGTGATACGGGGTCGTCTGTTCACTTTTTCGCACACAGGCGTGAACCCTAACAATAAAAAGAAAGAAAGGAGAGAGGTATTCCGTGCTTTGGCTGGCTGGATAAGGGGTTGCAGAAGCAGAACCACAATTCTACTGGAACATTCGCTTTGCACTGCCAACCTCGTCTGCGGGGGTTCCGAGGTGATTTTGTATCACTCGACGCTGATTGTTCCAAGCTAGGGAGCAAGGGACGCCATATTGCACATTGCGTGTGAAGTGCGTACTGGTACAATACCCATACAGTATTACCAGATGGATCTGTCGATGACCAGTTCCGGGCGAGTCCCAAAGCCAAACCACGTACGAATCGCCCGCTATGCTGTTGTGCAAGGGACAGGGTATGCGCGACTCACACGAAGAGCCATGGCACCACGTATCACGATATACCTACGGTACATACGCGCGCACAATTCCAACTTGTACTATGTAGAATGAGTGTGTGACCTTCACTGAAGCACACACGATCAACCACAGTGTGACGCCCGTGTTCTTATCGAGAGCACCACGTCGACCAGAGGCGTACATCAATGGTGTGTTATATCCTAGGCTCAATTGCCATATCTCGACACTAGCGGCTCTGGTTCCTAGCTACCACATACGCGGAAAATAGAACACATGCTTCACCAGCGAAACGTACATATATCTCTCCCGCGAGTCAAAACGCCCAATATAAAGATTTGCTCTGAATATCAACGCTAACGCGTATCGTGTCGAGTGTTTCCGCATCTCGAGCCGTTGCAAAACATTTCGTACACTTGTATGAAAGTCCGCTCCCCCACGTAGAGGCAGATCTTGCGGCATGTTACCTGGGCTTGGTGCATTCGCTAGCCAAAAGCCATACTGCCTAATCACTCACCGCATATTCCTGCCTCGTCGAAAGCATCGGGAAGATCCACTGTCGCCGACCCTCTGATGATGGGCAGCATAGAGGTTCAAACGGGAAAGCCATTTTGATATCGTTGAGGGCACCAAGGTAGACACATCAGGACGTTCCCAGAAAGAAGGGAGGCAGGGACTGCACTGGGTAGTAACTTATTGGACGCAAAGTCGACATGCTCATCTTTTAAGGTAGGCATTTTACTTCCATCGCGAGGCAACGTCAGCCTCACGGTTAAAATTGCGAAATGTTTGTGCCGAACATGATTCCACTAGTAAACGGGAAGGCATGCACTGCACTCGATAGTAGCAGTCTGTCTACCTATTGTATCAGGCGGGCGAAATCGACCTTGAGGGAGACATAAACCTGCCCCCACGAAGAAATGCCAACCGCAGGGCTGGGTGCTTGTAGATAAAACGAGAAAAACACACAAGCGCGTGAAGGACGTGAGAACGGCCTGACACCGTGGTCCACGCAAACTCAAGTACCATAGGAACGAGGCGAACCAAAAACCAAACAGTAGACGGCCGGAGACTAAGTGGGTTGATGAAGTCGCCGTGAACCCTTTCACACCTACGCACGATATGTACGGCTCAGCACCATGTCTCTAAGAATGTCCTAGCTCCAAGGTGCAGGAAGTAGTAGAACCCCTTTCCCAAATAAAGCCATCCTCGAGTTTCTATGGCCCTCACGTGTCAGGTAGGCATTGAAGATTGTCGTTCCGCGTCAAAACCCTGGACAAAGAGACAGAAACACCCGAACGTGACGCGAAGACGAAACAATAGTCAACGATCTAACGTATGCCCAGACCAATGGTCGATAGCTTCTCTCGAGATCGTCCTGATGTTCAACGGGCCTGAGCTACCCTACCAAGAGGGAGAAACTCATCCGGAGCCTTCGTCACTAACGTGACACTACCTCGCGTGACTACTCGATATAAGGAAGTAAACAAAGTAGGCAGGCATAGTCGGCTTTGTCGTGTAGACTGGGACGATCGAAGGACACTGACAATATAGTATTGCCCGCGAGAGTAACGCCGTTGCGTACGGCTTTACTGGATGCTACCTTGGACACGAACACTGTCGGTGTGCGTATCAATGCGGTTCAACCAACGGCATAAAAAACGTATACGGCGTTATTCTTGCCTGGCGCCTGCGACAAGCTCAACATGGACGTTTACACGGGAGGGAACATCGCGGAGACAGAAGACGTATGCATACTTAACACCCCAAGTACATACGATAGTCACACGGCCGAGTGGCTGTGGTCAGCTGAACAACCTGGGGCGTAGAAACTACGCGCCTAGCGTTACACCAGTGGGGCGAAAACACCCCCGGTACCGGAGTAGAGAAGACTGGAACATTGCCCATCCGTCGTAAAACACCCGAGGGTCCATGTATCATCCTACCTAGAAGTGTGTGTCAGAGGACAATAGCATCGGGTTCTGTGGGCATGCTTCTGCGAAGAAAATAATCTAGAAATGTAGCAGAGATACGGCCTGGCGCAGACCGGGTGGCGACGATGTGAGTATTAAAGTGGTGTGCTGCGGGTCTATGGTTAAGTCAAACACAACGAGATGCCACTTACAAGGTCTGCAGGGAGGTAAGTCCGTCGAACAGCCCGGCGGGCAGGGTGGAGAGGTCGTTGTTGTCAAGGTCTCTATGAAAAGGCGCAGAAAAATCCGGAACGAGCACAACATGGTCAATGTGGGGGAGTGCGTGAGACGTACCGTAGACCAAGCAGTGGCTGTGATCCAGAAACCGCTCGTCAACGCCTTTACAACTAACCTCTTGGTTTGGTGGGTGATGTGTGTTTCCATCACGGGCACTTTGCATCTCAACTTGAATAAAGTTTTGCCATAAGCAATCGTCTCGACAAGCCGTGGTCACGGATGTTTTTCCTTCACCCCCCGGCAAGTGCCCCTTTTTTCACCGCGCATATGGTTCAGCATTCCCACTGCTAGTCGATGTGAATCGACTATTGTTAGCTCACGCTCTCACGCCTACCAGCAACCGACTTGTACGCAAGTACCAAATTCTACGAGTATGTGCACTCGGTGATAAATCTCACCCACAAAACCTAGGTACGAGGACGATCCACCAAGCCACTGTATACACACACATCTGAAAACAACACAAGGAATCCCAAGACCGGGACCTCAGTCCTCAAGGAGATGGCCGGGTAGAACGACGTCGCGTCCTGTGTGCATGTACTTAGTATCGGTACTTATATACAGAAAAAATAAAGAGGAATAATGGTGCGTGTGAACATCGAGTGCACGACGCCGAACGGGCTACGTGTTTCACCGGCGTAATGAGGAGCAATACGTATAAGTTTGGCCGTAACTGCGGTAGAATGCTTCTGGAAGAATTCGTGGTCCATCCGTAACATCCTGAACACTTGTGATCAGACCGGTAACGTCTGCCAGACTTCGACAGCGGAGACCTGACTAAACATGTAACGGCTAGTAGGGATTGGCATTTCCTGGTCATAAACAGACGTCGAGTAACTACATGGGAGTCGGGGTGGTGCCTTGCGTTCTGAGCTCTCCAGAGCACAAGCTCAGTATCTCACCGAAAACTGTAATGCCACGAAGGTTGTCGGCTCAGCCCGACCAAGCTTATGTGTGCTATTAATGGTTCGAAACGAAGATTTACATTATCATAAGTAGTGCTCGCTCGAGGAGGTCAGAATAAAATTGCCTCCGAACGTGCAATATCTGCCGCGGGATGAATTCGTCGTTAGTGCTTACTACCGTACGCTCGGGGTCATGCTTCGCAGGTGAGCCACTGTAGTACCAGCCGACAAAGGGGCCGACGTTGGGGGACCTGTCGAGAAGGTCGCTCGGTGGATGGTGGTACACCCCTCCAAACGAACTTGAACTTTGTCGTAGAGGTATTTTCAAAATCGCTTGGTAAGTGAAAGAACGGTGTGTAGCCGTAGCAAGACCGCACCGAGTGCCGTCTCTGAAAAGAGAGGGGACAAAAATATGTCCGTGATTGGACCATTTGGGTTCGTTGGCACCATTCCGACGGCTCATAACGAGATAGATTGGCCCCGTCATTTCGGCCTTACTGCAGCTCGCATTGTCATCGAGCGTTCGACCCCCGATATTTGTGTCGTTGTCTCCGTTGGCGTTCCAATCTCCTACAGGTTTCGCTCCGTAACGTTCTGTTTGAAGAATCCAACCCGAGCGTTAGGTGGCCCTTAGTACGTATCGCTGAGGGAGAGGCCGCTTTAGAAACGAGGGCAAATGTATGTGGCATACTTGAGTACTTCATTCGCGCGAGAGCACGTAGAATAGCCGCGGACAAAAAAAGCCTCTGCTGCGAGATGACTGAACAGCCGTGTTGTTCAATCTTGCGAGCACTGTATAGCTTGCCAGTAGATACCCATGTACAACTTGCGAGAGCTATAGAGAGCCCCGCGAGTCGCAGACTGTTTATCGTTGCATGATGTGTTTGCTCACAATGTTTCCAATGATGAAACGTCCTTGAAGGTGTCGGCAGACAGCATCGTTAGTAGATTAACGTCGAGGTTCCTGATTCAAGGAGGCAGAGGGCGGGCAGAATATTTTGTCACAGAGCGAGACAATCTCGGATGGACCTTGATATTCGACCAAGCGTCTCCGCCAGCTTAGATAGCTTCACGCGCACATCAAGTCCAAACATCCGTAACCCGACAACATATTATCCGAACCTGATGTACAACTGCATCTGAGTCGTCAGGGTATGTATGCGAAATACGGAAAGAAGGAGTCTGATGGACCAAAGGTGGCTGGCTACGTAGTGGTCGGTCCGTGAAAAACGCGATTATGACCGCGCATAGCGGTATTTGTACCGTCCCGTGTATACATCATGCAGGACGGCAATTAGTTTGAACAAAGACAATGCACAACAGCGTGGACAAGCAATCGTCGGGTACGTCCACGGTTTCGAAAAACCCCGACCGTAGAGTACGAGAACAAACATACTACTTAGCAGCTGCTGCCTATTCGGGGCTGACTCACAGTACGCGAAGAGACGTCAGACCCTTGAAGACACCAGGGGGCAAGGACTCGATTTCATTTCCTGTCAGGTTTCTTTAAGGACCGATCAACACGTTGGCGGCAGGCGGCGACCGAGTGACAGCGGCGGACGAATGATACGGTGCGTTGGTGTGAAGATCCGGGCATGCCGTAGCCTTTCGAAAACGATAGCTCATAAAACAATATTGATTGGTCGTCGTGGAGTAACCGCTCATCATGCCTGTGTACGACACTTTATGTCACAAAGGCATCGAGCGCGCATAAATATCATGATCGGTACAACGGATATCAACGCCTACTGCTTAATCACCCTATAACGACAACAGCGTAAATGACTACATACACCGACTGGCTACCCCTGCCCATACGACCAATGTCGTTCGCTCTCCCGCAATTGCTACTGTGCGTAGAACGACAGGTACTGACAAACGATGTTCGCTTATAACTTGGCGTGGAACTAAAAGTGCCTTCGTCGCTCACAGTTCAATCAAAGAGGTGGCTCCTTCGAAGTCGCCGGCCTGTGGCTTGATAGTATTGAAGACCAGATTCCTGTGTCGTCGAGGCGAGATTGGCAACGAGCGAGGGGGCAACGTAAGGGTGTTGCGAGTGTCGGGATCACGGACTCCACTCTAGCCTTCCCTCCATTCGCCCTGAATCTATGTCCGAAGTTTTTTATTGTGGTTTACGAGTACGCAGGATAGTCCCCATGATGCCTCCACGTACGCACCTATCGCCGCGAAAGGTTCCGCAAGAAACACCTCTGAGAACACCTGGTACACCTTACGGCTCTCGATATGTAATACAAGATGTTGTCGAGGATTTTCAGGGGACGGTTTTGTCTTGTAAATATGTGTAGGCGTTATCCGCCCATTGAAATATTGGTCCGCGTTCACAATGCTCTCCTAACATCCTCGCCATGTGCGAAGGCAGTAAAGTCGTGTTTGTCCCCCTCGTCCCGTCCGTTTTTGGTCAGATCTGGGTCAGGGCTAGGGTAAGGTTAGGGTCAGTGTTAGGGTTCGGGCTGGGATTAGGATTAGCGTTAGAGTTTGGGCGAGGGTTAGTGAGGGGTTGGGTTGGGTCTCCGCCCATACATTGCCATAACTAGGTAACGATTCTAGACCCGAAGTAGGGAAATACACGGACAGCCTATCCTCTGGGAACCGACGGTGAGAGATCGTATGTGCTAGGCGCTCCCATACTCGCTCGCAACCGACAGATACTTACAGAATCTGCAGCGACGGGAAATCGTCGAATAAGTTGGCAGGTAGCTCGGAGAGTGCGTTAACGTCAAAATTCCTGAGTGGCACGAATGTGTTGGGGGAACAGAGACCGAGCAGAATGGTTGGCTTGAGACAGACTCGTGGACACTGTGTTACATACCCATATTGCAGGAAATCATCAGGGTGCTATGAATAGGAGCAACACAACAAAAACGACGTGACAGCATGTTACTGCATTCGTTCTCGCCACAGCGTACTACAGGAAAAAAATACATCGATCTCTATCCCTGGTTCTACGCCAGCTTGTGATAGAAATCATGCACTCTATAATTTAACTGATGGCCAGACCGCAGGGACCCATGCATTTCCCCTGACCTATGGCACTTGACAGGGTCTGAGGCATGCTTCTTGTGATATGTGTCTGTGAAAATTGTGAGAGTGGACCAATCTTTGTAGCCGAAAAGGTGGCGTATCTACCTTGGCTACTGTTGTGCGCGATATACTGCACCACTGGTACGGAGGGAGGGGTTCGATGAGAGAAAAAAATGAGTTCCTACCGTGTGCGTCCAGCCCTCCCTGGAGCGTGAACTAACGTACGTAGGTACGTACGCTAGCGCGGTGTTTGACGCCTTGTGTTCATTCATTGCCCAAACGAAAACATCGCACAATAGGCAGTTTGTTATGCTGCAGTCAAGTTGTATTTACTGGTGGTGTTGAGCACAGCACAAAGAGATCCGCTGGAAACCCAGCGCCATCGTTGGAGCACCACGACAATTTCACGACAGGAGATGGGACAAAGAGTACGTGCGTCCACCTCTGAAGTCGTACACTCGCCGCCTTGGAAGTGCGTATCATATCACACACGCCGTACGATAAACTAAATACCCGAGATGGGAATCCTTTGAGTACAAGCTGGCAACGGTTAAACGCATGACTTGGGATACTGGTTGCTGTACTCACAATTCAATGAGAGATCCGTTGATGCCATCAAAAATGCCAGCAGGAAGACTGTCCAAATCGTTGATGCTGAGGTCCCTGTGTCCGCCATGGCGGTAGGGCCACGGAGTCGGCAGGTGTCAGCGATATAAGGTTTGCGGTATTTCCACTACGTTCATCACAAGAAGACAGCGGGTCGGGTGTGTGGCAGGGCTACGAGATCCAAATGGCTTAGTGAGTGCCGAGAAGGGAACCGCCGCAAATTGCTGCCCCTTTCACTTCTTGGCACGGATTGGGAGAATGAACGAATTGAAGGAGTTTGCCTAGGGTATCCATCAATGTTGAAGACTGGCGTATGCTTGCCGGGCTTTGACGATGTCACTACTACGCTCAATTAGGAAGTTTGTATGGTGCCACTCACAAGGATTCCAGCGCCGGTGTTCCTCGGAAGGTCCTTTCGTCCAGGGTGGTCAACCCATTTCGGTCAAGAGACCTATGTTGCAAGGAGTGATGGGGTCCACACCAAACGATGGTATTTCCGTTGGGTCCTCGCAAGATATCATATCGTGGAATGTCAACAGCTAATTGGTTAGTTCCCCCCTTACCTACCCCTACATGTATACACCCTATGCAGCACACCTCGCACTACGGCAGTGACTGTACGATACCATATATGCGCACAACATATGTTTCCCGCGAATCTGATTGGTGTTACCCGCCCAGCACGAACACCACTGAAAGAAGGAGCACCGGGGGGGGCTACAATGGCAAGCTACGAAAAGGTCCGATCCCTGTTCACGCCGATGGGTTCTGATCGAACGCCGCTTGACGTAAGCCAGCGTTCTATGGTCTGCGTCCGACGGCGAACAGTATTTTCGACGCAAGCATGGGATATATAGTTATATCAACCAAACCATTCGCACCCGTCACAACTGGTTTCGATCTATGGCAGACTTTCCAAGGCGCATCTAGGTTTAACTCGAACCACATTGGCTCTGAACGACCAATGGCAAGCACGGAGCGACTTGCCATCTCGTGGCGAAGCACAGGTAGGGCTGACTTCTTCTACAGCGCATGCATATCTCCATCTGTGCGGGTAACTGGCATGCCATTACTCCTCCTTGATCAACGTCTACGTATATATCGAATTTACATGGTACTTTTCGAGGCCACTCACAACGATGTCAGTGATGTCAAACCATCCAGGAGGCCGACTGGTAGGGCGGTCATCCTTGTTATCGAAAGGACCCTGTTTTAGAACGCGGCGCAAGAGGCGACGGGCAGTTGCCCCCAAAGAACATAAAACGGTTATTTATATGTCCCTTCGAGACGCTGCAAGAGTAGATTGGCCTTGAAAACATCGCGTCCGTAAGCGGGTAGTGAGCCGCTTCCATCGTGATGGGTGTTCAAACAATATCTCGTATAAATAAGAGCTTTCGGTGAAACTAAAGCGCGGTGGCTACTCGCACAGGTTCGACGCCTTTACTTGGTGAAAGAGGAATCCAGATAATATAACATTACACCGGCCACACCATATCATGACAGAGTGTTGGCTGCGACGAGCAAAACCGCGTCTTTGAACCCCGTCACCCCTGCAGAAGTAGCCGTCCAGCCGACTTCGAGAACACGATCAAGGGTCAGCTTTGCTGTAGTGGGGCACTATCCTTCAAAACTATTAAGACTCGCTTGCTCGCGGATGACCAGGGCATAGATCACGTATCCACACGACTGCTGTTGCCGTTCAGCAGGTTATTTGTTCTTGCCCAGCTTGTTGTCTATCATAGAGGGCCCACTTACAACGTTCGTAGAGCTGACAAACTGTCGAACACGTCGGCCGGAAAAGTGACGCCAGTATTGAAGGTCATATATATCCCTGATGAGCAACAAATGCATGGGAAGACCGGAAGTCATCGAGCAAAAGGCTAAGGGCTATTATGTGTGCCTCCAACTCGCGGAAGAGGTGGGTATACCTTCACCATCCAACGCTGAGTCATGCGACACTATGTTGTTGGTCGCTTTCATTCTGCTCCATACGGTTTCTTCGCGCATACCCAGACAGAGGTGCAAGTGAAACAACAACGCGTTTTTCGACAAAGCGCGTCCGGGCACTTGTGATGGGCGACGAAGTCAAAGAAACTCGACAGAAAAATGTACCCTATATAATATGGCCGGTGTTATACTGGTAGGGGACAGTAGGAAGACCCGTGTGTCATGCACATAGCGACGTCGTATGTCCGTTGAGTTGCCACCATGGTGCACCTTAGCGTACACAGAACGTTTCGAGATCGGCCGTGCAGAAGAAAGCGGGGCATCGCTTCGTACCTCGCACTCCAACTTGCTACAGGCCCGCAATTGCAATAGGTTTTCAAGCGTATCAGTGGTATACTCCGGGCACTTGTTGTTCGTGGATTGTGGAGCCTGAGCAGTGCCAAGCTGGCATCATCTCACGGACTACTCACAGTGTGAGGAGCGATGGCACGTCGTTGAAGACGTCGCTCGCCAAGGTGATCAACCCATTGCTCGAAATATCCCTGATTGGGCATTAGGAAATAAGCGGAGAACGGGGGATAGCGGAGGCGAACTCTCAATCGTGCGATGGAGTTGTCGCCTGAGACAAAATGTGACAGTAAGAGTCAACAGCACCCGTTGTCGTTAAACGGGTCGCGATTATCGTGTGGCGAATATGGGATGCATATCATAAACAGATACCCTTGCGTACTCCGACCGCTTTGATAGAAACCGCAGTGTGCGGTTCTGTCCAACCCACTGGTGAAATATATGTATCAAGGTACTACTCTACGAACGCACAGGGAGCTGAACGCGACGAGGAATATGACGCAACTGTTCCGTCGTTCTCCAAACCATCTGCTGGTTGCGGAACAAAAATATTGCAAATTTTGTCTGCGCAAACATCCCGGGATATGACTTTGATCGTGACTCGTGTCAACTTCCCTGCGTACAATACATGCTGCTGTACAATAAAGTCGTGTATTCCGGCATCAGGTGGACATCATTCGTCGGGATACACGCGCGGTGAACAGGACGTGCCCGCAAAAGGCAGCCTTCGAGCACGATGCTTTTACTCTAGATACACGAACTTAGCGCTTGATACTCGGCAAAGTGTGGAAACGTGGGTCGTGCGGACCACCACGGGGTTAGTTCTAGCATTGGTCAACGAGCCATCACGGCAATAGTGTCATCGACGAGAACCCTGGCATCCGTAAAGTAAGGACCGGTTCCTTTCAAAGCAAGAGCCCGTTGTAGATACACCGACAGGGAAAAACAATGTCGTCCCATCAACTCACAAAATTTTCATGTGCATACACGAGGTAATAACTAATTTTTCCACGCTCTCATTTCCTGCGAGCGCGGACCAGTAGTATACTGATGTAATGCTAAATGGATACCTCTAGCCACTGCCCGAAAAGGTAACCCGTCGTGTAGGGCTTACTCACAATTCACGTAGAGACGGCAACCCCTCGAAGGCACCAGACGGCAAGGTCTCGATGTCGTTCCCGGAGAGGTTTCTGTGAGGGCCAATCATCATATCGGTGGCAAGAGACAGCGAAACGGCGGACATTAGTACGATATAGTGCAGTATTCTCCGGCGCCATGATGAACAAGAGCTACGTGCAGAAACTATGGGGACTGAACCATGGGAAACGAGGAGAACGATAGGGTCAGATATCGGCAAGGTCGCATTGTTGCCTTAAGGGCGCCAGTATAATAGGTCAACATATACGCCGAGTAGTAGGTTGGCCCCGACATGTACCAACGTATACTATTAATAGAGCCTATCGAAAACGGGTTTCCCAGTGGCGCCACTGGCAATGGGCAACGGAACGTTTATGCGACCCGCTGCATTTGGCCCAAGGCTAACGTACAAAACGTTGAATCTGCCCTCCGTCAAAATCATTATCCGAGGGAAATACCTGACTGTACCTGGCCTCCAGCACGACAGCATTCCCACTTATGTCACCTATGTAAGCTAACTCGAATTTAATACCCGCTGCTGTGTGTTACGCCTATGACACCTGCTGCAAGAACCGCCGCAAGCTAAGATCGTATTTCTCACAGGATATCCAAAGCCGTAGCACCCTTGAAGTTGCCGGCCACCAGGGTTAGCCCGTTGGAATCCAGATCCCTGTGTCGACGTTGAGGTGGAGAGGAAGAAACGTGGCATTGCTAGTAGTGCAATGGGAGAAACGGTTCGTGGCTTGTCTAGGACACCGACTGGGCTACGTTGTCCGTGTGCTACCGTAGCAAATGTTGTCAGCCACAACATTTTAGACGTCGCACATATCTATTACTGCCAACGGAGGCGTACCGTTCGTATTTCAAAACCGATATGACGGCCGCCTACTTGCTATATATATGATATATATATATATATATATATATATATATATATATGTTCACCGCCAGACGGGACAGGTTGAACGGTGGTCACGAGTGATAGATCAGCCGAGTAGCTCATACATCGATCAGGTCTCCTTTGCGGACCGTTTTCCGCCACGCAAACACACCTCGACGAGACGAACCACAAAGATCGACGTCGTTGGCACGCGAGCGATCGACGTTCAGGCAGACTAGTATGTGAGCATATCATACCCTTGGGAGTCGTACAAAAATAAACAACGCGTTTAGCAAGGCAAGCGCTCGGCCTCGTTCTCACTCACAAGGTTGTTAGAGCGCCGAACCCTTCGAAGAAATCAAGCGGTAGAACCGTGAGAACATTTAAGCGAAGGTTCCTGGGGAAGCGTGACGAATCGCAACAACGAGGTCAGACAAAAAATCCAACATGGACAAGAGGAATCTATGATGTGCTTCTCAAGTGTCAATTGGTGTGCGCGTCCTAAAAAATGGATGCGTAGCAGAACACGTTTGGTACAGTGGAGCCGATATTATGGCTGGTCCGCACTATGCCCACAGCACGTCCACCCAACCGAGACGCGTGATGGACAACCGTTGTAGGGTGAGACACCCGACAACTCGCGCGTGGTCGAATGTAGCATCTATTCGGCAGTGGCATCGGTAATGTTTTCGCGAACCCATCCAGCAATTCTAGCAATAAGCGTGATCAACTTAACTGACGTGTGGTCAAACGTCAGATCGTTCCGCAGGAGCCGTAATCAAGCACACGACCCAATATTTTGCCGTTCTTCAAGGAAGCCACAAAGTCCAGCAACATGAACATGCGACCGACCATCTTGTTTGCTCCGCCACCAATATAGTTTTGGGGTGGGTGTTGACATGCCTGGTAGCTTCAAACGCAATGTATACACCGAAACAAGACATACACTGGCCTTCGCTGGTTCGACATCACAATATCGACGAGCGTGTCGGACGAAGAGCTTGCACCAAAAGTATTGAACGGGCAGGAAGTCTCAAGCCGACGAACGAACCCGCGACTGCAACCTTTCCCCCCGGGATGGGGGCAACTCACAAGTCCTCGATGTTACCCCGTCCTACGTTGTCTAGGCATGTCGCGAGCTCCCCCGCATCTTCGTCTGTGATGTCACAACTCTCCAAGTCCCTTCAAACGAAGCACATAACTCGGGTTGGCATTTCCTCATGTTGGAGTGCATCATGGCGAGCTACCAACAACAAACTATAACACGGTCAGCCTGTCTCCAACATTTTGGAATACTGTCTATGAGGTTCAAGACCACCTTGGTAAAAAATGGGTCTTGGCTTTGTACGAGTTATCAAGCGACGCACAGTAAGCACAGCGCAAAATAAAATAGAAAACGTATACAACACGCCTTGTGTTGCTGGTTTGAGATTTCCAGTCCAACATGGTGGGTCGACACATTTGCTAGCAACACGCTAGAGGGTTCTGAGATAAGGATACTGTGACGTGCGAGGCTTGGTTGGTTGTTCTTGAGTCTATCAATTCGACTTCGATGTCGCTTCGGTCGTTTCCGCTAAGCAGTCGCTCGACATCACGATGACACATATGTTCTGAGGGGCGTTCGTAGGGATTGCTTCGCTCTGTATGCGTTCACAAGGCCGAGGAAGCCGCGCTGTCCAAGAGCCTTAACCTTACGATGGCCGCACCATAGCGATACATGGTGAATGGAACCCAATACACATCGAGATCGAACCTAGGCTCTATAGTGGCCGCATGGTTGTGAGCTCGTACGAACGTAGAGTTCAACTCAAGGAGGTTATATGGTATACATATATCATAGCATATCGCAAGCGCAAAAAAGCGCATGTGTAGCACATGCATACATACATACATACATACATACATACATACATACATACATACATACATACATACATACAAACATACATACATACATACATACATACATACATACATACATACATACATACATACTCATGGCAGGTCTACACTAAACCGTCTATCCCACTGCATGAAGGCACACCAAGCTCGTGCTGCCCTCTAGTAATTCACACGGGGCACTTCACGGTTTGCGCGGAGCTTGGTTCGGAACTATGCAAAAACAATAATCTGGGCCTGAGACAAAGGAGACGCACGTGGGTCCGTATGTACATTTCGTTGCACCCATCGATGGCTTCAAAATTGCACATACAACCTGACTGGACACCGGCCGATGGTGATTCGCATATTATGACTCTTCGAGGAAAACAGTACATAAGACACCCCGCCCCCCAAGAGCACGGCAAATATTTATCCCTTCTCCCAACCGACTACACGCACGCGCGCAACGCGCTATATACGCTGTGACAAACGCGTTCCGTCTACCTCGTAAACTTACAGGGACGTAGCGCCAGCGGTGCAGCGGTCATCTAAAAAGCATCGGGTGTCCCCTGAAGCAACACGAGGAGACGGAAAAATATGCAAAATGTGAACAAGACACGGAGACTCAACAGGATCGTCCAGTGCAACATCGCCTTTGCGGCAATCCAACAGAGGGGTGGTTTGCACATCGACCAGGCCAGCATGCGAGGCTTACGACTCGTCGGCGTACACTGAGGATAAAGTTCCAGCATATCCATGTGTACAGAAGGTACATTACCATCTCAGGAAGGGCCTGAGCCTAGGACGATGGCCGTTTACTTAAGCCTGGGACAGAAGGAACTCCCCCCCTTAAGGTATTGGACGATTCTAACCCCAATACAGTGTCAATCACAGGTTGCGGGATGCCACCCTCGGATGCATTGTTCTGTGTCTCGCTCAATATTGGACTTAAAACTAGTTCGTTGGCGCCTACTAGTAAACAATCCGATAACAGCGCGTTTCGCGAAACCAAGTTGCAGAGACGCTTGTGTCTGGAAACTAGCAATATAAATAATAGTAGCCATTCGGCTGATTTGTTCTGAGCGGCTAAAAAACAAATGTTAACACGATGTCGAGACGTCGTGTAACTCACCGCTCGCGGCCGCGACCAGAAGAAAGGATGCGACCGCCCTGGCGAAAAGCATGGTCTGGGATGAAACCTTCGCGACGATTTCCTTTGAAATCGAGAGGAGGACAGCACAAAAAGACGTATTGGTTTACATGCGTTGCCCAGCCTGCGGTTACCCAGCTATGAATATGGACGATTGTATATACCTGTGCCCTGATATGTACCTGGTGGAAGTGTCGGTCGAGCACACAAAAATGAGCATGGTGGTTCTGCAGTATTACACAATGCGTACGGTCACGAAATTAAGCGAGTTCCGGCCCCGTACTGAACTGCCTCTTCTTGCTCGTGGGCCCTTGCTGGAATATCGTGACCGTATTGTGTCCGTGTTCAGCTTCCTTGCGCAGACTATACACTCGCACCTGCACACCGTAAGTGAGCGAGTGGGCCGATACGGCACCGAAGTGCGAGCAGATCTTAAACGCTGATGTCGAGATGGATAACAGAGAGAGCCTATATATAGGCATTACGTCGGTGGGGGTGTGGTGGGTGCGGTAGTTGTAGCTGGGAAGCGAGATTACTCCTGGCAGAGCTGTTTTCGACCATACTTGAGTTGGCAGTGGAAGCGAGCAGTGGTACATGTTTTTTTGGGTACGTGCTGGTACCTGCTGCCTTGGCGGAATCCCCGCATAGATAGATAGGCGTGTCTGCGCGGTTCTTGCGTTAAATCGGGTAGTTAGCCTTTCTTTATATATTATCTACATGTTGAAGGATGACGCGTTTGTTTTCATCGTCATTTTGTTCATTTAATTAATTGTACATTTCGTCGCCCTTGTTTTATATCTCCCTCCAAAAACAGACGTAGTTCATTCAGGCCCGGCGTCACCTAACCGGTTGCCCTCCCGCCTCTCCCGACTACGGTTCGTGTCTTGCATTTATGTATCGCGACAATAGTTCAACCCTTTCTTCCTTCGTCCACTTGCGTCGAGCCGCGCCTCCCTACTAACGCTACGCATTCGTTAGAATGTGTGGTTTGAAAAAAAACACAATATTGTCATCACGGTGAGTTTTGAAGTCACGAAGTCTGAATGGGAGCTATCGGTGATATTCACAGCACTACTACTACTACTACTTACTACTAATATACTACCTGAGCAAATATTTTGTTTTATACATACATGTGTGTACCAACAAACGTTTTTTTGACTTCCTGCAAAAACGACGGCATCCGAATTCGTCTACACAGCCGTTTCGAGAGTGACGAATTCCACGCAGAAGAAACACATTCTACTGATAATAATATCGATATATGTAAATGTATTTTGCGGACTATTGTAGAAAGTAGTGGGCGGGGAAAAGCGTAAAGGCGGGAAAACTTTCGACGCCATCCATACGTACCTGGTATTCATAAAAATATTCGGTACAACAACAACTTGGACGAGATGATGATGGTAGCTACAACAAAAGGGTGCGTTCTGAAAAACAACACTCGTACCGTGTCATAAATGAGGTTTTCTAAGTGTGTGGCATGTACATTTTTCGTCTGGGTGACCATTTCCGAATGTCTACCGTAAATTACGTACTTTGAAGAAAAAACAAAAAAAGACCAGATAATAGAAAAACCAAAACACGCAGTATTTTCGGGGTGTTTAGTCTACCTCATTCAGTCTTATTAAAAATGGGTCCTGTTTACGTATCGGATTTCTTCGTGTATGTACACACAGTAGTTCTTTATTGTGCCACGCAGTTTTTTTCGTGTTTTCATTGTTTTATACCGCACTTTTCTTCTTGTTGTACAACTCATTTGTTATTATTTTTGCTTTTCTTTCTATCTTCTCCCTGCTAACACAGTCAGTCCTAACTCGGATGCGGGGTCACAAAGCAGTAGGCTCTTCTTCGCCCTCCCCGCTACTGCTCCCGCCTTGTAGTTTGTATCGCGAGAAGGCTTCGGTCCTATGTTCACTTTTTTTGTCGACTCGCGTCCAATTGCGACGGAACCACGCAAGGGCTACCAATAATACGGACTATTTTAAAGCACTCGTTTCCTTGCTTGCTTGATTGGAGTTACCTTTCCAAATTAACTCAAACCTTCGACCCACGTGGGATTATAACTCCAGCATCCAACTCTTAGCAGCAGCAGTCGAGGTCACCACCGCATTAGCCAGCCGGCCTAAGTATGTACCAGGTACCAGGTATTAGCAAGACTTAGTGTGTACGAGTATTGATACTAAATTCTTGAATATTGATACTCTCAAAACATACGTTGAATAGGTGAGTGTTGTTTTCGCGAGGGTTGATACTGCGAGTGCTGCTGCAAGCTTTACTGCTGTGGCACTACACTAGTCTGCGCAACGGCAGTACGAGTATGTAACTGCTGGAACATTCAAAGCGAAACCACCGACAGACTAACGATATTGACCTTGTCTCCATGATGCAGAGGGAACGACGTTGTTTCTGGTTGCTGATCAGTCGACACGTGAAACACGAGAGGTACACCAACCCCACATACTTATGGATGCCGTAATCTACAGTCTCAGGTATCTGGTTCCTGCCGTGCGGTCATAGGTACAGCTAGTTGTCGTCAAGTACGCAATGGGAATTGTGATATTGGCTGAGGCTTGCTTAGTACCCTACTACCTGGCGCGCGAAAACCCAATGCCGCAACTGCGCCCCGTACAATATGGTTTGCCGGTGTTTTTGATAGGCGCCGATAATTCCTGGGGACGAGGAAGCGTTGCTACACTGCGTGTGTGTACCTTTTGGTGGTGGCCTGGTCACCGCTCCCCCATGCAGAGGGAGAGAGCGGCGGGAACTCTAGCATGCGCTGTCTTCCGCGGGAAGGAGCAGTCAGGTCGCAGTCGCAGGATAGAGGCGTCGCGACCCGAAAGCAGGGCCAATAACGCGGACGACGTACCTATGTTTTCAAGGACGGGTTGATACTCGAGAGTCAGCCGAGAGCTTCTCAAAGCTCAAAAGCGTTGTGGGATCTAGGGGGAGGGGCGGCACCGCGAGTTGCAGATTGATTGAGCAGGAAGGGCTTCTCGAAAGAATGTTCCCCACACAATATGTATGGGCGCGTTGATGGGCTGATTGACGCCGTTGCGTCTAAAAATGGGGTATTTTGTACGAGTAAAAATAGGGCCTCTACTTGGTGTATGTAATATGGAGAAATGTCGAATATTAGGGGGGACAATAATAGTGAATAGGGTTTTTGGTAAAACACAACAACTTACGGTATACATTTATTAATTCCTATTTTGACTATTTTAATAACTATATTCGGTCCTACCTAGTATCTACTACGGGCCCCCGTAAAAAAATATTGATACGCTGTTTTTCTCGCATTGCCTGTCAAACAAAGGAGTCCGTGGTCACACAAAGGTTCTGGAGCCCTCTAGGAAGATCCGTAAACCTTCAAGACTCAAATTTCGGCTGGCACGTACGACTTGTCCCACCTGCAAACACACGAGACGGAGAAGGCGCACATATAATGGAATCGAGATGGAAACTGAGAACTGACTGACATGGCCGCGGGTATCCACTTGACGTTTTTAAGCATATATATACATACGTACGTGCAGTTGCCCCCTTTCCCTCCAGAACTAATCTATTAATAGTCGCGCCTACTGCTATGCCTAGCAATAATAGTGGTTGCTGTCTGGAGTGCTGCCTGCACTGCACCGTACGAAAATCACGGGGGGGGGTTAACACAGAAAGGAACACGCCTGCTGTCTGGGTTGCTGTCGTAGTGACAACTCGCAGACATGCAGTGAAAAAGAAGCTATATGACCAAAACATATTCTAAAAATTGCAATGGTACAGCCATGCCTTTCCGGACTGTCTGACGTAGATGCAGCACAGCTGCTGGTATGATAACCCTAACGCTACACCTAAGGTGAGCGCAGTAACAACAGTAGTAGTAAGTAGGTATAGCATACGTATGCAGGAAAAGAGTAAAGTGTATGTGGGTTGCATTTCATCGGTCTTAATACTTACTATTACGGAGGACCACAGTTAACAGAACCTATGGTACACATAAAAATCAATATATTTGACCATTTTTATTCACAATATTTGGTCCTATTAACTATGGTCCCCCGTAATACCACCATTAAAAGAGGACTATTTCGAGGTATCAGTGATGATATATTGGTAACAACGCCATGGTTTCGTTTTGGCGGAAGAATGCTTGGTCCGCAAACGATGAAAACATAACAACGTATCACACGACATATGTACTACAAAATGTTGTACCAGCAACAATCCATTACGTATCACACATCCTACATACGAAAACATATTGTTTTTCCTATCGTCGGCATCCAGGACACCCGGTCTCCGTCTCCGTGATGAGTCTTCTTTGTACCATTATTGATTGAGAGATACTTTTTCGCACAAGCTCTGTGGCCACAAAATTACGACAAAGCGATCCTTTGTACTTGGGGTGCAACCAAAAACGGGTATATACCTGGTTCTTTTTCGTCAAAAATGGGTGCGCTCTCAAGTCAGGTCGAACGCGCACCCCACTCCTTCCACTGATTATTGGTTTCCAGCGCCGCAACGCACCGGCTACCGCAGGTCGTACGGCAAGGCCCTCAAAAAGGCACAATACGAGAGCGTTGAGGCTACCATCCGCAAACAAACGACGTATTTGCTTTGCGGGGGCCGTATAGCGGGCGATCAATGAGCGGCTGACCCGTCGAGTGATGTTTGGAACGATGTCTGTTGGTGAGAACCAGGAACCAGGTCGATCCCAAAGGAACTGGGCCGAACGTCTAGCAGACGACCTCAGAGTTTTTCAAGCCACCGAGGGGTCCACAGAAAGCACCCCTTTGCTGTTCGGAAAAAGGGCGTGAGCCGACAAAGGCTGCGAAGAGCGGGAAGTGAGAGTCGTCGAAGCGGCCGGATGTTTCACGGCGAGGTGGAACCGAGACGAAGCGGAGAGAAGCCTGATGTGCCACGCAGCTGACGACGCCAATAGCGGAGACAAGGGGAGGGGGGGGGGGGCAGCCGCATTGATACAGCTGTCCACCAATGTAGAGACGACATGATAGGTTGCGTGGCTACAGTAGGTGTCGGTTCGACTAGCCCTTGACTTCTAGCGGTCTTTGTCTGTTCTTGCTGAGTTGGTCAATCCGGGGGGGCGTGACAGCGTCAGTACAGACACTTGGCACCTCGCTTTGACGAGAGTCAAAAGAGACGGTAAGAGAATGTGTCTAGGTCCCCGAATCGGGTGTCTATTAGTAGCAAAGCCGGGCACCCATGTTACTTTAACCGTCTGCAGCGCGTTTTTTGTCTCCTCATTTAATTCCCTTTTCTCGTCCTTCGTGTGGTTTTTCTTTGTTTCTCTTTTTGTTTCCTTTCCCCTCCCCGCCGTCGTTTATCCTATATATATATATTTATTTGCAAAAATAAAAAGGATTCAATTGTTGAGAGCGCCTTGCAGCGTGGGTAGGCACAATTCGATGCGAGTCGACGAGGGAAGAAAAGGCTGAAATCTTCTCGCGATAAAAATGAAGGCACGTACCGTAGCGGGAAGGGGGGAGAAGAGCCTGCTATGTGACCCCGGATCTGAGTTACGAGTTGGAAGGAGAGAGAGAAGAAGATGTGCGAAGATAATAAATGGGATGAGAAAAATATATATATATATATATATATATATATAAATATACACGTCTCCTTCGCGCTCAGCAATATGTCCTCTTTGAGTACCTAGGCTTTCCTTCTAGCCGCCTTTTAGATCTCTTCGCGTCAATAATGTGTCTTCGGTTTCACTGCGGCCTTTTTCCATGTCTGAATGAATTATTCTCATTTATTTGCCGGTTTTGCTTGTGTGGTTGCGTTCTCGTACCCGGTACGCTGGAATCTTACTTGCTTTGCCCATGAATTTGCGAGTGAGTACGTTTTGTTTTTTTGGGTCTTCTCTGTCTTACACAGTGGTCTGTGACCACAGAATCAGCATATCTGGTGGTACTGATGAAGCCGGGTAGAAGGGACGTGGAGACAGCACACTCCCATAAATGACTACGATTCTTGACGTTCAACCGTGCTTTGGTTTGCTGGTTTTTTTTGACCACTTGCCTACATGCCTCGGCCCACTCCCGCTGCCGCTGCTCTTTTGCCCAATTGTTTTCTTCCAAACTCGTTCATCTTCCGCGGGCATTTCACCCCATTCAACCATCAAGCGGGCATCACACCATAGACTACAAGTGTACGCCTACACGTTCATGCGACAAGTCACGCCCTTATCGTACGGGTACCACGTACGACTGCTACGCTGTACTGTTACTACTTTTAATACTATTAATATTCATAGTTAAGGATAGTTTTGCGGAGGCCACGGAGCCCTTGGTGTAATTTGGTAGGTGGCCCCCGTGCCTACAAAAATCGATTTCGTGGGTTCGAGTCTCACCGAGTGCATGTTGTCCTCCTGTCACACAGCTAGTTGTAAAGGGTACGAAACACCGGTAAACGCTGAAACCACGTACGATAGACACGCTGGCCCCCAGATTTATGGTGCTGGACACCTTTGACCCGCTTGTGGCTCGCCGATCCCACTCGGACGTAACCCCATCAGGAGTTGAGCCCTCACGCAGTCTGAACCTCGGTGGGTCGAACTCTTCAACTACCCGCCGGGGAGTGTGCTTGTCTGTGAACTAGAAGCCCTCATAAGTTGGTACGATGGGTTTGAGAGTACACCCGTATCTGACAGAACTCGGACTGGGTGTAACCGGTTTTGGTTATTGCCCCTTGTAAAGTATGTTGAACTGAGGAACGTAGACAGTTTTGTGCCATGCTGCAGTCATCCCAGATTCGAAAATCTCAACATACCATCTTGAACACAGGCCAGCAAACTCACATACCTCGAGCGCGAGAAAAATCGTGAAAAAAATAGAGAACGAAGCAGTGGAAATATATACCCCGGAGCAATAAGAAAGCAAGCACATATATCAGCACCCGGCCTTTTGTTGCCGACTTCTCCCTGCTCCTCGTGGAATGTCCTCACCTCTTGGACCATATGACCCCCACTCTCGGAATCCAACACCGCCTCTACTGACTACAGATTCCGTAAGTATCGAATCCTACACTTCGCTTCGGTTTAATAGTTCTGGAAAATTGAACCAGGTATGCATTGTGTCACCTAACGAAGGAAATCAGAATAAACTAAGACACTGACTCTTCCTTTTTTTACCTGAACAATAAACACGGCCAAACTGGCTGCAAGACTGACCCTCTGCATTAGTCGTGGAAGATATATATTTTCAGGGTGGAAGTCGGGCCAGGTCAGGTGACCCGGCCCGACCCACAAGCGGTTGGGAGCCTCATAACCCTCCAGCCGACCCGACCCATGAGATTTTCAGACCTCTTGACCCTACCCGACCTGATCCGGTACAGTTTGTCCATCTCCTGGTCCCACCCGACTCGTTCCGCCAGATCCCGATCGGTCCGTGAGATGCTGGTCTGTCGCGGGTCGGGCTACCTCAACCCGCGAGACAACTTACTCGATCCGCATGTTTAACCCGTCGATCCGGATCTTTGGTTAACACCTCGAAAACAGTCTAAAATTCGCTTCTGTACGCCACAATGATATGTGGCCTGGCTGTAATGGTGGATGCGGGCATGGGTGTAAAGGTTTAGCGGTGCTTGAATATTCGAATATGATGTCAAAGGAGTAGTACTCGGTGAATATACCACTGAGTCCTTTGGACAGAAAGCGGTCAATTCCTGAAGTACCGGATCCGCGACCGGATGCTCAGATCCGACCCGCGGGTGGGCAAAACCAAAACTCGCGGGTCATGTTGGCCCGCCCCGTGAGTGACCCGTTTCTCGCAACTCATGACCTGACCCGATTTGTGACCTTTCCATCACCTCTTGACGCGATGCGACCCGACTTGACCCGTGACATTTAAAACACTCTTGACCCGACCCTACCCGACCTGACAAGACCCGACCCGACCCACCAGTGAAATTCGAAACAGTCGTGACCCAACTTGACCCGGCCCTTCGAGATTTCAAACCTCTGGACACTACCGGATCCTACCCGTGAGATTTTGAACGTTTTCTGACCCAACCCGCGGGTTGGGTCATGAACCAGGAACAGCCCCGGACATTTCCTGTCGAGCTAACTCGGCATCAACTTACTGTAACAACTTACTGTCCTTGCTTCTCCGAGTGGGATATCGTGCAGTCAGCCTGAGCATATAATGCTACATTAACCCTCGGCCGCCAGGGAATTCCGGGTCACTTTTCTCGACACATAATTCGCCCCTTACCCCCCCGCTCTGACATATACCACGAACGCCGTTGCTTTACAGCGTCGGGTACGCTCGATCTGAGTTGTCCTTCCTCCGCATCGCGTGCTACGTGTGGGGCTACTTCGAGTCGTCCTGAGCGCAAGGCGCGGTTCAGCCGACCTCTCCCTCGCCGGGGGGTGGCTGACCGCGCATTGCCCGGTCACTCCGCCCCTTCTGCGGTACCGTAACCACCCGAACTCTCCCGCTCACCAGTATCACCCTTCCGAACGCGTCACAACTTTTCCGTTTCCTAACGCCCTGCTCTACATGCGATAGCAACAGCAAAGGCAATATATGTATCCGATACCATGGACTACAATCTAAAATAATCAGTTACAACTCACAAGGTTGAGGTTGTTGAGGCGACACCGTCGTGATAGTGCCTCAGATTGTGAGATGATTGCACCTCGGTACGAAAGCGGCGGCGAACCTCCCTTTCAACGCTGAACAAAACAGACGAAGGCCGAGTCATACAACTGACACCAGTACCAACCACTCGAACGGCGCATCCAATCAGACCAAAATCCCTTGTTGACAGGTAATCCCTCCCCGAAAACCCAGTCCGCGGTCACACGACACGTCCCAGCATATCTGGAGCGGGAGAAAACCTCGGGGAGCACAAGCAAGGATACACCCAGCACTACGCGTCAGACAAGAAACTATATCCAATGCAACAGGTACATATACACACTACGCATTACAGACAAAAAAAGCGAAGGGACCGCACACGAAGATAGGCTCGACACATTTGACGAAGAGGACCAAAGGCATACAAACCCCAAAGTAGAAGAAGGAGGAGGAAGCATGACCCTGCAGACGAGAACACGCAAAGGGAGGCTCGCACGAGAACGCAGACCTTACACAACTGTGATGCCTTTCCTGGAACCTGTTGTGTGCGCCGCCACGAGGTGTTTCCTTGACCGCGAGATTCGCGAGGAATGAGCCGGGTCCAGGACGAACTGACCCCTAACGATTTCAACACTCGATGTCGGACACAAGTGTGAACAGAAGACAGGTGGTTGTTTGCCAGTCTGGCGGCAACCAGGCCCTGGATGAAATGACGGAAGGAAGCGTTACAGCACCAAGAACTGCACCTGCAAAAGTTGCGAGGGTTGCGGAGGGATACGAAGAAAGCGTCGTGTTGTAAACGCACCCGCGGACAAGCTCTGTTAAACCAGGTACAGGTAGCTCCCGTGTTGAAATAGGAAGGAGTGTGGGGTTGGTGTAGTCTGTCTAGCCCCCCGTTTAGGCGGGGGGCCCTCGGCTAAGTTTATAGTTTTAGTAGAGGTAAAAACCCGGGGTGGACCAACCATGGTACGACGCAAACGTGTCAACGGTCGAATGCTTGAATGATAAAACTTGAACAAACAACAGTCATGTGTTGTGACGCATAGCCAAAGAATCGTGCGCGCGACGCAACGTCGACCAACCGGCGAATACCTCGAAGATGTCAGATAGAGCATACGGCATGGAAATCAACAGCATCAATATGAGTTTGCGTCGGACTTGATGGTCTGGCCGTCCGGTTTTTCTTGCAAGAGCCGGATTTAAATACGCCAACTAGCATGGTCTGCCTCCGCGATATCATCCATTTCCCAACGTATAGATGGACCTAACCCGAAGCACGCTGAATGCGTTGGTGCGCAAGGCCCGCTCGTTGCTCCTAGAAACAGACGTAACGTCGGTGTTCGCTCAATATTCTCGGACACCAGAGGTAATGTCGTCATCCGAGATAACTGTTTCAACGGAATCATTCTGATTGGTCCTTGACAAACGCTCGCTTCATGCCCCAGTGCGCAATGGGTCCTGGGGTGTACCGTCACGCCAACAAACCATACGGGCGGCTTTGCTTCATATGATGCATTTTGTTCGTTCACAGAGAGCTGTGAATGCGTCGCTCCGAGTGTAATGCTGTGGACAATTGATGATGCCGTATTTAAGTAGCATGCTGTGTACACGGCGGTCATTTAATAGGGTCCTCTCAGGTATGACCCCATGGCCAGCGGTGCGGCGTGGGTGACACTGGTTATACTCGCGGCAACCATCAAGCCCGAGGTACTATTAATAAGTTTGTGGACGCCGTCCTAGTGCACCAAGGCTGATACCCGCGTAAGTCTGTTCGTCCACAAGATACATGTCGTTGCGTAGACGGACTCGTGTACAATAGGAAGTCCTGTTGGCCGCGGAAATGGTTATGCTCAGCTTTGAAACGAGTGCTATTGACGGAATATGCGAGAGTAACTGGGAAGCACGCAAACACTCTAGACCTCACCAAAGGCGTTACCGAATATTAAGACTTCCAATGCTCATCGAGTACATGCAAAGTACACCCATCTTCCCATCATCCCTGGTGCGCTATGTGGGTCTCATGCGAAGCGCCACGTCTTTGTTATAAGGACGTTCGATGGGCAAACAAAGGTGTGTTTTCCTGTTCAAGCGTTCGTGGTTGATAAGCCTAGACACCCCAACTACTGTGGCATAACTATACAATGGCGGTACCCGTAGTGGGGACGGGGGGGAGGGGGGAAGCCTGCTACATGACCCCCCATCTGCGGTACGGCTACGTCGGAGGCATAGAAATAAGAAGGGCCATGCGAAAGGGAAAGAAACAACTTTGAACATTATGTAGGGTGGCATATTGACGTGGCGAACGTACGATAAGGATTGAGAAAGCCGCAAGTTGCACCGAGGACCCCTCCCGAACGGGGTGATTGGCTACCACATGGAATTGGCTCGTCCGTGTACACGCACATGTGCAGTAAACGTAACTCGGGTATCCCATGATCGAGTTTCCATCATGGTTAGGTACTATTCCGCGTATAGATGTGCGAGTACAGCTGCCTGCGTAAGCAGTCGATACAAGATGGTTACGTGTCCCTACAACGTACCTCGGTGATGCTTAGCCACACGTCAGTGTTCATCTGAGGGTCTTCGAGGCAAAGCCTAATGTCCTCCGTTTCGTCGGTGGAAAGGTCGAAGCTCTGGTATCCAAGTGTCGAGCCACTGGACCCAATCGTGCTGTGATAGTCACCATTGTCAAACACGTCTAGCGTCCGGACCCTCTCGTCTCCCTTGTGAAAGGCAATTTGCATCCTGACAATGTCCTGAGGCTCCTCGAACGAATACGTGATGCAGCAACCCTTGTCGTCATCAGAGCTGTCGAGGATACCTCCCTGGCACGACCAACGAGAGTTCGCCGAGAGGTCGTCGTCCCGGGTGTTGTACGGAACGCAGCCATCAGGGCTGCAGCCACTTCCGGACGTCCGCTTGTCGTACCCGGTGGCATCCACGCCGACCGAGGTCCTTTCCCTCGCGTCGACGAGGTCTGAGACGGCGGCGGTGCACGACAAGTGGATTGGTATCAGCTCGTACGGAGATGTTTGTGGTATTTGGATTCGGTCGAACGTTCTATTGCTGGCTGTGCGTGTAGTGTGTTGTGTTTACCCTTGCACGTGGTGTTTAGGTATGGCCGAACATTCCGAGAGGGTTCAGACACTCCCAACATTCATCACGCACTATTAATAAACTCAAACCCATCATCAACCGCATTCGGCATTGCTCACAAATCAACCGCTGAGTAATGCGGGTGTCGTCGATTATGATTGTCACGTAGATGTTGTTTGCCGTGCAGTCGAACGACTCCCCTTACGTATGCATAGGAATACCACTACGGAACACCCTTGCATGACGATGTAGTGATCCGTTCTTATATATTTCTGATGACATACCCCAGGCACCGAGAACAACAGCTAGAGTGCGTCACGGGCTGTTGCGGGTAGCGTCGGATGTCAGGGTCCAATCAAACCCCGCTTGGAATGGAAGCCGTGAAACCTCCCCGCTCTGGTAAAAAAACGAACGTGCACACTTGAGCATGCCTGCAACGCTCTAGTAATATTGATATTTAGTGTTTGTCTTCGATTAGCTCCTGCTTGTTGCACCAGTACCATCTATCGAACGAAAATTGGGTAAAACCGATCGCACGGACAATGCGCATACGTGCATCGGCCCATGGGAGTGAAGTCTCAAACCGAAGCGCGGCGCATACGTGCATCGGCCCATGGGAGTGAAGTCTCAAAACCGAAGCGCGCCTGCGGTTCTTGTGCGGTCCGAAAATACGCCCAGCAGTCTGACTGTCGGTGCAGCCCCTCCATGGCGCCGTCATGCCCCAAATAACAGTGCCGGCACTATAGCGGTGACCGGCACTACTCCGAACACTCCCACACTGCTAAATCTCATACTTCGTATGTGCCATGCGGTTTTACCGGCACCATAGCGGGCAACCGACACTACCACTCTCGGTACTAGATAAAGACATCTACTGTATTCGTCGTAGTCTCCTAAAATTATGTGTATTGTGGCGTCCCCATCATTACTCCCAATAGCTTGCGCACAACACGACCGACGTGACATTCTGCCAAAAACAGCGTACACTAATAGGGCGCGACAAAAACGAACGAGAATACACGGGTGTCCGCTTTTTTACGATCCCTATCTTGAAGGGTATCGAGTTTCCCACTTGTCGTGTGTAGCTCTTTGATTGAGCTTCGAGTTTAATATACTTCATTGCACAGGCGTTGGTGAAGTGAGCATGGCCCCCACGTGTTGCAGAGCTCCGCAAATGCCGGGTGTTGTTTTCCAGAGCACCCAACCTAAGAATACATGTTGATTGTGCTCAGGAATACGCCGCATAGCATCTATCGCACCGTATACTCAGGAGTTTCATGCCGGGTAGGGACTCCGGGATATTGATATCTCGGGATATACTACTAGCCTACCGATGTCACTCGGCGGTTTGGCTCCTTGTGAGACCGAGTCTGTTCGACGGCTCGGGAATAATAGAAGCGAGACTTCCGTGTTATTAGCTTGAATGACCACCGCGCGTTCCGATGACAGCTGCGTCTATACCACCAGAGATTTATCAACCGTGCACCTTACGCGTCTTTATGCCATTCGCTATCCCTCAAATATTTTTTCCCGTGGTTAGCATTGAGTCGCCTGCATCGCAAGTCGTCCAGTCATATCCTAACTAAGGAACGAAAACATATCGCAGTTACAATCCTCTGGGCATAATAAACACTGGTATGTACCGGCCGTTAGTGGTTCAGGCCATAAGGGTCGGCGACGGAGTTCGGCAGATCAAGGAAATCTAGCGCTCACCAGACGATGGGCACGAAAACGCCCCGATGACCGAGGAAGACGACCCCCCTGCAGAAATGTGACAGAGGAGAGACGGAGATAAATGCCCAATAGTCAGAAAGGATAAGCGAGGTGTGGCGTTATCATCTACGTATACCACCCAAAGAAAACGCGACAGTTGCGTCGACCCCCTTGGTACACGTAGGAGAGGTTGTTACCTCTCAAACGGTACGACACCCGTTACTGCCCAAACCCCTAACAATATGCCACTGCTGCTTCTCTGACCCCGGCTAATTCCAGAGCTAGAGCATCCGCAGTAGGTGGTTTAAATACGAAACTGGATGTTGGAACGAATGTTCGCGGGCGCGCGACATGTCCTTCGCGTCAAGCGCCTCACGAAAACATATTGGGAGCCCCGTTGGGGTGGAGCTAGGTATGTTTGACATGTAGCCCGAATCGATGGTTCTCCGAGAGATGGCGCAGAGGCCCTAGAAAATGACACCAAGGCCCGTCTTCTGGTTCAAAGTCCCTGCGGTTTTATCGATGCCTTGAAAATCGGAGTCAGATTGTGTACTCTCGGATGCTGAAAAATCAGCAGGGATGAGAGGTCGCGGGTTCCCGTTCTATTACCCACCGCAGCTGTAGCCGTTTGTTCCAGGCTGACAGTCGCAAGCAACACCGTCTTCGTCGCATACGGGGTCTTCCGGGCACTCTGCATAACAAGAGAAAGAAACAAACAGTGGGGTGATCACTACATGTGTATATTAATGCATATAGAAAGCGATTGACGCGAGGAGATGAGGGTTGGACGAACGTACACGGTAGCCCCATTTCAACCCCAACATAAGAATAGCGCCGCCCGTGCGCGTACGCGGACGAACACCGCCCCTAATCTCGAAACGTGAGGAGGAGAATCGACGCAAGCGAGTTCTATCTATGCGCGGAAGTATGAAAAGACGACAAGATGCCGAACTGGATATGGCTAACACAGGACTCGTCACAGCAGTGTGATACGGGGTCGTCCGATCTCTCAGAAAAAGAGGGGGGGCATTTGTTGCCTTGGCTCGCTGGATACGGGCTGCAGAAGCAGAACCTCAGTTTAACCCGGGCAATATGACATATCGCCTGTGTACTGCTAACCTCATCTGCCGGGTCACTGAGATTGGGCACATCCTTCGACACTAATAGATCCGAGCCAGAGAGCACGAAACGCGAAGACGTTGCTGTCAAGTGCGTACTGGTAGAGCACACCTACAGTATTGCCAGGTATATTCAATGGTGACCACCTGGCGGTGAGTCCAAAAACCAATCACGTACGAAAGGGATACCATGCCGCTCTGCATTGGACAAATGATGCGCGATTCGTACGAGAAACCATAGCGCCAAGCACCATGATAACTCTACAGTACATACGTGCGCACATATCCGAAAGGTTCTATGTAGAATGGGCTTATGGCCTTCACAGGAGCACACACGATTAACCACAGTGTGATGCCGGTATTGTAAGTGAGGGTGCCACGTCAACCGGATCCGTAAACTCAACCCTTATTTTATCCTACGCATGGTTACCATGTACCGACAACACCTGTGGTTCCTAGGTACCAGGTACGCGAATAAAGGAACACACGCTGCACCAACGAGGCGAAAAAATATGTCTCCTTCGAGTTCTACGACCAACATACTCTCTCGCTCAAAATATAAAGACTATTATGTATCACTTTGAGTGTCTACGCACGTCAAGCCGTCGCGGACAAGAAGTTTTATTTGTTTCCGCCCCCCCACGTAGAATTTTGGCTCGCGGCGTGCCGCCTGGACGGGGTGCATTCTTGCATCTCGAGTAAAACCGTCTTATCGCTTACCGCATATTCCTGACTCGTCGAACGTATCTGGAAGGTCCACCGTCGCGGACCCTCTGATGGTGCGCAGCACAGAGGTACACGCGGGAACGCCATTTTAGATGTCATAGACGCCATACAAGTAGGTGGATTACGTCATGTTCCCAAAAAAGCAGGGAGGCACAGGAGGTGCACTGGATAGTAGCATATTTGACAAACTCGTCATGTTCCTTGTTACGATGCGCATATTACTGCCTTCACCAGGCAATTTCAAACCTAATGATTGGATTGCTAAACTTTTCACGCCGAACTTGTAGCCGCTGGAAAATGGAGAGGCGCTGACCGCACTGGTTAGTAGCAGTCTGTCTACTTCTTTTATGAGGCTGGCGCCTTCAGGGTCGGAGTAAACATGACTCTATCCCTACGAGGCAATCACAACCTCGAGCCTGGGTGCTATCAGATGAAACCCCAAACCTACCCAACCGCGAGCAGGCAGTGCAAAAGGCCTGGCAGCGTGGTCCACGCTACATCAAGAATCACAGAAACGCGTCGAATGCAGAGTTAGTGCGGTGACGAAATCGTCGTTTACCCCACGCACGATGTGCACAGCTCGGCACCATGTCACTACGTAATGTGCTAGGCCTGGAGTGCAGGAAGTTGTCGTACCCCTTTCACAAATAAATCAAACCCGAGTTTCTACCGCCCTCACGTGTCAGGTACACATTGAAGATTATCGTGGCGCTCCAAATTCCTGTCACAAAAAGACGGACGCCCGAACGTGACACGAAGACGGGATAATGGTCAACAACCCAACGTGCGCCACCCGGAAGGATGATTGATAGCTTCGCTCGAGACAGTCTTGATGTTCCCCGGGCCTGAACGAACCTACCAAGAGGGGGAAACTCATTCGAAGCCTTCGTCGCAAACCGTTAAACGACCTTGCTTATGTACTCGTTATGGAAGCGAAACAAACTAGGCAGGCGTAGTCGGCTTCATTGTGTAGACTCAGACGATCGAAGGACGCTAACGTTATAATATCGCTCACGAAACTAAAGTCGTGTTAGGGGCTCACCGGATGCTACCCTACCATCGGTGTTCGTGTCATCGCGGTTACAGAACCACATGAAAAACGCATTACAACAAACTCAAAGTGGACATTCTTCCATGACGTGCAAATCGCGAAACGACAAGCCATATACACCTGATTCTCAATATCGAATTTGTTTATGTTGTCAATTGGCCTAGTGGTTCGGGTCGGCTGACAATAAGGGGCGTAGAGACTACCGCCCTACTCTAGCACCGGTGAGGATGAAAACGACCCCGAAAGGCAAAATATAATTTGCCAGAGTAGAGAAGATTGGAACGTTGCCCATCCGTCGTAGAACATACGAGGGTCTATGCATCATCCTGCCTAGGAGCGTAAGCCACGGGACCATAGCATCGGTTGCTGCTGTGCGCATGGCTCGGCGAAGAAATTAATCGAGGAATGTAGCGAAGATACGGGCTGGCCCAGACTAGGTGGGGACAATGCAAGTGAGAAACTCGTGCACTGCAGGCCCTCCATTGAGTCAAACGCAACAGGATGCCACTTACAAGCTCTGAAGAGATGCAAGTCCGTCGAACAGCCCGGCGGGCAGGGTAGAGAGGTCGTTGCCGTTCAGGTCTCTATCAAGAGGCGCAGAAGTATCCAGAACAGGCGCAACATGGTCAACTTGGGGCAGGGAGTGAAGCATACCGGTATCTAATAGAGTAGCTCGGGCAGTGGATGTGGTCATGAGAACGCTCGTGAACTCCTACAACTGCCCTTTTGTTTGTTTTTCTTTCCATCACTAGTACTCTCCACCTCAACTTGTAGGAGGTTTTACCCTCAGCGACCATCTGCACACGCCATGGTCACAGGTGCCTTTCCGTCGCCCCCCCCCCCCTCCCCCCCGAACGTGCATTCCTTTTCATCACGCATAGACTTCAGCATTCCCACTGCTCGTTGATGTTCATCGAATATTGAAAGCTCAGGCTCCCGCGCTTTCCGCTGATCGATTTGTACATGTACCAAATCCTAAAAGTATGTGCACTTGGTGACAATCGAAAACACGAAGTTGAGTTTAGTAGGTACGATTACGAACATCTGATATCCACGCAAGGCATCCTCAGCTGGGACGTTTAGTCCTCAAGGAGATAATCGGGTTGAAAGATGTTGCATCTTTCGCGGGTCTAGCTAGTAAATAGGACCGAATATTGTAAGTAAATAGGACCGAAATATATAGGTTTTTGTGTGTACCGTAGGTCCTATTTAGTATGCTCCCCCGTAATAAGTAGGGTTGGCAGCTCTTGGGCTTGAACGGGCGTCAAACAATACTACGGGGTCGGGGTGGTACGTTGCTTCGCGATCTCTTCAGCTGAGGAGCTCAGAATCTCACCGGAAATATTACTTCGACGAAGTTCGTTTGCGCACCCCGACCGAGTTTTCTATGTGCCAGTCCGAAACCAAATACACAAGGAGCAAATACAGGAAATAGAGTAGACAAGCTGAAAGTTGGCACAGAAGGGAGGTAGACTTGGTGCATGGGTTTCCTTTTGTTTCCGAGGTTTTCTTCTTTCGGGAAAGTTAGGAGTGATCCATGTTGAAGATCTGTGCTGCACATTGTCGGATGGCAAGAGAAATAATAATAATAGGAAGAGTAACAGTGCTCGCTTGAGGGGCGTATCCAGTCATGGGAAATCACCTACAAACGTGCAACGTCTACCGCGGGATGAGTTCGTCGTCAGTGCTTGCTACCGTAAGAGTGGAGTGTTCCTTTGTTTGTAGGTAGACTACCGTAATACCGGCCGACACGGAGGCCGACGTTGGGCGATGAGCTGTGGAGATGTCGTTAGGCAGATGGTGGCGTTCCCCCCACACAAAAGGTCGGAACTTATCGTAGACCGTTTTCAACATCGCTGGGTGAGTGAAAGAACGGTGTGCAGCCAAAGCAAGATTGTACCAACTGCCCCCCCTGAACGCAGGGGGGCTAGTGTGATATTCATGGCCGGGGCCGTTGGGTTCGTTGGTATCATACTGACGGCTCGTGTCGTGACTTAGCCCCGTTATGTCGGCCCCATCGCAACTCCCATCGTCACCGGGCGTTAACCCTGTCGAGCGCTCCAGATTCCAAGGTCTTGAGGGTATCTGTGCCGTGGTCTTCCTTGTCATTCTACACGGCCGCAAGAGTTTGCTCCGAAACGTTTTGTTCGAGAAATCCAACCCGATGCAGTACGTAGGTGGTCCTTGTGAGGTATCGGCAAACGATCACACGCTTTGGAAGCGAGGGAATAAATATGTGGCACACGCAAGTATCTCCGTCGCGCGGCAACACGTAGGGACTTCGCCGGCAGAAAAGGCCCCTGTTGCCGAGCTGCTGGGTACCTGGTAGCTCATATCAACATCCACTGCACAGCTTGCCAGTACATACCAAACGTACAACTTGCGAGAGCAGGCGGGAGCGCCGCAAGTCACAGACTCTATATCGTCGTATGTTTTTGCTCACAGTGTTTCCAATGATGAAACGTCCTTGAAGGTGTCGGCAGACAGCATCGCGAGGACGTTTTGAGCGAGGTTCCTGAACCGAGGGGGGCAGGGGGCAATACAACGGCCGAGAGCGATACGATGTCTGGCGGAGCTTGATATCCGGTCTAGCAGTCTATGCCGCCTTATGTAGCTTCAAGTGCACAACAGGTCCAAACATTCGCAACCCGACCACGCAAATTCCGGGACCTGACGTACAAATGCATCAGAGTCTTCAGAACATACAGAATACCGAAAGCATGGGTCTGATAGATGAACGCTGGCTGGTTTACGTACTGGTCGGTCGGTGAAAGACGTGATTTTGACCGCGCACTGCGGCGTTTTGCAGACAAAGGTAGTCGCGTATGTGCGGCGTGCAATCGGCCCATTCCTTTTGCGATACGAACCTTTACAGCAGCGAGAGGATTTTTTCGTCGTACGCCCACGCCCCCCCCCCCCATCGTACAGAACGAGGACACATACGCTAAGATGCCACCAACACCAAGGTGGGTTCGTGTTGCACCAGGAGCCTGTATGTGGAGATCTCGAAGCCGGCGTAACAAGGTGTCACCCCCCCCCCCCCCCGCCCGCCCAAAAAAACAAAAAAGCCCGGCGTACATACATAAACACTACATTGCCAGATGGGAGTTCCTAAGAAACGTGAGGCCTGAAAATGTGCGGCAATCTCGCTGGGTACACAACATTGCCAGGTGGGAACTCCTGAAGAAACGAGAGGAATTATATTATACGGAATTCGAGCGGGATTGCCTTCGGTAGTAGACGTACGCCGTTTTAGAAGCAGTGTTGGCGAGACAATGAGTCCTGTCGCCTAGCGTGCTTGCAGGTACTTAGCAACTTCTGCCTAGTCAGGGCGGACTCACAGTTCGCGAAGAGACGTCAAACCCTCGAAGACACCAGGAGGCAAGGACTCAATGTCATTCCCTCTCAGGTTTCTACCAGGGTCGATCACCACGTTGGCGGCAGGCGGCGACCGAGGGGACAGCAGTGGACGAAGGATGCGGTACGTTGGTGTGAAGATCCAGGCATGCCTCAGCGTTTGGTATGCGATAGCTCCTACTTGGTACCTGGTATATATTCTTGCGTGTCTAGGATTATCTGCTAACCGTGCCTGCACTCGTCGCTCTATTTCACAAAGGCGTCGAGCGCGCTCAAAAGCACCATCCGTACAACGGAAAGAAACGGGTACTACAGTAACGCCTCCTGGCGACAAGAGCATTCATGACCGCGTGAACCGACTTGCTACAACTGTGAACACGACCATCGTCGTCTGCAGTTCTGCTGCAGCTACGTACGATAACAAATCTGACGTAGAACGCGCGCCGATAAACAGGTGTAGGACTGAAAGGCATTGCTTCGCTCACAGTTCAATCAAAGAGGTGGCTCCCTCGAAGTCCCCGGCCTCTGGCTTAATATCATTGAAGACCAGGTCCCTGTATCGTCGAGGCGAGGTTGGCGATAAGCGAGGAGGGCAGGGTGAACGTGTTGCGCTCATCGCGATATAGCGGACTCGAGTCTAGGCTCCAGTTCGCCCTGTATCCATATGCGAAGTCTCCTACTGTATTCTACGATTTACGCCGAACAATCACCACGATCCCTGCACGTGAAGGTCACGGGCGGCGAAGATTTCCGCAAAGGAAACCGCAAAGAACGCCTGGTGGAATTCACGGCTGTCACTAGGTAATACAATATGCTAGCGCGGATTTTGTGTCGAACAATGTTCGGCGGTTTCCGCACTTCGGAATCGTGGGCCGCGTTTCGAATGCTCTTGCAATGTTCTTGCCAGATGAGCATGCGGCGAAGCCGCGTTTCTCCCCAGTTTTGGGGCTGTTTTGGTTCCGATCAGGGTTGAGGTTAAGACGAGGGTTGGGATTGAGGGTTGGGTTGGGCCTACGCATGTACCTGGATCTCACCAGGAACTGATTCTAGCCCCGTAAATAAAGGCAATACACGAACAGTCTGCCCCCCAATCGATACGCGCTAAGATATTGACATAGTAGCCACCTTTTACGTTTGCAACCAAAGAGTGCTCACAGAGTCTGCAGGGACGGGAAGTCGTCGAATAGGTTGGCAGGCAGCTCGGAGAGTTCGTTAGATTCAAGCTTCCTGGGTGGCACCAATGTGGGGGGGGGGGGGAAGAGAGACGGGACAAAACGGTTGGTTTGCGAACGGCACACGGACACCACCTTACAAGCGCATACCGCAGACCCTCCCCTCGACAGCATTAGGATGCCAGGAACCACATAACTGAATCGAGGTAACCGCATGTTTCTGCCTTCGTTCTCGCCACCGTGTACTGCAGGAAAGGAATGCATCAACCACAACCCCTGGTTCTACACTAACTCGTGATAGGAATAACGCACCATCAACACATAAACAGGATGCCAACTTTTACTAACCAACGTTATTCTCCTGATCTGTGTCACATGTTGAGATATGGGGCATGCTTGATGTATACTGTTCTGATGAAAACTGAAAACTGTGAGAGTCGAACAATCTCTCTGACGGAAGAATGTGACGCATCGACCTTGGCCATTGTTGTGTGGGATATACTACACGACTGGCACTGGGGGGTGGTTCCTTGCGCTCAGGAATGTAGTTCCTGCCGTGAGCGTTCAGTCCTCCCAGGCACGTAGATGTACGTATCTGGGTATGCGCGTTAGAGCGGTGCTTGGCGCATTGGCGTTAGAGTGGTTTTTGGCGCCTTGTGTTCACTCCTTGCCCGAGCAGGGGAGGCGTTCTACGATAGAGGTTCACCCTAAATTTCCTGAGGCTCCTCACTTCAGGAGCTCCATACCTCACCCGAAAACTGACTTCAGCATATATCAAACTGCATCGCGGCGAATAATCCCGTCTGGCCCAAGTCTACCAAACGTATATTTTCGAAATCAAGATTGACATTCCCACGATTTGGGGGGAAGGAACCCCGCCTGTCAGAAACAAAAAAAATAGCGAAAATGTGCTACCTGTATCGTAGAATGGGCCAAGGGCTACGTACAAAACGTATTTTCCTGTGCTATAATCAAAGTCTACGTACTTGGTGATGTAGAGCACAGCACTCGAAGAAATCGGCTGGCAACGCATCACCATCGTTGGAGCACCACGAGTAAATCACAACAATACCCAAGACACACCCCGTACGCGCGTCCACATATAATGTCGTACACCCGCGCCCTTGGGAGTGCGTATCATATGGCACGGCGTGTGGGTAACCAAGTACCTGAGATGGAAGTCCCCGCGAGTACAAGCTGGCATACATTCCAAAACACTAAAACGTGGTATCGGTATTCCGTTTAGCTGCTTGTTAAGGAATATGGTTGCTGTACTCACAACTCAATGAGAGATCCGTCTATGCCAGCAAAGGTGCCTGCAGGAAGAGTGCCCAAGTCGTTGAGGCCGAGGTCCCTGTGTCAACCATGGCGATGGGGAACACGAAGACGGCAGGTAGCGGCGACAGTATGCGTGTGCGATATTTACACAATGTTCAACACAAGAAGGCGGTGGGCCGGTTGTTGGACAGTGCCGTCATCCCCATGGTCTACTGAATGTCGAGAAGGGAACCCCTGCTAATCCCTGCCCATCTCGCTTCTTCTCGTGGATCGGGAGAATGGACGAACGAAACGATTAAATGGCGGCATCCAACAATGTTCAAGACGGCCGTACGCCAGCCGAGCTTTGACGATGCCACTACTGTGCTTAACTGGGAAGGTTCAATGTAGCCACTCACAATGATTCCAGCGCCGGTGTGCCTTGGAAGGTCCCTTCGTCCAGGGTGGTCAACTCGTTGCTGTTCAGCGACCTATTTTACAAGGAGTGATGGGGGTCCAAACCAAGCGATGGCATTTCTGTCAGATCCTCGCAAGATGAAATCTCGAGAAATGTCAACAGCTGATTGATTAGTTCACCAAATTTCTACCGCTACCTGTATGTATACCCCATACAGCACATCTGGCACGGCAGCAGCGACTGTGCCATGCCATACATGCGCAGAACATGCGGTTCCCTAGACAATGCTGGGGTCACCCGTCCAGCACAAGCCCCGCTTAAACAACTGTCGTCGGGGGGGGCTTCTACGACGACAAGCTACGAAAACGTCCGATGCATGTTCTCGCAGGTGAACGTCGGACCGAACGCCGCACCACATACGTCACCCCTCTGTAGTCCGGTTCCGACAGTGAACAGTATCTACGACGCAACCATTGGATTCAAGGTGATGCCTGTGGAAGACAACCGCTCGCACCCGCCGCAACTAGTACCGATATGTTGCCGGTTGTCCAAGGCGCATCCGGGTTGCACGTAAAACCCTCTCTTGGCGAAGCACGGCTAAAGCTTATCTCTTCTACGGCGTGCGCATAGCTCCACCAGTGCAGGTTCATGACAGGCCATTATCTCGTACTATTACAGGGGACCACAGTTAATAGGACCTATGGTGTACACAAAAAAAAAAATATACTTAACAATTTATACAAATAATATTTTGTCCTATTAACTATGTTCCCCCGTAATTGATCAAACATCCATGCTTGTGTTGAATTACCCTGGTACATTTCAAGGGCACTCACAACGATGTCAGGGACGTCAAACCATCCAGGAGGCCGGTTGGCAGAACGGTCATCCCAGTTCTCGCAAGGATCCTGTTTCGAAGACGCGTTGCACGAGGTGACGAACAGTCGCCCCCCCCCCCCCCCCCCAAAAAAAAAAAAAGGGAAGTTGTTTATATGCACTTTCGAGACGCTGCAAGAGTGGATTGGCCAATACCTATTTGCGACGATATGCGGGTAGTGGGTCGCTTCCATCGTGATAAAATACTGAGAAAAACTCGTGGAATAGAGAGCTTTCAACGAGACCAAAGCACGGTACCGACGTTTACAGCTTCGAAGCCCTCACTAACATTGTAAAGGCTATACCACACGATACCACGGCTGAGTGTTTACTGGGAGGAAGCCGGTTGCAACGTGCCCAAATCGCGTCTCGTCACCCTGCAGAAGGAGCCGCCAAGCCGACTTCGAAAGCAGGGCTCAATGGTGGGGCATTATCCTGCAAATGGTAATGCTCGCCTGCTCGCGGATGGTGAGGGCATAGGTCGCGTGCCCGTACGCCTGTTGCCGTTTAGCGATTTGCTTGATTTTGTCTACTGCTCAACTCCCATTCCACCATGCAGGGCCCACTTACAACGTTCGTAGAGCCGACAAACCGTCAAAAACGTCGGCTGGGAAGGTGATGAAACGGTTGAAGGTCATATCCCTGACCGGTTACAAATGCAAGGGACGACCGGAAGGCACCAAGCGGAGGGGGAGGAGGTAGTGGTGTTTTCATTTCGCCGCAGAGGTGGATGTGACCTCACCATCCGATGCCGAAATATGCGACAATATGTGTTGGTCGCTTTTATTCTGCTGCATACGGTAAATTCCGGGCGTAGCCAGACAGGGGTAAGAGTCAATAACAACGTATTATTCGACACGGCGCTTCCGGACACGTGTGATGGGCGACGAACTCAAAACCCTTTGACAGTATGATGTACCGGATACGTGACAAGGCCGGTATAACGGTGGGGGGCAGTAGGAAAACCCGTGTATCACGTACATAGCGCAGTGGTACTCCGTTGGCTTGCGAACATGACGCACGTTGGCGTACACAAAACGTTTCGGGATCGGCCGTGCAGGAGAAGGCGGGACGTCGCTTCGTACGTGGCATTCTGGCTTGCTACATGCACACAATCAGCTATGTCAGCGTTGCAGTAGTATATATATATATATATATATATATATATATATTCCGGGTACTTGCTGTTCGCTATTTGTGTATCCAGAGCAGTGCCCAGCTGTCGTCATCTCACACGTCACTCACAGTTCGAGGAGCGATGGCACATCGTTGAAGATGTCGCTTGGCAAGGTGGTGAAATCGTTGCCCGAAAGATCCCTGATTAGCCGTTGAGCACGACGCGGCAAACCGACGATAGCGAAAGCAAGCTCTTAATCGTGCGGTGGAGTTGTACGCCGACAGCTTGGATAGAAACCCGCAGTGTGCGATAACGTCCCCCAAACACTAGCTGTAATATGTATATCAAGGTGCTACTCTACGAACGTAGCACGGAGCTGAATGTGACGAGGAACATGACTCCACTGTTCCTTCGTTCTGCGAAACATCTGCTGATTGCGTAAGAGGAAAGACTGCAAATGTGAGCTGCGCAAACACCGCGGGACATGACTTTACTCGGCACTCGTATCAACCTTGCTGCGTGCGATACGTGCTAGTGTGCTAGACATGTCGGTGAAAAGATAAGACAGTGGTTGCTGTTACAACCACTGGTCAACATGCGATATCGCGATGGCTCACTCACAGCTCGAGTAAAGACTCCAACCCCTCGAAGACACCTGACGGCAGGGTCTCGGCGTCGATAGCGCGCAGGCTCCTTTTGCGGTTGATGAAGTTGTTGGCCACGGAACGAAAGAGATGGGCGAAGTAATAAGAGTCGGTGCATTGCACCAGTCGCGCTGAAACTTTGCCGCGACCGGGTTTGGTGGAATAATCACTAGAAGCGTGCGCCTGGGTCTTTATTCTACCCGCTGTTTATCGCGAACCCTTACAGCACACATTTAATTGTCTTCGTCACTACCACTCCGGAGCGCGCTCCAATACCTACATTTACTCGTGCGTCGACCGAAACGTTCACTGATCCTTGACTGCTGCAGGTTTCCCATCTAAGTGGCGAGCATACCGTCAACCGGCTAAAGCCTCTGAATTGCCCGGTACTCTCGACTCCGCGAAAACCCGGTCGGAACTACACCTACAGCAGTACCCGAGACCTACAAGATGGAGCTAAAGCCCCATAACGTTTTCAGCATTCAACTGGGTGGATTCTATAGTAGTATGCACCGTACTTACAACACCTCCAATGATTTCTCATCCGTGAAGTCGCCAGCGGCCAGCAACGTCAAGGGATTTTGTTCAAGGCTCCTGGTTTGTCATGGGAAGGGAAACAAACAAAACGCCATGGCAGATATCGTCGAGAGCTAGCAGGATACGTTTTGGGACACGCTTAGGCGACCACGCCGTTTACTCTCTCGCACCCCAAGCAGGATTTCGAAGACGTGTGTGGCGCAACCCGACCAACATTTCTGCGCTTAGTCGTAAAACGATCACAGCAATAGAAGAAGCGTCGTACTAAAGGGTAGCTGCTCACTTGAGGAGCTCAGCCGAAAAGTGCAAGGCCTACCGCAGGATGGGTCAGATGTCCTTGGGATGTAACCGCCCACAGCGGCGCATGCTTAATCGACTACTCTGCTGTACAGTAAATTCCGTGTACTCGATATCAATTTGCACTTCACTCATCGGGATGCACGCGCGGTGAACAGGACGTGCCCGTAAAAGGCGGCGTTCGAACACGATGCTTCTAAACTAGATACACGAGTCTGGCCCTTGATACTCGGCAATATGTGCAAACGTGGGTCACGTGCACCGCCAAGCAGATAGTTCTAACATCGGTCAAAGAGCCATCACGGCAACAGTGCCGCCAACGAGAACCCACACATCCCGCGAGACAAAGACCGTTTCCTATTCAAGCAACAACCTGGTATGACGGCTACACCGATCGGAAACCCTACTTCGCCCCATCATCTCTCCAAATTAGCGCGTGCATTAACGTGGAATAGAAAATTGGCACGATCAACTTTCCAGAGAGAGCGGACCATCGCGTTAGGCCCTTTTCACGTACCGTTAGGCTGTTGATGTCTTACAAAACAGATACCTATAGCGACTGCCCGACTACTACAGTGCAGTATAGGGCTCACTCACAATTCACGTAGATTCGGCAAGCCCTCGAAGGCACCAGACGGCAAGGTCTCGATGTCGTTCCAGGAGAGGTCCCTATGAGAGCAAATCACCATGTCGGCGGCAGGAGCCAGCGGAACGGCAATGGTTACTAGGGTGTCGCGCAGGCATCTCCGGCGAATTGATAGAGAGGGGCTATAGGCCAAACATATCGGACCTAAAGCATGGGTAATGAGACTAAGGATAGGATGAGATATCGGGCAAGGTCGCCTTGTTTCCAGAATGGGACACGCAACTGCGCACAGATATGCCGGTTAGTAGGTTGGCCCCGACATGGGCTAACATCTACGAGAGCCCATCTGGAACAGGTTTTGTAGTGGCGTCACTAGCAATGGACAGCGGAACGTTTAGACAAGCCGCCGTATTTTGTCCAGAGCTAACGTACAAAGCGTAGAATCTGCCCTCCGTCAAATAATTATCCGGGGGGAAATACCTGAATGTACCTGAAATCCGGCACGACAGCATTTTTTACGTGCGTCAACTTTGTAAGCTCAAGCAATACGACTACCCGCCGTCGTGTGTTAGGTCTATGACACCTGCTGCGAGAACCGCCGCAAGATAAGATCGTATTTCTCACAGTGTGTCCAAAGCGGTAGCACCCTTGAAGTTGCCGGCCACCAGGGTTAGGTCGTTGGATTCGAGATCCCTGTGTGTCGACGTTGTGGTGGAGAGAAAGAAACGTGGCATTAATAGGGCAATGGGACACGCGATTCGTGGCTACTCTAGGACACCCCCTGGGCTTTGCTGTCCGTGTACTACGGTAGGTAATATTCTCAACCGCAACATTTTAGACGTCGCGCATACCTACTACTGCCACCGGAGGCGTGCCGTTCGTAAATCAAAACCGGTGTGACGGGCGCCTACTTGCTATATATATAAATATATATATATATACATGTTCACCGACAGACGGGACTGATTCAGCCGTAGTCACGAGTGATAGATCAGCCGAGTAGCTCATACGTCGAGTACGTCTCCTTCGCGAACCGTCTGCCGCCAGACAGGCACACCTTGACAAGACGAACCACAAGGATCGGCGTCGTCGGCACACGAGCGATCGGCGTTCAAGCAAGACAAATATGTACGGATGTCATACCTTGGGAGTCGCACACAAAATAATTCAACGAGTTCAGCAAGACGAGCGCTCGGCTTCACCCTTACTCACAAGGCCGTTAGAGCTCCGAACCCGTCGAAGAAATCAAGCGGTAGGGTCGTGAGGTCGTTAAAGCGAAGGTTCCTGGGGAAGCGCAACGAACCGATAAGACGGGGTCATTCCAACGCGCACAAGAGGCATTCGCGTTTTTCTCGTGCCAATAATATGTGTGTGCATTCCAAAAATTCGATTCGTTACAGAACACATTTGGTAGAGTAGATCCGGCATGATGGCCCGTCGGCACTATCCCCACCGCACGTCCACCCAAAACGTGACGCGTGATCAACAACCGCTGTGGGGTGAGACACCCGACGTCTCGTGCTTGCTCAGACTTAGCATCTATACGGCAGTGGCGTCGGTCTATGGTTTTGTCAACCCATTCCATACTCCTCGTACTGTAGCCCTAAGCATGACAACGTAAAGACGTATGGCCAAACCTCGAAACGTATCGTGACAGCTACGATCAAGCACACGACATCATATTCTGCCGTTCCTCAGAGAAGCCCTAAAGTCCAACCAAATGAACACGCAACCGACATTCTTAATAACTCCGCCACTTCGGTAGTTGTGGAATGGGTATTTTTACGAGTATAGCATGAGACGCAATGTATAAGCCAAAACCAAACATGTCCTGGCCTTCTCTTTTCCGACATCCCAACATCGACAGGCATGTCGGACGGAGAGCTTGCAACAAACTAATCAGCGCGCGGGCAGTCTCAAGCCGACAAACGGGCCCGCGACGGCAACTCTTCCCCCCGAGATGGGGGTAACTCACAGGTCCTCGATGTTGCCCCGTCCTACGTTGTCTAGACAAGTCGCAAGTTCCCCCGCATCTTCGTCCGCGATGTCGCAACTCCCCAAGTCCCTTCAACCGAAACACAGCACGCGGGTTGGCAGTTCCCCACGTCAGAGGGCACCATGGCGAGCTACCAACAGCAAACAAGAACACGGTTAGTTCGTCTCCAAAAAATTGCTTTGCTGCCTACGAGATTCAACGCCACCTTGGTGCAAAGTAGGACCTGGCTTTGGGACTATAGACAAAGTACGAGTACGCCAAATAATAGCATAACGCAAGCGCCTGTGTGGTACATACGTTAATACTCGTGGCAGGTCTACACTGAACCGTAGGTCCCACGGCATGACGCCACACCAAGTGCATGCTGCACTCTAGTGGTTCACACGGAGCGTTCTCACGGTTTGCACGGAGCTTGGTTCGTAAGGGCCGGTCTTATCGAGGGCAAATAAACGAAAAACAAACGAAATAAAACGAACAGACTTTCGTTTTTCGCAAAACACAGCAGGTTGAGTCCTAACGAGGGCAAAAAAAACGAAAAAAAAACGAAACAAAATTAAAAAGCCGAGTCGATTTTCTACGCGGTGCAATTTTTCGGAATGACTCAACCGCCACAGCACGTGGTTCCCGGCGATAGCGCTCGACAGCGACGGTGGATAGACACAACTCGCACACGTAAGGCACCCTCCACAGCAGGCGGTTCTCGTGGTCCAACCCGCTCCCTACGGAGTGCTCTAGAACTTGTGTATCGGCCATCGCTGTTCGATGGCAGACGTTTGAATGTTGAGTGGGACTCATGTCCAAAAATATACCGCCACAGCCACTTCCTGATCCCCCGGTTTCTTACGAGGGCACCCCGTGGTGATTCCCTACCCATATGTGCTCGCGCCGTCAGCAGACAAGCCGCGTAGCAGCCACATGCACTACCTCGGTCATCGTGCGCTTGCCAACCGGTCGTAAAAACTTTATCGGAACTTCATCCCAACGCGTCGAGCTCCTCCTATGTTCCTCTTCGACCCTGGGTATCCCATATTTCGTTTATTTGGCACCCATTTTTCGTTTTGAGGACTTAAAAAAAACGAAATGTGAAAACGGAGGTATCGGGATCTCTACTTCTAATTATTACAATTTGACCAGTAAAACTCAAGTATTCTTTAGTTCTGTTTTTTGTTTTGTCATTTCGTTTTTTTTTCGTTTATTTTGCCCTCGATAAGACCGGCCCTAACCACTTTCTAGAACAAACTGGGCCTGGGGGAAAATAAGACGTGCGAGGAGCTGTTCACAACTTACGTTCCACCCGTCGAAGACTTCAAAAATCGCAGATATAACCTGATTGGACAACCCATGCCGATAATGATACGCTGTAATGATTTTCCAAGCTGAAACAGTGTCCTGAGCATTTCCCCCTAGAGAACGGGTAGGTTTTACTAGAACACGCCTTCCACGACAAGACGTTTGCTTGCCCTCTACCTCCTCAACTTACAGCGACGTAGCTCCAGCGGTGCACCGGTCATCCGTAAAGCATCGGGTGTCCCCTGAAGCAGAGCGAGGAGACAGGAAAAAAATGCAAAAAGTGAACTAGACACAGGCATTCAAGAGGGTCGCCGAGTACAGAGGCGGCTTTTGCGGCTACCCAACAGAGGGGTGTTTCATACGTCGATCGGGCTAGCATGCGAGAGTTATGAGTCATCCAAGGATATTGAGGATAAACTCAAGGCTAACTCATTGTGTCCAGGGCGTACAGTACAACCACAGAAAGGGCCTGAGCGTACGACGACGGCCGTTCACTTAACACTATCACAGGGGGCCAAAGTAAATAGGACCAAATATTGTTGGTAAAAATAGGGAAATATATGGGTGTTTTGTGCTTTTACCGTAAATCATATCTACCATGCTCTCCCCCCTTAATGGTAACGGGCGATTTTCGCGGCCAATGCCATTGCCAATCGCAGGTTACGCGATGCCGCAAGACTGGTGATACGGCTACCCCAATATCGCCTACCCACGGTTAGGCAGGCTACTCGGACATGTGGTTCGGTACCTCGCTCATTGTTGGACTCGCGTAGCATGCAATCCTTTGGCGGCGCGTGTCGCGAAACCAAAAGGCACTAAAAGCCGCTGAAGCCTGCAAAGGAATAGAGTGGTACAGCCGTAGTCACGCGCCCGAGTGGCTCTGAGTGTGGCTGAAGACCTAAAGCCAAGGCGAGGTCAGCGCATCATGTCACTCACCTCTCGTGGCCACGGCCAGAAGGAGAGGTGCCAACGCCCGGGCGAAGAGCATGGTGCGAGTTGCGACCTTCGCGACGATTTTTTAAGGAACAGAGAGGAGGACAGCACAAAAAGAAAACGTTGGTCCGCATGCTTTGCCGAGCCTCGGGGTGCCGTCAGCTTCACATGCCCGGCTATGGATATGGACGATGGTGATGGTATACCTCGTACCCTGTTGCATACTTCGACTTAGGGCAGGAGTTGGCCTAACACACAGAAATGATAATGGGTTGGTAGCATTACACAGATCGTACCGCCACGAAACTAAGCGAGCCTCGGGCCCCTACCGGTCCAGGACTGGTTATTTCTCGTGGGCCCCTGCATAAAGAAAAGCCGTGTGTGGTGTCCGTCGAATCAATCTCAACCGTAGAATCAGAGGCAACAGAGTGGACCCATAGGGCGCCAAGAAGCAAGCGAATCATAAATGCTGCTGCTATCGAGATGGGCAAAACAACACACACAGCCGGTATGATAGGCGGTACGTCGGGATTCCTCAGCAGGGAAACGGGAGTGACGACAGACACTTCTCGTATTATTCATATTATTTAGTTATTTTTTCTTAGAAATCCGCTTCGATCTGTTTCTTTTGCTTTCTGTTTTGTTGTTGTTTCACTTGTTTGTTTCATTTTGCGGTCTCTCTTCCGTAAAATGTGTGTGTCGTACCCGTCGCATCTATTTTTACCAACAATATTTGGTCCTATTTACTATGGCCCTCCGTAACAGACTAAAAATGTTACGTAACAAACGCTACTCGAATTTAAGGCTAGGAAACTAGAGTTCCACCTCGTTCGGCTTCAATATTACACCCGTACGCATTGAGAATCTTGAGTAACAAGCCTCTTCTTGCGCATGCATACGTGCAAACTTTGAGGAGCTTTAACATATTGGGAGAAGGGATCTTTAGGTTGGTTGGCTGTTCAGGTGTTTTTGTTCCTGTTGGGATCACAAGGTACGGGCGAAGACCCAACCCGAGCACCTTACTCTAACCCTAACCCTAACCCTGACCCTAAACCGCATCCAAAACCAAATTTTGCCGCCTCCAAAATGTCCGGCCTAGACGGGCTAAATATTGTTGCTCTGAAACCGGCGAAACCATGCACGAAAACGATGAAATCCATAATTCAGAGCAGGGGGGGGTCGTATTGATGGTGTGTATATCTGCCAAGTGAATTTGTTGGAGAAGCACTGCTTGTAGACTAACGTCTGATGATGATACGTGCATGCTGTATATACGAAAAGCAGACAGACACGCAAGGGTACACGAAAAAAGAAAAAAGACACCCAACTTTAATTTTCGCGTCCCAAGACACGTGGGGGCGGGGAGGGGGCTACAGAATCAAGTTCGAAACAAAAAAAAACGCTTTCTACGATAATAGAGGTAGCCCATTTCCGCCAAAATGATTTTTTAAAGACGGGGCTCCTCAACGTCAAATCGTGGAATGCCAATCTTGTTTGGAAAAGTGACGTTTTTGGACACATGGGCCATGAGATTATTCATCGGGATGATATTAGATTTTGCTCAAGTCAGTGTTCGGGTGAGGTATTGAGCTCTTCAAGTGAGGAGCCTGAGAAAAATTACGGTGAACCTATCTCCCTCAAAACCTCAAAAAAACTGGAAAAAAAATACCAGGGACGAAAGCTGTTTTTGCTAGTTTTTGCTGTTTATTGCGCCCGCTTGGAACACGAGGGGAGTACCATCCCGTGTCGAGCGATGAAAAAAGCTGCGGCGCGTCATTAATTTATTTTTTCGCGTTTATATGTACCCGGTATACGCTTGCTTCGAAGTTCGCACTTTACATGTATGTACGAGTATCGTGGTATATATATATATATTAATTATATAAACACTGCTCGGTCGCCCCGGTGGTTCAAGTGGGCAACCTCGAATTCTACTAGTTTGAGTCCGGGGTTCGAGCCCCAGGTGGGTCGGACTTTGACTTTATTTGCAAAAATATAAAAGGATTCAATTGTTGAGAGCGCCTTGCAGCGAGGGTAGGCACAATTCGATGCGAGTCGACGAGGGATGAAAACGCTAAAATCTTCTCGCGATAAACATGAAGGCACGTACCGTAGCGGGAATGAGGGGAGAGGAGCCTGCTATATGACCCCGGATCTGAGTTACGAGTTGGAAAGAGAGAGAGAAGAAGACGTGCGAAGATAATGAATGGGATGAGAAAAAAAAGAAAAAAAAAAGCGTGATGCCCAATTTATAACTTCATCATAGTATTGCCTTTATAACCAACTTGTTTAAAATACGTGTGTGTGTTCTTCATATTATTAACCGTTCTTTCTACCCGTCGACATCCAGCACAACCAGCGTCCGTGCCGATTCTTCAATCCTAGAAGAGATACATGATATGAGGTCACAAAGCTACGCCACATAGATACTACGTTGCCACGAAAGCAGTAAGCACTGCAGTGGGCGATGCAATGCCATGTCATCATACTAGTGATACGACAGGCACGACATCCACAATCTATGAGATAGGGAAACGAAAAAAAACAATCAAAGAGAAAACAAAACCAAAGTAGACAAATCGAAAGAGAAAAAGAAGAACAAAAATGAAAGCAAAAACTAGGAGAAACAATCTGTCGTGCCCCCCCCCCCGCAGGCGAGGTGGCCAACACTTGAAAAAGAATGAGCTGGGAAAAAGAAAAAAATTACAAAAATACCACTGCTTGTAAACAGAGTAAGACAAAGTACCAAGGAAAAAAATATAAATAAATATAACAAAAGGAAAAAAACAAAATAACAAAGGGAAATAGCAGGCAGACCGAAGCCCAAAGCACCCTCCAGGTGGCGGCAGCAGTTTGTGGTAGGTACTAGTACTACAGCCAGGTTCCCCCTGCTAATCCGCCTGGTGCCTTGCTACCCAGACTGCCATTTCCGCCCTGCGTTCGTCAACTATGCCCAGCCCCTTGGCGTCAGACAATACGAAACGAGCAGAGCGGGTTTGTCATCCAACTACGCCACACGACTCCTTCAGTAGGTCTTATCAATCAGAAACAGGAAGAGAAAAAAAAAACATGTAAATCACGGAGAATCAGCGCAAGAAAGAACAAAAAGAGAAGGCAAGGGAAGACCACGTTCGAACCAGCTGCCCCAGTTGGCGGCACTAGTAGTATGGTCATGTTCTACTTCCTAGTCGGCCTGGTGCCTTGCTACCCTGTCTGCCATCTCCTTCCTACTTTCGTCTACCGCCGTTCCCCTTCTACCCCTCCTGTTCCCCCCCCTCTCCGCATTCCCTCGGTCGGGCTTTCTGCCACTTCTCCTATTGCCCCCTCCACCCCCATTCCCTTGGACACCATCCACGGCGGATGCGCGGCGCTGCCTACTCATTTCAGCCTCAGCCTCGTGCCACCTCACCATGAACCGTTCGGCTGCTTCAAGGATCCCCCGGTACCACTTCCCCGCCTGTTTGGCTGCAGTGGACCACAATGCGGTCTCAACTCCAAACACCAAGGGGGCAACTTCCGTTGACCCTTCGGTGGCTCGGAACTCCCTATGGTCATGGACTATGCATCTATCCAAGTCTTACACTGTCCGCCTGGTCTCGGTTCTCCCCACCAGCTATCGCCCCGAACATTACCCGACTGGGTAATCACTCCTTGCTTTGCCGTGCCACGCCCCCCGCAAAGAAGAGCCGCCGTTTATATATCACGTACTTGAACGCCAACTTTTGTAAGCTCCCTTTCTGCAAAAACGTAAAAATATCCGTACACATATCTCTCACATACTCCGAAATCACAACGTGTATTCCAGAGTTCAATACACCCCGAAATACTCGGAGTACAGCAGTATTTCAGAGTATCGAACCCCAAAATACTCGGAGTACAAGCAGTATTGAGAGTGATCATACATACCCGAAATACTCCGAGTACGAGCAGTATCCCGGAGTATTGATCCCTGAAATACTCCGAGTACACGAAGTACCTGGAGTAATTTATCTCCGATACTCGTTACTTTACTCCAAGGTACTCGGAGCGTCTGTCTGCACCTTTCCATGTTGATATTTTACCAGTCAGTGCGTTTTACGAGTATCGTCTGGCCTTTCCTCAGGACGACCCAATCGGGCACACTCTTCTGTCGATGACTGCGATAACTACAGTACAGCCGTTCTTCGTGCAGATACGTCCCGTACGGCATTTACATTTCCCGTCACCACTGCTGCTGCTGCCGTCTCCATTATCGTCGCGTTTGTGAATAAGTAAGCTCGACATCGTTTTCATTTCATTATCCTCCCAGTCCCAGCACGGTCCTCTGACCTCTGCTCTGACACCTCGATTTAACAAACCTCATCCTCTCGATTAAAGTGATCATATTGACGACCGTTCATTCGGATATTTCGGCGTCCGGTCCTGCGGGCACTCCTTGAACTCGTGGCATTTCCATATTTAGTACTACTCACACTCGCGCTTACTCGCAACAATCAGGCAGTATTTTGAGGGTTGAAGTTGAGTACTGCATACACTCCCAGTCACTCGCAAAGTTGAGGCCGCAAGCACCCCATTAATACTAGTCTCAGCATTCTGAGTGCGAAATTTGATCGATATGGAAACAGTCGACACTCCGAGAGTGCTCCCGCTGCTGTGCGTTTATCGTATTACCCGCAGATTGTATTGCATCGTACTGCTGCAACCAACCATTAAATAAAGTTGCAGTGTGAGATTTCAGAGAGGGAGCAAGCACATCAAATAAATATTGCACATATTTCATAATTTTATAACGCTTATGAGGTCCTACATAAGAGTGACTTACAAAGTGCTTTTCATCAATAATGTAAAGCACGGGGCCACAACTAATGTCCATTCTATGTAGTATTGGCTCACCAATATTATAGCTCCTGGGTAGGCACAATTCGATGCGAGTCGACGAGGGAAGAAAAGGCTGAAATCTTCTCGCGATAAAAAATGAAGGCACGTACCGTAGCGGGAAGGGGGGAGAAGAGCCTGCTGTGTGACCCCGGATCTGAGTTACGAGTTGGAAGGAGAGAGAGAAGAAGATGTGCGAAGATAATAAATGGGATGGAAAAAAAAAAAAAAAAAAAAAAAAAATCTACAGGAATCTGGCCCGACCGCCGTGGGGGCGGGAGAGCCTTACATTCCCTATTAATAGTACACTATATGGACGAAATAAACTCGAATGTCCGACCCACCATGTATGTGGGGTTGAAATCTCAGAACCAGTCCAGCTCTTTTAGCAGCATTTATTTGTGGGTGCTACTATTACGGGGGGCCATAGTTAATAGGACCAAATATTGATAGCAATAATAGGTGAAAGTATATAGGTTTTGTGTGTACCGTAGGTCCTATTTACCATGCATGATGGTCCGGCTATGATACACACCGTATGAGCAAGGTGGGGAGGAAATTTCGGAATTTCCGAAATTCGGGGGTCGCTTTAATTTATTGAAATTTCAATCAATTGAAGTTTGTGTAGAGCGCACCCATTCACAGACAAAAAATCTACGAGCCCACTGCTGCACCAGATTTCCGGTGTATTTTTACAAGCGAAGAACTATAAATATGTAAGTACTCTCACTTGCTGTACAGACAAGCAAGTATTTAGGTGTCCTGTACAACTCTACCTAAGGCAGTACTGCTGTACATATATACTGAAAAGAACAGGGTAACGCAGCACTTGGTGCAGTACGGGGTGGTACTCTTGCCTGGTACAGTGTATAGTTTTGTCCTAATACCTGGCAAAATAACTGCAGCATGTCGTTGTCGTTTTCTCTTTTCCCTCGAGATGTTCGCTGGAAGGAAGCGATCGGACGTCCCCCCAAACAAAAGAAGCGATGCTACGAGTATTATACTCTAATATTAATATAATAGAAGTCAGCGATACACAACACCTTTTTATGGTTGATCACCCACCGGGCAGCCAGACAGAGCCAGTAGGGCAGGAGGAGAAGAAGCCGGTCTTTATCCTGATGATGAGTGGGTGGGTTTGCTTCTTTTCCGCACGAGGACCAGTCAGCTTGGAGACGCGGTTAGTTCAGCTGTGACCACCTACAACAGCAGTGGCGGTATACGAAAGGTGGACTGATGATGCTGTTTGTAGAGTAAATTTTGCGCCAAGCTTCTTTCTCCTCCCAAAAGCAGATTGTGTGATGATGGGCATTGGGCGGCATGCGGTGGTACCGCTATTATTTCAGAGAAAGCAAGCAGCAGGGAGAGAGAGAGTCAGAACGTCAGAACACGTCTCAGAATAGTTATTTAATGGAATTTGATACTTTTGAATTTTACCTGAAAAAGCCTGCTTGGTGATTTATTATTCCTCGGTCACCTTACGGGGCCCAACAGCCGACAGATACTCATACCTGGTAGGTATATATGTACAAGGTATGGTGGTTTGGACTGAGTGGACCGTAAGTTGATATTGTTGGGTCTAAGCGGGGTGTCCTAAGGACGTTGTTATCGTATTTAGTATTTTGGCAGTTAATCGAGCGTTAATTGTTGTTATCACATTAACCCACCCCCACAAGGCAGAAAGTCCGTAGTCATAGGACAGGCTCCAATCCATCTGTGGTTGGAGTGCAAAGGAATAACAACGTAGCTTTTCCTCCCACGGGGAGTCCCACGGGGGAACAAAACAAAAATATTACTCGTGCACATGAAAGGTTTTGCTGCTGACGGCGTCCGCACGACTGAGGCGAGTCCAGGACTTTCTGACAGCAATGAATAATGATAGCGGCTGATAGCTGATAGCGCCGTACTTACGGGAAGCGTTATAACTTGTGTAAACTGATGTTTGCATCAAGAAGACGGTAAATCCACTGCTGCTTTGCATGAAAAACCACAAAAAAATCGCGCGCAACGCCGCGAGCACACATTTCGTAGAAGAACGCAATCAATCAATGCCTTCGCGACGGAGACAGCGCGTCAAAACATCCAGAAAAAAAGAAGACTTAGTGTTTGTCACACCATAACCTACAATAAATATGTGTGTCCAAGACGCCAAAGACCCACACTCGCTCGTGAAGCTGTCACCTACTACTGAGGATAAAATATCGATCGATTGCCCAGCCCGGGGTAATTATACTTCTTATATCATAACACACTCCCAAAAAATACCCATTAATGATTATATTCCACACAGCACCATGTATGTATGTGTACCTCGGCGATGTGATTGCAACGACATCTATCTCAACTATATCCAAGAAAGCAGACGCGACAGGTAGTTGATTGCCAGTGTCCCTCAATGCTCCACGACGCCAACGCACGTCATTCCTCGGTCAAATGTTCCACGAAAAGCCAGCGCTGCTTCGAGGCCCACGATGCTCAACACGGATACATCTAAGAATTATTTGTTACCCACGCGCCAACACTGCCCCTAATGTTATAAGGATTACCCAATGGACTGGGTAATCGATCGGTATTTTGTATTTTACCCCTACAGCTAAGTTGGTAGCACCTTCATATTTATTTGACGTCGTCCAGGTCACGGGTTCGAACCTCACTTCAAACGTTTCTTTTGTAGCAACGCTTGCGCGTGCAAACCAAAAAAAACTCATCTCCATGGATCCCCAGGTAATGAAACGAAGCGGGTAGGCCAGCGTACGGACGTATACGGTTTCGACGCCCCAAAGACCCCGTCGTTCACAGGGGGGGAGAGTGTTATACGGATTACCCTGGGCTGGGTAATCGATCGATCTTTTACCCCTATAGCTCAGTAGGTAACACCTTCACACTAATCCCACGATAATAATTGTAGCCATTATACAAGTTTTGAAAGACTAACGACATGCCCCCCGAAGGGCGCACGCACGACACTCCAATATATCAATTCAACACGTCGGAGCCCTGAATCGTTCCGTAACAACTAAAAATTATTACGAACTCGAGATAAAAAAGGTATTATATTTTTAGGGTCGATCTTAACGACGACTGATTTTCAGTTTTTTCCAGTATTTTCTCGAAATTTTACTTCTTTTTTTTTTTCAGCATCACTTCATTTCACTGTCCAACCTAACTCGTACTGGTAGGAGGTTTCATCCTGAGGCCTCGGCGATCTTCTGGGCAAGCCGTGGTCACAGGTGTTGTCCCTTCTCCCCCCCGGTAAGTGCCTTTATTGTTTGTCGCGTATAGGGTTCAGCATTCCCACTGCTCGTCGATTTTCATCGAATGTAGCTAACCCACGCTCTCGGGCTTTCCGCTAATCATTTTTTTATGCTAGAAAAAGTCCCTACGAGCAGGCACTCGGTGAGACTTGAACCCACGAAATTGATCTTGATAGGCACGCGGACCACATACCGCCAAGCCGCCGGGGACGCCGAGACATAAAACCAAGAAATACCGAATTTCGGGGAAATACTGAAAAATGTTATGAGGCTTAGATTGGGTAGGCGATTGGTTAACCTTTTACCTTTATTTAGCCGACCGGACTAAGACCTTCACAAATGGCGTCGTCGGCAGGACATGGGTCGCTGGTCGTGAGTTCGAATCTCACGGCCATCATGAAATCGCTTTTTAAAGAAAAGTGAGTTTTTCCTCATGTCAAGAATCTGAAAAATGCTCCCGGATCCCCAGAAATCGGAACCGCGTGTTGGTGGCGCGTCGACCCGTAAAATCCGGTCCGTTCCAGGGGGGGAGAGTGTTATGAGGCTTTAGATTGGGTAGGCGATTGGTTAACCCTTTACCTTTAGCCCAACGGACTAGGACCTTCACAAAAAAACACTAAAAGTATTATAACCCCAAGAGCGCACGCACAGCGCTACATTTCCAACACGGCGCCAGTCTGTGTCGTGCGTTTTTCCAGCGACAGCAGTCCAGCGTTCCTACAACAGGGAATGGCGCCAGTGCCAGTACCAACCTAACAAATATGTCAGGAAACAAACATACCAAGCAAAACACGCAAAACATGCGCTGTCACTGGTCGTGCATAGATAGGGCTGAGTGCTCCACACACCAGAATCAAATATTGTGGTGTCAGTCAAAAGGGAGAGTTTTGCTACCTGGTTATCTGTCGAGTGGTGCACGTAAGTGCTGCTGTCTCCTGACGTATTTGGTGCCAACGCCAACCAGGGGGGTCAATCGTGAACGGTCGCGACAAAAACCAACCAACACCATCGAATCGATCAACGACGACGACAACGACAACGACAACGACAACAACAACAACAGCAGCAACAACAACACCACCAGCAGCAGCAGCAACAACAACAACAACAACAACAACAACTACAACAACAACAACAACAACAACAACCACAACGAACAACAACAACTACAACGAACAACAACAACAACAACTACAACAACACCGGGTTGTAACCTGATTATACCACGCTAAAACCTAACAACAGAGAGAGAGGTATTAGTTTTGTTCGGTGTTAGTCGAGGCATGTCAAGAGAAAGTTGCTGTCTGTCAAGGAGTGAAAAAGTGTTTTTTCTTGACATTGTTCGTCCCAACAGGGAAGCCATGAACGAACATATATATCATATTACAACACTACTACTTGTAGGTATTATTAGGGTCATCCTTATCGGAGAGTTTTTTTCCCATAACTTCCACATTATTTTCGCGAAATTTTTCACTCTTCCGTATTTTTTTCCTGATTTTTTTTCCCAAATATGTGAAACGAGCTTGTTTTTTTTTGCTTCTTCTGCAGAATTTCACGATTAGTGACAGAACGCCTCCATAATAAATTGATACAAATCTCCAATTATTTCCGAACTTACTTTGGAAAGATGGAAAAAACACTCTCCGATAAGAATGAGCCTTAGTATTGTGAATAACAACAACAATAACCTCAACACCAGTACTGGATGACAATATCATGAACCACCTCCCTGTTAGAACTCTCGCAATATCTCCAACTTCTGGTATTTATATACCAGGTATATATGTATGTTTTTTTGTTTTTTTTTTCTCATCCCATTCAGTATCTTCGCACATCTTCTTCCCTCTCTCCTTCCAACTCGTAACTCAGATCCGGGGTCACATACCAGGCTCTTCTACTCCCTTCCCGCTACGGTACGTGCCTTCATTTTTATCGCGAGAAGATTTCAGCCTTTTCTTCCCTCGTCGACTCGCATCGAATTGTGCCTACCCACGCTGCAAGGCGCTCTCAACAATTGAATCCTTATTGAATCCTTTTTTTTTTTGCAAATAAAGTCAAAGTCCGACCCACCTGGGGCTCGAACCCAGGACTCAAACAAGTAGAATCCGAGGTTGACCACTTGAACCACCGGGGCGACCGGATATTGTATATGTATGTATGTATGCATGCGGCGAGGAAAACGGGTGCGTACGACTGTGGGACCAACGAAAGATGAGTGACGAGTCGAATCGTGCTGTGCAAAGATGTCGAGAGACATGTCAAGCAAGGCAAAACATGCGCTGTCAAAGTGGTGTAGGGCCGAAGTGTTCCACATTAAAACCTAGTATTTTGGTGTCAGTCACGGCATGTCAAGGCGAAGCTGCTGTCTGTCAAGGGTTGAAAGTCCTGTTCCCCGACATCTTTGGTGTTGTTGTGCGTACAGGGGCTTCATGCGTACGACCATGCGGAAGTAAAGCTACCCAGATAGAGCCGGAAAGATCGGCCGTGCTTTCACGTATTTATATGAAGTAATTCATCATTCATGAGTTAGTTATATAATGCCCAACAAATAAAGAGTAGGTTTAGCAATCTGGGAGAAGGGATATTTAGGGATGTTTTTGACTTGAAAAATACGCAGCGTGGTCGGTTGGAGTCAGGGTTAGGGCTGCGGTTTGCGGAAGGATATACTCGTAGGGTATTTGGTTGGGTTTACTCCCGTACCACGATCCCACTAGGAACTGCTTCCTAGCCTGAAAATGAGAACCGGCACAACAACCCCACACAAACCCACTATGGAGCCATGTCCACCCCTCGCTAACGATTAGACAGCTTAAGAGTACTCCACGAGGAGATGGATGTGTAAAAGTCAGAACGAAACAAATCGACGTCGAAATCACAGTCAATCGCAATCTACATGTATGTAGGTGTGTGTGCATCGGGAAGAAGAAGGAGAGAGAGAGAGAGGAGCAGAATAAACCAAGAAAGAAAAACTAACAAGAGAATACGCAAAGTTGCAGGCTCGCAAGCACCCCGCCGGCACCAAGGACAACAAAAAAAGAAGCAAGCAAAACCCACAGCAAAAAAGGCGATAGCAAGACCGCATGAAACAAAAAAAACACAAAGTAGAGGGAAAGGAAAAGGGATGAACAACAACAAAAAGCAAAAACAGAAAAGGGGAGAAAAAGGACAAAGCATGAGGGAGAATGCAAAAAAAAAATGAAGTCAGCCTGTTGGGCAGACCAACGCCCCCCCCCATCCCCCCCCCCCCCCCGCCCCGCTCCCCAGACACCTCACGGCGCTTCCCGCTTGGTGCAAGCAAAATGTCTAGCTGGTCGGTGGAAACCCGACGTGTTCCGTGCGCCGGCAGTGGAAGAGGGATGCGGGGGTCTATATGGTCATACGACTTACGGCCGGCCACGCAAAATATCGCGTACAACCCCCCCTCCCTTCCTCCCCCCCCCCATCCCCCGCCTTCAGAAACAAGACGGGTGTGGTTATTTTTTTAATACCGTCACTCGAAAAGCATTCCGTGCGGTATTTCCCTATGCTCCCGGATATGGATCACCGGACCGGTGTGTGGTGTGTGTACAGGTAGATACTACTAGGTATTATTTGTCGTAGTAGTCACCACTGTGTACTGGTATTATTTACCGGAATAGTCTCGGTACGTAATGTTTTTCTTTCGTGTTTCCGGGCTATCATGTCGGCCATACGCATCGTTCTGTGCTGGGATCTCCCGACGACAGCAGTCCGCTCGACCTGTGGCTCCGATCATTTCGTGTACAACCTACCCGTCGAAGTGTAGGATATGTATGTGCGGGTGGCATGCATGTATGTGATGATCGCATGAGCACGACACCATACCACCACGGGGGCCCTGCAACAATTTCGAAAAACGGATTAAAACAAAAGATGAAAACCGCCGTCGTTTTTCCGAGGAGTATAACCCACTCAGTCGGTCAATTCAGTTAGTTGTTGTTGTAAATGAGATACTTCGAAGCATAGCTGTCAATACTCATAAATATAATCAATATATACTCACTCGTACCTGGTAGTTATTATTAACATTAATAGTAGTGTGTACGATCCACCATTGATACCAGTTCAGAAACCATTCTACCATCCACGATTCAGCGCGGAGCATCTTTTGTTCCCTCTTGGACGACGAAGAAACTGGTTCATTTTGCTCTCTCGCCTCTCCCACGATTGATATATAGTTATTATTGTGAATTGCTCTCACGTAAGAGCAAACTTATTACCCCGCATTTATAGGGCTATCTATGAGCTGTGTGAATCGGCAATTCCGTTACGTACATATGACGCATTGTTAGGGCCGAGGTGCACGCCTCTTTTTCGTTGCCGTTCGAGATTTCACGCCACATCTCCACTGCGAATTATAAAATTGAAGAAATTGGTTTATTCTGGCTTGAGGAAGACCGGTTTCGGAGCGTGATACCAGTCCAACCATACGTGAAGTACATGGAGGGTCGTACCAACCATACGTGAGGTATAACACAAGGGGGCTCTGCCGGCGGCACGCTGAGGGTTGTCGGCCTAACTAAGGTCAAAAATCATGAATCACAGTTAGTTAGTTACTGCAAATTAATTGCAGTTTTCAACGCCAACGGCCAGAAAACCAAATCCACATGAATCCCTATATCTCAACGAATAGCCACAGAAGGAATCGTGGATGTAGAAGAGTTTGCGGCTCAAGAAGCGGCAGTTGTTGCTACACGATGCCGAGGGGCGCCGGCGGAGCAAAACCCGCAGGTTTAAGCTTGAATCATGAAGACTGCGTCAGTTTTCGATGCCAAGGACCGGAAAAAATATAGCAATCAATCCCTCACGAAATAAATATCCATCAGAGGGACGATATATAGAAAGATGCAGAAGGGTTTTGCAGCCCAAGAGGCGGCAGTCGCTTTTGCCATGCCAACAGCCCGTCCAATGTCTGTTGATCGGCGCTAATCAATATCGACAGTAAATAATCTCTGACGCCTGATTCGAAAGCATGAAGTATATTGAAAATCGATGTGTTCAGCTCGACGCAATTGGGCTTAACACACCCTCGGACCGAGACCCCCTCCCCCCCCCCGCCAAATAGCACTTGAGTCAATCGTGATGGCGGTCATACCGCGATCTTGGGGACTGCATAATATGTCCGCCCTACTTCTCTTCTTATCCAACGCACGGCGGGCATCTGAGAACTCGTCCAAACTACTCTTTATGCGATGAACCGAAGACAGCCAAAGCCGTGAACAAAGTCGACGAGAAACAAACAAACAAACAAACAAAAAAAAAAATGCACCGGCGTCAACTACATAACACGCCTCCCTCCTCCTGAAAATAAAACAACACACATCTCGTGTTAACAGTACGCGTGATCGAAAGACCACATACAGCCTGCAAAGACGAGTTTCGAAGAAAACTTCGATCTCATAGCTGTTGAGTTTTTGGAGTTTTTCTAATATTGACTCAAAAATGAACTGGTCAAGAATATTACGCGGTGGGTAATTGGCCAGCTGAGACGTTTCCTCCCAGTAGCAGAACGACAACAAACAGTGTCTCGCTCACATCCCAGAGTGGTTGCTGGGAGCGTGTTTATGCCACCCCCCGAGCGAAATGAACGCGTTAGCGAATACTTTTGATCGAGCCGCCTGCCTGCTTACATCAAACGTGGGCAGTGAAAGCCGAGAAAGGATCCCGTTGCCGACTGACGGCAGGACGATGGACCCGATGGAGAGAACGATGACGCAGCAAGACCAGCGATTCCGAGAGCTGAGAGAGAGAGAGGAGGAGCACCAGTGTGGAGAGCTGCTTCGAGGCGCGAAGCCGCCCCCATTTCTGGTCGAGAAGAAGAAGGGACCAGTACCGGTGAGAGTAGGCCGTCGCTCGGTGAAGGATAGAGGCTGTGGGTAGGGAGTACGAAGGTGCTCCCAACGCGAACAGAGGACCAAGTCCGCCGTATCGAGGTTCAACGCGCTGCCTGAGCACTACCCTGTACGGAGCGAACGGTGTGAAGGCTTCGAGTCGATGAGTGGGTGCTTGGCTTCTCTAGAGACTGACACAAAAGCTGCGGTTGGCGACACCGCCAAAATGGCTAGACACGTTTGGGAGCAGGGGTTGAGCCCTGAACTAAATTATAAGGCCCACAGCAGGATTGCGTGGGCATGTTCAACTGAGAGTGGGACTGACCCTGGACTCCTAGGCAGGGTATTTACTGCTCAACCGTCGACTGGCTGTTGGAAACAAAACTGAAATAATAGTGGTTTATGCCCCAAACCTAGTGCACAGACTAAGATAAACGGTTGGGCGCCTTCGACGCAATAAGGGATGGGAAAAGGCGAAGAGCCTTTAGAATTCTTCAGCCATGTCGATAAGGTTGTTGGTTGTTGGAGTGACTGTTTCTCCAGGAGTAACAAAGTCGGTAGAGGGTGGGAACCGAAAAGTGGTGAGAATATTGACGAACGACTACGGAATGGAACAACGGACCCTTTTGCGCCGAAAAGACGTCAAGAGAAAATAGATTGGAAGTATCATTCGGCGGCGACACTGGAACCTCCCTACCCCCAAGCGGAACGTAAGACGAGCCCTCGGGTCGAACGCGACGGGGGACAGCAGTAGTAACCGTAAGGGTAAACCACGTCTTAGAGGCGGAAAAAAGCGGAGAGACTGAATCGAGCGAGAGTTGGAGCGAAGGTAGCCACAAACCCCCCGCCCCCAAACAAGCATCACACCCCTCAGCTTGCGACCAAGTAAGGGGGAAAGGCATCCATCGGCCGGAACCCGGGCACAGTTGGAAAGGGTGCGAGGCTTGTATTCTCCCGGCTTCCGAGCAGACGTCCGGTGGCGGATCCTAAGGCCAGAAAAACGGTGGGGGGACTGTGTGATGTCTCGCGAACTGCATGCTTGGTATGAATGATGACTCGTGTAGTTTTGGAACGCAGTAAAGGCACCGGTGATAACTGGATAGCAAAGGGTGGTGCATCCTTCAAATGACTCGTTCAGCCGACCTTTTGAGCGGCATTCGACTGAGAGTGACGAAAAGGCCACAGAATCAGTGACAACCGTTCGATCGGTTCGGTGGGGCATGGCACACTGACTGCTGTATCCCCGGGAGCTGTGGTTTGCAACCCGTTGGATGTGGCCACACATCGCGTTCAACGCGTTTTCGATGATGGCTGCTGACAGGCAGGGAGTAAGATTCACGACTGAAAAAGGAAGGCTTTTTTCGCTCTCGTTCCCATGGAAGGTGGGGGTTTGAAGGTGACGGATGCGGGAGCTATGATTTGCAACCTGTTGGATGTGACCACACATCGTTAGATGTGGCCACACATCGCGTTCAGCGCGTTTTCGACGATGGCTGCTGATAGGCAGGGAGTGAGATTCACGACTGAAACGGAAGGCTTTTTCACTCTCATTCCCATGGAAGGTGGGGGTTCGGAGGTGACGGATGTAGTTTCTCTTGACTCGCTTGCAGAATAGATCCGGACGTCGTCTGCCAGTATGTGCCGTTCCCCTGTTTGGCCTCCAACCCCTCTGAGGACTGTGTAGATAGAGTATGCCGGCGATTTCCCCCTGGAGTTCCGCACGCTTGCCCTCGGCAACAACTCCCATGAGACAGCTCCAGACGTGGACGCTTTCCATTTTGTGTATTATTGTCAACCGAACTAATTACTGCTGAAACAGACTGCACAGTCACTCGGTGTGGGACTGTGAGGGAGATGGTGAGACCTCGCACCGGCTGTTCGATGTCCAGACGTTACCGCGACCGCTCTACCCAACCGCACTACGACTGGAGCGTCAAAGAAGTCGGGGCGACTCTTTGTTTACTTAAGTGTGGGCCGAAGAAAAGGCCTTCTCGGTTGGATAAATTATTAAGCGATATGTCATGCTGCCGCATTCTACGATAAAGGTAGCACATTTCCGCTGTGTTTTTTTCCTGAATGACGGGACGCAATGCCAATCTTGTTTCGACTAATGAAGTTTTGGTATACTTGGTCCAAGGGAGTTTTCACCGGCACACAATTAGATTGTCCCGGAGCCAGGTTTCGGGTGAGGTATGAAGCTCCTCAGGTAAGGAGCCTCAGACAATTTAGGGTGCATTTCTATCGTAGAACGCCTCTGCTAGTCAAGAAAGACTTCACCCGCTACGCGGAGGGTAAGTTTTGTGAAGAACTAATAGGATGCAGCAGACGCGTTTAGGAAGGTTTTGGCTAATGTGCGGGCCGACGGTGTCCCCTCGACGGGTGAGATTGAAAGGGCTGACGACGGAGGGGGGTTCTTTGGTCGGGAGTTTGGATGGGCATGCGAACAAACTACCAAACATCTACCAGGTATGCAATAGGCAGGGCTTCACAGTCGCCGATTTAGCCCGACGCACAACGGTGTTGTCGATAGGACTCTTGGCATCGTCCAGAACGTGGGATCTGCCGCTTGCAGACAAACGCTTACCATATATTCCTCGCGTCCAACTACCGCCAATCATTTTCCTGTGGGCGGAAGCGGTGCGCCGGAAGTGACTCTTTGTGGATGCTCACGCGGGCCGGCAAGGTAGAGACGAGGGGCGTGGCGTGGGAGGCGACACTTGAATTAAAAACGCCTCCACCGCAGTTGCGAGACTTATCGGACCAGGGAGGGATGTTGGACCAAGAAGATGTGCCTGAGCCCGAAGAGACTGATGGCTTTGAATCCGCCCCGGCGACCCCACTGTCGGTATGGGGGTGGGGGGGGGGGTTGTACGCGATAGGAGATACGTACTCGATCTCATGCATGGCCGTAGTCGTATGGGCGTAGACCCTCGCATCCCTACAATGCCGGGACGGGGCATGCCGGGTTTTCACCGACCAAGCAGATGCTTCTTGCACCAAGCGCGAAGCGCCGTGAGGTGTCTAGCGAGTCACATGAAGAGTGAGATGCATCCTATAGTACTAAGAACTGCTGTCGGTATAGAGGAGGGGGATTCCCCGCTAACCCCGTGGGGTGTCTCCAGCGACGCCAGCGGGTGACGATTTGCAAGCCGAAAGCATGGAGGTTTAGACCCATCAACGGCCTGTAGCGAATCGGCTGCCAGCGACACTTCACCCAGGGATGGAAGCGACACGGCAGCTTCTGACGATGGAGCTCCGACCCCAACGGCGGCTCTGACTGCTGCGCGCCAACGAGGAGCGCGTTTGTCAGCACCGAACAGACAAATCGGTAAAATGGGAACGAAGCCTAAAATGAGAACCAAGCCGTATCTCCAGAACCATGTGGTGTATCAGAGAACCAAAATGATCCTGCGAAACCCCTTGGCCAGCCCTGTGAGAGGAGCTCGTCAGAACGCGCCAACGAGGAGCGCGTTTGTCAGCACCGACCGGGCGATAGTGACGAGATTCGGGAGGGAGGGGCGTACGAGAGCACAGACCAGGGCATTCAGCCGGGAAGCGTCAACGGGGCTGATCAGTATGATCGGTCCCTGTGAAGGAGGCCGTACATATCAGGCGCTGCAGGGGGCGAAAGACGCGGGGCGTGATGCGACGAACGAGCCGGATTGTCTTGTAAAAGAGGCGGAACGAGGCGTTCCACGATAGAGGTTCACCCTAAATTTTCTGAGGCTCCTCACTTTAGGAGCTCCATACCTCACCCGAAAACTAACTTCAGCAAAAATCAGGTTGCATCCCGATGAATGGTCCCATGTCCCAAGCAAACAAAAATGTCATTTTGTCGAAACACGATTGACAGTCCGATGACTCTGGGCTAGGGAACCCCGTCATTCAGAAAACATTTTAGTGGAAATGTGCTACCTCTATCGTAGAACGCGTCGAACCGGAACCAGCGTCACACTCCGCGGCACGGTCGTCAAGGCATTCGGACGCCAGGAGGGAGGCCATGGAAGCGGAATTGTAAGGGCTACTGTAGGGCCCGCCGGAAAGTTCGCCAAGATTTCTGGAGTTCCCAATGGCTACGAGTGATGTTGCGGATTCGATGCGGCTCTTAAAAGGGGCGGGTGGCGAGCATGGCAGAGCTGGTAGAGCTAAGGCGAGACTGGTAGCTAACGGCTACAGCCAGACAGAGGGAGTTGATTTATTCTATACCTTAGCCCCCACTGCATCAGCTACGCCTGACAGACTTGTAGAAGCGATGGCATGCACACTTGGCTTGGATTTAAGGCACTCGGACGTTGGTCAGTCTTTTATCCAGTGCACGTTGGATACCGAGAGTTGCTTGAGGCTGCGCTGGGGGGGGGTTAGTCTAACGTACTCCAACTCAACAAGTCTCTCTACGGGCTGAAACAGAGGGGGCGCTTGTGGTATAGGCTGCTGTCATCAACCTTGGTCAAGTGAGGCGTTCTACGATAGAGGTTCACCCTATTTTTTCTAAGGCTCCTCGCTTGAGGAGCTCCATATCTGACCCCCAAAACTGACTTCAGCCGAAATCAAGTTGCATTCAGATTAAAACCTCCATGGTCCAAGCATACAAAAACGTCATTTTGCGAACCACGTTTGGCATTCCGACGGTTTTGGGTCAAGGAGCCCCGTCATCCAGAAAATAGTTTAGCGGAAATGTGCTACCTCTATCGTAGAAGGCATCAAGTATGGTTTTGAGCATTGTTTGGTCGACCCTTCGTGTGGCGCGTGGTGGTGATGAATAATGAGGTTGCAGCGATATTGGGGGTTCACGCGGATGAAAGAGATCACAGATTCGGTGGTAGTACATAGCAGATCTAAACAACACGTGCTCTACGAGATATCTCGGTGAAGTTACATGGTGCATGGGAAGCGAGTGCCAAACGGGGTCGCGGGAAGGGCGAGCTTGAAATTGTGCTAGAATCAATTGTATACAAAAGGCCATCGAACGTTTCGGTATCACAACAACCAACCCCATCCTCGCTTCACTGCCGTCGGGCCTCGGGCACGCGAGTGACGAGGAGACTGTGGAGGGGACGCGAATTTCTACGAAATGGTGGCGATTCTAGTGTGGGTTTCGAATCAGAAGAGGCTCGACATCTTCAATGCAGTGTGAGGGGCTGCGCGGTTCTCACACGACCCTGAAGATATGCACGTCCCGGAATACTTGAACGCTCCGGCCCACTTGGGTCCAACGTTTACAGTAGGAGGGAAAGTAAGTGGGAGGACGTGCCATTGGAGTACGACTTTAGAGGCGTATTTGGACGCAGACTACGCCCACAAGGACGACGATGGGCGTTCCGGTTTCAGGCGTATCCCATCTCTTGTGGAGGTCCGCTTTCGTCCTAATTTTCAATGGAGATGCAGAAAAGTGTTACCCTATGCACTACTGAGGCGGAGTACGAGTACGTTGCAATGGCCGACGAGGGAGAGGAAGCCCTCGACGTGAGAGAAGTGTTGGTCTTTCTGACGCCCATTCTGGGATCGCCGGGTATTGGGGTGTTTGGATACAACAGAGGGGCCAAAGACTTGGCCAAAGTAACCTTGAGCTCGTCAAACAGCAAGCGCAACGACGCGAGGTGCCCCTTCCTGCGCGAGTTGGTGGGGACGGGAGACTTCTCGGACAGGTATCTCCGGGCGGAGGACAAACATGCCGACAATCCTCACGAAGGCTATTGGCAGAGAGACTTTTGAGGAAAACCGCGATTGTTCTGTCGGGAACATACGTAGTAATTGTCTTGTGTGTTGTTCAGGACAACTAGATGATTTTTGTTCAGGGGCTGTTACTTGAACAGCGCCAGGGAGGATGTTCGATACAGCAGACTTCTCCATGTTGTAGATACATAGGTTTCTGACAATACCCTCCCGAGCAAACAAAGGAGGCCCCTGCTTGGGACACTCCGCTCTCTTGAGTCCACCCCGATATGACCCCATTCGGCACCCTGCTCCCAACCACAAGGTGCCGAAAAAGAAATAAGCCCTCCGCGCCGCCACGTTGTGTATGTCATGTGACATAAAAAGGGGCGAGCGATTCATCGCCTACTAGTACCGGAGACCATAGTTATAGTTAATAGGACCAAATATTGTTAGAAAAAGTAGCGAAACATATAGGTTTTTGTGTGTACCGTAGGTTCTATTTGGTAAAGTCCCCCGTACTAGTATTAGCGAAAACGCCTTCCAAGGTACAGTGAAGGGACACTTCTCCGAAAACGCAACGGCGCTACGGTACCGTAACACAAGTAAGTATACACTGCTTGTACCTGGTAAGGGGGAGGGAATACTATAACAACTCTGGATTGCGTCATAATGTGGCGGCGCAACTTACTTCACGGAGTGAACGTTGCATCTAAAATCCTTGCAGTGCAAATTCCGGCACGAAAACAATTGTTTTGTGTCCTGTGATCCAATACATCCAACACCAGCGCTGCGGTTGCACCAGCGCTGGTTCAAGTAAGCTATTCCGCTTGCCCGATGCTGTAACTAATCGTCACTTGTCGCGGCGTGACTGTAACACGTGACCCTTGCCGTGTCATCCCGGCAAGAAAATAGCGACCCTGCAACCCACCGGCGCTGCGTTTCGCACCAGCGCTGGGTTACGCTGCGTGTGCCCAATGCTACTGTATGTGTCGCTCGGCTTCGCCATCAGTTGTGTCCCTCTCTGTTCCCAACAGGGGTCCACTACTACTTACTGCTGTGAGCTGTCCGTGGACCCCGAGGCAAGGACCGAGAAAAGAGTGAACTGGGTACCAGCTACGCATTATCAACCGTGTACAATCCACTAGCTTCAGCGCCCGGCGATGCTGGTAGGGTCGTGTTGCCCCTGCCGGTGTGGTACGGATCCCTGAGCCGTAACTCGGGACACCGGTCTGAATAATGGCGAGGTGGTCTCGTCGCTGTACCCATAGATAAACACTTTCTACCGTCATTGCTTCCCGTCTCAGGTCTCCAAGGGGTTCGAGACCACGCTTGCGAAAGAGGCCGCGGCAACATCGATACAGTCAAACCGGTGAAAAACGAAAACGAAAAACGAAAAACGAAAAACAAAAAACAAAAACAAAAGAACTTCTTGTACCTATCGTAGCTTCACCTTCTTGTACCTATCGTAGCTTTACATCATATATATGCTGCACGCACGTACTCGAGGAGAAAAGCGAAAAAAATAAAAAAATAAAAAAATACTTCCATACGAGCGCTCCATACGTACATTTGTATCGTGTCCCTGTCTTGGCAAAATTAAATATTCCACACTACAGCAGAACCTCACGTGGTTGACTAGTAAACTGCTGTAGATCCACCCCGGGACTACGTAATATGGTATCATATACATCAGTATATATTGAGCTCTACTGCTGCTATTGCCGCTAGATACGGTGGGTGTATGTCATTCTTCCTACTCAGTCAGCCGCGCTGCTGCGGCTGCTACTGCCGTATCGCGTGCCTCGGAGGCGGAAACTGTTTACCAGGCAATTCACAGTAAATCGACCAATCAACAAGGTAAGCTCACCCACACCCCAGAAAATACTGCACATGTCCCGGTTCGATTTTTGCGCCTGGTCAGCACGCGACACCATTCGGGTTGGCACAAACGCGGCCGCAAATCGGATAGATAAGCCGCCTTCTATCGGCATCCGCATTCACTCCCCCCCCCCCCCCCCCCCCCTTTTGCCCCTCTTCCCCCCTCCCAGTTGCCTCGCGTGTTGAGTGCCGGCACAAAGGCCCTGAACTAATACCACACCACAGAGCACACGTGACTGGCCAATTCAAACAATTATTATACAAAACAAAATGAAAAACATGGAAGACGCAACCCTCAAGCCTTTTAGAACCGCAGTCCTGTCTTGGGGGCAAACCACTTGGAATGTGACTGGCTTGTCCCCAAAACGGGACTGCGGTTCTAAAAGGGTTAACGGAGCCCGGTAGGCTGCTCCTTCTCCTGCTGCTGCTGCTGCTCCTGCTGCTGTTGCTACTGCTGCTGCTATTGCTCCTGCTCCTGCTGCTGCTGCTGCTGCTGCTGCTACTCCTGCTGCTGCTGCTGCTGCTGCTGCTGCTACTCCTGCTGCTGCTGCTGCTGCTGCTGCTGCTGCTGCTGCTGCTGCTGCTGCTGCTACCGTTTCTGCTGCTGTTGCTATGGCCGCTGACGCTCGTCGCAAGGGGAAGCCTGCTGCCGCTACTGTGTGTCCAGGGGTGTTCGTCGCAAGGGCCAGCCGGCATCGACGACACGCGAGAAACCCTATCCAGCCCAACTATCTCGCCCCCAACTCGACCCTACTCTACACAACACAACCTTACAGAACCCGACACGGCCCTGCACAGTGCACTCTGCACAGCGGTACACTGTTTTACACAACCACACCCCACCTCATGAGCAAAAGCAAAGCCTATCCTTGCGTGAGCGAGGTAAGTCAAAGCGGGCCAGCTCGAACGTCTGAAATCACGAGAAACGGCTGACGATACCAGCGGTTCAATAGCTTTCGTTGCGGCGGCGACAGCGGGGCCATCAGCGGTAGCAGTGGTGGAAGTGGCCGTAGAAGTAACAGTACAAGCCGCAGGGGTGAATGCGGTTGGTCACGTCTTTTGCTCAAGTATGCTCCAATAGACACCTCCGTTAACGGAAACGATGGTTTTTATTCTCAAACAAAAACCATTTTTACCCACAGTAGGAGCCCTGGTCCAGGGTCAACGCTTCGGCTTACCATTCGGCTTTGTCTACCGTAGAGGAGACAGCGTCGGCCGTGCCCGTAACAGTGTCAGCGGTACCCGTGACCGTGTCAGCGGTACCCGTAACCGTGTCAGCGGTAACGGTAACAGTGTCAGCCGAAGCGGAAACAGCGTCGGCCGCATCGGAAACAGCGGCAGCCGCATCGGAAACAGCGTCGACCGGAGCCGTAACAGCGTCGGCCGGAGACGTAACAGCGTCGAACGTACCGGTAACATTGCCGGCCGTAGCGGTAACAGCGGTGTCTGAAGAGGTAAAAGCGACGCCCGTATCGGTAACACTGACAGTCGCCGAGGTGAAAGGGACGCCGGTAGCACTGACAATGGCGGCGGCGGCGGTGGTGGCGGGAGCAGCAGCGGCACCACCGGCGGCGGCGACGGTCACAGCGGCAGCGGCATCGGCTGCGCTACCGCCGGCCCGCACGTCATGGTTGGCATCATCAATGCTGGAACCTCCCGCCGTTTCCTTGGAAAGCTCCAGCGCCGAGGCCAAGAAATCTCCTGTGGCCTGCGAACGCCCATGCATGAGGAGAGGGGTGGAAGCGGGGTGGGAGGCGGTGGGGAGGAGGGGAGTCGGTAAGCATGGGGAGGAGGCGGGGTGAAGGTTGCATCAACGAAAGCCGGCAATATCAATGTGTCCGCGTCACGCAAAACCACTACTGTTAAAATGCTGCGAGTACTCGTTCCCTTGCGGGCCAAGAACACCCCGCCTGCTTTGGTGAAAAAAAATACGCCGCCGGCGCCGGAAAGGGGCGCCGGCCGCGTCTGAAACACAACACGTAAAAACGTATCAGATACCTGGCATGAATCGACGTACAAGCAGAAAAAAAAAAAAAAAAAAAGACGCATGCACGAATACACAAATACACGCAAATCAACACACAGAACACGCACAAACGCACATACACACAAACAAGCACACACGCTCACGCGGGCAAAGGGCCTTCAGAGGCAGCACAGGGAATACCACAGTGCCCGCCCAGCCACCGTGGTCATGGGGACAGAGCAGCGCACACCAACCGTGGGCGGCAAGGCAAACCAGAGCACAACATGTGCCCACCCTTGCGCCCGGCCACCGCCATAGAAAATGAACCACATGCACACAATCCTAGACACGCACAGCACAGGTGGCACCGCGAAACAGACCAGAAACAGACCAGAAGCAAAACACCCACCTTTGCCCCCGTGCACTTTCGTCGAAAAGAGATCAAACACTGGCGAGGACATAACCGAAGCGCCCGCCCCCGCCCCCCCAAACAAGAAAACGAAACTGCAACCGTGGAGCTGTGCTGCGCCCTAACCGACGCCCTAGCCAATCATCTTAGACCGTATTTTCTCCGTGGCGTAACAAGAAAGGACGCCAAGACCACCGCCATTGCCATCGTCATCGCCGCCCCCAACGCCACCGCTACCGCAACCGTCGCAGTGACTACTACCACGAAACTCCCTCCCCCGTCAACCCCCTCGCTCCCTCGCTCCCTCCCTCCCTCCCTCCCTTTTTCCCTCCCTCCCACGCCCAACTCTCTGTCCCCTTCCTCCCTCCCTCCCTCCCTCCCTCCCTCCCTCCCTCCCTCCCTCCCTCCCTCCCTCCCTCCCTCCCTCCCTCCCTCCCTCCCTCCCTCCCTCCCTCCCTCCCTCCCTCCCTCCCTCCCTCCCTCCCTCCCTCCCTCCCTCCCTCCCTCCCACCCTCCCACCCTCCCACCCTCCCCCCCACCCGCCCTCTCTCCCTCCCCCCCACCCCAGTCCCCCAATCACACGACTACAGCCAAGCATAATACGAGTACACCCCCTCCCCTCCCTCCCGCCCGCCCGCCCGCCCGCCCGCCCGCCCGCCCTATCCCCCCCCCCTCGCTCCCTCCCTACACGCTCACCCTATCGAGCCAAGAGTCGGCCCCCAAGCCATCGAACCAGCCACAGTGACCCCCTTGATCGGTCATGGCAACCACGATGCCGTCGCTCTTCGCCGCGCGCTCGAGCGCCCCCACCCACGCCAGGGGGGGGCAGAGCGGGTCGTCCTTAGCAAGCAAGCACAGGGCCGGCACTTTCACCTGGAAACCCAAGCACACGCATTCATCGCATTGAGGGGTGCGAAACAGTGTATAGAGGCGGGGGTGGCGCGGGAGGGAGGGAGGGAGGGAGGGAGGAGCGGGGGGGTTGAGAGTCTTCACCGGGAGGGTGGAGCTGGCCCTTCCTTGGCAAGCACGCACGATGTCGGCACCTTCACGTATAGATACACTTGGTACCAGGGATATACACGGGCGTATACGTACCGTAGGCATGCTGGTGTTCCTTGTGCTTTCAAGACAAGTCACGACGCGATGGGACGCGGACCAGTGCAGAGCAGTGCAGGGGTACAAACGGCAATAGACACCACGCGCTTGGCAACACAGAGGCACACGCCGCAAAGTACACTACTTAAACAGCGCAAAGCAACAGGAAACACAGGAACACAAAAATAAACACTATAAACATTACCAGACACAAAACCGCACACCAACAAACACCAAAAAAAAAAAAAAAAACGAAAACAATCAATCAATCAAACTCAAAAACGCAAAAAAAAAAAAAATGAAAACAGCCAAACAAACTATTACGGGGGGCCATAGTTAACAGGACCAAATATTGTTAGTAAAAATGGTTAAACATATAGGTTTTATGTGTACCATAGGTCCTGTTAACTATGGTCCCCCGTAACAAAAGAACGCCCAAGCACAAAAACGTTTCTAAACATGAAGAAATCGCCTGTTCGAAACAAAACAGAACGCTAACACAAAACAACACAAGAAAAAATCACCATACTCGACGCCTCTCACCGAAGACACGCCCGAGCCCATGATCCTCTCGATGCGTTCGAAAAACGCCTCCACGGTCGCGTCCCCCGTGAACGGAAGGGTAAACGCTTCGTGAAAGGCGCTCGCGTCCTTCATCTTCGACATCTCCCCCGCGGTAACGAACGCCGGCGACGCCTGCTTGAAACCCCTTTTTCCCGCAGACCCCGCCCCGTCCCCCTCCTCCATCTTCGGCCCCGCCCAACCCGACGCCAGCCCCAACCTAGAACCCAATTCCGATCCCAACCCTGACCCTAACCCCGCTTGTAACCAGCACCGTGACCCCCATCCCGACCCGCCCGATGCTTGCGATGTGCGGCGGGTCGATCCATCATCACCATCGCCGTCACTGTTCCCGTCGTCTTCATCTACCGAAGGGCGGACGCTAGCGGTAGGGGACGGTGGGGAGAGGGACTCCGGACGGGACGCCTTCCTCTTCCTCAGACCTACGCCGCCACCGACGTCACGGCCGCCACCTCCGCCGCCACCGCCGCCTACGCTATCTCTACCGCCGCCGCTGCAGCGTCCGGTTGGGGTTTCGTGCGAGACCCCTCTCCGCTCCTTCTCCTGCTCCTGCTCCTCTTCCTCCCCGACCCTAGCGGCCATTTTCATCATCGCCAGCTCTCCATCACCCTCCGAGGCACCCGCCGAATCCTCGCCGCTGTTTTTTCTTCCACCATTGCCACTGCCGTCGCCGCCATAGCCACCGCCACCATCGCCACTGCCACCGCCGTCGCCACAACCACCGCCCCCGCCACCGCCATCGCCGCCTTCACCGTCTCCTTCACGACAGCTGCTACCAACCAAATCCCCACCACGGCTACCTCCACTGCTGCTGCTGCTACCACCACCGTTGCTTCCGCCGCCGCTGCTATCTCCACCGCTACCACCGCTGCTGCTACCTCCACCGCTGCCACTCGCCAAGCTACCGCCCGACTTCCGGTCGATGCCGCTGCTGGTGCCACCGGCTGCACCAGGCGTAGCGGCGGCCGTGCTCGCACCAGCAGAAAGGGTTTCCGACACCTTGAACTTGCGGTAGTTGCGCACGGTCATCTGGAGGGGGCGGCCGGCCGGGCCGATCGGGGCAAAGCAGGGGCACGGGGAGAAAATAGTAGGGCACGGTTAAGCTACCGATGGGTCTGTTTCGTGAGCTAGGCGAGGCGCCGGCGGGGCGAGCAGGGGAGAGCGGTGAGGCAAGAGAATAGCACGATTGAAGTATCGCCCGACAGTGGAGGGCGGTGGGCAAGAGCAGGGAGAGATGGGGAGGGAGGGGGGCGTGCTCGATAGGAGATATGTACTCGATCGCACGCATGGCCGTAGTCGTATGACCATAGACCCTCGCATCCCTACAATGCCGGGACAGAGCATGTCGGGTTTTCACCGACCAGGCGAGACATTGCTTGCACCAAGGGGGGGGGGGGGGGGGGGGGGGGGGGGGGAGAGCAGAGCGTGGCTGAAATACCGACACCGTCTCTCGTCGGTTGGTTGAGCGCCATGCACTCCAACGCTATTGTCGTGGCATCAAACGTTCAAAACAGCAGTGACTTTTGGGGCGTCAAAAAGCATCGAGACGCAACAAGCCAGTTTGTGTGGCATGGAAAACTGACAAGAGAGGCGGTCGTCCGCGTGTGCGACGTCAAGAAAAAAAAAACGACACCGCAAAGTCACTTTGTGCGGCGTCATCAAACTTGACGAGAGCAGTGCGTTCGTGCGCCATCAAACACTCCAAGAGTCAAGAGTTAATACAGCAGTCGGTGTCTTCAAGCGTCATATTCCATACATCGCATTTCAATCTACCGTATCTCAGCGGCGTATGTTACAATACCAAGCACGGCAGTATGTGTACGTACGGTACCGGAGCGTCACATACCGACATTCAGCGGCAATTTACTCAAAAACAGCAGAAGAGCGGCACGCATCTACGGTCTCGATGGAGGTGAGTGTCCCCCGTGGGAAGAGGCAGTCAAGTCAAGTATCTCGGGCGGAGGAAGGGCAGGGGCGGGGGCTAAGCGGCGGGCGGCGGCATTGACCCTGAAGTACGGTCGCTTTGAGTTTCGGAAGGTGTAAAGGGAACGATAGAACCCACGCACTGCCATATTGGCACCAGCAGCAGCAGCAGCAGCATCAGTCGAGGCGCCAGCAGTAGTGTCAAGCAGCAGCAGCAGCAGCAGCAGCAGAAGTAACAGCAGAAGTAGGAGCACCTCTAACAGCATCAGTCCCAGTCTCAGCAGCAGCAGCAGCAGCAGCAGCAGCAGCAGAGCGGCAGCAGCGCGACTACCTCGGGCGCACGAACCGAGCAAATGAGTGCATTGTCAAGATACAGCAACCCAAAACAGCTCGTCCGGAAAGACGAAAATCCGAATGCGGAGACACGCCGCCGCCGCCGCCGCCGCCGCCGCTGCCATCGGTGGTGTGTGTGATTAAGCGGAGTGGTAAGGCAAGGGAGGGGAGTTGACGCCCGTGGAAGGCGGTGATGTGTTCTCACCTTGGTATTGGCGAAGCCGTAGGGGTAGGGGTACTGCTCAGCGATGTGCTTCATCATGGCGGACATGTCGAACAGCCCAGAGATGCTCACCTGCCGCGAGGGGTTATTACAGAAACAAAGGGATGATTACAGGGAAAAAAAAACGAAACAAAACGAAACAAACACGAACACGAAAAAAAAAAAAACTTTCCGTTGTCGTACGTATATATATTCCTGTTTTTTTTAAACAATGTGCCGGGGGGGGAGAAGGGACGACACCCGTGACCACGGCTTGTCCCGAAGATCGCTGAGGGTAAAACCTCCTACGAATTGGGGCTGGAAAGCAAAAGTGGTGATTACAAAAAAAAAAAAAAAGTGTTTCTGTGGAACTTAGAAAACGCACACACATGTGTGGCGTGCGCACAGGTTTATTTTAAAATAACATCGAAACCATAAACATGTGTTTCTTCGATGTACCGAACACTATTACGGGGGACCATAGCTAATAGGACCTATGGTATACATAAAAAACTATATATTTAACCATTTTTACTAACAATATTTGGTCCTATTATCTACGGTCCCCCGGAATAGAAACAAAAGGCAAGAAACAAGACGAACCATAGACAAGGACCTTCGTTGAAACAAAATCTCGGTCCGGGAAAGGGGGAGGGGGATTCAACGGTGGGACCTGAACGGGGCAACCTACAAACGGTCCTTACCGTTCCATAGAGAGTGGAGTACGAAAACATATCAAGAAAGAACGCAGATTTCCACACCTCAGACAGGTCATGTACAGATCATGTACAGGTCATGTACAAATCATCTACAGATCATCTACAGGTCATGTACAGATCATCCACAGGTCATGTACATATCATTTACAGGTCATGTACAGATCGTTTACAGGTCAGGTACAGATCATGTACAGTTCATGTACAGATCATCTACAGGTCACGTACAGATCAACTACAGATCGTATACAGATAATTTCTACTTCATGATCTAGCTTATTTACGGCAGATATATTCCCCGTCTCGTATGCCCTACTGTAGCTCATTTTCCCTGGGTGGGACCCGTATAATCCGCAATATGTAGCGCATGTTCCGTGGTTTGGATCTGCACTGTTTCATATCCTCTGTACAACCACTAACAGAGGCAATGTGAGGAACTGATGGATTAACTACAGCAGACAGATCAGATAGATAAGATAGATCATGATATGTCCGTCCGAGGTGAGCAAGGTTCTACAACTGTAGTAATATTGACCGCGCCGAAACATAGAGGGCCCCTTTCGAAAGCATCGTAACATGTACCAGGTATTCATCTGTCTATCTATATAACTATCTATCTATCTATATATCTCTCCACGCCTGTCCGTCGCGATGAAACTTGGAACAAAATCGCAGCGGAATTACATCACACCATCGCATCCACGAAAAGAGACGTTTTGTCACAGCCAATTAATCGTCGATCGCATCCGCATACATCAGAGGGAGTCACGGGTCCTTCCTCGCCAAATGCATCCATCCCCTTTTCACCTTTATCGTACAGAGCGGTACCGAAAACTTAAAAAGCGAAGAGGACAACAAACAAAAAGCAGAATGGATACGTACGATAAAGCCTGTTGTAGTCTCCTACGCATGACAGCCGTTTCTAAGAGACCGCGGTTTGACCCCTCGATTGACCGCCCGCCCCCCCACGCCAAACCCAGCATGCTGAGGCGAGAGGAAGCCTTCACCTGACGGGCCCACAAAAACCACGTACCAGCCTCCTACGACATGTAACAAGAGTAATTTTCTCACCCTGTCACAAAACTATTACGGGGGACCATAGCAAGCGACACCAAAATATTGCTAGTAAAAAAAGGCGAACATAGACAGGTTCTTGTGCATACCATAGGCCCTATTTAGTATTGCCCCCCGTAGTAGCCTGTCGAGGCCAAAAAAAGAGGGCTTGACTAGACGCACGCGCACAAGAAACAACAACCAATGTCTCCTACACCACACACCAGGTATGTAATATTAACCCTTTTAGAACTCCAGTCCCGTTTTTGGGGACGCACTACTCAAATTCCAAGTAATTTGTCCCCAATTGTCCCCGAAACGAGACTGCGGTCCAAAAAGGGTTGGGAGTATCTTCTCACCATGCCGCACAGACCGTGCTCCTCTTGGGGCACAGAGCCGGCGATCGCCGTCATGAGGCAGCCGCCGAAGCTGAACCCCACCCCCATCACCGGAACGCCTCTCCCCACCTTGTCGCGCACGTGCCGAATGGCGTCTCGGGCGTCGGACACGGCGGCGTCGTCCCAGGTCTCCGGCCTGCGACGTTGATAACATATCGGCAAGAGGGAGAGAGAGAGAGAGAGAGAGAGAGGGGGGGGTGGAGGGAAGGACAACAGACAAGTGACGGTGATTGAAAAAAGAAGAAAAAGAAGAAATGAAGAAATAATAGTGAGCCGGGTACTGCGGTTTCCACGTCTGCCCTCAATCAAGCTAATATTACGGGGGGGGGGCTAGTAAATAGGACCTACTGTACACACAAAAACCTATATACTTCCCTTTTTTGACTAACAATGTTTGGTCCTATCTATTATGGTCCCCCGTATTATAGGGGTAGACGTTGGCGACATATCGCCAAGACGAGAGAGGTGGACAGAAGGGAGACAAAAAAAAAAACACGGTGATCACAAGAGAAAAAGAGCAAAATAACAGGTACTGAGGTATCTGCAACTGCCTCAATCAAGCAAAAGATGTCTCTACTGTGGGTGAAACCGTGTGCTGGAGCCATCGTTGGGACAAGTTGCCGGGACCGCCCGTATTGGCCTAACACTATAGTTTCTGAAACTGCTTCCGTAACCGTCACCTGTCGGAACGATCCTGTCCCTCAGTCAAGCAAAAGCGGGGGCAGTAACGTTATGCTTCAATTTAATACGTGAAACCATGAACCGCCGCCGTCGTAAAGTGCCGCTGCTTGCTGGCGCTGCTTCCGCCGCTTTCCACCAGCGCTACCGCTACCGTTACCGCTACCGCTACCGCTACCGCTACCGCTACCGCTACCGCCATCGACACCCGGCCTGACCTTCTGGTGGTCAGACGTGAGCCGATCCCTCGCCAGCTCTTTGCCACCACGCGCCAGCCGTATTTCGTGGAGAGGTGCGCAGCCAAGTGCCGAACGTAGACCTTCTCGTACGAAAAACAGAACAACGGCACACAACAAACAGCAAAGTGGTTCATAAACACCGCAAAATGGCACGTACAAAACAGCGAAATGGTTCATAAAAACACCACAAAATGGCACGTACAAAACAGCGAAATGGTTCACACAGACAGTTCAAAACGGTCCGTATAAACGGCGAAATGGCCCAAGAAAATAGCAGATTGGAACATAACAAACACTAAAAAGGCACGAAAAACGCACAAAACGGTGAACGTCAAGTCACGCGACTTAAGGTAAGCGCAAATAAAATGCAACAATACGCGTATCAAAAAGGGAGACTCTTGCGTCCCCGGATTCGTAACATAAACGAGCCACTACATTATATATCTTCCAAGTATGAAATAATTAACCCGTGCCCTTAAAGTTGGGAAAACCTTCAAATGACTCCATTCGCGGTGTACCACGTAAGTACGTGTAAGTAGAATACTCTTGAGGTTTCTTGCCAACGAGGGAACGGCACTCTCCCTCCCTCGCCCCCCCCAGCGCTCGCTCTCGCCGCTCGGTCCGCCCGGCGCACCCGATAAAATGAAATTCGTACCCCCAAGAAATAGCAATTTCTCCGTACGGAGTCCCCGGCACCGTCCCTCCCCTCCCGTCGTCTGTCACCACCAGTCGACGCCCCCCCGGCCACTTCATGACATGACTACCCCCCCCCCCTCCCTGCCCCGTCCCTCTCCCGTCCCTCCTCGTTATTCCTCGTCTCCTCCCATCCCCCCTTCCCCCTTCCCATCCATCCCCTTCCTTCCCCCTCCTCTCTTCATTCCCGTCCCCTCCTCCATTCCGCCTTCTTCCGCCTCCCCTCCCTGCCTCTTTCCCCCCTCCCTGCCTCCTCTCCCCCTCTCGCTCCCCCGCCCACCCCACCCACCCCACCCCCGAGTTTATTAACGTACGTTGGTGCCTTGACCGACGATGCCTGGGAAGACGATGACGACGGGAGCATCAGCGGCCAGGCACTTCCCGCTCAAGCCGAACCTATCATGCGTGAAAAAAAAAAACGGAAACAGAAGGGTTGGAGCGGAAAGAGAAAACAACAACACGCAGTCAACCAAGTTAAAGTGACCCGAGGAAAAAAACAAAAAGTCAACGAGCAAAGAGAGAAAAACATACCAGAGCGTCGGGAAACGGGCAAGGAACGGTACATACACGGGCATCCTGGACAATATCGTGTTGGACGTGCCTTGTGGTCTTATCAATAAAGAGTTTTGTGCGATATCATAGCAAACAGGCGAGCAGCTGTCATACCGAGCAAAGCGAAAAAAAAACCCCGTAGAGCAAAGCAAAGCAAAGCAAAGCAAAGCAAAGCAAAGCAAAGCAAAGCAAAGCAAAGCAAAGCAAAGCAAAGCAAAGCAAAGCAAAGCAAAGCAGAGCAACCGATACCCAAGCAAGCAGAGGCAAGCCAGCACCCACGGCAAACCCAGCGACACTAAGCGACGAAGCAACAAGCACAGCATCGAGTGAGGCCCGCAGGTCAGCGAAAACAAGCAGAGGAACACCGGCAGGCTTCTGCCGGTGCGGCAGAAAATGACCGCCGGGCAATCACCGTGCATGTGCATATGCAGCTAGCTCAAAAAGCTGACCTGAGCCAGAGCCCTTCCCCTCCCCCCCCAACACATCAGGCATTCCCTCCAACGAAAACTTGAAGATAGCAACAGGTACCGGTAGGCTATAACAAAGCAGTACGTCAAGCTCAAGGTGTCAAGACCCTGAGGCGGCCGACGCAAGACGCTCCGGGACCGCCTTTCGCTGCAATCGGCTGGCCCGCATCGCCAGTCGTCGACTGCTACCATACCCGCCAACCACTAGCGCCATATCACCAACCTCTATAGACCCCCCCAAATAAAACGCCACCACCACCGACATACACGTACACTATGCCACCACCACCACCACCACCACCACTATGCCACACTACACCGCCACGCCATCAAAACTCCCTACAAAGTAACCGCCAATCTCTAACCACCCCTACATTTCATGAAGCACGCTGCAGACCGGGAAATAGTTATCATTTGGACCCTCGTGTGTGAACATCTAAGGCGGGACTTCCGTGCCACGAAATACGAGTAGAGGCGTCGGCCGAAACTGAAAAAATATTCCAAGTCTTAGTTGTCTCTTTGGTTTTTTTTTCCTGGTCTTGCTCGTATTGTTGTGTTTTCGTACCCGGTACGCCGGCCTTTCACTTGCTCCACCCGTGATTTTTCCAGTCAGCGTTGTTTTGGCTCAACTCCTTTAGGACCGCAGTCCCGTTTTAGGGGCAAACTACTTGGAATTTGAGTGGTTTGTCCACGAAACGTGACTGCGGTCCTAAAATTGGGGCATTTTCTTCTGTCTCACGGTCTGTGACCACAGAATCGGTATCTCTCTAGGATAACGAATCAAGACGGACACTGGGTGCGATGATGAATGAAGCTGGGTATGATATAAAGGACGATTTAACGTGAAGACGACACACACGCCATCACCGGGACTGGCGAGCCTCCTCAACCGAGGAACTCCCCCAGAAGGCATGTCTTATCGTCATTGCAACACCATTTCGCATGTCGCAAAGATCATGATCTAAACCATCAGGTTCCTGACCTGCCGCCGTGAGGTTTGCGCAGGGTCTACTGTAGATAATACAGATAGATCTACCGTAAGGCAGGATACTGCTGTGCTGGATAAAGCAGATTCTACTCTTGCTCGCAACATGGGCGGGATCATACAGATCATACAGACCATACAGATCATTTTTCCTGAAAGATCTATTCATAGTCGAGCCCACAGCCGACGCATGTACAACAACTTTTATGAAAACCCCCAAGCCACCAAACCACCAAGCTACAAAGCCGTTAACCACCAACATTTTACGTAACCGCTCGTCCCAGCTTGGTCGCAAAAATAAGCACCGCTTGAATGTGATTTCGAAATACTGAACGACCCTTATAGACTCTTACGTACTCAATCTAAATTCTACAGAAGGAGGCCAGGCAGAGCCCATTAATGCTTCCCTCGTGTCTCGAGGGAAACGGCGACCGCGCTTCTTGCAACCCCCCCTCTACCCTCCGCCACCCACTGACACCCGCGACGGTGCCGCGCTCGCCCGGGGTGCCGTGCTCAGAGTACACGCAGGCACACGACACGAAAGAAGAAAAAAGGAAAAAATAACCGAAAGTGCCAAGAAAAATGGAGAAAACGAAGAAGCGTTGGAGAGGTCCTGCAAGTACTCAAAGGAGGCGATGTCCAAGTGGGAGCTCTGAGAGGCCAGGGATGTACCAACCGAGCACGCTCAGAGAGTGAGATATCTGTAAGTAGTTCTATATTAATAGCCACCGACAACAATTGAGAAAAAACAGCAACATTCACAATTCACTGACCAGTCCATGCGGAAGACGCCTCCGTCGAACGAAGAAAACACGCGGTCCTGCCTGCTGACGAGCCGGCCAACCGCTCCCCGATCGCCTGGCGGGCACCACGTCGCGAACATGAAGCTCTGCATGTGTCCGCCGAGCTGCCAGAGAAGGTATCATATCGTCAAAACATACTGTTTTAGCGTCGCACATGTTGGAAAATAAATCGTCAAATCATTCCAGGCAGGGTATCGTCAAAGATGTCGTCGCAGAGGTCGATCGCAAGCACGTCATCAAAAGAGAATAGCGCCACCACAATGAGGTCAAAATTGTATCGCCAACGACTATCGTCAAGGATCTCGCCAGACAAATCGTAGACAAAGCAATTCCACACCGGGGACATTACACATACGAAACTACAGCAGTATCAGGGATCGCAGTTACCGATTGACCGGCGATTACCGGTAACACGTGAGGTACTTAAAAGAGTTGCGGTAACTTATGTGTCCCCAATCCCCTGGTACGATGTATGAATATATATCAATTGGAACCCCGCTTCAAGCTTCAAATCGGTAGAATTCTGGATCACACCGCACACTTCTTACTACGGGGACGGTTAAAATCCGGGGATGATTTAAACGTATCCCCGTTTCAGCAGTAGTTACTGCCGAAATAGCTCAAAAGGCTTAAAATTTTTAAATACGTAATTACCGGTAGGTAATTGGATACATCACAGGTAACTACTGTACTGTACTGTACACATGTAGACGCCATCCTCGGAAATAAAGAAACAATGGAGTACTCAAGCCAAGCGAGCGTGAAAAACTTAGGTAAATCTCTGTTCTCGGGATTGTCCGACTGATTTGATCGACGACGCGTATCCCACCGAGTAAGGTACCACGTGCCTGGTACGTAACACTATGATACCCGGTACTCGTATACCGGGTACGAACGATATCGATACCGTGACACCCATATGATACGAGTAAATGGATGAAAGAACGGAGGTGGGCATCGAAGCTTGGGGAGTCAAGAATGTTACACACCAGTCCGCGCGCTCACGTGTTTTAGAACACCTGATCCGTCCGTGCAGACGCGATATCGTGGTCGGCTGCAACGAAGGCAAACGAACATCGAACTCAGGGTCAACACTATACCGGTATGCACTACCGTACGTACTTGCACTGCTACGCTGCTGCTGCTGCTGCTGCTGCTGCTGGCACACGTACGTACGAAGACAGCCGGTGTTGCTGCATTATACCAGGTATGCATGATATTACTATTACGGGGGGCCATAGTTAACAGGACCAAATATTGTTAGTAAAAATGGTTACATATATAGGTTTTTATGTACACCATAGGTCCTGTTAACTAGGGTCCCCCGTAATATTACTATTACCAGCAGGTATTTACTGCCGGTACGAGCAGGTGAGAGTCCCATTTATACTACCTGGTATACGAAATCCTGCATATTGTTCAAATCAAGTGTTGAAGCCTGGTTGGAGGCATCAGAGTTCGCGAATTCGAGTTTCTCTGTTTGTACGACCGCAATGGTATACCAGGTAAGATAATACCTACCCTGGTACAGCTTACGTAAGAACACACACCAGGTTGTTGTTGTTGTTGTTGTTCTCACATTAACTCATCGCCACAATACAATGCAGTCCGTGGTCGCAGGATACCAGGTACCAGGTATCAGGTACCAGGTATCATACGAACACTTCTTGTTTTCCCTGCTACAGGTACATTACATTAGATCATTTTCGCCCTCCCTTGGCTGTAACTACCTCAGGGTCGGGGACGCATCGTATACCTGGTATATTAATAGCAGGATCTTCTCCCGCCATATCATAGATGCACACAACAGTAGGCGCCTTGCATTCTTATCGCCCCTTCTCTCAGCTCTCAGCACTTGCTGCTGCTGTGCTCTCTCGTCGACCCTCGTCGAATTTTTTTCTCTCATCCCATTCATTATCTTCGCACATCTTCTTCTCTCTCTCCTTCCAACTCGTAACTCAGATCCGGGGTCACATAGCAGGCTCTTCTCCCCCCTTCCCGCTACGGTACGTGCCTTCATTTTTATCGCGAGAAGATTTCAGCCTTTTCTTCCCTCGTCGACTCGCATCGAATTGTGCCTACCCACGCTGCAAGGCGCTCTCAACAATTGAATCCTTTTATATTTTTGCAAATAAAGTCAAAGTCCGACCCACCTGGGGCTCGAACCCAGGACTCAAACAAGTAGAATTCGAGGTTAACCACTTGAACCACCGGGGCGACCGGCTGAATTGGGTTGATATCATACCTGGTACGTACTTACAGCAACACACTGACCAGTAATAAAACACACGTTCGACGTTACATTTAAACTTGGAACGTTGCTTATATTATCACCCAGGGTGGTACGTAATTAACCCGGCCGGACAAACACCAACACATACAACACACGTACACCGGCTTCTTTTTTCAGCTGTCTACTACGCACACATATTAATAGTATATATTGCATCGTACCAGCTCCTCGGGTGTACGTAAACCAGGTACTGCTGAGCAAGGTTCAACATCAAAAGCAACAGCAACACGACGAACGACCCGACACGGAACAGCAGTCTTCCCAAATTGCACGCTATCGCTCACCCTGTGCCCAAGCCAAGGGCTCGGCACGTACGGCTGCCTCAAGACGGTCGTCTTCGCCAAGAGCCGTCTGTTCCTGGCTGACTCCATGTACAGTAGTCGCGGCGGCACCGCATGTTTCTTCTTCTGGTTCTCCCTCTTCTGCTGGTGCTGGTGCTGGTGCTCGTCCTCCCTCACCCTGCTCTTCCCCGCAAGCAGCGAGCGAGTCCTGGCCCACGGACGGCCTCGCCGGAACCACTGCAGCACGAACCAGGCGCACGCGAACAGCAGCAGGTAGTAGGCCCCGAGGGACAGCCAGTACCGAAAAAAAAGCGGACCATTTTGGCCGTCTAGGAGGTCGAACCACAGCAGCAGGGGGTGCTGTCGACCAGACGACCGTGGCAGTGGCGGAAGGGAGGGAGGCCTCCCTTTACTTGGCAGAAGAAACTGCAGCATCTTGTCCCCTACGAGGTGCTGCCGAGTGCTGCCGGGGAGAAGCTGCGTACGGAGGTGTACGGCTTGCTGGTGGCCCTCCTCCCCCAAGCGGCTTTGCTTTTCTGTGTGCAGGTTTTACGTGCTTTTTTATGCGAAAAATGAGAAGTTCGAACTTCGAACGTTGAAAGTTGCAGGTTTTGGTGTGGAGAATTTGAAAGGCGTTTTTCGTCCCTATGAAATATCAAAATGTCCCCAATCTCCAATCTTCAGAATGATCCGCGATCCACGATGGATGTGATGATCAACGGTCACTGATGATCTCTATGTACGAGTACGCGTAGCGTAATCCGCGCACAGAATGGTCCCGTCCGCGTGTACCACGTACGCATGCGGAGACCATTGTTGTACTGGTGGTACTCTGCTGCTGCTGCTGCTGGTGCGTAGCTTGCTGCTGATGGCTATACGATTCGCAGGAGAGCGAAAAGATCTAAAAGCTGAAAGGCCCCAAGCAAACAGATAGATCCCATCGGTACACAGTTTCCACCAAGAAACGTATCTTCTGTATCCAGGACGACTACAAGCAGCTGCTTCGTTCGTGCGTTTCGAAACGGTGGGCGCGTTCGGTTGCATGAGTTCGAAAACTGTACTCGAAGCTGCGGTATACTCTATCAAAGGCAACGTGCGGTGTGGTTGGTTTAGGCTCCCGACTTACTTGTGCAACAACACCCGATTTTAAGAGCCCCTCGGAACAGCCCCCCAGTGTTGCCGCCCTCTCAGCTCCGAACTGCTCGGATGAACTCCTATCATGCCATTACAATTCGTTAGCAAAATTCTTAGAGGGGTGGGCTGTTCACCTACATATTGCGTTGCGTTGTGCGAGCTAGAAAGCACTTCCCGGTGGGATCGCAAGGTAGCTCATACCAAGGTACCATGTATCGTTTAAATCCCGCGATGCGAGCGAAACTCTCTCATAAATCGGGATAGCATGTGTTCTTGGAGAGCGCAAACACCCGTATATAGAGCGAGAAAAACATGCGTCTTCTCTTAATATTATGGGCGCTCTTAGATCGGGTACCCCACCATAGTAGAAAAGCGAAGGAGACTTTTTCTGTGATGAAGGTGTGTCGTTCTGCAGAAATATATACGTGATGCAAACGAGCGGGCTGGCCTGCTCCTACAACGCTACGCTGAATCCTGCGTGGCACGGACACCTCTTGATCAACAAGATGAGCGGGGGTTCCAAGCGAAATAAACGCACTCAAAAGCTAAAGTTAAGCTTCACATGTCCTAAAATTGATGAGTAAAAACAAGTCCACAACAATTAGTCGATCAATCATGGCGTCCATCATCATCAGCTGTCCTTCGACCGTGTTTATCTTTTTCATTTGCTGAAACCTAACCGTGACCATAACCCGGTCGTGAGGCAGCGGTAGCTTTCAGGTCGCAACAACATGCGAGAGACTACGAGTACCCAGTGAGCCCTTTTAGGACTGCAGTCCCGTTTTGGGGGCAAACTACTTACGGTTAGAATGAATTGTCCCCCAAACGGGACTGCAGTTCTAAAATGGTTAACGCGCTTAAATTCCAGGCACTACGATTGCTGAACCAGGTGTTCTTACATGTGTGTCCCGGGTGCACGTCAGCAGTGTTATATGGTGTTCAGTATCGATTGAAACCGCAGCGTGACGACACGCCGGCCGCAGGCCTGCAGCACAGCTTTCAGGTGGCAACAGCAGCAGGAGGATCACCACCGATCGAGCTCTTAAGCCGCCTTCAGCCCGAGCACGACGACTTATTGCAGTGCCGTCACATAACTATGCTCAACCAACATGTTTGTCGATGGCGTGCATCCCGGGTGCACGATGCGTAATACCGCCAACACCACGGCAGTACGTTGCACCGCGTCGCGCTAAGCGCGGCGGTGCCCCGCGAATCTCCAACACGCGCCATCTCTATCACCTTCCTTGGATCGGCTACGAAGCACGCGCGACGAGCGACAACCGACAACCTTTACTAAAATACGCCGACACCGCCACCGCGAAAAAAAACGGGCCTGTTCAATCGGGGAAGACAGTGTTCTTCTGCCTACACCAAGGACGAGTCTGTGCTCACGCTCACCCCTGCAGAACTGCATCCATATTGCAGAGACAACAAAAATAAGCCTTGGAAGTGGAGTGGGAGCATTTTTTTTTCAAAGTAGAAACGCTACCACTTCTGGGCGTAAATATAGGACTGCTTGGTCTTCATATGAATGTCCCAAAACGGTCCTTATAGTCCCCCGCCCAGAGCGGAATGTAAAACGGCTGAAAACAATAAGAAAGTTCCGGGCCGTAACAGATAGCGGTGTGTACTCCTCCGTCACGGAACAAGAATAAAAAAAGCGTCCCGCCGACCGCGCTCCACTGCCACCTCGCCGAACCCCTGTCTATTTCCCCCCCCTAACAACCGCCAAAAAACGACCCCGGTTCTTCATGCCACCTCTCGCCCAAATCTGCCCAATCAATGACCGCCCTACTTCCTTGCCACAGTAACGAGCAACCACCAAATCCCATCCCAACACTACAGAATGAAACCTTTCCGTTCTATAAAACATTCAGCGGACCGCCTCCAGATGCAAATATTTAGCCCCTCCCCCCCCCCCCCCCCCCCCCGCTCCGTCTCGAAAGAAATGCATGGTCAGTGGCCAAATGACTACGGCAAGCAACAAATGAGTACCCTGCGCCCCCCCCCGCCTGCCCTCCGTGGCAGCCGCCCGCCAAACTTCCGCCCAGCGCTTACAAATACTACCGTACGAGTCCAGAATATTCAATACACCATAATAGTGTGCAACCTTGTTTGAAACGCTCGTCATTAGTACCATGAAGATCGAACATGCCACGAGGAGACCGCGGCTAGAGCCCTTGATTGACCGCCCCCTACACTAAACCTATAATATTAAGGCCAGCCTGGGGGCCTTGACCCCCACCCATAAACACCGGCCTCTCCAAAATCATCGGCGAACAACAGTGACACGCGTAGCATACGGTGTGGGTGCCGTTGCCGGCTACGCGGTCACCGGCCGAACGGGAAGTCATCGTCCCTGCCGGGCGGGAGTCTCAGGGGCGGGGTCCGCCGGGCTCTCTCTTGCCGCAATACCTCCCTGCGGGTTTGTGGTTCGAGTCGCAGACGGTGAAGGGCGTGCGGAAAACTGAGAAGGCAAATTATCGAGAGAGAGAAAAAAAAAGTGCTCCTGAAACTATGCCGGTCTTTTTCTGCGCGAGTCAAGGCCTCTTTACGTGCAAATACACCACCCTGGACCGCTTGGGCATCAATATGCAGACCTAAACGGACCTTACATTTACGACCAAGGTGGCGTTAATCAGTTTTAGTGTGTACAATAGGGGCGGACACTGGAGGTGCCAGGCCGCCGTCCCCTACGAGCACACCTGGAAGTTGTTAGCGAGGAGCCAAGCGTGACGCGTCTGAACGTTCTCCGCAAAAAATACTAAACGCGTCCAAAAAGAGGACGGCTATTGCTAAGAATACGATTGGCTGGATTTCGTGGCGAAACAGTGCGACCGAAACAGTCAGTTCGTGCAAAGAAAAGACGCAACACCGCCACCCAAAAAAAAAACGCCATCGTCAGCCCCAACGAAAAGCCAGGAGAAGAAGGAGCAGCGAAAACGAAAACAAAAAACAACCAGCCATACCACCACATGCGCCACAAAGTATCACCAACACTAGCGACATCACCACCAACAACAACATCACCAACATCATCACTAATAACAACACTAAGACTACCAGGTACTACATGGTACTACAACAACACCGACAACCACACGCGTATCGTATTCTTAGCCTCGGCGCAGTTCTCGCGACACGGCCTCCAGCACTGCTGTGGGGCGGTGCAGTGCAGTGCAGTGCAGAGCAGAATCCAACGCAAAGGGGGTCAAAACCAACATCAAAGCGACGTCAGAGGAGTCTCACAACTGAATACCCTGAGGCCCACAGCCCCTACCCCCCCTACTGTCTGTACATTTCCCTTGTTTGTTATGTTCCCCACGATAATCCTCGAAAAAGTGCGCCTCTACGTACAAGCAGCAGTTGCTTTTCTTCTCCTTATTTTTCACAATACGAACAACAGCATCGTCCTTTTTCGCACTAGACTTGGGCGCCACTTAATCGCGGAGCACCCTGAATGTTCATTTTCCCCCCCCATCAGCCTCGACACCCTGACGCACGCGTCCTGCCCTACACTTCCTTACCCACCTATGCACTACCCTCACCTGCGTTCGCTGCACTCCCGGCACTCCAGCGTGCCCAGCCCGGCGCAGTAGCCACACTTTTTAGGCAGTGCCGATTCACTGACGAAGAAGCCCTTTCCACGGCACTGCCCGCATTCGACCTGTGCCGGCGCAACCCGGGAGGCGGGGGGAGGGGCGGGGGGGGCGAGGGGGACGGGGGACGGGGGGCGTCCTCATTTGTTGCTTGCCTTAATAATTTGACCTTTGACCGCGCATCCCTTTCGTGACGGAGCACCGAGAGGGGGGGGGGGGGGGGGGGGGGGGGGAGGGCATAAGGTGAAGAGGGAGGGAGGGGGGGGGGGGGGGGGGGCACCGTTCAGCTGCGACCCCGTGTCAAGGGAAATTATCAGGACTATAAGTGTGGCATATTGTTTTCAGAGGTGAAGGGATAAGGGGATGGACCACGGAGCCTCGGATGTTCGCCGTCAGCTGACTTCCGAGGGTGCAAGCGTCACCACCCGCTGAAAAGAACACAGGGACGCGTCTTGCTGACTGGCAGGTGTCGCCCTCGCGGGGCCCGCGAGGAGCAGTCCGTGTGCATCAAGTATGCAGAAGTCGTTATCGTCGTTCGAGCGACAGAACGATCCATTGCATCCATTCCTCAAGGCACCAACCTCCCCTGCCAACCAATCACGCCAGGGCCGCATTCAAGGCCATCCTTCTCCAAGTCGATATAATCAAGGATGAACCGACGCACCAAATCAAGGGCCATCAACCATCAGTATCAACCGATCAATGCATCCATCAAGGCACGCCATTTACGTCACCAGTCAAGCCACTGAACCAAATCCTCAACCGACCCACAGCGAGCCACGATCCAACCAATGAGTCCACCAATCAAGCCACATGATATCGCGCCGGGTGCCCTCGTCTTGGTGGGGGTGTGCTCATGTCATGGATGGCCGTAGTCGTACGGGGGGAGGGAGGGCGGGGGGGGGGGGCAGGGCGCTGTAATGTGCTGTGCACGGTACCCCGGAAGGGGATCGCCACCATCTATGCTTTTTTGTCGCCCGCCGCGCAAGGCAAGGCGTCAGCGCTTCTCTCATTTTCATTATAATTCAAATTGGCGCAATGTGAAACACCAGCACTTCACACCTACAAAATACTCTTATCACATACTGTAGGAGCCTTCGCTCCTGTTGTCGCAAGTGTTGCAGACGTACCCGTCCGCATGCTGGGTTCAGTGGATCACAAAATAAAAAGCACGTCAGTGCACGTCGTATGCGGCCCCATCAGATTAGGTCCCAACTCGTGCGAGGGTTTGACTTTTTCTTGTTTTGCGGTGCACGATGTGTTTCAGCCATGATGTGATATTATGCGCATCTGACTGTTACTTGCATCCCTTGACTCGACTGCACCCCCCCCCCCCCCGCCCTGATAACATCAACAAATAGCGCTCGAGATAACACACACCCTGGGTTGATTTTCAGAGCCACCTTTCTCCCAAGCGTGCCTTATATAATAACCCTCTTACGGCCGCAGTCCCGTTTTGGGGACAAACTACTAGAAATTTGGGTGGTTTTTGTCCCCAAATGGGACTGCGGTCCTAAAGGGGTGAAGGGAGGCACACCCATCGAAAAAAAATGGTGGCGTTGGAAGTATCTCGTTGAGACCTTTCACACACGGCGGGCAGACGGATCATCTACAGACATATCCTCTATATCGTCTACAGTAGATTCTAACCTGCCGTTAAGAAGTGCTGCGCAGGATCTGTACGATACAGATCCTATCCGGGAAGAAACACGTGCTGCAGATCACGCAGAAAATATGGCTACCTCAGCCCTGCACCAATCAGCTGTGAGAGTATCCTATCACCCGTGTGATAGGGCGATACCGTATGTGCCCTGCTGTGCCACCGTATATAGCCCAAGTGTCACACGAAGCTTGACCACTACCTGGTATGGGTTTCGAGAAAAATTCCCGATCTCACAGCTGACTAGTATGTACGTATATATAATATCAACATGCACCAATCAGCTGTGAGATCGAACGTTTCGTCGAACTTCAGCATTTCCTCGCGAAGCTGTTTCTGATGTCTTCTATAACAATTTTTGTAAATATAGCTTGCAAAGCTGAGTATCAGCTACTTAATCAGTCGAACTCACGACGTATTCCACAATTTTATAAAAATATATTTTGTTGTATACCCTTCGAATTGTCATGTTATCATTATTCTCTGCGACGTCGGGGGGGGTAGTCCACTGGCGTGGTACGAGAGCCGCGGTACCGGCTGCTGACTCTCGTTGCCTATCGTACTGCCAGTACCCGGGAGTTCCCCCCCCGGACGACCGAGACCCCCAATGGTAGTAAACCATTGACATACCCCAAATCCGAGGTCGCGTCGATACTACGGTGTAAGGCCCCAAACAGTACGCTGGCCTGGCTGCCTCTGCCCTATCTTTCCCGTCTCTGCTAGTTTACGAGAGACGATACCCGCGTCCTCTAGGTTATCGCGGGTGTACGTTTTGGAAGACTCTGAGGCCATCTACCTTCTCTCTGAATCACCCTCTGCGGCACTTCCCCCCCCGCCGTTAGCGTAGTGGTTGCCCCGATCCGCAGTGAGTGGAGGCCGACTTCCCTGGGATCGTCTCCTGCTTCCGCTACCACTTCGCGCAGTGCCCCGAGGGCCTAGGCCTAGCCTCTAGGCCTCTCAATCGGCAGCGAGCAGTGCCGTGTTCTGCTCGGGCACCTATCACGAGAAGCTAGGAGGGGGCACTGGACGGGTGTGGCCGTTCTTCTCTTCTCTCTGCCTCTGTGCAACATAAAGTATTCGTTTCCATCGGTAGAGCCCATGACTATAAATAATTGATTCCATCGGTTGTGAACAAAACAGGCATCTCACGTGAACTTAGAGATACTACGCATATTGTACGTGGCTACGTACGTAGGTACCAGTATTTGCTTGCGGTACAGTAGTAGGTGTGATATTTTACCTCGTTCGTGTTGTCGCAAGCGGCGCAGACGTATCCCTCCGCGTAGCCGAACTCGTCCTCCTCGTAGTCGTCCCGGTCCAGCCCCATCTCGAACCTCTCGTCGGCGTCAAGCCCGGCCTCCTTCTCTCTGATCCTGTCCTTCGTCAGCCTCGGGACTGTACCGCCCATGATGCCCAGCAGCACCGCCTGGGCGAACCCGTGCGCGAGGTCGCTCCACTCTGGGGGGTTGAACTGTATCCCCATGCGCAGCTCCGCGTCCTTCGCCCCTGCTGCGTCGTAGGCGTTTGGAAGGAGGGTGTATGGCCGACGGCGTAAGGAAGGGGAACAAAAAAATATGCGCGAGTCAATTTATCGTTCGTCATACGTGCACGGCAGTATTATGCCAGCATATTATGTTGTACCTGGCTGGTACCAGGTACAGCAGGGGGAATAATAATACCAGGTATATCATTAATTACAAGTGCATTGCGCTTGGAACTTTCGGAGTCCGTTCTTCTGTTACAGCAGCATTGGGGTGTTACTACTGTTGTAAGGGTTACGTACCGAGGTAGATGCTGTATTTCTTACTCGTGTGTAAGCAGCGTAATATTATACCAAGCCGCACTGCTCAAAATGTTCAGAATTATTCGTTCCTGATACCATAATACTGTAATTGGAGACAGGTACTGCAGAACTGCTGCTATTGCTGCTGCTGTAATCATGTCCGATACCATCCGAGAGCATGAGATGAGCGACGCATATCTTCCTCTCCTTCGTGCTCTTTGGTCCGTGCAGCAGATCAAGCCAAACTCAAACCCGACCCTAGCCCCATCCCCAACCCCAATCCCAACCCAACCCCAATTCCAACCCAACCATCATCCCCACCTCCAACTCCAACTCCAACCCCAACCCCAACTCCAACTCCAACCCCAACTCCAACTCCAACCCCAACCCCAACCCCAACTCCAACCCCAACCCCAACTCCAACTCCAATTCCAACTCCAACTCCAACTCCAACCCTAACCAACTCCAACCCCAACCCCAATTCTTTCCGTCTATCAATAGATTAATCGTAGCATTTCTGAACTCCGTGCGTAGTTTGTATTATGTCCAATTTCAGGACTTATTTTCGGTGTATTGTCTTTTTGTTCCTACCAGGATTATTTTTGTCTTGCTTGTGTTGTTGTGTTCTCGTACATGTCGGACTTTGACTTTATTTGCAAAAATAAAAAATAAAAAGGGATTCAATTGTTGAGAGCGCCTTGCAGCGTGGGTAGGCACAATTCGATGCGAGTCGACGAGGGAAGAAAGGCTGAAATCTTCTCGCGATAAAAAAAAAATGAAGGCACGTACCGTAGCGGGAAGGGGGGAGAAGAGCCTGCTATGTGACCCCGGATCTGAGTTACGAGTTGGAAGGAGAGAGAGAAGAAGATGTGCGAAGATAATAAATAGGATGGAAAAAAAAAAAAAAAAAAAAAACATGTGTACCCGGTACGCTGGCATTTCACGTGCTTGACCCTTGAATTTGCGGGGTTTTTTTTTCATTTTTTGGTCTTCCTCTGCCTCACAGTCTGTGACCCTATAATCAGTATCTCTCTAGGATGAGGATTCAGGACGGAATTGGGTGTACTGATGACAGCTACTATTAATAAATGTCGGTAGAAACGACGATTTTATGCAAGACAACAACAACAGCAACAACAACAACAACAACAGCAACAACAACAACAACAACAACGTATCATACGTACTCGTAGGCAATTGGTCGAACATCAGTACCGCAGTAGATCAGTGAGCGTCCCGGTCCACACCGATTGCAGCCAACAAAAATATCAACCGACAACAAGATGCTATCCCTAGGGGCAACAGTCAACAGTAATCCTCCTTTATTCATAGGAATAGGATCCTGTCCGTTGCCTGCGGACTGCTTTGTAGTACGTCTTGAGCTCGAACCTGTTAGGAGGCCGAGAAAATATACCTGGACCTTCAGTCCTTTCCTGAATGAAGCACTGGGGCGCGAGCGCGAGGTGTCATATCGCGCGGTACTACTGCTGTATCCACATCCCCGCCGCATCGACACCAACAAGGACGAATGGCTAGCGACAGAAGTACAGCAGCATGCATATCATACATCAGTACCGGTATATGCAGCAGTAGTGCACAGAGGGCCTTGTCTGGTACCGATGGTACCCGGTATATATAAGGGGTTGAAGCTCCTGTTGCCTAAAAGCGCGTGCGGTTGGGAATGGCCGTCCCTTGACGACTCACCACATGAGTACTGCCGGGTGCGCTCTCCCGAGCTCGCCCCGAACCAGCCCCCTCTCGCCCCCGATCGAGCCGTGAAGCTCCCCGCAGTCGCCACCTGGACAGCCACAGCTGAGATCGGCCTTGCTGACCCACTCCAGGCCGATACTGATGTTGCAGTCGGCGAGCAGCAGCCGCGTGGACGCTTCCTAGAAACCGCAGCAGCAGGGGGGGTTGAACCAAAGCCAATCACAAACGCAGGGGTTGGTGCGCTGGTTTGGCCTGTGAATAGGACAGCTTCGGCGCTTTCGCACCAGAGAAGAGCTAAAGCCCCCGCTAGAAGATTCATTGATCTCATCGCCATGAAACCCTCACCACGCAGTACCCAGCATGAGTGGAGAGCTTGTAGCTGCTCCCTGCTGTGGCTCCAGCAGCAGCTCATCGACACGTCGATAGTGATATCAGCCCCGGTTGTAATATGCCATCCAGGACTATACAAAATATTAACATGCAAACTCCCACCAACGCAGCAACAGCAACAAAAGCAAAAGCATTACTCGTGTAGGGGTAGAAGGCGGGAGGAAGAGGGGAGGAGGAGGAGAAGGGGGAGCATATATCGACGATGAGCCCTTCAGACCGCAAGGGTGAACGTCTCTCAGTGACGAGACCTGATGAAAGACCGACCACCGTCAGGAGCAAGAGGAGGATCATCAGGAGGAGACAGGTCCCACGTAGGCCCGTAAGGTCGACCAACTCCACGGTGATTGCTGCGATCGCGTCGCTGCTAATGGGGCGACCGGACTCCGCGGACGGCACCGGGGTCTACTCCCGAGCTGAAGCTCCCCTCTCCGCCTTTGTCGCAGTCCCGCAGCAGCAGCAGCAGCCCGGCGCAGCAGTGCAGCCATTGCGCAGGAGTGGGAAAGGAGCGGTTTGTTGCGCTGGTAGCAGTAGCAGTAGTAGCCTTGCCTCTACCTTCCGGTCTGCTCGCGGCCGGGGCACTCCTTGCGGATGGCGATGGTCACCACCAACATCATCGTCCTCGTCGTCGTCGTCATCATCGTCGTCGTCGTTGCCGTTGTCGTCGTTGTCGTTGTCACCGAATTGCGATATTTTTCCACCACGTCATGAAGCACCGTCGGGCTCGCTGCTGCTCCGGCCGTCTCCATTCCGAATTCGACGCCAACACCAGCGGCAGCAGCAGCAGCAGCAGCAGCAGCGTAGGTATCGACACCGACACTCGAGAGCGTCGTGGTGGTGCTCTGCCACGGAGAGCGAGGCGTCCTCCGCAGCCGACACAGCCACAGCCACGCAGCAACTCCTTGTCGGGGAGGAATATGAGGGTGGGGCGGGGGGGAAGGAGGAGGAGGAGGAGGAAGAGGAAGAGGAGAAGACGGGGATGCTGCGTCCTCGGCCTGCTGCAGCTGTCCCGCTATTGGTACGGCACACCAGCAGCAGCACGGAGGACAACACCAACGCCGTTGGGGGTTATGTTGAAGGTCAACTTGGCTTCGTCGAGTCGCACGGCTTCGAGCCAATAGCAGGAGCAAGAACAGCAGCAGCAGCAGCAGCAGCAGCAGTTGAAACCAAGGGACCATCATCGGCCATCGCTCGGCGGCGACTTAGGCAGCTTGAGTGGAGCTGGCTGGAGGACCAAGGCAAGGACGTCCCCTTCGAGTTCGCCGAGATGCGCCAGGTGCGACGATGGAAATGGAGAAAGGCATATCATACAGGAGCAATACGTAGTACAGTAGTATGACAGTGCTGGGCACAGGCAGCCTCGATCAGCAGGATCGTATATTGACATGCGTCAGCAAATCAGTATACGACCCTGCTGTAGTAGTCCTCGCGCAGGCGCTCTGGCGTTTGACGTTACTCCCTCTCACCTACGTACCCTTTTTCGGGCGGGCGATTGTAAGGCAGGCTCTCACGAGCAAACCACAAGACCCCCCTCTTTCTCCCTCTCCTCCCCTCTCTCCTCCCGATACGTACTCGTTTCAAATCGGGCAGCAGTGACCGATGCTCTTGATACGTAGCCACAGCCACTTTCTACGTACGGCGGTTGTACCAGCCCCCTGATGATAGTGATGATGAGTGTGTTCTCATTGATATACTGGTGCAGTAGCTCAATTCCCTGATTCCTGCCTGTGGTGACGAAAAACAGGCTGTACAAGCAAAAACGCATCTCGACGGAAGAAAACACACAACCACTCGTAAATTGTGCGCACGGCAGCACCATACCAGTCCGTTAAGGGAAACGGTACTACACGGGGTGGTAGGTAACCGATTATCCAATCGATAGGACCGTGAGTTGGCGTCACAGCTGCTGCAGTTATACCTTAAAAGCGCGTTGAGTTCGCACAGGAGGTGCAAAAATCGTTCTTCAACGTTTTTTTTTTTTCAAGTTAAGCTCAGAACGGTAGGTTTTCCCGGTAAATGTTGCACAAGGGAGGCGTTTTCTGGTTGATCTGGTCGAGATCCTCCCGAAAATTTAACGTACGAGGTACGACTTCAGCACCCTTGCCGTTCTGGAGAGAAAACGAGCCCTTAAGCCGAGTTATATACTACTGTGAGAAATACATATAGTACACGAGGGTACCTGACGAACTTCGAGTCACAACTTTGTGCCGCTGTCGTACTGCGGCTGTCATCAAGCACAACAGGGTACCCGATAAACTTCAAGTTGCAATTTTGTTCCGATAAACTTCAAGTTGCTACCCTGGTATTTCGTGCCGCTACCGCTGTGGTAGTGTGGTCGTAGCTAGCTGCCATCGCATACACGAGTGTACCCGGGGAACTTCCAAGTTTCAAGTTTGTAGCGATATCGTTTGCCTCGGTTTTTCCTTGCACGCACAGCGGTACCAAGCTTGGGCATACATACAGCGCGAATACATCGATCGGCTCTCGGTTTTGTCCGAGCACCAACAAATGCGTACTCGTACATAGCTCAAGCTCGTTTTCAGCGGCGCTGTTACTAATAATGTGCTATATGTTCAACTAGAGTACCCAAATCTCCATAGGCTATTGTTTTCCCCCAACAGCCCACCATGTTGAAAACCCCCGAGGCCCCTCACCTCCACCCCTTGCTCGCTCGCCCATCCCTCACCCCTTTCCTCCCTCCCTGCCCGCGACCTTCAGGCGGCGCCTTTGCCCTGCAGCATACAGCTCGTGCCGCGAGCGGAGCGCGGGTCCCTTGTGTACGTTGACGGCAAGCAGTCAACTTCCCGCCGCGCAGCCAACGACTCTTTCTTGACGAGCGGCGGCGACGGCAAGAGCAGCAGCAGCAGCAGGGATCGCCGGAAAATTCCGCCGCCGGTCGGGCGGCTGGCCTCGCTGGGGGTAGGGGTGGGTATGGCTGCGGCGGCGGCAAGGGCGGTGGAGGCTGGTGCAGGGACGGGGGCGGGTACACGGGTCTTGGCGGGATCAGGAGGGGAGGCAGGGGTCGTTTTAAGGGCGGGGGGGGCGACGGAAAGAAGAAGGGGGAGAGGAAGCAGTGGCGGCAGTGGTGGTGGTGAGGGGGCCTGGGGGGACGGAGGAGAGGAGGCTGCGGGGGGGAGGCGACGAGACGCTATTCGGCTGGTCGGGGAGATGGATATTTCCAAGCCTGCGTACCTGCACGTGCGTGTTCGTGGCTGCTCCTTTTTTTTGTCGGTTTTGTTGCTGTTGTTACCCTGCACACACACACACACACTCCCCTCCCCCCCGTCTCGAAAGAGATGCGTGGTCAATGGACAAATTATTAAGGCACCCCCCCCCCCCCCCCGCCCCTACTCAGCGAAAAGGCACACCGGTATATCAGTATAATGTAGGTATATTGATGTTCGGACCCGAGGGCGAGGAGTGGAAGAAGTGGCGAGCTAAATCATTCGAACACGCAATTTTTCTGAGGCTCCTCACTTAAGGAGCTCCATACCTCACCCGAAAACTGACATTTAGCAAAAAGTAAAATGCATCGCGGCGAATAGTCCCATGGCCCAAGTCTACAAAACGTTTTTTTTCGAAGTCAATACTGACATTCCCACGATTTGAGATAAAGGAACCGCGTCTTTTCAGAAACAAAATAGCGGAAATGTGCTACCTCTATCGTAGAACGGGTCTAAGTAGCTACATTTCCCCCCCCCCCTCGTCCGGAAAGGGGTGCTTGGTCAATGGTCAAAACGAATATGTTAAGGGTCAATCTCGTTCAGCCACACAAGAGCCCCCCCCCCCCCCCCCCCCCTCCCCCACCTTTCACTTCCTTAAATTTCCCTTTCCTCTTCCCGCCTCCTCCCCCGCAATGTAGTGGGTTCTGCCTGTTTTTATCATTAAGTTATACCCGACACACTCTTTTTTCTTCTTCTTATTGTTACCCATGTCATTGCCCTCCCCGCCCCTCCCCCCTCCGCCAGATACACGAGGGGGAAGATGGACGAGCAGACACGTTGCTCGTGTCCCAGTTCGGGTTGACGCGAGGTGGCGCCGTCTCGCGCGTAGACCTCGACCCCTCGCCGCGCTTCCTACCGGCGGTGCCGCCTCCGCTCGAGGCGGCAGGCCGGGCCCCGCCGCCACGGCCCCGGACGCAGCCGAGGCTACTCGGGGAGTGGGGTGGCCCCCTTCTGTGGCCGAACGTGATTCACCAGGTGAGAGGGGGACTTTAGTTGCTTGCGTCGTTCCTGTCGTTGTGGTGGTGGTGGTGAAGGAAGCAGCAGGGAAGGGGGGGGGGGGGGGGGGAGGGCATGGTGGGGGGCGGGGGCGGGGGCGGGGGGGGGGGGAGCTGCGGGGTGCACTCATGTTATGCATGGCCATAGTCGTATGACCGTCTATACCCTCGCGTATCCCTGTATTGCTGGTGGAGAGCACGTCCGGTTTTCACCGACCAGGCAGGCGTTGGGGAGGGGGTGGCTGGCGAGGTTAGCGGGGTAAAGGGGGTAGGGAAGGGTGGATGGGGAGGAGGGTTGGTGGTGGTGGAGGTGTGAGCAGTGGCGTGAGGCGGTGGTGGTGGCGGCCCTCTTGTATGGCCGAACGAGACTAGACTGACCAGGTATGAAAGACCTAGGTGAGCTTCATTTTGGTGAGGGTGGTGGTGGTGGTAGGGGGAACGGGGGAGAGAGGAGGGATCTAGGCAAGGGGGGGGGGACGTTGGGGGGGGGGGAAGGTGATGGTGAGGCCGGTGACGGATCGTGGGGTGGTGTTGAAACTAGTGGACTTGGGGGTGGGAGGAGGCATGCCCGACGTGTAACCGTTCTTATATTGCTGCGAAACATTCGGCATCTCTTTGCAAGCGCTCGTTGTTCTTGTGCAAGATCGTTCGTTGCGGACGGCGTGTCGGTGTTCGTTGTCCCTCGTGCAGGTCCCGCACGCGGCGCTGGTTCGCCTGACGCAGGGGGCCGCCGCCGAGGCTCGCTACCGGGCGTCGGTCGAAAATTTGGAAGGTTCCGGGTCCGTAACAAGAGATGGCAGCATCGTCAAAGACGTTGATGGCGACGACAACGATGGTGAAGGCAGCCGCGGAGGCGGTGACCGTGGCGGTGGCGGCAACGATGGCGGTAGCGGCGGCGACAAGGAGATGACGCCTCTCCTCCGATTCGGGAGCGCCCAGTTCAATCTCCTTCGCTCGGAGTCCGAAAAATTCAACGACCGCGACAAGAAGAAAAAAATCATCAGCAGCAGCAGCAGCAGCAGCAGCAGCAACAAAAACGGCGACATCGATAGCAACAGAAGCAACGGCATGTACCCGGACCCAAACGCCGAATCGATGTCGGGCTTAGATGATCCAGCAGCACCCGAAGCAGCAGCAGCAGCAGCAGCAGCCGTGGTAAGGGATAGTGCAGCAGCAGCCGCCCCGGATGGGCGGGTAGCTGTCGTTGGATCGGAGAGCACCAGCGGTGGTAGCGCAAGCGGTGACGGCGGCTGGGACGAGGCGGTGCCCGAGCAAGCCGTGCTGGTGGCCGACGGGTTTCTAGTGCCTGGGAAGTCGGACGGGGGTGTCTACATCGTTGTCCCCGCGGGCGCGGAGAAAGCGGCTGCCCGAAGCGTTAGTCGCGATAGCGACGGAGGCGGTTTGGGGACGAGGGAGGAGGGGATGGGGCGGGGTCGAGGGAGGGAGGGAGGAGCGGGAAGAAGCGGGTCGGGCGAGAGGATCGTGCGGCTTACGTGTGTGAAGAGGTGACTGTTACGGGGGACCATGGTAAATAGGACCAAGTATTGTTAGTAAAAATACGTAAATACCTGGTATATAGTTTTTTTGTGTTTAACATAGGTCCTGTTTACTATGGTCCCCCGTAATAGTGAAAGCAAGGCGACTGAAAATAGTTTTTTTCTTGGGGGGGACGGGTGCACTCATTATTCTGTGCATGGCCGTAGTCGTATGACCATAGACCCTAGCATCTTCACACTGCCGGTTCGGAGCACGTCGGGTTTTAACGCACCAGGCAGACATTGCTTGCACCAAGCGCGAAGCGCCGAGAGGTGTTGGGCGAGTCGCATGAAAGGTGAGCTGCATCCTACAAAGAACAGCTTTCGGGGCGGATTTTGTTGCATGTGGGTGACAGCGTCAAATTAATTGATTTATCTAGTTTATGGGGTGGACACTTCCAGAGACAGCAATGGGGGGATTGTGTGTATGAATCGTCGACTTCGAAATAGTCGATCGGGAGATGCTTGTCACTTAACGCGACAGAACTTTGGGTTCACCCTCGAGGCCTTAAGAACTGTACTCCCCTCGACGGAATAAAACACTCGGAATTTTGAGTCAGGTTTTGGTCCCGTTATCGCGACAAAACACTTGGAATTTTAGCCAGATTTTGGATCCCGCAGAGCGGGGTGTTGCAGCAGAAACAGTCGAAAATATCTACCAGGTACATATTGACTCCCTCCGTTGTGGCTTAGCGTGAAAACATAGTTTTTTTTTTTCGCACACAGTTTTGGTTTTGTTCGGATGTTGATCCTTGTGTTATCTTGTTGCGACTCTGGTGTTATTGTTCGGGGGAGTTGTTTTTGCTACATACGCGGACACGGTCGTGTGGTGTTTTTGTTTTGTTTCGTTCCGGGCGGTCCGGAAAACAAACCCCTCAGTTGGTTGACTCCATTCACGAAGTCGCAACTCAGTTGGTTGACTCCACCCACGACGTCGACCCTCAGTTGGTTGACTCCACTCACGACGTCGACGGCTCGTGCTGTGTTCTTTTCATCGTTCAAGATGGCACCGGTAGTGTATTAATAGAGCACCGCCGGGTAGTGTATTAATAGAGGAGGTACCGCACCATATGGTCCTTGCGTGGGAATTGGAGCCTGGTCCGGAGGTCCACGTACAAAAGTAAGAGCTTCTGAAGCGGTTTCACCCACATGCTGTTTGTTTGCGCGTTGATGTGATGCTGCGGCGTCTGCGCGTTGGCTTGAAACTTGGACTCCTCGTGTATCGCTTTGTATGTCTCCAGCCCCCCCGCCCCCCCCAGAGGGTGGCCGCAGACAGCGAAGCAAGAGGGGTACCAGAGGATTTGAAAACTGTTTAGATGTTCGGATATGGAAACAACAAAGCGAGCGCTAAAAGGTTGGAGGTGTCTCTGTTAGGAGTAGGAACGATGCTGCTCCTCCTAGATGAAGAGGTGCGTGGTCACTGGTCAAATGACAAAGGCAAGTAACAGAATAGTTCGTCCCTCCCCCCCTCCCTCCCTCCCTCCCTCCTTCCCTCCCTCCCTCCCTCCCTCCCCCCCCCCCCCCCCCTCCCTCCCTCCCTCCCTCCCTCCCTCCCTCCCTCCCTCCCTCCCTCCCTCCCTCCCTCCCTCCCTCCCTCCCTCCCTATTCCTCCAACTCACTCTTTCTGTGTGCTGGTGTGGCATTTATTCGTTTCGCTGTGTTTACGTGACGCGCAAAAGGGGTTGGTTTTACCACAAGGCCGTGTGGCTTATCCTTCCGGGGGGGCAGAAGGTGGTGCTCACCGCGCGGGTCCACAAGCCCCTGTTCGGCCAGGCGGAGGGAGAGCTCGTGCTGCTCGAAATGCCGAAGGTGAAAACACACACTGTCAAACACTATCACACAGTATAACACCGGTGTGAGAGGATAACACACACCCTACGTAGGGATATTTTCAGAGCCGGGTTTCTCCAAAATCACAAAATAAGGGGGAGGGGGGGGGGCGCACGACGAAGGTGGTGGTTTCGGAAAGGAGAGCTGGTACGATTGGGGTACACCTGTGTAGAGTACCTTTTTTTGGATCTCCTGGTGCGAGGAGCTCGAGGTTCGACCCGATGGCCTTGACTCTTTTAGTGCTGCAGTCTAGTTTTGGGGACAAACCAGTCAAAATCAAAGGAATTTGTCCCCAAAACGGGACTGCGGCCCTACAAAGACTTGAAGGATACAACGAATAAACTTATATTATTGAGAAAATAATGCGGTTCCAACGATATTCGGTACATAGAGTTCCTCGGCCAACCCCCTTCAATTTAATCATGATGTATTGCGGGGGACCATAAGGAGTAAGACCGAGTATTGTTTGTAAAAATAGGTAACTATAAACGCTTTTGTGTGTACCGTAGGTCCTATTTACTATGGTCCCCCGTAAATTGGGCAAAGGGTTCAGGGACCCCACCCCACCAGTCATAACTATTTTGGGATGAAAAAAAAGGTACAGTAGTACCGCTTCGCACGATAGAGGTAGCAGTGTTTTGGCCATTCCGTTTTTTTTTCTGTCGCTTGGACTGACCGGACGGAGTCCTTGACCCCGTGTTGGTTGTAATGAAATGCCCTCAGCTTTTCTTCGTGCGAGTGGTGGGGTTGTCCGCTGGGCTGCATGCAGCTTTAGCGTTTTCTCCAATTCAATGTTTGGGGTGGGGGGTGTAGGGGCTCGGGGCCTCCGAAAAGAAGAAGAGGGCGCAGTACCCCCTATCGTCGTCGAGATATTTTCTTCCGTCGAGGCTTATCCCGAGTTTGGTTGTGCCTTGCCTTGCCTTGCCTTGCCTTGCCTTGCCTTGCCTTGCCTTGTCTTGCCTTGCCTTGCCTTGCCTTGCCTTGCCTTGCCTTGCCTTGCCTTGCCTTGCCTTGCCTTGCCTTGCCTTGCCTTGCCTTGCCTTGCCTTGCCTTGCCTTGCCTTGCCTTGCCTTGCCTTGCCTTGCCTTGCCTTGCCTTGCCTTGCCTTGCCTTGCCTTGCCTTGCCTTGCCTTGCCGTGCCTTGCCTTGCCTCGCCTTGCCTTGCCTTGCCTTGCTTCGCCTTGCCTTGGCCTTGCCTCGTCGCGTACCTTATTCCTTCCGTACTGTTTGGTCTCCTTACCGTGTCGTGTCCATGCCTCGTCAGGTGGACCGACCGCTCGCCGAGCACAACCTGCCCTGGCGGGAGAAGGTGCTGGCGTCGGGTCCCGACGTCATGTTCGAGGTAGGCCTTCCCACGCTCCTCGACCTACTTCCCTCTCGACAAAGCTCTTGCCCCCCCCCCCCCTCCCCCGCTCTTCGCACGTCTTCTTTGCTACCTCCATCCCGGCCCAGATGACCTTACTCAGGATAGTAATCTCAAGGGGTTATCCTCCCTTCTCCTCGAAACCCTTGGTCGGAAGTCAAGACAACCCGAATCAAACTCTTATCCTCCAGTCCCCCCCCCCCCCCCCCTTCCCTCTCGTCGCTATTTATATAACTCCCCACTCACCTACATCCTGACCCCTGTAGCCCTACTACTGACCCCGTCCCCTGCAAAAACAAAAACACGCGTATTCCTTCTCTTCTCCTCGAAAACCTTGGTCGGAAGTCGCGCCAATGCGAAACACGCTGTGACTCCCCCACCCCCCGGCCCTGGCTCTGTACATACCTCCCTCCCTTCCTGCTGTTTTTCCATCATCTCACCCCCTAACAGTAATCCTAATGTCAGTGCTTGTTCCCCCGTCTTTTCCTCCATATGTGCTCCTCCTCCTCTTTCTCCCACGCCCCCCCCCGCCTCCTCCTCCTCCTCCTCTCTCTCCTCCTCCTCTCTTTCCTCCTCCTCTTTCTCCTCTTCCTCCTCCTCCTCCTCCTCCTCCTCCTCCTCCGCCCCTCCTCCTCCTCCTCTTCCCCCTTCTCCTCCTCCTCCTCCTCCTCCTCCTCCTCCTCCTCCTCCTCCTCCTCCTCCTCGATACCTTCGATCGGAAATCGCTTCAACGTGAATCACGCGCGCGATTGAAACGGGGCGAACAAAAACAAAAGGTGGTCGATCTGGACCCCACGGACTGCACGGTGCAAGTCATCTGCGCCGAGTTTTTCGGCGGGAAGGTTACCATGCACTCCGTCTGGGGGGGAGGGTCGCTGCCCGGCAGCCGGCCGTCGGTGACGGAGTCGTGGGTGCTGGACTACAACGCCGGGCCGGCCTACTCGATTTCCGCGGCTGATTTGCGGTGAGATGCGATGTAGGAGAGGGTGGGTAGGGGGGCGGCGGGGGGGGTCTTATTTTTTGCTTGCCATTGTCTTGTGGCCATTGACCACGCATCCCTTTCGAGACGGAGAGGGGGGGGGGTCGGAGGCGGGGGGGGGTACTCGGTGTCATGCATGGCCGTAGGGGGAGGGGAAGCTGGAAAGGGGGGGCAGAGAGAGAGGGTAGCGGGAGGGGAGAAGGGAGGGAAAGGAAGAGGGTTGACAATGGAAGAAGCGGGGGGGGAGGGGGACGAGGTGAGTTTATGAATAATGACACAGGAGAGTCAGACTCGACGGTCAGAGCCTCTCGCGCGCTCTATCTGTGTTGAGCTTCCTTTCCCCCCCGTGCAGCTTGTGATGCCTTCGAAAATGCGCCGGGACTGCACCGGCAGTTCATGGAGTGCGTAGTAGCAGGTCCTAATTTAGGTACAGAGGTCGGGAGCAGAAGTAGGTGAGGGTGAGGCGGCGAGAATCGAAAAACTTCTCCCTTCCCCCCCCCCCCCCACGGCGCTGAAGAAAACAACCAATGACCAACCTGACGCTGATCAACACGCCCCCCCCCCCCCCTCCCCGTGCCCGCGTTTTTGCTGCCCCCTCTTGTCACCATCACCGCCACCAACCATCGTCCCCACGACCGCCACCAACCACTACCCACGACAAAAACACTCCCGCCGCCGCTGCCACCACCACCACCACCACCACCACCACACCACCAACACCTACACCATCAACACCAACACCACGATGAACACCAACACCCCCATCAACACCACCCCCACTACCACCAAACAACCAACCAACCGACCGGCGGACCGATCGACCGACGGACCGACAAATCACCCGATCAACCAATCAACCAATCAACAGCGGCGGTTCGCCCGGAGGGCGTCCTACGCACTTCCTCGTGACGACGCACGAGTCTTCCTACAGCCCCCTCTTCTCCTCCACCTCGGCCGCGTCGGCCTCCTACTCGGCCGCTGCCGTAGCCGCCGCAGCCGCCGCTCGAAAGCAACAAGGTTTCCACCTCCCTTTCGAGCTGGGCCCCGACTCCCCCACCTCCACCTTTTCCCCTAACGGTTCGAATTCCGAACCCAGCTCCGGTTCGGATCCCAAGTCCGATGTAATATATTCCGCTTCTAAAGACAAAGCACAACTCGCTTCGGATTCGAATTCGGATTATGATTCTGACCGTTCTGGTTTTGGTCCGGAGAAGTCCGTTTCCGGTTCGGAATGTTCCGGTTCCGATTTCAACGTTGGCGCAGGCTCCGTTTCCGACCGTGTTTCGGGGGTTTCATCATCGAAGTGGGGGGGTCGCGGAGGGGTCGGGGTGGGGGCAGGGGGAGGAGGAGGAGGAGGAGGAGGGGGGGGGAGCGGGGGGGCGTCGGCATGGGGGGGCGTTGTGACGGGCGCTCAACCAGAGCGGCGGTGGCAGCGACGAGCCGAGGGGGGAGGGGGTGCGGGGGGTTCCCTTGTGGCCTACGAGATTCCGGAGGATTGGTGAGGGGAGGCTCCGGCTTTGATGCGAGCGATGGGGAGCGGGGAGGGGGGCGTGCTCATCGGTTGCTTGCCTTAGTCGTTTGGTCATTTGGTGGGGGGAGGGGGTGATGAACGAGGGCGGGGGGGGGGGGGGGGGATGGAGGGAAGGAGGGAGGACGGGATGAGGCGAAGGGGGGAGGGGGGGCGTCGGGTAGGGGGGGGCGGGGGGAGAAGCAGAAGGGGCGGGGGGGGGGGGGGTTCTTGCGATGGTTACCCCATTGAGGATGGGATGTATTTATGTGACAGTTTCGCGATGTAGACCGTTGTCAGGGGCCGCTTTGCCCGGACAATTCCAGCGGAGGCGCGGGCGAGATGAGTCCAGGGTGGCTGGAGTCCTTTGGATGGGTGGGTTGAATGATGGTTTACAATAAGCTTTTGCGCGCTGCCACGTTTCTGTAATTTTTTTTCTCCTACGAATGCGATCTCGTATCTGAATTGTATTCACCGTTTCTTCTCTTTTTGTCCCGCTCTTCCTCTGTCCCTCTCTGCCTTCCTCCCCCTTATTCCCTCCCCCTTATTTTTTTCCCTTGCTCCGGCTTGCGGACCTTCCTTTACGCCATCTGCACCTCCCCCCACCCTCAACCCAACGTCCCTTCCCCCCGCCACTCCCAAAACCAAACCTAAAAAAACTCAGGCGAATGCTGCCAAGGTTCTACCCCTCTCCTGGCTGGCTCCGCTTCACGTTAGCAAGCGGCTTCCGTGTGCGCGGGCTGAGCATCAATCCTGGAAGCCCCGGCTTTCCTTACCTGTTCCACCCCCACCGAAGTATGGAGGTCAGTGGGCGTAGGTGTGGTTCCTTGTTCTCGTCATGTCCCTTGTTGTGTTGTCTTGCATTCTGCTGCCTTGGCTTGGCTTCGCTTGTGTCTGTTTTTCGTTGTCTTGGCTTGTGTCTCGCCGCCTCGTTTCGCTTCGCTTCCTCTTTCGCTACTCCCGCTCTTTTCTTGCTTCACCGCCCGACTCCTCTCCTCTTCCTACCCCTTGTTGGACCCCCTCCCGCCCCCCCCTTGCTTCCCCGCCGCCCGACCCTCTTCCTCTTCCCACTCGTTCTTGACGCTCGGGCCTCTACCCCACCCGTTCGCCCTCCTCGTCCTCCCCAACCTAAGCATCGCCCCTACCACTGCCACCGCTGTCACCGCTTCGCCCGCTGCCGCCGTCGGTTCCCTCGATATCTCCCTGCCCCCTCTCCTTGCCCCCCAGGGCAAGCAGCCGCCGTACATCGCCGTGGCGGGGGACTGCTCTCAGTCGGCGTACATCCTCCGCCCCGTCGGCCCGGCAGCAGCTGCAGCAGTACCAGCAGCAGCAGCAGCAGCAGCAGCAGCAGCAGCAGAGACAGAATCGTTTCAGACACCGTCGCCGTCATCGTCAGCAGAAACGCGGACAGGGACGAGGGCAGGGGCGGGAGCGGGTGCTGTAGCAGGGGCTGCAGCACAGGTCAGGGTAGGAGCAAGAGTTGGGGGAGCGATACCGACGCAAGGATCCCTGCTGCGGGAGTCGGGGGCTAAGCTCAACCCCAACCCTACGCCTGAGCCTAATCCGGTGGCGGCGGTTCCGCCGTGGGGGCAGGAAGCTGCGCCGCTGTCGTACGAGGTCGCGTGCGCGATCGAGGTGCCCGGGACGGTGGGTTCCCTGGCGGTGAGCTACGGCCCGCTCCTTGGAGAGGGTGGCGGGGGCACCGGAGGGGGTGGAGGCAGGTATCCGGACAGGGGTGGCTCTCATCGGTCTGGCAGGGACGGAGAGCCCCGCGGTTTCGGGCCGTCTACTTCGGGAGAAGGAAGAGGAGGGGGAGGAGGTGGTAGTGGTGGTAGTGGTGGTCGGGGGGGTGGGCGGGGGGGAGTCAGTGATGGTGATGGGTGGGCGAAGCTGTTTGTGCCGAACTACGATGGGAACAAGGTTTACATATTTTCGATGGAGCCTTCCGATTAGGGGAGAGGGAGGGGGGGAAAGGGCGTGAGGCATGGGGAGGGGGGGGGGCGGGGTGTACTCATATTATGCATGGTCGTAGTCGTGTGACCGTAGACCATCGCTTTTGGCAACCCAACCCCCTGCGTGGAGGCGCGTCCTTTTCGTATGTTCGCCAAACTCCTGCACTCGTACGTTTGCGAACTAGCACAGCGGGTGGGGGTTTTACGTACGTACCGCTGTGTTTTTGAGGGATGAGAACAATTACTCGGAGGTAGATGTTTTTGGTGTTTTTTGGAAGGTAGGGGGTTGGTTAGATGTCTACGCTCTTACTTGGGCGATCAAGGATGAGAGAGGGGGGGAGATGAGGAGATCAAGAGATGGGAGGGGGTAGGAGGGGAGTTGAGGACAGGAGGGGAGAGGAGGGGAGAGGAAGTGAAAAATAATGAGGAGAGGATTCGCTGAAAGGTCGTGACGTCGCGTTAGTAGACGAGAACGAGCGCGCAAGAACACACAGGGATGTCAACTATTAATAGTGTTTTTTTGTTCTTCAAGGAGAAGGACGCTTATAGGATTTGGTGTTGCCCCTCGAGGTGTTTGTCCAACGCGGCAGCACTTTGCGCCTCGGGAGGGGGTTACGGAGGGAGGCAGGGCGGGGGGGCGGGTCGAGAGCGTGCCCGTGCAATGACCCCACCGCCCATGCTGTGGTTGCGCGATGAACGCGGTTCATTTTTACAGTTGATCGTTTCCGCGCGGAGAACACGGACAAGGCTGTTGAGATTTATATCAGGCACCGGACTAAATAAGCGTGTCTCGGAAGCCCGCCTGCGCAGACAAATAGAGAGAGAGCAAGAAAAGCGAAAGAAGGGGGCGGGGGAGAGGCAAACACGGAGAAACAGAGAGGAAGAGAGACAAGGGGTATGTAGGGAGAGGGGGGTGCCAGGCGACGCGCGAGACGCACGGTGGTGAAGTTCGGGCGCTATTGGTCGTTGCCTCGTTGTATATAATAACTACGGTTGTTGTCTCGAGAGACTTTGTCGGGTTGCGGGGCAGTTTCTTTGGCTCGCTTCTGCTTCCCTGCCTCTTCTGCTGGTGTTGCTGCTGCTACTGCTGCTGCTGCTGCTGTCTGCAGCAGTTTTTGATTTGTTCGCTGTCTCTGCCGGTGCTGGCGCTGTTGCTGGTACTGGTGGTGCTTATTAACCTGCTTTAGTGTTGCGTGCGCTGCTACTGCTGCTTCTGCCGCCGCCGCTGCTGCTGCTGCGTTGTCGGCGTTGTCCGTTACCGGTGACAACGCCTTCACCCCCGCTGAGACCAGCTCCTGTCCGCAGCTCGCGTGCCATCATCTCGAGTGTATCACAGCGCCATGCGAGCTAACAAAGCAAGGTGAAATACCCACCAACGCAAGTTGAACCCAGCGACGCAAGCTGAAACGAGATTGGGCGAGATGTCAAGGCACGAACGTTTTCCAAGCGCAGGCCCCTACCCCTCGAGAATTCTCGCTCGTTGTTATTACGGGGGACCATAGTTAATACGACCTGTGGTATACATAAAACCTACCAGGTATATATTTAAACATTTCGACTAACAATATTTGGTTCTATTAACTATGGTCTCCCGTAGTAGTTGTGACCCCTTTTACTTGTCCGAGCACTATTCCACTCTAATTCCAAGTAGTTTGCCTCGCAAAATGTGGGTGCAGTTCTGCAGGCGTTCACGTCGTCTTCGAAGAAAATGGAAACCGTTTTCCGTCGGGTTGCTTCAAGGGGTCGCTGGAAGCATCGCATGTTCTTCAGCAGTGGTCTTAGGTATGTGTTCGGCCCATTTTGTTGTGTCTCATGGGTGGTTCGGACTACTTGACGAAGGTTGCGTGCTGTCACCGCTCCTTGCTGAGAACTACGCCAGGCGGCGCTGTGCTCGACTGTGTATGTATGTATGTGTAGATACAGCAGTTATGTGTATCGCAGACGGGGTCGTCGGCCTTGGAAGGCTTTACGGCGGCGCACGACGCATGGCACATGCATACACGCACGGCTCTTATGCCTAAGGCGGGCTGCCGCGCGTTGGCAGGCTCGTTTGCTCAAGCATACGTACTTGGCACAACAATTGTTTTTTTGGTCCTACCGGTTCTGGTACCAGTTATTACGGGGGGCCTTAGTAAATAGGACCTACGGTACACACAAGAACTATATGTTTCCCTATTTTTATGACCAAATTTGATCCTATTCTCAGTTTGTAGAACTGAGTCTCTGCTTTAGTAAATGCAAATATGTCTGTCTCTGTCTGTCTGTCTGTCTGTCCGCAAGGTTTATATTTTCGAACACTTTCCAATGGCCGATATATACTGAAACATTCCATACCACCAGGCAAATTTAGCCATATAATACATCCACGACATCGTGCCATAGTACCATACCGTAAACGTACCATACCATATACTGTGTTTTTTTCCGTACCATACCGTGAAAACATACCATACCAAATACGGTGTTTTCCCCATATTCCCATATACCATACCACCAACATATCTCATATCCCATACCGTGTAAGGCAGTCAGAGTTGGGGAGACGTTTATATACCAGATCAGGTGCCTGCTACTGCCATGGTGCCGTGTACTTGTGCAAGGGTGGCGATGAATACAGAGTGTGTGTAGGTCGAGCACCGCTGTTCGCCAGACCAAAGAAAGCCAGTCAGAGTTGGCTCAGACGCTTGGATCCTACGCTCGGTGCAGCGCATTGGCCGCTGGTGTGCACAACACAGATTAAAAACATTAGCTACGAGTACTACACTGCTGTATCCGTCTCGAATGGCAAAACATGTTTTTTTTCAGGTTTGGGAGGATACCGTAGGACGGCGCCAGCAAGCTCTTTCCCCTTAGAGCATGAATCCACCTCATTTCTTCGAGCCCGTCATCTACATTAGTTGATCTTGCCCGCCACCTAGCGGGTTGGCCGTGGGCTGAGTCTCTGTCGAGATCGAGCGTGTATCGTCTATCGTCGCACGAGCTGAAATAAAACTTTCGTGTACTACGCGTTTCCATTCGCGTACTACTCGTATAGCAGGGCTTTCACAGTACAACAACAGGAGTGGATTACTTTTGTGACACAGAAAAAGTATCTATGAGTACTATCGCTGTATCCGTCTCAAATGGCAAAAAAATTGCCTACTATATATAGGTCTTTCACAACAGCAGTAGATTACTTTCTACTTTTCGCCTATATTTGTATTTTCCAATCCTTTTCGTATGTTTCGGTACTCGCACATAATAACCCGTCAGTTGAAAATACATGCCAATCTGTCGAATGTGTAACAACCCACAACATGTTTTTCATTGGCCAACAACGCGTCGTCAGCTCTTGGACCGCTTGTTGGGGATCTCAAATATTTCATCTCTATGAAATAACCCCGCTGTTTTTACTTCGCGTGTGTCCAGCTCTCGGACCGCTTCTTGTGGATCTCAAATATTTCATATCTATAATAATTGTTTTCACTTCGCTTTCATGTTGCGATGCTCGTGTTATTTTCCGGTACTCTCTCTTGTCAATCTGTCGTTTACGTTGTTGTAAGTAGAACGACCGAGAGCGTCGTGACAGCTCTCTGACTATTTCGCGGTCCGTCATCTATACTAGTTGATCGTGCCCGCCACCGAGCGGGTTGGCCGTGGGCTGTGTCTCTGTCGAAATCACTTTTTTGTGTATGTATGTCAAGCTGTATAGACTCCATTGATGTTTTTTCTCTAATAATCATTACCTGCATAGAGTACATATTCAATTCGCATGATAGTACGACCAGGAGTATAGTGTTGATTACTTTGGAACCGTCGTGCGTACAAGCCAAACACCAGGTCCATGTCAAGAAACCCCGTGGCAGACTACTGCTTGCTGTGTGCCGCAGTATATCTATCACTTTCGTCATTCTCACACTCTTCAACTATAACATTACGGGGGACCATACATAGTAAATAGGACCTACGGTACACACAAAAGCCTACATATTTACCTATCTTTACCAACAAAACTTGGTCCTAATAGCTGTGCACTATCGCCCCCCGTAGTAATAAGTAGGCTGTGAAAGAGTCTGGTGCATCATCACTACTTGCTACTATTAATAGCAGCACGAAAAAGTCTAATTCGCATCAACTTCAAGCAGAAAAGTAATTCGCTTTTACTTTCCAATCCTCCGTGTGGTACAGACATGTATGTTCTGTCTCGAACCGTCAGTTCATCACTTTGCTACCGTCGTCGTGTATTTTGTCCCCCCGATTTCAAAAAATAAATACCTGTTCAATACTCAATAACTGGTATATTATTTCTTCAAGCTGTACTTACTGATCCACCACCGCCTGGACTCTACATGACGTTATAGTAGCATACTTCCTAAAAGGAGGGCGTCTTTCCGTCCGTATGGGCCGGCAGGCTTCCGGCTTCCATTGTCGCTCGGAACCGGAGCCGTGAGCCGTGGGCTTTTCTTAGAGGCGAGGGGAGACGTTCAGCGATATACAGATATTGGCAGACGAGGTTTCCCGTAGACACTACCGCCGTATGGGCCAGGCAAAGCACAACCTATTGATGGCTGTTGGGGGGTGGAGCGTCCCGCTCCCGCCGTGCTATCGTACCGCTGCGCTGGCATACCACTCTGTCCCGTAAATTAATAATTGCATTTATTTCACAATGAGGCGCGTGAGATTCGGGAGCGCGAAGCGCGTGCCTTATGTTCTTGGTTTTCCAAGGGAAAACATCAGACATTCCGTCTGAGCCAAACCTCGCCTGCTGGGGTGCCGTCTGTGCTGGTGCCGACTGGTCTCTCTCCACATTCGCACCAACTCCAACTACTGCGACTTCACAAAAAAGAAGACAAGTTACTGAAAACAGCGCTCGCATGCTTTTCGTCGAGGGCAATAACAACTTGCTATGGTTCCCCGTAATAATACCGGGTTCTGCCGGTAGCGAGTGATTTTGGGAGTTCCTATGGACGCCAAAAACGAACACGAAAACTCGTAGCAGAAAGTAATCCGCCGCGAGGTGAGCGTTGATTGTTTGTGGCGCGATATATTTGTCACAGCCGCCCGCGCAGCGTAGAAGAACTGAAGCGAGCAGGCTTTGACTCGCGATACGAACTAAAGTTGACAAACGAAGTGCACCACTATTATAACATCATCAGCAAGAATAGGAACGCCGTACGTGAGCAACATGCTCAAAACCGTGCTACGCTACGACTATCTATGAATTCGTAGCCCTTACTTTTTCTGAGGCTCGTTACTTGAAGAGCGGTACACCTCACCAACAACCATTTTTTTCCGAAGAGTTTATTCACTCTTGAGGTTTCGGCCAGCACCAGATCCCTGACCAGTTTTTCCTTAGGGCTATACTCTCGAGTTTTCCGCCGGCACGTCCCCGGTCGCTCGGTAGGTGATCCGCGTGCCTGCTTAGCTCGATTCCATGGGTTCGAGTCTCACCGAGTGCATACTGTTAGGGACGTTTTTTTCAGTCAAAGTTGACTACCGGACAGCGCTAGTTGGTTGGGTTGGCAACATTCGATGGAAATCGGCGAGCAGTGAAAATAAATGCTGAACCCTGTGCGCGATAAAAATGAAGGCACGCGTACCGGGGGGGAGAATGGACGACACCTGTGATCACGGCTTGTTCAGGAGATCGCTGGGAGGAAAACCGTCTACGAGTTCAGCTGTAAAAGCAAGTGATGGAAATAAATAAATAAATCCCAATCCACCAAGGAACTCTGAACTGGAGATATTGAGGGCCCTTTTTATGTGTCGGATATTTATATTTTGAAGGCAATTTTGTCAGGGCCCCAAGATATTTCACGCAATCTGCAATTGTCTCTGGTACGATTCCGCCACACCAGCTAGCTCCTACCCAACCCTCCACTCTCCCGACGAGGTTCCTTGCCTCCCACGGCACGCATTACACACCAAAGAGTCTTGCCGTTTTCGACGCCATCAAGCCTGCCGACCTAGAGTGGATGGCCCTAAGGTCCACCCGCAGCCTCCACCCTCAAATAGTCGAGATGACAGCAATGCAAAAAGGTACCAGGCATCGTGGCCTCACATACATACGCACCCGGCAGCGCGGCTCATCAAGAACAGCAACACTATTGACAGCCACCCTTCCACACGGTTTCTCGGTGCCAGGTTTTGTTCGGGGATCGCTGCGTTTATCATCAACCCAAGAGCACAGGGTATTCATTCGCACCCTACCCCCTCCTCGAACTGCCTACTTACACACCGACTTCCTTCAGCAGGATATTACTCCACTAAGTAAGTTCTGCACAGGGCTCCTCGTCTCTCAACGGGTATTCGAAAGTGCCGGGCAGTCACAAAGTTCCGGTCACAGCTTCTTAAACAGTAGGCGTGGCGCGCGGGTAGTCGGGGCTATTTGTTGTCCGGGCGAAGGCTTCGTGCGTCGGATGCAGGCCAGGCGAAGAGCATATGTTCGACCTGTGAGTTTCCAAATCGATGCTCGGTCATTTCTCCTTCACATCGAAGGCCCAGACCACGCAGCCGCCAACATCAGACGGCGATAACACGAACGACGGAGATGGGGGGGGGGGTGGGGGCGGCACACATTAAAAACAACCGAATGTTCGGCGTACCATCCGGGCGACGATAGCGACCGCGACGAGGACAAAGACGACCACGCCGATGACGACGACAAGACGGGTACTACGGTCGGGGTATAGTATCACCTGAATGCCATGAGGATCAGGCTCACTCGGGAAGCTCAGAATATTCTACCCTTGAATAATAGGTTTGGGCGAGGCCGACAGTTAAGCCCGACGATCATTTTTCAAAGCTAGAGGTACTTTAGGAAAAACACGAATGGTGTTCCAACGATATTGGGCCGAGGAGCCCGGTCAGTCCCAGTGACATATGTGGCCTAGAAAGTGTCGCGTCTTTCGTAGAACGTGTCACGACGACATTCACGATGACGAGGACGTTTGAGATCCTCAGCATGCCGTCGGTCAGGAGACTCGACCGTTGAACTCCCTTGTGGGAGTCGTCCATCGACATCGACGGTATGTGCGTCTAGAGTGAGAAAGACACCGCGTGGAAGGCGTGGAAAGGATGACGAGGGGCAGGGACTCATGGGGGGGAAGATCAGTCTACCGGTACCTACCTGCATCGCAAACAACCTTTGCGCAACGACACGGCGTAGATGGAGATAGGGTATCGGGAACGGCCCCGTGGTACCGCTTTTCCAGCCACCGCACGTTCCGGCAACGTCGCCTCGACGTCTCACAGAGCGAGAGACCAAACCCTGAGCCCAGGCAATTACCTGCCTTTCTGCCTCATTCAAAGCAGTACACATAACACTGGCGCACTCTTATGAGCCGTATATCATGCAGAAGTGCGGGAAGGTTATGGTAAACCGGATTCCATGAGCTAGAAAATAGGGCGAATGTGCGGCTCCTCAAAACCCACTCCCATATATCTCTGAACGGCAAGGTTAAAAAAACCGGCAAGGTACGCCAAGAAAAAGACTGGGAAAGGAAGGCCTAGCCGTAAGGGAGAGGAATAACTCTTGTACAGAAGTCAGGGCCACACCACCCGCAAGAAGGGGGGAGAAGGACAGAGTATCTACGTAAACGCGAAAGGATAGCACAAAAAAGGGAGTGGTCCTGTGCCCCAGAAGGCCTAGTCAACGTTGTCCAGATCTCCCCGAGCTTTCGAGCGGGGGGGGGGGGACGACAGGATGAAAATGAAAATAACACGGAATACACTATAAATCTCCTAAAACCCAAACAAAAACTCCGGAAACGTATCCTGTGCAACAAACAAGTAGCCCGATTACCCAGACCAGCCCCGACACCGAGCGGAGGCCGGCAGCACGAAATACGCAAAAACCATCCCCAAGCCGGCCCAAGAAGAAATAAACCAGGAAGCGCTACAAACATATCGAGTAGCGAAACCCCGACCCGAAAACTCGGAAAACGTCAAAACCTAGACGACATCCCCCCAAAGTCCAGAAAAACGGCAATAAAATAATACTCAGTGCAGCCGACAAGCGACATGCCCGTACCCGGAACTTTAATGGACCTGTACGCCGGTGTCCCAGTACCTCGTGGTGGGTACAACATGTCGATGCCTGCCCGGAAATTTTGTGAGTTCTGTGCGCCCGTGGCACAATACCCCGAAGTTCTGCGAGTTCTGCAAGAAATGCCTCCATACCCGCACCCCTAGTTTCTGTAAATTCTGTGAGACGTCCATACCCGTACCCGGAAGGCGCAAGCCCTACAGAATACAACAACCTTGCCTAATTGTATAGGACTAGGTACTTTGCTGGCCCAGCACAACCGGTCACACGTGACCATGTGTGCGCCCTCAACCGCGTGTATGTATGTACGTATCGTCCCTTCTAACGGGTATATATACTGCTGTTTTATCTTACGTTGTTGCGTCGTGGGGGGAGGAGGGAGCATAGTTCGGTGAAGGGCCCGCTGTGCTCGACTCCGTTTGAGCCATTTTCTCTCCGCAGCGGCTCCGCTTGTTTGACGACTCCTCAGTACTGTGAACAATGGTGTTGATATAGTAGCAACACGATGAACTGCTATAGACTGCGTCAACAGGGAAGCAAGGTGCCGGTGTAGATATATACGCTCGCGGTGTACTTTCGCTCGCCGCAAATCGAGTCGTTCTGAGCAACTATGAATAGTCATACACCAGAACAAAGCATACGGCATGAGACTCCACTGTTGTTGTTGAAAAATAGCTGTGTGTACGTTCCTACTGTGGTCGTGCACAGTATCGTGTGTACGATGCTGCTCTCGCCAATAACATGCGATTGTAGGAGCCACGACGAGAATCCGATGTCGGGAATTTCAACTTTCAAGGTTATGCGATAGCTGATAGACGACATTGGGCGCAGTCGTATGCATGCCGTTGGGCTCAGGCCTCAACACTCCTCCGCATCGACTGAAGGGTCCTGAAGAAGTGTCCGGAGCGCCAGAGGAAATATGGTGTGCAACTCCTGACAACCACCGTAGCACGCTGACTACTTCGTATGGGTCTCCAAACCGGTCGCCCCGGGGTGATCTAGTGGGTAGCCTCGAAAGCTTCGAAGAAATAGGATCAAAGGCCACAGGTTATGAGGTTATATATATAGAGCCAAATCGACTGCAGATAACGCCTGGCGTGTGGTGTACGGATGGTAAAAATGGAATTCGACGCGTGTCGACGAAGGAAGAAAACGCTGAATCATTCTCGCGACAGAAACGAAGGCCGGTGGTCCAGTGGAGAGGGGAGGAAGAACAAGAGCCTGCTTTATGGCCCTGAATCTGAGTCCCGACTCGGGTGCGACTACTACGGGGGGACCTACATCAAATAGGACCTACGGTACACACAAAAACCTATATATATATATATTTACATATACCTGGTATATGCTTACTAACATTATTTGGTCCTATTAACTATGGTCGCCCGTAAGAGGGAAGGATGATAATTAGAAGACAAGGGCGAAGAAACAGCGGAGGAAAAAACAAACAAACACACGTATTTCAATGCTGTAACTTCATAGAATAACTTCCAGTAACAACATATTCGCCTGATTGAGAGCGAAATATCTGATTGAGAGCGAGAGCCACATACATTGAAATTTCGGGTCCAGACGCCTCTTGCCATTTCTTGGTAAGTAGGGGACGGGTTATTCCAAGAAGCGGCGCAAATTGAAGGTCTCGTCAGCAGCGTCGCGAGCATATGCGTGTCATCGTCATCGGATGCTGCAGCTAGGAGCTAGACAAGTTGCTAGATTTCCCCAGATTGGCTATTCCTGCCTCAAACTGTTTCAGGGCTGTGTCGCCTCGGGCGGTGGGCTCTACTGTAGCTTCTGCTCCCGGCTGTAGCTCCACAACGAGAGACTCCCACACGATTACCAGGGTAGCGGCTTGAAGCTACGGGCTAGCCTTTCAATTCAAGCTACACAGCAAGCTCCACCTCTCAGCGGTAGTCCGGCTACAGCGTATCGCGCAATCTCGCTCTCAATCAGATACTACGCTCTTAATCAGGCGAAAATGTTGTCCAGTGCGAACGGTGGGGTGGCACACGATGACAGCACGGCACACACTTTCTGTTTTCTACGTGATATGGTGTGGGCATTAATGTTTACAGTCTCCTATATCGCAGAATACCCCCAACCCGAAATACGGGTGTACAAACTAAGAAAGATTGATCGATCAACCAATCGGTATGTATGTGAATAGACGTGCGCTACGTACGTACTGTATTTCACGGCAACCCTCTTGGCGGCTACAGCAGGAGAGCGCCCTTAACGTTTTTTTGTTTTTTGTTTTTCCTCTTTGCAACACCTCACGCAAAATAAAAGCGGAGGGAGGGACAAACCGGGGCGCCTTCATCACAGGACTTAGTACTATTACTATTTTCAGTGACAAACAAGTTACTCTATACCTGGTATCCCTCAATATAAATTTGAATTGCTTGGTTTTAAAGACCCCCTCCTCCCAGACGGGGAGGTAGGGGTGGGCAGTTTGGACGGGGTTGGTGTAGTACCATCTTGAATTGTGCAGAAATGCTAGAAATTACCTGGTTACGAGTATTGGGATAATGTTTGATAAAATTATGAAATACGTCTACGAGTGCTTGGGAAGCGTATCTTATACCGGGTAAGATTTTCCGGCGAGGCACGAGCCTTGCTCTCAGCTTTCTCGAAATAAAGAAAGCTGCTCTTCTTCTGTCTCCAAGCAATCAGCCCGCGTGCGTCCCACCGAGTAACTGCTCAATAGGCAAACCTAGCAAGCGACACGAAGCGTCCAGATCTTGATCCCAACATTTGGCATCGTCGGAAGGACTTTTAGCATTTTCGCAGTTGGAGTCCTTTCTCCATTTGCTGTTTTTCCCGGACGTACCTGTTTTTTGTTTTGCGTTTTCGGACGCTTGCTATTTCTCGCAAGCCACGACGGAGACTCGAGACAGGGAACGGTCTACTTCGACAGGAGCGCTCAAGTTCCCCCCCCCCCCCACCGGTAACCCCGGGGGATGCCGTGGAGTTTCCTCCGCACAACTCGGAGCACCCCAGGCTGGAGGCAGCGGGACCCGGATTGCAGCCTCCTGCCCCCCAGACTTCGTCCGACGATCTCCGAGACACGGACCTACCATGCACCCAGGTGCATGGAACTTCCTCCCGACCCCGACCAGGTCGATCAACCTCAAACACTTGCCCACCATCTCGGGGCCACGTGGAGGAAGTCGCAGCGGACCACTCAACCGAGCCGACATCGTCGCGGTCGAGAGGGCCCTGGCGCAGGCCGAAGCCTTCGGTGATGCCTCAGAGAAGATAACACGAAGCCGACCGATTGCGTTCATCAAGATCGAGGCTACATTGTCGCTGTGATGCACGACACGCATTGGACAGGACGCTCTCCATCGTCCTGGGGACGAGACATGGACCCTCAGCTCTCGAGCCACGATTTGTTGTGCCACCGGGCAGGTACCCCAAACCAACGGCCTGTGCGGCCGGATGCGATTTTGCGCGGAACAACGGGAGCTTTCTCGTTGTAACGTTGAGTGGGTCCTCACACCCGTCTATGGCAGCGAACCGCACGCCGATTGGCTTCACCGATGCGGTAACATCGTGGTTCCCAACGGGGTCCGCGTTTTGGTGCAAGGGCGACGAAGGTTTGTGGTGGCTCGGGAAAAAGTCAGCGCGACTACACCCACGGACGGGCTATATTTGATTCGAGTTTTGGATGGACCCCTGGAGGGACGATCAAGCTTCCTCTTTCTCTGGCGCGCTATATACATGACTACAAGAGCCATCCCACGGTAGGCGTGCACCAGACGCTCCTGAGCCCCTCACGTTAGGAGCTCAATGTCTGACCCGATACAATACTCGGAAGAACATTGTTCGCGCCACTTGACCGGCATTTGTATGCGCTAGTCCTAAAACGAATATACGAGTAAACATTTCATCCCAACTGCTAGTTCCTCACTTAGGGAACTCAATCGGTCAGAAATCCTTTGGCCCAAGAAGTGGAACCCCTACCGTGGAGTGACTCACGACGACGGCTGTACGAGCATTATAGTGGTCTACAAACACGCTCGGCTAGCGCGTTTGCCTGGCGGGTTCCAGCGTAACGTAAATTAATCTGGAGGCGCATCCATGGATAGCTGTTTTTCGCATCTATAGCGCACTCGATTGTTTTTTTCCTCGCTGTTTTCCTAGGGTTTGTTTTCCCTACTGTTTTGATATTTTCCGAGTTTTCTGGTTGGGGAGCGGCGGTTGCGTATGTCGTCGTACCGACCCCCTCGTTCAGTGCCCGGGCTGGTCTGCGTGATCGGGCCACTCATTTGTGGCTCAGTGCACGTTTTAGGAGTTATCTTGCCCGACTTTAGGTGGTTTATGGCATATTCCGTGTTATTTTCCTCCTCCATCCGGCCGATTACAAACGCTCCGGAGCCGGGGGTGATCTCGGTAAAACTGTCTGCTCGTACTGGGGCACGCGACAATCTCACTACAAAGCACTAACCTTTCGCTTTTCCATCGACACCTTTTCGCTACGACCCCCCTTTGAGGGTGGTGTGGCGATGGCTTTCATGGACGATTTATCCCCGCCCCTCAAGGCTGGACCTTCTATTTTTTATTCTCTTTTTGGATTTACCTTGGCCGCGCTGTATCCTCGAGGCCTAGAAGTGTGGGAGTGCGTTTCGTGGAGTCGCATCATGCTTTAGTTCCGTGGATTCGGGGCTTCCATGAACTTCCCATCTTCTTGGATAGGCGGCCCATCGGAGTGGGCTAGTGTCGTGGTAGCTCCTCGACTTTGGCAGAAATACCGGTAGTTACCTGTGGGTACAGGTATTGGGATCGTAGTTGTAGTACTTGGGGGGCTTGTCTCAGATTGAAAAACCAGGGGGTTCCCGGCGGGGCGCGAGCCTTGCTCCCAGTCTCTCACCGTGTGCGGAAGGAAGGAGACTGCTATTCTTCTATCTCCACGCAATCAACACACGTGAGTCCGAACGAGTACCTGCAAGAGATACAGAGTGTCCCGACCTTGAACATAACAGGGGCTCTAGCACCAAGCGATCCGATACTGAAGCGCTTGTTTTTTTTGTAGCGAATCGTCCTGTCATCACAGCGCTCCAGTTACTTAATATTTTCACCTTCTGTTGCGTGCTGGCGTCGATAAAATGCTGTTCCGGGCCCTCCTGGGTGCAGCAACGGCTTTAATTACTACTACCACTGTATCATTGGGGCATGATACGGGTTGGTGTCCGAGTTGCAATGTTTGAGTGCAAGGAGTCGTACGGCACAGGCGTAAAATTGTCCCACCCCCGTATACTATAAAGTACTCCACGATGGTCACGCTGCTCGAAGAATATTGATTGACACACCCAAACGATGGCATTGCGATGATTGCTACCGCGGGGTGTCAAAGGGGTCGACTACTTGCCTTCACCCATCGAGCACCCATAACCTTTCTATATCCATGGCCACCCGGCCACTCTCAAACCGTGCTATTACGGGGGACCATAGTTAATAGGACCAAATGAACACATAAAAACCTACCTGGTACATATTTAACTATTTGTACTAAAAATATTTGGTCCTGTTAACTATGGACCCCCGTAATATGTTTACCCCTAATAATTGCCCTTCTAGAAGAGTCGTGGGTGCACGTGTCGTCCCCTTTCACCCCCCCCCCCCCCCCCCCCCGCCTCCCCCCCCCCCCCGCCCCCCCCCCCCCCCCGCCCCCCCCCCCCCCCCGCCCCCCCCCCCCCCCCCCCCCGGCGCATATCACCATTGGTATCGCTCATACGGCTCAGATTTCCTCTGCTCGTCAAAGATCATCGATTTTACGTCAGACGAGAGTTTCACATCTGTCCAAACGTTTTGTAGACCTTTCAGATATATTATTTAGCGCAACAGCTTCCTTTTCGTCCAGATTCTCTGCATTCTTGTCTCCCGAATACTCGAAGGCCACGTGCGAAGTGTTCTAGATCGTTCCACTCTGTAAAGAAACGCACACTTAAAAAGAAACTTTGACAGAGCGCCTCCGAATCTCGCTACGACATTCACTAATCGAGAATTTCTGGAAAGTAGAGGGGGGGGTTACATACTCTCCGACAAACAAAGAATGGCGGCCGCTGACTTTGTTTCCATCCTATACCACTTGTTCCCATCGTGGCTCTGGCTGCATGGCGACAGACAACGGCGATCCGGTATACTGAACATCAAGGACAATGACACCACTACTACGGGGGACCATAGTCAATAGGACCTATGGTCTACATTAAAACCTGTATATTTAACATATTTTACGAATAATCTTCTGCCCTATTAGCTACGGTCCCTAATATTACGGGGGACCATAGTTAATAGGTCCTATGGTGTACATAAAAACCTATATACTCAACCGTTTTTACTAACAATATTCGGTCCTGTTAACTATGGTCCCCCGTAATAATAACAAATGACAGCAACACGCTCACACGCTACCAGGAGGGCAGCAATGGAGGTTGATCATGGAAACAAGAAAGGTACATTCGTTTGTCCAAGTCGTTTTCGAGCAGCTCAAGGTTAAGCCGCCCGGGGGCACCGAATAAGGATTTTCCATGTACCCTCGGCGTGTGGACACGGCATGCAAGATCGACCGCCCTGTTCCGATTGTGCTGCGACAAATGGGCACCCTCATTTAGCCGGAACTCCCTTAACCCTCTATGTACTTCCGAGGGGAGAATGGAGATTTGACGAACGTTGTAGATGATCAAAGCAGCGTCACTATGTGATTGGGAGATGATGCGAACTGGTGTCCCGAGTATCGATGCAAGGGGGTCGCAAGACACGGGGCGACTTTTTTTCTACCCGTACTGCTATTAATAGGCGCTCACCCTGCTCGTAGACAGTTGGTAAAAACAAACGTCTTTGATGCTTCGGCTGCTTTCTCGAGGTCCCGACGGGGGTGAATTGGGAGACAGGGAATACGCACTATGTCCAATCCATGTTCCGAAGGAATATATATATATATATATATATATATATAATATATATATATACAACTATGCATTTATTCCTGCGTGGTACAAGCGCTTGTCGATGGCACAGCCCGTAAATTGCTTACTCAGTGGGAGTCTGGTCGAAAGATGTAGGGTTTAGACACGATACTGTCGCCTTCGAGGCAAGTGCAAGCATATAACCCTTTTATGACCACAGTCCCGTTTGGGGGACAGGCTACACATAATTTGAGTGTTTTGTCCCCATGCATGGGAGTGCGGTGCTATAAGGGTGAAGTGGGTTCCTTCCTGAAGCGAACCTTACAGGCCAGGGCCTTATTTACCACCGACCGCTGTCAAGTGTGACGAGGGCGGTCGACCTTGGGCCGGTCTTGGTTGCAGTATCTACTCAACCCTATCGGCTAGTAGGGAAGAGGCTAAATGAAGGCTGCCAAGACAACCCCAATTTCATCTGGTAGGGCATGTGGACGGAGACAGCAGTATGCATGTTCAGCGTTATGGTACAGCAGAATGCATGCATGTGACGCTTGCAAGATAATCTCTTGGGGTATGCTATTTCCCGAGGCACGGAAGCAGTGTAGCATGTGCCCATAGACGAGCGGGGACTACGGAAAATAAAAACAAGGACAAGACAAACAACAAGAATGATGGGCGTGTCAGACGACGCTCACCCACAAGAGGTTAAATATTGCTTGATACAAGAATCTCCCAACATAATATATATGCGAGGCAGGCTGCACCCAACAAAGCAAAAACGCTGCGGCCGCCCGACGCAGCGTACGCATTGCGCAGAGAACATCGGCGCACGCGAACATCCCGAGACGACGATCACTGCTACTGCAACCTCCCGCTGCTTTGTTTCGGAGTCATCCGGTTACCCTCAGACATTGTATAGCCAACGATATGTGCCACTTTCCCCCCAAATTTAATGATGGTCGATATACTGATATTTTAGTTAAACGATCTTAATATTCCGGGACGCATGGTAGACGTTATGGTCTCGAGCATTCCGGAAGCATCGCATGTCATGCGTGTCGAACATCGGCACCGAACACGGGCGAACACAGAGACAAGAGCCCGAATGCCGCATATATATAACATCTCGCTGCTTGGCGCGGATCCGATAGCACTTCCTTTTTGCTCCCTCGGCCTCACATACATCTTCAAAATTAAACGCGAGACACATATTTCAGGAGCTTCGCGACGCGAGGCGCAGAGTAGACCTCGACGGTCGCCTGCCAACGCTAGCAAGGACGACCAGCCGGCATACGTACACTCCCATGCTGTATACCAAGTCTGCTCACGCTAGCAAAGACGGCCAGTCAACATGTATAACGAACAGTCTGCGATATTTTACCTGGCACTTGCAACGACTGTTCACGTAAGCGAAGACAAAACAAGAACGAGGTCGGTCGTACGGCAAGGGTTGCCGGACCTCAACAATAAATAGCAGCATCCTCTCGGTCACGAGCCCGAAACGTCCGCAACCCACCTAAACCGCACATATCTCCGACACTCGAAGTTCCTGTTCTCCTGCCTGATTCTCGGTTGAAGATGTAACCCAAACTAGCGGCACCCCTTCTACAGTAGCGGAGAGGCGAAAGATGTTTCGAAGGCAAAAAGTAAAAGTCCGAAAACCCGTTTTGATGTCCCTCTCTCTCCTGTGTTGCATATAGGTTGAAGCTACTGTAGCTCAACACTATATTATGCACTCGCCGACCGGAGCAGGGATAAACACAGCGCAGACCACAAGCTCAAGACTGCACACACAACCCGCCATTCAGCCCACCCCATGTATTCACCTGCTACCTCGCCCTATCGAGATATATTACGGTAGAAGCCCTGCTCATCCAAGTCAGCTTCGTTTTCGAAGCAAAACCCCCAACAAAACAGTATGGTTTCGCTTCCCGAGAAAAACGTAGTGCCTCTTCGTAAGGAAGCTACCTGAAACCCTAATGCATACCTACCTGGTATATCACGAATCCAGCTGTGCTGGACCACCTCGTGTCACGTTTTTGGGACGCCGTCGATCCCTCGGGCATGCTTACCCGCTCCTCGCGGCATTCTCTGGTTGTTCAGCTGAACTACCCGAAACCATATTGTATTAGTCGCTATTAATGCTGTGCTGGACGCCTCCATGCTACGTCACCGAGACCAGTGGTCTCCTCGGGCATGATTACCCGCTGCTCCCACCACCTGCTGGGTGTTCAGTTCCGTCCGCGGTAATTACTTTTTTTTGGCGATCTGTAGCCGCCAGCTACTCTTGCACCGGAGGGAGGAAACAACTTCACATTGTCCCTGTGCCTCTACTACTACAGGAATAGTTTCCCAAACGTTACCGGGTTGCCTCAGAGCCACGTATGGCTAAGCAAAACTATACTGGTTCGTATCATCTCTCCTGTCGCAATATTTTCTCAGAACGTTGGCCCCAAATACGTTAAGCGTTTTCGGGTGGGATACCAAAATTTACCCCTGCCTGGATAACACAGAGAGCGCGTACCCATACCGGCCTTTTTGTACTGTCTAGGAGAAGGTAGATACGATCCCACCACCGATCGAGATGAGGTCTAGGCGGGAGAATCGCTCAGGTCCCAATCGGAACACTGCTGTACCTACCCCTTGCTGCGCGCGACTTCCAGTATCTTAACCCCCTCCTTGAATTGGGAGAGTTTGCGGACGACATCCTTGCGCCTTCGTAAGGTCTTTGTGTTCTCCGTGAACCAGCCCTCGAGATCCGTGCCTGAGGCTTTGTCGAGCATCCAGCGCACGAGCCCGTCACACAGACTGTCCACGAGAAAATGGTGAACCTGCTTGGGGACCACATCGGAGACGCGTCTGCAGACTACGTCGGTGTATGCAAATATCGACACCTGAGGGAAATAAATGGGAAAGGTCGGACGGAGGAAGATACGGTCTTGGCAATCATATTTCACGGCACACGCACTCAGACATTAGCGTCTTCGAAGAAGACAGCAGCTCCCAGCCCCCGACAAAGCACGGCTACGTATAACGCATGTAGACCAGCTATTGAGCGCATCCAACGCGTACTCTAGGTCACCCTACAATAATACCTCCGTTTTATACGATACGAGGCGTTCTACGTGGAGGCTCACCCTACTTTATTTTAGGATCCCCACCTAAGGAACCGCTCCATATACCTCACCCGAAAACTGACGTCAGCAAAAATTAAATTGCATCCCGATGGGTATTCCCGCGACCCAAGTATACGAAAACGCCATATTATTTCGAAACAAGATTGGCCTTCCGACGATTTTTAGGGAACCCCGTCGTCCAGAACAAATGTTGACCAAAATGTGCTAGCTCTATCGTTGAACGCGTCTTACAGGGTATATTATTTGGAAGCGACGTACCCACGATCAGACGTCAGAGAAAGCAGGATTAGTGACTTCGACCGGTAACTCTGGCTACGCGGGTTTCAAATTATTGATATATATATATATGACCGCGTGCACAGTGAGTGGTAGTGACTCTTGCGGCGTGGGTGGTAACCATAATCGGACGGTGGGCGGCAATAAATGAGCCCCACTCAACAGCACCGCGACTATCATGAGGGGGCAAAAACAGCAAACGATGGAGGTACGGTCCGGGAGTAAAGGACGCACACGCATACGTGCTGTATGTGTAAGTGGTTGTTATAATATCAGTCCGCTATTACGGGAGACCATAGTTAATACTCGTAGGACCTAAGGTCACCATGAAGCCTATATATTCAAATATTTTTACTAAACATACCTGGTCCTATTACCTATGGTCCACCGTAATAGGCTACTACTGGTGGAAGGTTGACCGATCGACTACCCAATCTAAACTTTATGACACTCTTACCACCCTTCAGAAGAGCGGGGTCCTTGGTATTTCTTATGGGGCCGTGCGTGCCTTGTCCAATGCTCTTAACAATAAATAAAAGCGTCTTCGTAGTGGACGTCTATTTCGACGGCGCGACCTACGACCCACGTCCCGCCGATAGACGTCAACCGTGAAGGTCTTAGTCCGTTGGGCTACAGGTAAACGTTTATTCAATCGCCTACCCAATCTGAGCCTTCATAACATAATCTAACTCCTTTTCGGCCTCAAGCCTGAACCCGTTGGGGGCGGGATGGACCTTCCTGAGAACGATATAAATACCCGGTATCCCTATTATTTCATGTCAAAACGACGTGCACGTCCATAATCCAGGCGACGAACGTAGATCGGCTTACTTGATAAACTCGGAGCTGAACAACCCCGGGACGGCAAGCGCCTGCCAACAAGAAACACCCCATGAGATTATTTACTGTGATACCTCCCTCGCCCAACCTTGAGCGTGTTCTGTTACGGGGGGCCATAGTTAACAGGAACAAATATTGTTAGTAAAAATAGTTAAAACATATACCTGGTAGGTTTTTACGTATACCATAGGTCCTGCTAACTATGGTCCCCCGTAATAGTACGTATATTGGATTTAGGTAGCGGTCATCGCTCAGAACAGAGTACTCATCCAATTTCTCTCGGGGAATCGAAAAATAGGTAAGCCTCATGCTTTGGTTTCCTAAGTGTCTTTCTCGCGGGCGAAACAGTACCAGGTGCTGTGTGTTTGGTGAGTATGAAGCTGAAACAAAACACGGTAGTACAGTTGAACGCAAGCAAGTGGTACTCCAACCTGAAGGATGCGGATGTCTTGGTCCTGCGCCTCCTTGCTGGCGACCATCGTTTTGATGAACGCCTCGGGCACCTCGCCTACGGCCCTCGCGTTCTTGGGCACCCGGCGTCCGCCGGCTTCGGCGACCGCCGTAGCAGCAGTCTCGCTCTGTCGCACCTTGCGTACCATGTCGCGAACATTCGCGATCAAGGTCGTGTGGGCGCGGTCCTGCGTGAACAGCCAGCCCAGTTCGGCATTCACCACGTTGGAAACCGCCTCCATCGCCTTCTCGGCTTTCAATTCCAAGAACTCGTCCACAAGGCTGGTCTTGACGTCGTTCAGCAGGGCTGGGTAAGCCCGGCAGGCGTCCTCGAACAGCTTTTGCAGGATGGACTGCATGTATTCCTTCACTTCGTCCACCATTTCGTGGGAGCGAAGTTCGAGCTCGTCCGCGAACACCTCGCGGAACAGCATGTTGAAGACGCGCCCCCCCAGGAATTCGGGTAGAGCCATTCCGTCCACGCGCTTGAGGGCGCTGCGAGCCTTTTCGTAGTACTCGTCACCGAAGAAGTCGGGCACTACATCCTGTGCAACGAGGCCGAGGAAAAATGTGCGCGTCTTGGTTGGACGGGTAGAAGGATAGTCGTGGGCACTGGTCGTCCTTCACAAGAATACGGTGGCATTTGCGTATAGTGCTCGGGCGATTCAACGGCTTACTCGCTGCGAACACCATACGAAGTGGATTTTGGGGCATAGTTCGGCCGCCGCTGTAGTACCACTCCCCAAATGTGTCAACTGGCTACTCTGATACAGTGGTAGCACCGTTGCAGTCCCGGTATGCGTCAGGCCCCGGTTCCGAACACTACCACACTGGTCTCGTCCATCTGTGTCAATACATACCAGGGCCAGGTACCTGCTGGTACGTTGTTTTTTCAACAGCTATCTGGATTCAACCAGGATAACATACATCCAACCAATTCCGGCAAGAGCCCGTTTTATCGATCTGCCGTTCACTGGCCTGTTCAAACTCGTCAACGCACAAGCGAAACGGAAACGCGAGATAAAGCATCGCCCGGGATGCATTCTTCCGACTCGACTTTCTCTAAAACAACTGGCGGGCCCACGATACGAAGGTGAAGGTTTCACACGACGGTTAGATGATTGATTCGGAGGATATGATGTAAATATTCAACGGAAGATATATCTGTTCTCGACTTTGTACGATCTATTAAAAGGTACATGTAGCAGGGTGGAATCTGTATAGTCGGCATGCTCCAGCACTCCTTTTTCGGATTGGAGTTTTCTTCTGCAGACCCTGCACGACCTCTCACATCGACAGATCCGGAGGTAGATAATCTAGGCCATGATATATTCGTTGATCATGGTATATCTGTATGTCCGACGTGCGATGTTCAACAGACGCATCGCTCGGCGTCTGCGCTCTCCCCGCGCTGTTCGCGAAAATTCGCTCATGTATTCGTTCGAGGGTTTACTTCGTACTCGTGCACGACAGTGAGTGCGCCTGCTGTATGGTGTGTTGTACGATAGACGCAACACTGCTCTACAGCGGCACATGGAGCAAATATTCAGAACACCTCGCGTGTCGTAGACTCCTTTGTTGTTACTCCGTTGTTAAGGTCTTGGCATACCGTAGTTTTGAGCATGTTGCGTTTGGGGGAGAAACTCAGAAGTATTTACGTGCAGCAAAAAAATATCGGGAAAACATTAGGTTAGCCATGGGTTTACATACTACTGTAACTTCAGTGGTATTGAGTGCATTTATTTGCTCGGGCCTGATCGCGGTTCGACGCCCCCGGCCCTTGCCCGGTCCTTCTCATCGAAGCCGCCCCCAGTTCGGTCATTCTTTCCCCCCACTTCTCTGCACGCTTGAGGCCAAGGAGTCTTTCGGTTGATTCGGTTACGTTCATGTCGGTTGTCACGATATGCTCGTACGGAAGGTATCCCTCATGATTCTTTGCTAGGTTATGAGGATCTGGTTATACTCCAACGCGTCAGTCTTTCCGACCCGGTTGAATCGCAAATATTCCACAGCTCGGTTCGTTCGGTTCTTCTACGATCAGTTATTCAATAACTAACTGCGGGGAAGCCGCAGTTTCCCGGCAGCACTGGACCGTGCACGTGAGGTTGTATGAAAACCGGATTACACGCCAGCCGTGTAGAGTATGACGTATGTTATATACGTACTACAAGGAACACAATGAGGAACATAACAAGCACCGCCGTCCCTAGCACGTGCTTGAGGCACAAATCTCACAAAATTGCCGTGTACTTTGCGTTCATCCCAGGAGTTGATACTACGGTGTTGAAGGAGGCTGTTGTGGTGGTAACCAGGCAGAACCACGGCTAACTTGAACGGTCCGATCAGATCAGAACCGCGATTTCTCTTATTTTGATCGGCCTCCACATATATATCCACATGAATGTGTCTGAACAGGTATAAATACTTTGCTGTGCTGTTTGTTTCGATTCTTCTGGGAGCCTCACGGATCGGTTCGAGCAGGATATTTCCCTCTCTCGAATACAGTTCGTTCGGTTTTCAGCGGTTCCTTCAGCGCGTTCGAGATAATATACGTCGCCGCGGAGCTCGGTGCGATTTTGTATGCGACGCCAATCTTGTTACGGTCCCCCGTTTGGTTGAGTTCCGCGAGTAAATGCCTCAACCAATATAAAACCGAACAGATAAACCGTACACAACTCTTGTTTTCTTTGGAAACAAAGCACCGTCCATCAACGTGTTTTCACGACCAATCACACGGTAACAACGCGGTAAATAAATATCATCCTATCAAACACCAAGCAGACAACGGTGAACCACGCCGGACCGTTCAGATGTGACCGTTCAGATGTATGTGTCGCAGACTGAAGCGGCCGTTACCGTACAAACTTGTGCACACCACGGCAGTATTGTCGATTCGTAGTGCCCTTCTTCACGACGTGCAACAGTATACCGTCAAGGCGCGTTAGGCCGTGCGACAACATGATATACATGAGACGGTGAAGTTCGTATAGCAGTCAGTCAATCGCGAGCGGGAGTGAGTGTGGTTGTGACTTGGATGTGCTGAAGATGGAGGGTTGGAAGACGGAACAAGGTGCCCCGCGGCGTACTAGGGCGATCACGTTTGAAAGTGTCCCGAAAGGAGAACCGATCAACCCCCATGCGGCACCAGTTGCTTCAAGCTGACGTTAGAAAAGCGACTACGAGCAGTCATCGACTTTTGTACCTTCTCGCCGCTCGCCTCTTGCGGCGTGCACGCCACGGTATGCTAATACTACGGTAGACGCACTGAGCGCTATAGTGAAAGAAACTATCCCCAAATAGTGTGCGCAATGTAGAGTACAAAGAGACAACGACGAAGCATCGGTATGCCCGCCAGTTGGGGCAGCAGGCCTAATCTAACCCAACAATAGTTTACATATACCACGGAAGCCCCGGAGAATGCCAGGCGGGTTAAACCGGTCACTACATCAGTGTAGGATCACGCAAAGGTAACCAACTACAAGAAACATAGTACTCACTTGTGGGAGGACCTTAAGACATGTATGTGTGTGTGGGTTCACGAAAAAAAAATCACCTACGGAAAACATGAGACTCAATTGTTGGAGGACGTTCCAAAAAGAGGATTGCAAATAATCAGCTCAGCGGCAAACGCCACACCCACCCCTGTTTCTTTTACACGACTCGCAAGCCTCACGTGGGGAAATAATGCTCATACCATCAGATGATACATCCGTGCGTGTATTGTTTCTTTGCATATATATCTCTCCATGTCGCCCCTCGCGTTTACATGTCGGGCACACACCCGAGTTATATCAGCACCATGGGTCGGTTGCTTGTCGATTCGCCGATTGCTGTATGGTTGTGAGTTCTCGTTCGATGTATTTCTGTTTCCTCTGATGTTTCAAAGCACAGTAATATGGCAGAGCGAAAGCACTAAAAAACGTCAAGAGTGGTTAGCATGATGATGGACGTCGCCCTAAAAGAAAAAAAAAACTAAACAGAAAACCTTTTCACGCACGCCTGCTGTAGAACTAATTAAATAGTCTCTTTAAACATATATTTGGTGTCAGGTGTTGTTCCGGGGCTCATGGCCCAGACAAATATGCATACTATGAATAGTTTTATAATAACGAGAACCGAGAGAGTTCGGATTGCCGACTTTTAGAACCCCAATCCCGTTTTGGGGACAAGCTACTCATAATTTGAGTGGATTGTCCCCAAAACGGGGCTGCGGTTCTGAAAGGGTTAACACCGACGTAAAAACGATAATTGTAATCTTGTTGTTGGTCTTGGTGTCTAACGGGGGGACAAATCCCACGTTGCACATCGTGATTACTTTGAACGGGCGCCAGTCTACGTACGATAGCGAGCGTAGTACAGGTTTGCTCAGGTTCCTCTCGTGAAGAGCTCACAAAAAAACAGACGCAACACGGCGCAGACAACCCCATCAGCTGGGTATATGACCGTGTACGTACCTTACCCAAAGTTATTTTGTAATTATTTTTATCAGTACTCTTGTCAGACTAACAGTAGTATTATTATACTTGCCATCAGACAACGTGCAGCATGAGCTTCAACGCTGATAACTCAAAATATTCTTCAAACACGAAATCACCGGAAACAAAGAAAGGCAACCAATAATGCACAAGGTCTGTCTACCTTCCGTGTCTACTTCCCTCTATATATTCCTTATCTACGATACTCTACTGTTGTCTTTGCTCCTCCCTACTCGTTGCTTTCTATTCTTAAATCCTGAGCCGCACCATATGTAACTGGTAAAATGTTTTGGTTCTACAGCAGTACGTGCGTTCGTTATGTACCGCAAGTGGGCAATTCGACTTCGGCAGTGGTGCACCAGTTTCAAGACCGCCCAGTTTGGAGGCATGGTAGATATGGTATCATGCCAGTAAAATGGAGATCCAATCCATGGACTCCAATTTGGCACAAATAATGTAACCATTGATTATATCGAAATGTCTCGGAATTTTTTATCGAAGCGAGGTCACTTCTTCCTTTCGCTCCCGAAACCTCGGGAGTAGAGTTGGTCGCGCCATTTCTTGAGACCATCCCACCCACCCGGCAGTAGGGTGGGTATTCTTGGGCTTGTGTACCTAGATCATTTACAGGTACTAACCCCGTGCAGAGTTTGTGATTCGCCACTTACTTTACTCAGCGCGGGGGGAAATACCGGACGGGACCTCCTGCCCGGCCATCCAATACTTACATTAAATGATCCACGGTAGAGAGCCAGAATACTGCAGGTAAATCGGCGTGTCACGAGGAAAGTTCAATCATGGAATTTCAGGAGTATACGTATACGAGTATGCTCGGAGTACGAGATATTTTGTTCAACGTACGTAGTAAAATATAGGGCCATGCTAGATACATGACCACTTTTTTGGGCTTGTCACGTTTTGTCTGCAATCCAACGATGTGGCGTACGTAGCCCGATCAGAAAAGAACAAGGAGCAAACCTGTCACCCGTAGGGCGTCTTGTGCCCTGTGCGTATGTACCTCGAGTATGCCGCCCGCGTATTTCCGGTAGACGTCAGTGACCTTGGGGACGACGGCCAGGTCTTCGCCACAGCCCGTCCCATCACTTCCGAGGGAGATCATGTCCTTCAGACCATCCCTGACGTCCGAGAGCACCTCCCGGAAGGCGTTCCACCGCTGGTTGTCGTCCGCAAACAACTTCGGCATTACGTGGAGCTCGGCGTCGAGCTCCTTGATCCGCTTCTTGGCGTGCTTGACGAAATCAGGTATGAACTGCAAAGACCAACAAGAAAACACGCCGGGTATAAACGTGGGATGTAAATGGTAACGTAAAAAAAGAGGAAAAGTGAATATACAAAAAAATCATTGTTTTCTTTAGGCTACATACAGTAGAAGTTCTGGACTTCTTTTTGCATTTCTGTCGATATTCAAGGACCAATAGACACGCAAGTATCATAAATGTCACATTGTGCTGGTGTTCTTTGAGCTGTAGCCGACAAACAAAGTCGGTAACTCTCCCGTATGTTTCTTGTTTTATTCAAGTCAAGAAATGTCTTCAACGGGCAGACGTACCACGCGGTCCACACGGTCACAAGTGTTTGTGGCGCATTTGAGCACTCTCGGTCATGTAAGTGCTTTTCAGGCGTAAACTATGTGAAACCGTCGAGTCTACCCGAAGTATATATAGATACGACTAGAATATGAACCTGCATTAGTATAGCATACTCTGAACAAGAGCAAACGAGGCCGGGCTTCGCCCAGGAAATCGTGATCAGGCGATCAGGCACCCGGTACGAGGCACCAACCGCTCGCTCTCTACGTGCGTTCCAAACGTTCGCCATATTTGCGTTTTCAGGAGTTCGAAAGTAGGAGGTTGCACGCACTCTCGTCGGATTGAAAGTACCCTCAGAATCGACCGCAGACAAAGATGTGGGCAATACGCGTACTGATCCGAAATCGCTTGTCTTTTTCGCGAGGATGTGAAGAGTAAGAAACCAACTACTGTACGCGGTATTCTGTGAGCCGTGTTTATGCCTCGAAGCTCCAGATAGATTGTGGACATTAAAACAAAAGCGGGGACAGATCAGTTGGCCCCGGGCGAAGAGTCTCGAACAAAAACAGAGGAACATCCTTATACAACGGCAAAACACACCCAATACACCGCCTGGCACATAGGACAAGTCTAACAACAGCACCACAACACACCCAACAAAAACAGCAACAACGTGATGAGAGAATGCAGGGTACGGTCAGGAAACCCCCTCGCCCCTCGCACTCACCGCCTGGACCCGCTCGGCCTGTATCCCGACGATGCGCTCGACTAGGGTGTCGAGTCCCCAGAACTCCTTCTCGAGACCAGCCACCTCCGGGTTGTTCTTGAAGAACAGCCTCTCCCTTTCACGAACTTCCTCGGCAGGGGTGTCGTTCTCGACCTCGACCGGGGTACGGTTCACCACCGCGATGAATCCCAGCTGGAGCTGAACGTGCCCAGGGTCCATCCTCAGCTTGGCCTTGATGTTGCACCCGGCTTGGACGTTGTCAACTTTCGTGACCACGCCGAGCGTGCGCCGGCCTTCGGGGTCGTACCTCTTGGCGAGCGCGATCGCCTCCGCGTTGGCGAAGTCGTCCATGGCCGGGATGACCACCAAGATCACCATGTTCTCGTTCTCGATGTACTTCTTGACGAGCGACACCGTCTCCATGTGGATGTCCTGGGTCTGGTCCTGGGAGTTGTGCGTGATCCCGGGAAGGTCGATGAGGGTGAGCGTTGGGCCCGAGCTGCGGACTATCCTCAGGTAGATCGGAGTTTCGCAGACTCCGGTTCCGGCCCCGGCGAGCTTGGCGGTGTACGCTTCGATCTCGGGTCCGACCTCGGCGACATCGATTTTCTTGGCATCAGTCATCCCCGCCTCGCCACTGATGAGGGCGTGGGTGGGCGCACCAGGAACCTGCTGTAGGCTCAGGATGAGAGGCACGCGGGTGGTGATGTTTTGCCCGCGGGGGAGTTTCATGCCCGCGAGAGCTTCGAGGACGGAGGATTTCCCCGCGCTCTGGGCGCCCGCCACGACGACGCCCGGGATGGACACCTCGTCGTTGCCGTCCAGGAGCGCGCGGAGCTGCTCCAGGGCTACCAGAGTTGGGCTGAGGCGCGAGCCCATCTCGCTGTCGATCGCACCAGCCATCTTACTCGGGCGGCGGTGTTTGAGAGGCTTGGGTACGGTAAGGAAGGGAACGTATTTCTTTGCTTCACGCCACGTTGTGGTCGGGGATGCGGGGGGGGGGGGGGGGTGGAGAAGGCTGGGAGGGTTTCGATCTGAAGCACCCAACAAAAAGCTCAAAATATGGAACAGCCTACGAGTACTCGTACCACAGCCGTTTTGTTGCAGGTCGATTTCAAACAGTAGATGTCAAGTAGCAGAAAATCTGAATAAAGTCGCCGCTGGGTTTTGGGCACCTGCCCACAATTGTTTCCGATTCAACCATTGTCAATTAGTTCACCCCCGCTCTAAAATAGGGATGCAACACTATTCGCAGTAAGTAACTATCCGGGCCGATACGCATGCATGACACCTCTCACGGCGCTGTCTGTTTTTATTATGCACCCGGTGTATCGGCGGTGTATACACATCTGGTACGTATTAAAATCGTTTTGATCATCACTTTGCTTTCCAGCTCAGCTCGGGAATTTCACCCTGAGCGAGCTTGCAGACAAGCCGTGATCACAGATAAGTTATACGTACTCCCAGTGGGGCTGTTCCTTTATTAATAGCTCGTTCTTATTCATTGTCTAATACATCTCCGCAGGGGGAGCACGACAGTTATTGTTCTTGTTGCTGTGTTCAGATTCGTTTCTTGGTTTTCTGTTTTAGTTATATTTATCATGTTCTACGCATTTGATAAGATGATAAATGTGTATGTCACGCCTGTCTTGTATCCATTCAGTCATTATGATGACATCTGGGTGTGTTATTCACATTCAATCGTTCCTTCTACCCGTCGACATCCAGCACAACCAGTGTCTGTGCCGGTTCTTCAATCCTAGAAAGGTACAAGTCTGTGGTCACAAAACTACGCGACGTAGATACAGTAGCTACGTTGCCACGTATATGTGTGCAGTACGCACAGTAGTACTGGACAATACAATTACATGTCATCCTACCGGATACGACACGCACAACAGAAAGGAACGAGAGAAAGAAAAATGATAAAATAGTAGGAACAGACAGCCTCCCCCCCCCCCCCCACGCAGAGGGGATGTGACATGGCATTGGGTTGTCTACTCAGCTTGCTGCTAAACAATCTAGCACCTCTGTGGCGCGATCTCCTGACTCCGTAATAACGAGTACATCTCTGGGATTGAAGAGGCACGGGCACACTGGTTGTGGTGGATGTCGACGGGCAGAAATACCGTTTTAATGTTTCAAGAACACACGCAACAACAGGTGTCATTGTTTCTTCCCTCCGTACGTGCCTTCATTTTTATCGCGCACAGGGTTCAGTCGGCATTCCCACTGCTTTTGGGGGAACACAAGTTGGAATATTTGCTACGGAAAAAAAACAACTGCGGGAAGATAAAAAAAACGACAGGTCTACGAGTAAGTGAGTACACTGCTGCTGATGATAATCGAAAAGTTACGTTCGATGAAAAGCTAACGAAGTGAGTATGGTCGTGACCACCAGGGGCGGGCAGCAGGGCGACCCGAAGGCGTCGGGGTTTTGCCTCAAAAGGGTAGTTGGCCTTTCCTTTTTTGAGGCGGAGGCCAAGCCTCGCGTGTTTTCTTTTTGTTTCTGGAAATGTCGGCCTGGCTTTCTTGTTGGCCTGTTCGTCGTTAGATGTCCTGTACCGGCTGTACACGTACCAGGTAGTAAGTAGTAAGTAATTGGTCGCTGTAAAATGTTAACTTTGTCAGGCATACTCTCGTTATAAAGATAGAGAATCACACGACGACAGGCGCGATATGAACACGCCTGTGGGTATCTGCGTACGCCGGGCCCCCTTTTTTAAACCGCGGGTATGATATATATCTGTCCTCCCACGATCTCCATCAAAACTCAATACACAGAAGGCTCGAACATGACAACAGCAGGAGCCCTGCATGTCAACCAAGCCTTCAACCAGCCTCTAGTGCATTGTCCTGGTCATGGCCGACGGGCAGCCTCGAGCGTCGAAGCGCATGAAGACCGAGGATGTTATCCCGGCGTGCCATTCGGTGAGTGCTGGTCCTCCTGCAGCCGCGCGAGTTAGAGATAAGCTTTCTGAGGAGATGACTCCCAAAAAACAGAACAAAAAATGGCAGGGAAGAAGAGGAACTCGCACATCCTAAGACGAGAGCAATAACAAGGGGATTGGCGAAGAGCAGCCTACTCCAATGGAGGAATTCGCGGACAAACCAGCAGCCAGCATGGAGGAGTTTGACCCTCCCCTACCACCGGTCCTAACGCTGTGGCAACATAACTGCTGGAGGGGTGTATCAAGAACCTTGAGAGCGTACGATATTGCCTGCTCACTTATTGGATGCTGGACAAAGCTTCCCCCTGCGACTGTGCGTCTCCCCTCCCGAGGTATGACAGGGAGAACCCGTCCGGTACTACTGCTATTTGCGCCCGCTAGCAGGCAGTGGTCGTGTCCTAAGTTTTCACCCAGCTGGGAAACATCGATCGTACTTGTATCTATCACACCTCCTCCGGCCCCCACGTCCTCCGTGTTTGGGTGTTGCTCACACGAATTATACCAGGTATGTACAGAGATTATCGTTCACGTACGTCGTGCGTTCATGTGTGTCTTTCATGTTAAACCGTTCTTTCTACCCGTCGACATCCAGCACGACCAGTATTCTTCGATCCTAGACAGATAGAGATACAAGTTCCGTGTGTGGTGAAAAGACTGCGCCACATACGTATTACAGCAGTTCAATACTACGTATGTATGCAGTAAGTACAGCAGTAGACTATTCAATGCCATGTCATCACACTGGATATATGACAGACACAACACACCTATTTTATGAAGGAAAGAAAACGAAAGAAAACGAAGAAACACACCGACAAAAAAAATCGAAGGAAAAACTGCGAAAGATGAGAAGGAAAAATAAAAATAAAAACTGTCGTGCCTGCCAGCAGCAGGGGATGTGGCAGACTTGAAAAGAACGGGCTACAGAAACAAACAGTACTTATAAACAGAGTGAGACTAACAGAACCAAGGTAAAATTAACAGACAAACCAGAGCACAAAGCACCATCCAGGTAGCCGCAGCAGTTTGAGGACGAGTAGCATATCCAGGTTCTCGCTTCTAGTCCGCCTGGGACCTTGCCACCCTCTCTGCCGTCTCCGTCCTGTTCTCGTCTACTATGCCCCACCTCTCGACGTCAGACAATACGAAACAGGCAAGGCAGGTTTGTCATCTACCCACCACGCCTTACTACTCTTTTCTTCAGGCTTATCAACAGGAGGAAGTAAGAGGAAGAAATATATCGAAAACACAGAGGATCAACATCAACACATACAAAAATACAAAGAAAGCCCGCGTTCGAACTAGCTGCACCAGTTGGCGACACGAGGAGCAAAGGCATGCTCTACATCCTAGTCGGCCTGGTCCTGTCTACCGTTTCCTTCCTATTTTCATCCACCGCGGTTTCCCTTCTACTCCTCCTGTCACCCCCCCTCTGCGCATGCCCTTTGTCGGGTTTTCTGCCACTCCTCCTGTTGCCCCCCCCCCCCCCCCATTTCCTTGGGCACCACCCATGGCGGATGTGCGGCGCTGCCTACTCCGCTGTGCCTCACAATCGTACCACCTCACAATCAACCGTTCGGCTGCTTCGAGGACGCCCTGGTACCACTTTCCCGCCTTTGTTTGCTGCAGCAGTGGGCCACAGTGCGGTCTCACCTCCTAACACCAAGGGGATGAGTTCCGTTGACCCTTCGGTGGTTCGGAACTCCCTAAGGTCTTGGGGCTATGCATCTCTGCCAAGTCTTAAACTGTCCGCCAGGTCTCGGGTTCTCCCCACCAGCCATCATCCCAAATATTTGCCCGTCTTAGTAACCGCTCTTTGCTTCGCCCGTGCCACGGCCCTTGCAAAAAAGAGCCGCCATTTACGGATGGTCATTTCGATGCTCTCACAACGTTCCTCTTGAGGGCCTTCGCGTATACGAGGGTGCCGTGGTCAGTACGAAGTCGGCGCTGGAAGGCAACGGCTCGCAACCGGCCTTGGTGGTGAGCGTTCGAAGGGTGGCAAAGTTTTCCATGGACAAACGTAGCACGTACAATCTCGTACTCCTAAGGGCCGCCCTTGTTTAGGCGAAGTTTGTGTGCGTTCTAATTGTTTATTGTAGGAACGCAGCACGTTTTTGTACTCACAGGGGCCACCAACTTTTCGTAGATTCGGTCCTGAGCATATCTCGTTTGGGATATATTTGGAATGGCATGAATGTGAAAGGGACAAAATGTGGTGGCTTTCTTTGTCGAGGGATGGATTAAAAACAAAATAAAACAAAAAACTGATGCCCACCTTCGGGAAATATGACTTGGAAGGAAACCGGAACGGAATCATAGACTTTCTCGCGAGGTGTTCGATGTTCAAGTTTCGTCAGCGCCCTTTATTTTGGGTAGCTATTTCTGAAGTTGTGATACACTATCCCTGTGATCCCCAACTCATTTTTCATAGTGTGACCCACTAGCCCGGTGATCCACGATTCATTTTTCCTGATGTGATCCACCAAACATGGTGATCCACCAGTGACACGACAGAAGTGTGACCGTCATTTTTTGCTCCGCGCCGGCAATCAATCCCCGCATCGTACGTTCGTTGCGAGTCCAGCACAAACAATCGCTCGTACTAACAAGCATCGTGTACCCGAGCAAATACTTACAGTTATTACTGACTGTTGTGTGTCCTCCACTGCTGGCCTTGGGAGGCAGCAATGCATCTTCCCTTGTCGCAGTACGCGTATCTTCTGACATCAACATATGTCGCTTTTTACAGCAGTACTGCTGCACACGCAGTTGAACCTCCACGTTCCTCTGTCTCAGTACGCGTATATCTTCCACTGCTGTCGTGTCATATCATATGGCATTTTACAGCAGCAGTACTGCTGTTGTTGTACCTGCATTTGTACCTGTACAAGGCACTCTAAGAGATTCTGCGATGTGTAAAAAATGCAACGCGCCAGTTATAAGAGTACCTCTGCAGCGTAGATGACAAACAGCGCTTGAGAGTATTTTCGTTGCCGAGGTTCGACTCGCCCGATCCCCGTTTTTGTTTTTTTCTCTTTTCAAGTTTTTACCTTTTTTGTACATCCACCTACCGGGTACACTATGTATGCCTATGATACTATGCCTATGATACACTATCACAACAACACTAGCCCATAAAACAATGCACAGGGCACGTCGTGTGTCATGGTATTCATGACCCCGTCTCCCTTTATTATCGAGGGGGCGTGTTTCTAATGAAACGCGCCACACAATAATTTATATAGCCCCCCCCCGCTCTCACAACTCTCTGAGAGCCAGGAAAGTGGGAATCATCAAGATAAGTCATCAATCTCTGTGCGTGGGTACACACGTCTAGGCCGACCTGCATTGCAGTAGTTGGGCCTGACCCATACTGCCCCTTTTGTTATCCGGTAGTCAGCATATGCACTCTACATTTCCATCCACCCACGAGCCTTTGGTAGACGCGGTCGAGGTCCCAGCCCCTGAGGGCTCTGGCCGCGATGGTGGCGTTGCTGGCGGCACGACACCTGCAGCAGTTTGCCTGTCTGCAGACGTCGGAGTAGCCCCAGACCTGCTCGTGTAATTTGAACGTATGTGACTTGTGTCGAAACTCCCACCTGTACAATACCGCTTGTTAGGCCCCCTCTTCCGCCCCTGGCTCGATCGACCTCAGCGTGACCCCCCTCTCGAGCGTTGACGCTGCTGCTGCAGCTTCCCCAGCCTCATGCGCTGCTGTAGCTTCCCCAGTCTCGTGGGCTGCAGTAGCTTCCCCAGCCTCGTGCACTGCTGTAGCTTCCCCAACCCCGTGTGCTGACATAGCCCGAGACCTCCATGCTGGGGTAAGTTTGTCTCTCGGCGATTGTTTGTTGCAACGTTCGTCTTTCTCTGGTCTGGTAGCTTTCCGAACGAGTACCCACACCCCCTCGCGTAGCCTGGGCACTCGTTCACCGTCGATACCAGCTGTACACTCACCCGGCGTCCTGACCTCTCTTTCGTGTGAGCCTACTCATCTCGCACGCTTGATGCCACCCCGACACCACGGTCAGACCTGCCTGCTGTTGCTGTTCCGACTATCGGTGTCCACCTGACGGCATTAGTTGCACGGCCACGCGTGATCGATGACCTGCGGATGCCTACTGAATCTCCGCGTAAAAAACAGCGAACTTTCATTCGGGCCTGCCCGCCAAGCACTCTCAAACGAAGAGTTTGTCAATAAGGATACCCTGCTCCCTCGAGAGCACCGTCGCGTCTCGCCTACGTGAGCCTTCGGGCCCCTGACTGCAGACGCTATCTCCGCGACCCAGAGTAGTTGCCTCTCGCCCGTGTCGGCCGTCGGGTTCTTGACCGGTGGCGCTACTGATGCTGCCGCCTCGGGCGACTTGGTTCCTCCGAACCCTGTCAGCTCCCAAGGACCCTTTGGCCCGGACCTCGTGATCAGCTGCCATAGCCCCTAGCAACGGCCGAGGGGGCAGTGGGCCTTCTACGAGACGAGTCCCTGGAACGGTCTCAGAGCCTGGTCGCTCAGGGGGTGTGTCTAACAGGCACACCCACCCCTTCTGTTGGAACAGCAGCACCACACCGGCGTACGCTCTTTGTTAGTACAGCAGCAGTACCGGTCGCACGTACAATGTTTGGTCGCACAGCAGTATCTCTCGCTCCTACTCGCGAGCTTTTAACGGTATGTGTAATGAAGGAGACGAAACCCTCCCTCCGCTCTCGAGCAACCCCCTGTCTTTGGGGAACGGTCCCTCACGCTCCAGCACTTTTTTTGTATCATATAATCCGTCATTGATATAAGTTATACCGCTCTCACGCAGCGCGACCTGCATAGTATCCGGCGTGCTGTTCGAGCGCACGCTCGCCGTCAGCTGCAAGCCGTAATCTTTAACCCGCTTCAGGACAACCCTGAACCGACCCCTGCTTCACTTACTATTAGCACAGGACGCTCAACCGGTGTATTATCACTTGATCATAGTACTGCTGACGTTCCCCCACTCCGGGACAACTTCCCCGACTCAACCAGTCACGTTGCAACCTCGTCACCAACCACTGATTCTGTCTCCGTGAGGCACCCCACGGCAGGGGTTGCACTTTGGGAGACAAAGGTTTCTGGCCAATTGAGTTCCTTAAGTGAGGAACTACCAGTGAGGATGAAAGTTTTACTCCTATTTTCGTTTTAGGACTAGCGCGTACAGGTGCCGGTCGGGTGGCACGAACGATTTTGTTCCAAGTACTTTATCGGGTGAGATATTGAGCTCCTAATGTTAGGGGCTCAGGAACGTCTGGTGCACCCCTACTGTGGGATGGCTCTCGTACCTCGTACGTCCCCCCCTCCCGAGCCCATGGCTGCGCCTCTCCTTCCGCGCTTCGACCCTCGAGACATATCTTCCATTATCGCTACAACCCTGCCTCACCCTATGGGATGCCGAGGTCGACTACAATAGATCCGGTGATGACATGCCGGCGGAGCCGGCCAGCCACTTTGGCGACCTGGCACTCCCGACCCCTTCTGGCTCTACTGAGCAGACCACTGATGCCCCTGCCGAGACGCTTGCCGGCCCTGTCCCTGCCGTCTACTTGGCCGCTTTTGACGCCCGCCCAATGGGCGGCGTCACCCCCGAAGATACGGGACGACATGATGGTAAAGGGTCCTTCCAACCGTCCAGAAAGTCCGTGGGATGGACTAAGAGGCCAGACAGCTCCAGCAAAGCTTGGAGGACGACACATCTCGTGAGGCCATCACCACCACCGCGTCCCGCCGCAGCAAGAGCCGCGCGAGGACGGTGTCATTGGAAGCAACCAAGGGCAAGCTCCGCCAGCAGCTGGCGGCCGCGGACCACGGATTGGAGCCAGCCCTCTTCTGCACCGAGTCTTCGGACCGGGCATTGGCGGTTGCCGAGAAACCGGTACGGTGCCTCGCCCCCAGCCGGCGCCGACCCCGGCAGGCTGGCCCTGGCCCTCGTCCGGAGCCGTCACCCTCCTCCCCCGACCGGGAGGTTTCTTTCCTCTCGCCCCGGTCCCCCCGTGATGTCCTCCTCCCGGCATATCGGTGCTGCCCCATCAACTCTGCGTTAACGGACGCCCACCTTGACGGCCTCACCTCCCCCGAGCACCATGAAATCGACGCCACCTGCGAATCCAACATCGGGACGACCGCGCAGGCTCAGCTGAACGCATTCGAGTCCTTCCCGGGGGCAGCCCTCCGCTTGGTGTTCCGCCACATCGACACGGCGCCCGCGTCGCCAGAGCTGACTTCAGCAGCTCATTCCCCGGTCGACGTCCTTCGGGCAGTCCATACCGTCCCTGGGCGCTGCGTGACGTGGCCGGACCGCTCCACCCTCGGCGCGGCCGCCACCGCCTCTTCACCGCGCCGAAAAACTCGGCGCCCTCCCCCCCGCCACGGTCGCCGCGACATTGGCCGATGAAGCCATTCGACCGATGGCCGCAGCAGCTCTTCAAACAGCAAAGGAGCGGGGCAGAAGAAGAACCGGAATGATGACTCGAGCCGTGGCGCCAGCAGCAGCAGCGCCCCGGCAAGGCGGACGGAGTTCGAGAAAGAGGAACCTACGGACTCGGAGGACGTCAAGGAACTCAAGAGCCCCAAGCAAGTGACGCCTTCATTGATAACCATGTCATCCAGTGGCAAGTTGCACTCGCTTTCTCGCAGTAAATTCGCTACTGACTGCGCCCTCTTGTTGTCCTCGGCGACAGCCCACGTTTGACAATAGCGGATTATTGAGATCAATGATGCCGTTGACAAGGCTTACATCCGAGCCATCCAACGCCCCTACATCACTATCGACTTGCGCAAGGTAGACCGTGTTGTCGCCCTCCTTTTCAGCCATGTCATAGCTCGAACGGAAGCGGTGCAACCACTCATGCGGAGTATAAGACGAGCCCTGGCAGGCATTCTAGTTATATGCGATGAACAATATAGCAAGGACCTCGCGGCCGACGTCTGGATCAGAGGTTGGGAACGACCCCTCCTAAACGTGAATACGAAAGCAATCGTCACTGACCGCCCCTCTTCCTCCGACCTCACCGCCGTGTTTGACGAGTTTTTAGCACAGGTGCAGAGGAGCCTTGATGCACACACCACCGGACCAGATGCCTTTAACCAGCTCCTTTGCCACATCTGCAGCCAGTTTGATCACGGCGACGTAACCGCCGCGCTCCAACGGTCGCAAACATTTGGAGTAGCGAATGGGACCCCCTTCTCTGATTATGTTCGATATTTCAGAGTGGTTGTGTTTAGCGTTACGTGTTTCCAGAACAGTTTGGCTCCGCATGTTTCGACGCTTTTGGAACTGGTTCGGCGTAACGCACTGGACCAGTACCCCGGTTTCACGCCCACGCTTTATCCGGGTGCTTTGACCACTGCGCCCGAACCGTTTGTTTCGATTGATGCCGTGTGGTTGTCTTTCCAGACCATGGCCACTAATAGAGCTCCCGCTCTAAGCGGCGAAAAGTATGTTTTCTAGTCCTCTTTGGCGGGCCTTTCTTTGCAACCGCATGCAGGCAATTGCTCTCTGAGTAGATCAGCCGCCTCATCGTCCCGCTCGGGACCCGAGGGTTCCTCATGAAACCGTGTTGTGATGAGCGTCGCTCATGCCGACCATTATGATTCTGATCCGTTTAGTCATAATTACAATTACTGGCCGAGTGACCCGTCCGACTGAGAAACAGTGTTCCAAGTCTAGGGACTCGTTTCAGAACAATGACCCTAGATCACGGACGCCGCTCGTTTCACCGGTAGAGCTCGCGCAAGCTTTCCGCGACAACAAAGGTCTCGGTTTAAATTTCCACGGCACCGATCACTCCTTCACGCACGGCGTAAACTCACCTATTAATGTTGGTGGCTGCCTTGACCCCCAGCTAGGTCAACTAGGTACAAATGGTGACGCCTACCGTTGTTGGCAGCAGCGCATGCGCTCCCAAAGCGTCGCCGTGACCACTCTGTAGGCGGCGAGAACACACGCTCGTCGTCTACCTCTGGCCGTCGTAGGACTTCTTCTCGACACAATGACAACATCCGCAATCGCAATAATCACGGCGGCAACACGCACGCGCCTTCGCGAAATGATTTACGCTACAATGGACAAGGTGACTCTCAACACGGTTCGCCTCACTACAACAGAAACGCCGCCCCCCTCCAGCTCGGACACGATGCCCGACACACACGTACCGCACCTCAGCCCCTCACAGTGTAGCAACCTAACAATGGAACACCTCCCGCCCCCGCGTCGGCCGGTGGAACTCCTAGCACGCGCCACGGCGGCTCGAACAATGGTAACCCCAATGCTCGCCAGCCGGGTTTTTTCTCTCCGGCTGACCGCCCAAGGGCGGTGAACCCCAGGTCTCCGTCCCGCCAGTATCCTTTTTGGGCAACAATATCCGAACCGTTTAAGAGGACGAGTTCCGCCGCAATCAATTCGTATTTGAAAGCAGGGTAAGGGCGCGTACAGCGTTGCCCCCCTTGGCGCACACGAGTTACATCGTCCCCCAACATTATCCCCCCCCTCGAGAGATTCTACCACAGGGTCAGGGCGCGTACCAAGCTACCCCCCCTAGCATAAACGACACTAATGCAGGCCGTTCGCTTGCGTCTACCAATACTCCACCACAAACGTCTAACATATCTGAATGTTCCTCCCTGGATGAGAAGGTTTTCTTGAGGTGTGGGGAGAGGAGTCCCCGACTCCGGAGTTATTCGGCGCTCCGCTCTGTGTTTGGAAGCAAGCCCGGTAGAGACCCCCCGCTTTGCACAATTGGAGAAGAAATTCTAGATTTTGCTAATCTCGATGCCCCTTCTGATCAGCGTACAGCAAAGGGTTTTCCCTGGCCTCAGGCTCACCACCGGCAGCCAGCGAGCCGGTAGGGGACGTATATACCCCACAGGGTTGAAACGCAGCTACGCCGTCCGCACACAAACGCGACACATTTGCTCCGCACTGGGCCCGGCGGGGCATTCTGAACGAACAGATCCCACCCGTCCCCCCGACAGTGTTGACAACACCTTTTTTTAGTGGGACAACTCAAACCACCCTCCGCACAGGCGGCGGTAGACTCGCTGACCTTGTCAAGCAACTTCGGTCAGGAGCTCCCTGTCGCTCCCCATCAAAGTTCTGGAACCACAGTAAGGACCCAACTAGTAGGCGGATACGCCCCCATTTCGGGCCCTCGAAGTAGGACCCCGGATGGACAAGTAGCTCGTCGGGCACAATTTACGAAAAACGGACCCTCCAGCTATCCGGGAGGTGTAAGACGCCTCCCACCGGCTCACGCCGCGCCTACCGGCCCCGCGTTTGATGCCACCCACGAATATTGCACCCCCACAGTTGGATTATTCTGGGAATCTCCCTCTTGCTTCTCGCAATGGACCCCACAGGTTTACCATCGACGGTACTTCCTACTTGTGCGGAGAACAGTGTTTCGCCGCAGGAAATAGTCGCCTCTTCGGTGACCACCCCGCGCTTCAAACAATCATTCGTGTGTCCGACCCCAAGCTCAACAAACAATACGGACGCAATATATCAGATTTTGATTCTACCGTGTTGGAACACGCACGAGAAAATATTGTGCTCGTTGGCTCCTACGTCAGGTTCGCCCAAACTCCAGCCATGCGACAGCACCTGCTGGATACCGGTGACCGGCGGCTTGAAGAAGATAGCCCATTACGAAGGCTCGGATATACCACGGTGTACCGTTATACTCTGAAAACCACCGCATATGGCGCTGCCAACGGTACCGCAGACTTTTATCTCGGTTACCGCTACCTGCGTCCGAGGACGACCGCAGCTTGCGCAGCCGTCTGGCGCCATCCGAAGGAGAACGCATCTGCCTCATACGTTCGGGAGGCCCCTCTCTTAATGGCCCCCCGGGTCAACGTCTAGGCGTAGGTGGGCTCGCGCCCTCCAGCCATAGCATCGGTTTGGGTGGGCTCCCACTCTTCCGAACCGAGTTTCGCCACTTTCGCGAACACGGGCCACGAATGAGGATTGGCGACCTTAACGCTCCGAACTGAGATTTCGTCGCTCGTGCCCCAACCTCCGTCTTTGCAATAGGTGTCAACCGGACTCTCACTACCGGCATGCACGCGATTCGCGATCATACCAATCCCGCGTTAGTCGCGAACGCAGTACCCCCACGGTTCCCGCCGGCGTCGGTCTGAACATTATTCCCCCCGCGCCCGCCCAGCCCCGTGCCCCAAATTTAGGCACCGAGGCGTTGGATATCAATTCCTCCGCCCCCGCTTCGCATCGAGGCTCGATTGGTGAGTGTACAGACAATGTTCCACACACAACCTCCTGCCCATAGGCAATTTCTCGCAGCGATGTCGGGGACGTCGGTTCTCAGGTATCCCCTGCTCAGCTTCAGACAGCTTCGCGAAGAGCCAAGGCCAGCCGTGAGACTAGCCCAGTTGTGCCCCCGGCTCCACCTCAGCTATCTTCAGCTTCAGGCTCGCCCGCCTTACCTCGCTCCCTCAGATCATACGGACAAGAACGCGCCGGCGTCGTGCCGCCGCCGCTGGATCCCCGAAGCCCGCAGTCAACTGTGGTTTTGATTCCCCGGCCCCTGATCCACCAGCAGCTGCAAAAACACCAGCCGTCATGCGACGTCCTTCAAGGTCGTCGGTACCCTCGCCCTCCATTGAGAGGCCTGACAGCACCCCATATTTGGCCCCCGCCGTGACCGCCCAGTTGGCCACCGTCGCGGCGGAACCTGCTCCACCTCTCCTTGGTGCTCAAAGCTCGGACGCCGGCACTCCGACTCCCCTCGCCCGAAGTACTATCCCCAGCGGAGCTCGAATATCGCGAGTCCGTCTAGTGGTATTCACACGCGGATTGGGCGCACGAACACCGCGCCGAACAAACCTGTGACTCGGCCATTCGGATCTTCTCCTCGGGAGCACTCTGGTCCTCCCCGGCTTTTTTCTTCCACACCTTCCATCACACTAACGCCCCCCCCTGTCGGAAATCTGTTCTTTGGCCGAAAAAAGACGTCTCTACAGGGATGACGATGGCGCCCTTCTGTTGGTGCGGAAACCAACCCCTGCCCCGACACCCGGTCCTGGTGCGCCCAGCGGGTGCGCCGCTCGTCTGCTTAGCGACGAACCCACTAGAATTTACCTACCGCTACTCATGCGGCCGTGGAATATGCAAGCCTGCCACGCCAACGCCTCCTGCCACCTTGGAGTCGCTCGCACGCTTTCTATGCTCGAGCGCTTTTACTGGTGGATCGGCATGAACGAGGGCACACGGTCGTGGCTTCGACATTGCCTCCCGTTCCAAGTAAGCAAAACGCCCAGACAGACAGTGCGCTGGCCGGTCCTGTCACTCCCCTTGTCCTCCGGCCCTGCCATCGCAATCAGCGTCGATTATATCGGCCCCCTCCCGGTTACGCCAAAAGGAAACGCTTACATCCTCCTTTTCACCTACCGTTTGAGCCGGCGCGCAGACATGTATGCTGTTTATACGTCCGAATATATAGCTGAGGGCGCTGCTGACATCTTGGTGAACAAGAACACCCCTCGTTGGGGATGCCCCGTTAGTCTCAACTCCGACAACGGCCTCCATTTCCACTCCAAGCTGACTCATGCTATGTACAAGCTTCAAGTCATGTGAAAAACATATACAAGCTCCTGCCATCCCAACAGCAGCAGTGACGTCGAGCGCGTGAACTATACCATGGCTAAGATACTCGTAATTGTTGTCAATTAACATCAAAATGACTGGGATGCTCATCTGCTGCACGTGGAACTTGCTTACAACATTTCCGACAGTACCGTCACCGGGCTGACCCCCAACGGGGTGCACATGAACCGCCTCCCCCACCTGCCCTTCACTGTCTTAGAACGCCCGAATGCTTGTGGATACCAAAGCATCGCTGGGGACCAGCTCGAGTATGTCGACTTGGCCACCGACATACAGCGAACCACACGCCCTTAATATTGTCCGCCTTCAACGCCGCAATTCTGCGCTCTCCGACGGGCCAAAATACCTCTCTACCTACGCCATCGGTAATTGAGTATGAATTAACAACACCGCCTCTACCCTCCGAAAAGGGGCCCAAGCCGGCACCGACGGTAAGATCGAGTTTAGCGGTCGGTCCCACCCCCGCGGAATCGAGGCCTGACGGTCGCCCTGTGATTGCCAAGTTCCTTTACCGGGACCTTCCCAACGATATGCCGGGCGCAGACGCACCCTGCCGAGTGTGAGTGGTTCGCTGCAAGCCTTGCGCGAACCCCCACGGCAGCTTCGACCTCACGAGGTTTCTGCTAACACCGTATATCCTCAACAACTACCCCTCGAAATCCCCTCCTTACCACGTCATCGAGGACGACGTTACCACGTCCATCGACCTCCTGGAAATCGAGAAAACCACCAGCCAGCGGTGGAACCGTAGTCGACGCGGCGTCATCGCCGTCCCTTACGAAACCCATCGGAAAGGCCTACTTCAGTCCTCATGGGAGCGAGAGATGGACCTTCAGCACTTCAGGCAGCACTTTCTTCGTTGCTGGGCAGGCACACCTTTTCAACCCCAACAGGCAAACCGGTTTGACCGCTGCATGCGCGTCGGTGCTGCCCAGCGAGAACTCTCACGATATCAGGGCGCTCAATTTTTATCTCCAGGCTACAGCCTTGTCACGCACCAAGATTGGGCCATTCGTTGCAGGAGCACCATCCTCCCCATAGGCACCCACTTCTGGTACAAGGCCCGCGACCATCACTGATGGCTCGCCATGATCTCCGCCCACACCACGACCACCGCCATCTTCATCGTTCGTTCCTCCGACGATCCCGGAGCAGCCAATATCACGCTCTCTCCCTCCCGCTACACTACTGCTTTCGGGGCGGGACGCAGCTCCTGGTGCCTCCAAGCTCGCCAAGGTTAGAACTCTGCAGCATGGAGGTTTACGCGACGTCGGAAACTCTCGCGGAGTCGAACTTACCGACCTCGCAGTGACCAACTCATTTTTCTTGTTCGTAACGAGTGTTCAATGCTGGGTCTTCACGGTTTCCCTTTTTTCTTGTTTTTCTTCTCTTTCTCCCCAATTAAGTGGCTCAAAACACGGTCGCCTTTTCGTCGGCACCTAGGCTGGTATGCCTCTGCTTCTTCTTCCGTCCTTTTTGTTCTAGTTTTGGAGTTTTCCTCCCATTGTATGGCGTTCCGCCTCGATGATTTCTTCACGGTCTCTCTCGCATATTTTTGCCCGACTCCTCAAACGCGTGGTGAGACCGGACTAGTTATACCGCCACAACGCTCGCCCCTGGGTTTGGCTTAGGGGTCGCGCTGTTTGAAGCTCTTTCCTCGAACTTGGCTTTCTTTTCGGTATTCTTGTTTTTATTTTGCTCTTGATTTCAACTTGGCCTCTGGTTCGGTATTTCCCCCTCCACGATTTCTTTACGCGATCTCTCGCATTTGTTTTGTCAATGTGGGAGACCTGAAACGTTCGTTGTATCGGGACTAGCATACCCTGAAGGAATAATGCATGTGTCGAGGCTTTGTCTCTGTGAAGAGAGATAGAAGAGGTGGCACCGAAGTGTCTGTGAAGATCACTTGTGATGAAAAAAGAAGATGGTTTGAAATTGGCGCTTAGTTGGCCATTATAGAAGGAATCTTGATCTCAGCGATCAAGAGGAGAAGAGGAAAGGAGAGGGCAGTGGAGGAGTGGAGAGAGAGGAGAGGAGTAGAGGAGGGATGACCGAGGTGGGCGATAGCATCACCTGATCACGAGACATTGCTCATGCTACGGGCCGTTAATTGGTTCCCTGAACCGTTCCTAGCAATGCCCTTTCAACGTTCTGTGTACCGTACTCGTAACGTTCTATGTAACGGTACCCGAAACCTATGGTGATAAGCTAGCTACCCTGGGTTACGATCAGTATGATAGAGGTAAGTTGCATACAGTGCGTCCGCTAGAAAGAACAAAATCAAGTCTCGCCGCATATCGTATTTCTCCTCATCTATCATAAGATGCTTACAGTAGTAAGCTCGCGTGAATGCACATCAACGTAGATATGGATCTCAACGTCCATACGTGACATACCACACATTTCTCGCCCCCACACTTGGTTCGGGTCCCGCGTTGACGGCCAGTATTCTTATCTCGGCTTAGGTCACTCGGTGACTTCAGTCTTTGAAGACTAGTCACGCGATTTTGATATTCCTTCTAGCCGACGTTTGTCATGGAATTTTTCCTTTTCGGCATTTCTATCCCCTGCCCCCCTCCCTCGCCATATCGCTAAGAAGTGGCAGGCAAAGCATACCATTTTCCCCCGTTTCGGGAGCACCGTCTTATTCTTTTCCTTTTTCTTCTGCTTCGTATTCGCTCTTTTTTCAGCATAATACGGGATATTGCACGCCCCCGGCCTCCCCGCTTTTGTAGGGCCGTAGGGTTGGTCTTCACGTGCGTATTTGGGTGGATTTTCTTCGTTCCCTCCGCCTCGGCACGCACCCCCCCACATTCTGTTTTCTCTCGGATTTTATTTTTGAGTTCCTCAGTGCCACCCTCGGTTCGGTGTGCTGCTAGTTCTTCAAGAGACCGTTCCAGGTACCTCGAGTATCGAGCGACCTTCTCTTACTCATTTGGGTCGTGTCTTATTGTCGACCATGAGCATCGTTATCTACCGATGGACTTTGTCCCCTCCTAATTTCTTTGCATCTGCTTTACAGCCCTTTAAGGTGGGCTTGTGTCATGGTAGTCATGATCCCGTTTCTCTCTTTTGTCGGGGAGGCGTGTTTCAGATCAAAAGCGGCACGCAAATAATTTATGTTAACCCCCCCCTGCTCTCAGAACTCTCTGAGAGCCAGGAAAATGGGAATCATCAAGATAGGACATCAAGGTATTTATTTAACTCGACGATGTCTGTCGAGGGGCAGAAGTGCTGTCTCCCTAAGTCTTTGTCCGGGGGTAGTTAGCCTTTCCTTTTTTGCAGGGGAGGCCCAGCCTCGAGTGGTTTCTTATTTTGTTTTTAATGGCAGCCTGGCTTTGTTTGTTATTAGATTGCCTTTTTCTGATTAGATGTTCTGTACTACTGTACACGTAGTGAAAAGTTGATTTTTAATGTAAAGCTTTGTCCCGCATGCTGTCGCTATAGTATTAGAGAGTCACGACAGGAACAGACAGACGCGATACGGAAAATCCTGTGGGTACGTACGCCAGGGCCGTCCCAGTCCCAGGTGACTTTTTATGATGTTTCTCTTCCCATATGATCTCCATCAAATATTTACGCTATACGCGAAAAGCTCGAATACGACAGGGACTATCCGACGTCGACAAAAACGATTGACATTGGCGCGACGTTCTCCCACGACCGTTCCATCCTGCGAATGATATGCCCGCATTACACGCACTGCGGTAGGCACGTCATTCTATTTCATTCACAACACAACACCGCAAAGATGTACACATGGCATTGCCTTGTCCACTGCTGTGCTTACTGCATACCAGGTACGTGGCAACGTAGTATCTCTGTGGCGTAGCTTCGTGACCACATAACTTGTATCTCTTCTAGGATTGAAGAATCAGCACGGACACTGTTTGTGCAGGATGCCGACCGGTAGAAATAACTGTTTGATGAGGAGAACACACACACGGTACACGGTGGCTTGGTTGGTGGTCCGCGTGCGAGGGTTCGTCTGAAACGTGCATACGTAGTAGGTACATACGTACTCGTCCCGGCTTTTCTTGGGTAAAAAATGATTGTTAAGCGGAAAAAGCGCGAGAGGGTGAGTTCGGAGCATTGTTATGATACTGCTTTGAATGAGGTTGAAAGCCCGGTAATTACCTGGGTTCTGGCACTGGGATCGTATTTGCAGTACTTGGAAGGCGTATCTTAGGTGGAATACCAGGGGTTTTCCAGAGAGGCACGAGCGTGGCCCCAGTCTCCGTCGTGCACGAAAGGAAGAAAGTGGCGTCTTCGGCTTAGGAATTTTTGCCTTTTTGCCGGTGCAAGTTTTTTTTTTTCACTCTGTTTTTGCCTTCGTTTTAGCATTTGTTTTAGTTAGTTTGCTCCGCTGCACGATGGAGACTCACGGGGAGGGAGGGTCTGCTTCCCCTCGTGGTGGACGAGACTCTGAGGCCCAGAGCCACCTAGTGCCCCACCGCCCAAGGCTCGTCGATGGAGATCGAGCGCCTTGTACAACAGACCCCCATACGGAACGTGTGTCTCGGCAGGAGCCCCGTGATGACGACGTGGATCGCGCGCCTTGTACAACTCGCCCGTCCGAAGACCCAGGGCTGGGGCCCCTTGGCGAATGTCGAGCAGCTTCCGGCAGACGGACCTCGTTCAAGACCTTTTCCGAGCCTTCACGCTCGCCGGGACGAGCTCTGCCGTCCAAGCCACCAGGCTCCGCTGAGAGCGTTGAGCCAGCTTCTTCCGCTATAGGCCGGAGAGCGTCGGACCTTTCGGAGAGCGTGGCGCGCCTAACCAGCCAGGCCTTGGCTGTTGCAGTTTTGACTCTCCACTCGTGCCATCTGCCGTCCAAGCCACCTGGCTCCGCTGAGGGCGTGGAGCCAGCTGCTTCTGCTCTGGACCGGAGAGCGTCGGATAAACCTGGACGTAGCGTTTTTCACGCCAGCCAACTGCGCTCTTCGCCATCGGATCTACGTGCTCCTGGGCCAGATGAGAGAGTGATTGCGACTGTTTTACCGCCTCGCACGATTCCACTGCTGCCCGACCTCGCTCGTACGCGTAGGATAGCCGCGAGCGATACTGCTTCTCGTGAATCTTTTCCCACAACGCGAGCGCACGATGACATTCTTTCCGTGCCCGCACCACACGATGACACACTGGATTTCAGTATTGAGCCCGCTTCCCTCGCTGCTGTAGATGCAAACGACGATTCCGCGTGGAAATTTCGTACGGCTGCGCGTTTTAATACTGCTGTTAGAGGGGGAGATGCGGCCGCTCGGGAGATTTTTCCCGCGCCTCGCCCACAAGACGGCACACAGGATTTCAGTATTGAGTCTACTTCTTCAGCGGTCGCTTGTGAAGATTCTTCCACGCCTCGCTCACATGACGGCACATTGGATTTCGGTATTGCGCCTGCGTTGCCTGCTGCTGTGCCCACTCGCGCCGTTTCTGCTGAAAATCCCAGTACGGCTGCGAGTTTTGATGCTGCTGTTAGAGGGAGCGACATGGTCGCTCGTGATTTGTTTCCCACGCCTCGCCCACAAGACGGCACACTGCATTTCAGTATTGCGCCTGCGTTGCCTGCTACTGTGCCCACCCGCGCCGTTTCTTCTGAAAATTCCAGTACCGCTGCGAGTTTTGATGCTGCTGTTGAAGGGAGCGACATGGTCGCTCGTGATTTCTTCCCCACGCCTCGCCCACAAGATGGCACACTGCATTTCAGTATTGTGCCTGCGTTGCCTGCTGCTGTACCCACCCGCGCCGTTTCTGCTGAAAATTCCAGTACGGCTGCGCGTTTTGGTCCTGCTGTTAGAGGGAGCGATATGGCCGCTCGTGAAAAATTCCCACGCCTCGCCCACAACACGGCACAGTACATTTCGGTGGTGCACCTGCCTTTTCCTCTACCGTAGCCACCCACGCCGATTCGGCTGGAACCTACAGTTACTAGTACTGCTGCGAGTTTTGAGACTGCTGCTAGAGGGAGCGAGACGGCCGCTCGTGTAATTTTTCCTGCGCCCCACCCACAAGACGGCATCGTGAAATTCAGTATAGCGCCGACCATACCCGCTGCAGTAGCGACCCGCGACGATTCTGCTGGAAAATATGCTGAGAAAAAAAACAAAAATAGTGCTGTTGGAAGGGACGATGCTTAATATAGCCCCTCCAGTACCGGCGACGTACCTGCACCAAACACACTGGATGTTAGTACATGTACACCCCGTGACGACCGCATATCTATCGCGCCACCTTCTCGGATCGATGCTGGCTCCCCAAGCGCTCGTAGTGCTCGATGAGTGGCTCACCATGCCCTCATCACCGCTAGACAAGTTGCTAAAGCATGAGCCGTGGATACTGCCGCCGCAGCTCCTTCGTTACACGACCCTGAGTTCCGTCGAATGCCGCCCGCCCCGGCCCGGTGTCCCCCCCTGCCCCGGTGCCCTCCCCTGCCCCGATGGTTTTCGCCTGTCCCCGACTCAGCATGCCACGGACACCAAAGGCGAAGGAGGAGTCCCCCAGCCCCGCCAGGTTTACCAGCGGCCTGAGGACTTACGGCTCCTCTCCCTCGTCGGGACAGCAGACACCCCAGCGTCCGGGCCGGACGGATTTGGACGACGCTGTGGACTACGAGGCCCGCAGTACCGAGGACAAAGAGCGGACGACGATGCAAGACGCCGCTAGGGAGACAGTGCTGGACGGGGATCAAGCCCCGCCCCCCCCCAACTACCAGAGGCCTGGGCCTCCCTCTCGGTCGAGGCCCAGGCGGCCCTCATCCGCCGCTGGTCAGACGTGCCGGACCTCGGCGGGGGGATCACGGCCTCTTGCAGCCGACGATCACCCCGATGTCGCGACGGCCGAACGGGCCTTTACTGCCGCCGAGACCCTCGGAGCGACATCGGCGGAAACCGCCCGCCGCCGGGCGCAGGCGCTCACGGTGGCCGAGACTGTGGCATCAGCGGCCGCTCGCACCGCCGCCGACGCTACCACTGCTTCGGAGGCCGCAAACAACGCTTCGAAGGAGGCCGCCGTGGCCTCGGAGGACGCCGCACGCTCCGCCTCCGGCGCCCAGGACTCCATATTCCGCGCCAGGGAAGCTCTGCGGGCGGCGCTGGCGGACAGCAGTACGACGCCCCGTCGTGTTGCCGAGACAAGAACCTCAGGGGAGCGCCTTCCCCTCGCCGATGCCGCGACAACCGCCACTCCAGCCCTAATAATTGCCGCGACAACCGTAATATGTTTACCCCTAATAATTGCCCTTCTAGAAGAGTCGTGGGTGCACGTGTCGTCCCCTTCCCCCCCCCCCCCCCCCCCGCCCCCGCCCCCCCCCCACCCCCCGGCGCATATCACCATTGGTATCGCGCATACGGCTCAGATTTCCTCTGCTCGTCAAAGATCATCGATTTTACGTCAGACGAGAGTTTCACATCTGTCCAAACGTTTTGTAGACCTTTCAGATATATAATTTAGCGCAACAGCTTCCTTTTCGTCCAGATTCTCTGCATTCTTGTCTCCCGAATACTCGAATGCCACGTACGAAGTGTTCTAGATCGTTCCACTCTGTAAAAAAACGCACACTTAAAAAGAAACTTTGACAGAGCGCCTCCGAATCTTGCTACGACATTCACTAATCGAGAATTTCTGGAAAGTAGAGGGGGGGGTTACATACTCTCCGACAAACAAAGAATGGCGGCCGCTGACTTTGTTTCCATCCTATACGACTTGTTCCCTTCGTGGCTCTGGCTGCATGGCGACAGACAACGGCGATCCGGTATTATACTGAACATCAAGGACAATGACACCACTACTACGGGGGACCATATTCAATAGGACCTATGGTCTACATTAAAACCTGTATATTTAACATATTTTACGAATAATCTTCTGCCCTATTAGCTACGGTCCCTAATATTACGGGGGACCATAGTTAATAGGTCCTATGGTGTACATAAAAACCTATATACTCAACCGTTTTGACTAACAATATTTGGTCCTGTTAACTATGGTCCCCCGTAATAATAGCAAATGACAGCAACACGCTCACACGCTACCAGGAGGGCAGCAATGGAGGTTGATCATGGAAACAAGAAAGGTACATTCGTTTGTCCAAGTCGTTTTCGAGCAGCTCACGGTTAAGCCGCCCGGGGGCACCGAATAAGGATTTTCCATGTACCCTCGGCGTGTGGACACGGCATGCAAGATCGACCGCCCTGTTCCGATTGTGCTGCGACAAATGGGCACCCTCATTTAGCCGGAACTCCCTTAACCCTCTATGTACTTCCGAGGGGAGAATGGAGATTTGACGAACGTTGTAGATGATCAAAGCAGCGTCACTATGTGATTGGGAGATGATGCGAACTGGTGTCCCGAGTATCGATGCAAGGGGGTCGCAAGACACGGGGCGACTTTTTTTCTGCCCGTACTGCTATTAATAGGCGCTCACCCTGCTCGTAGACAGTTGGTAAAAACAAACGTCTTTGATGCTTCGGCTGCTTTCTCGAGGTCCCGACGGGGGTGAATTGGGAGACAGGGAATACGCACTATGTCCAATCCATGTTCCGAAGGAATATATATATATATAATATATATATATACAACTATGCATTTATTCCTGCGTGGTACAAGCGCTTGTCGATGGCACAGCCCGTAAATTGCTTACTCAGTGGGAGTCTGGTCGAAAGATGTAGGGTTTAGACACGATACTGTCGCCTTCGAGGCAAGTGCAAGCATATAACCCTTTTATGACCACAGTCCCGTTTGGGGGACAGGCTACACATAATTTGAGTGTTTTGTCCCCATGCATGGGAGTGCGGTGCTATAAGGGTGAAGTGGGTTCCTTCCTGAAGCGAACCTTACAGGCCAGGGCCTTTTTTACCACCGACCGCTGTCAAGTGTGACGAGGGCGGTCGACCTTGGGCCGGTCTTGGTTGTAGTATCTACTCAACCTTATCGGCTAGTAGGGAAGAGGCTAAATGAAGGCTGCCAAGACAACCCCAATTTCATCTGGTAGGGCATGTGGACGGAGACAGCAGGATGCATGTTCAGCGTTATGGTACAGCAGAATGCATGCATGTGACGCTTGCAAGATAATCTCTTGGGGTATGCTATTTCCCGAGGCACGGAAGCAGTGTAGCATGTGCCCATAGACGAGCGGGGACTACGGAAAGTAAAAACAAGGACAAGACAAACAACAAGAATGATGGGCGTGTCAGACGACGCTCACCCACAAGAGGTTACATGTTGCTTGATACAAGAATCTCCCAACATATTATATATGCGAGGCAGGCTGCACCCAACAAAGCAAAACCGCTGCGGCCGCCCGACGCAGCGTACGCATTGCGCAGAGAACATCGGCGCACGCGAACAGCCCGAGACGACGATCACAGATACTGCAACCTCCCGCTGCTTTGATTCGGAGTCATCCGGTTACCCTCAGACATTGTATAGCCAACGATATGTGCCACTTTCCCCCCAAATTTAATGATGGTCGATATACTGATATTTTAGTTAAACGATCTTAATATTCCGGGACGCATGGTAGACGTTATGGTCTCGAGCATTCCGGAAGCATCGCATGTCATGCGTGTCGAACATCGGCACCGAACACGGGCGAACACAGAGACAAGAGCCCGAATGCCGCATATATATATAACATCTCGCTGCTTGGCGCGGATCCGATAGCACTTCCTTTTTGCTCCCTCGGCCTCACATCTTCAAAATTAAACGCGAGACACATATTTCAGGAGCTTCGCGACGCGAGGCGCAGAGTAGACCTCGACGGTCGCCTGCCCACGCTAGCAAGGACGACCAGCCGGCATACGTACACTCCCATGCTGTATACCAAGTCTGCTCACGCTAGCAAAGACGGCCAGTCAACATGTATAACGAACAGTCTGCGATATTTTACCTGGCACTTGCAACGACTGTTCACGTAAGCGAAGACAAAACAAGAACGAGGTCGGTCGTACGGCAAGGGTTGCCGGACCTCAACAATAATAGCAGCATCCTCTCGGTCACGAGCCCGAAACGTCCGCAACCCACCTAAACCGCACATATCTCCGACACTCGAAGTTCCTGTTCTCCTGCCTGATTCTCGGTTGAAGATGTAACCCAAACTAGCGGCACCCCTTCTACAGTAGCGGAGAGGCGAAAGATGTTTCGAAGGCAAAAAGTAAAAGGCCGAAACCCCGTTTTGATGTCCCTCTCTCTCCTGTGTTGCATATAGGTTGAAGCTACTGTAGCTCAACACTATATTATGCACTCGCCGACCGGAGCAGGGATAAACACAGCGCAGACCACAAGCTCAAGACTGCACACACAACCCGCCATTCAGCCCACCCCATGTATTCACCTGCTACCTCGCCCTATCGAGATATATTACGGTAGAAGCCCTGCTCATCCAAGTCAGCTTCGTTTTCGAAGCAAAACCCCCAACAAAACAGTATGGTTTCGCTTCCCGAGAAAAACGTAGTGCCTCTTCGTAAGGAAGCTACCTGAAACCCTAATGCATACCTACCTGGTATATCACGAATCCAGCTGTGCTGGACCACCTCGTGTCACGTTTTTGGGACGCCGTCGATCCCTCGGGCATGCTTACCCGCTCCTCGCGGCATTCTCTGGTTGTTCAGCTGAACTACCCGAAACCATATTGTATTAGTCGCTATTAATGCTGTGCTGGACGCCTCCATGCTACGTCACCGAGACCAGTGGTCTCCTCGGGCATGATTACCCGCTGCTCCCACCACCTGCTGGGTGTTCAGTTCCGTCCGCGGTAATTACTTTTTTTTGGCGATCTGTAGCCGCCAGCTACTCTTGCACCGGAGGGAGGAAACAACTTCACATTGTCCCTGTGCCTCTACTACTACAGGAAATAGTTTCCCAAACGTTACCGGGTTGCCTCAGAGCCACGTATGGCTAAGCAAAACTATACTGGTTCGTATCATCTCTCCTGTCGCAATATTTTCTCAGAACGTTGGCCGCAAATACGTTAAGCGTTTTCGGGTGGGATACCAAAATTTACCCCTGCCTGGATAACACAGAGAGCGCGTACCCATACCGGCCTTTTTGTACTGTCTAGGAGAAGGTAGATACGATCCCACCACCGATCGAGATGAGGTCTAGGCGGGAGAATCGCTCAGGTCCCAATCGGAACACTGCTGTACCTACCCCTTGCTGCGCGCGACTTCCAGTATCTTAACCCCCTCCTTGAATTGGGAGAGTTTGCGGACGACATCCTTGCGCCTTCGTAAGGTCTTTGTGTTCTCCGTGAACCAGCCCTCGAGATCCGTGTCTGAGGCTTTGTCGAGCATCCAGCGCACGAGCCCGTCACACAGACTGTCCACGAGAAAATGGTGAACCTGCTTGGGGACCACATCGGAGACGCGTCTGCAGACTACGTCGGTGTATGCAAATATCGACACCTGAGGGAAATAAATGGGAAAGGTCGGACGGAGGAAGATACGGTCTTGGCAATCATATTTCACGGCACACGCACTCAGACATTAGCGTCTTCGAAGAAGACAGCAGCTCCCAGCCCCCGACAAAGCACGGCTACGTATAACGCATGTAGACGAGCTATTGAGCGCATCCAACGCGTACTCTAGGTCACCCTACAATAATACCTCCGTTTTATACGATACGAGGCGTTCTACGTGGAGGCTCACCCTACTTTATTTTAGGCTCCCCACCTAAGGAGCCGCTCCATATACCTCACCCGAAAACTGACGTCAGCAAAAATTAAATTGCATCCCGATGGGTATTCCCGCGACCCAAGTATACGAAAACGCCATATTATTTCGAAACAAGATTGGCCTTCCGACGATTTTTAGGGAACCCCGTCGTCCAGAACAAATGTTGACCAAAATGTGCTAGCTCTATCGTTGAACGCGTCTTACAGGGTATATTATTTGGAAGCGACGTACCCACGATCAGACGTCAGAGAAAGCAGGATTAGTGACTTCGACCGGTAACTCTGGCTACGCGGGTTTCAAATTATTGATATATATATATATGACCGCGTGCACAGTGAGTGGTAGTGACTCTTGCGGCGTGGGTGGTAACCATAATCGGACGGTGGGCGGCAATAAATGAGCCCCACTCAACAGCACCGCGACTATCATGAGGGGGCAAAAACAGCAAACGATGGAGGTACGGTCCGGGAGTAAAGGACGCACACGCATACGTGCTGTATGTGTAAGTGGTTGTTATAATATCAGTCCGCTATTACGGGAGACCATAGTTAATAGGACCTAAGGTCACCATGAAGCCTATATATTCAAATATTTTTACTAAACATACCTGGTCCTATTACCTATGGTCCACCGTAATAGGCTACTACTGGTGGAAGGTTGACCGATCGACTACCCAATCTAAACTTTATGACACTCTTACCACCCTTCAGAAGAGCGGGGTCCTTGGTATTTCTTATGGGGCCGTGCGTGCCTTGTCCAATGCTCTTAACAATAAATAAAAGCGTCTTCGTAGTGGACGTCTATTTCGACGGCGCGACCTACGACCCACGTCCCGCCGATAGACGTCAACCATGAAGGTCTTAGTCCGTTGGGCTACAGGTAAACGTTTATTCAATCGCCTACCCAATCTGAGCCTTCATAACATAATCTAACTCCTTTTCGGCCTCAAGCCTGAACCCGTTGGGGGCGGGATGGACCTTCCTGAGAACGATATAAATACCCGGTATCCCTATTATTTCATGTCAAAACGACGTGCACGTCCATAATCCAGGCGACGAACGTAGATCGGCTTACTTGATAAACTCGGAGCTGAACAACCCCGGGACGGCAAGCGCCTGCCAACAAGAAACACCCCATGAGATTATTTACTGTGATACCTCCCTCGCCCAACCTTGAGCGTGTTCTGTTACGGGGGGCCATAGTTAACAGGAACAAATATTGTTAGTAAAAATAGTTAAAACATATACCTGGTAGGTTTTTACGTATACCATAGGTCCTGCTAACTATGGTCCCCCGTAATAGTACGTATATTGGATTTAGGTAGCGGTCATCGCTCAGAACAGAGTACTCATCCAATTTCTCTCGGGGAATCGAAAAATAGGTAAGCCTCATGCTTTGGTTTCCTAAGTGTCTTTCTCGCGGGCGAAACAGTACCAGGTGCTGTGTGTTTGGTGAGTATGAAGCTGAAACAAAACACGGTAGTACAGTTGAACGCAAGCAAGTGGTACTCCAACCTGAAGGATGCGGATGTCTTGGTCCTGCGCCTCCTTGCTGGCGACCATCGTTTTGATGAACGCCTCGGGCACCTCGCCTACGGCCGTCGCGTTGTCGGGCACCCGGCGTCCGCCGGCTTCGGCGACCGCCGTAGCAGCAGTCTCGCTCTGTCGCACCTTGCGTACCATGTCGCGAACATTCGCGATCAAGGTCGTGTGGGCGCGGTCCTGCGTGAACAGCCAGCCCAGTTCGGCATTCACCACGTTGGAAACCGCCTCCATCGCCTTCTCGGCTCTCAATTCCATGAACTCGTCCACAAGGCTGGTCTTGACGTCGTTCAGCAGGGCTGGGTAAGCCCGGCAGGCGTCCTCGAACAGCTTTTGCAGGATGGACTGCATGTATTCCTTCACTTCGTCCACCATTTCGTGGGAGCGAAGTTCGAGCTCGTCCGCGAACACCTCGCGGAACAGCATGTTGAAGACGCGCCCCCCCAGGAATTCGGGTAGAGCCATTCCGTCCACGCGCTTGAGGGCGCTGCGAGCCTTTTCGTAGTACTCGTCACCGAAGAAGTCGGGCACTACATCCTGTGCAACGAGGCCGAGGAAAAATGTGCGCGTCTTGGTTGGACGGGTAGAAGGATAGTCGTGGGCACTGGTCGTCCTTCACAAGAATACGGTGGCATTTGCGTATAGTGCTCGGGCGATTCAACGGCTTACTCGCTGCGAACACCATACGAAGTGGATTTTGGGGCATAGTTCGGCCGCCGCTGTAGTACCACTCCCCAAATGTGTCAACTGGCTACTCTGATACAGTGGTAGCACCGTTGCAGTCCCGGTATGCGTCAGGCCCCGGTTCCGAACACTACCACACTGGTCTCGTCCATCTGTGTCAATACATACCAGGGCCAGGTACCTGCTGGTACGTTGTTTTTTCAACAGCTATCTGGATTCAACCAGGATAAGATACATCCAACCAATTCCGGCAAGAGCCCGTTTTATCGATCTGCCGTTCACTGGCCTGTTCAAACTCGTCAACGCACAAGCGAAACGGAAACGCGAGATAAAGCATCGCCCGGGATGCATTCTTCCGACTCGACTTTCTCTAAAACAACTGGCGGGCCCACGATACGAAGGTGAAGGTTTCACACGACGGTTAGATGATTGATTCGGAGGATATGATGTAAATATTCAACGGAAGATATATCTGTTCTCGACTTTGTACGATCTATTAAAAGGTACATGTAGCAGGGTGGAATCTGTATAGTCGGCATGCTCCAGCACTCCTTTTTCGGATTGGAGTTTTCTTCTGCAGACCCTGCACGACCTCTCACATCGACAGATCCGGAGGTAGATAATCTAGGCCATGATATATTCGTTGATCATGGTATATCTGTATGTACATTGTCCGACGTGCGATGTTCAACAGACGCATCGCTCGGCGTCTGCGCTCTCCCCGCGCTGTTCGCGAAAATTCGCTCATGTATTCGTTCGAGGGTTTACTTCGTACTCGTGCACGACAGTGAGTGCGCCTGCTGTATGGTGTGTTGTACGATAGACGCAACACTGCTCTACAGCGGCACATGGAGCAAATATTCAGAACACCTCGCGTGTCGTAGACTCCTTTGTTGTTACTCCGTTGTTAAGGTCTTGGCATACAGTAGTTTTGAGCATGTTGCGTTTGGGGGAGAAACTCAGAAGTATTTACGTGCAGCAAAAAAATATCGGGAAAACATTAGGTTAGCCATGAGTTTACATACTACTGTAACTTCAGTGGTATTGAGTGCATTTATTTGCTCGGGCCTGATCGCGGTTCGACGCCCCCGGCCCTTGCCCGGTCCTTCTCATCGAAGCCGCCCCCAGTTCGGTCATTCTTTCCCCCCACTTCTCTGCACGCTTGAGGCCAAGGAGTCTTTCGGTTGATTCGGTTACGTTCATGTCGGTTGTCACGATATGCTCATACGGAAGGTATCCCTCATGATTCTTTGCTAGGTTCTGAGGATCTGGTTATACTCCAACGCGTCAGTCTTTCCGACCCGGTTGAATCGCAAATATTCCACAGCTCGGTTCGTTCGGTTCTTCTACGATCAGTTATTCAATAACTAACTGCGGGGAAGCCGCAGTTTCCCGGCAGCACTGGACCGTGCACGTGAGGTTGTATGAAAACCGGATTACACGCCAGCCGTGTAGAGTATGACGTATGTTATATACGTACTACAAGGAACACAATGAGGAACATAACAAGCACCGCCGTCCCTAGCACGTGCTTGAGGCACAAATCTCACAAAATTGCCGTGTACTTTGCGTTCATCCCAGGAGTTGATACTACGGTGTTGAAGGAGGCTGTTGTGGTGGTAACCAGGCAGAACCACGGCTAACTTGAACGGTCCGATCAGATCAGAACCGCGATTTCTCTTATTTTGATCGGCCTCCACATATATATCCACATGAATGTGTCTGAACAGGTATAAATACTTTGCTGTGCTGTTTGTTTCGATTCTTCTGGGAGCCTCACGGATCGGTTCGAGCAGGATATTTCCCTCTCTCGAATACAGTTCGTTCGGTTTTCAGCGGTTCCTTCAGCGCGTTCGAGATAATATACGTCGCCGCGGAGCTCGGTGCGATTTTGTATGCGACGCCAATCTTGTTACGGTCCCCCGTTTGGTTGAGTTCCGCGAGTAAATGCCTCAACCAATATAAAACCGAACAGATAAACCGTACACAACTCTTGTTTTCTTTGGAAACAAAGCACCGTCCATCAACGTGTTTTCACGACCAATCACACGGTAACAACGCGGTAAATAAATATCATCCTATCAAACACCAAGCAGACAACGGTGAACCACGCCGGACCGTTCAGATGTGACCGTTCAGATGTATGTGTCGCAGACTGAAGCGGCCGTTACCGTACAAACTTGTGCACACCACGGCAGTATTGTCGATTCGTAGTGCCCTTCTTCACGACGTGCAACAGTATACCGTCAAGGCGCGTTAGGCCGTGCGACAACATGATATACATGAGACGGTGAAGTTCGTATAGCAGTCAGTCAATCGCGAGCGGGAGTGAGTGTGGTTGTGACTTGGATGTGCTGAAGATGGAGGGTTGGAAGACGGAACAAGGTGCCCCGCGGCGTACTAGGGCGATCACGTTTGAAAGTGTCCCGAAAGGAGAACCGATCAACCCCCATGCGGCACCAGTTGCTTCAAGCTGACGTTAGAAAAGCGACTACGAGCAGTCATCGACTTTTGTACCTTCTCGCCGCTCGCCTCTTGCGGCGTGCACGCCACGGTATGCTAATACTACGGTAGACGCACTGAGCGCTATAGTGAAAGAAACTATCCCCAAATAGTGTGCGCAATGTAGAGTACAAAGAGACAACGACGAAGCATCGGTATGCCCGCCAGTTGGGGCAGCAGGCCTAATCTAACCCAACAATAGTTTACATATACCACGGAAGCCCCGGAGAATGCCAGGCGGGTTAAACCGGTCACTACATCAGTGTAGGATCACGCAAAGGCAACCAACTACAAGAAACATAGTACTCACTTGTGGGAGGACCTTAAGACATGTATGTGTGTGTGTGGGTTCACGAAAAAAAAATCACCTACGGAAAACATGAGACTCAATTGTTGGAGGACGTTCCAAAAAGAGGATTGCAAATAATCAGCTCAGCGGCAAACGCCACACCCACCCCTGTTTCTTTTACACGACTCGCAAGCCTCACGTGGGGAAATAATGCTCATACCATCAGATGATACATCCGTGCGTGTATTGTTTCTTTGCATATATATCTCTCCATGTCGCCCCTCGCGTTTACATGTCGGGCACACACCCGAGTTATATCAGCACCATGGGTCGGTTGCTTGTCGATTCGCCGATTGCTGTATGGTTGTGAGTTCTCGTTCGATGTATTTCTGTTTCCTCTGATGTTTCAAAGCACAGTAATATGGCAGAGCGAAAGCACTAAAAAACGTCAAGAGTGGTTAGCATGATGATGGACGTCGCCCTGAAAGAAAAAAAAAACTAAACAGAAAACCTTTTCACGCACGCCTGCTGTAGAACTAATTAAATAGTCTCTTTAAACATATATTTGGTGTCAGGTGTTGTTCCGGGGCTCATGGCCCAGACAAATATGCATACTATGAATAGTTTTATAATAACGAGAACCGAGAGAGTTCGGATTGCCGACTTTTAGAACCCCAATCCCGTTTTGGGGACAAGCTACTCATAATTTGAGTGGATTGTCCCCAAAACGGGGCTGCGGTTCTGAAAGGGTTAACACCGACGTAAAAACGATAATTGTAATCTTGTTGTTGGTCTTGGTGTCTAACGGGGGGACAAATCCCACGTTGCACATCGTGATTACTTTGAACGGGCGCCAGTCTACGTACGATAGCGAGCGTAGTACAGGTTTGCTCAGGTTCCTCTCGTGAAGAGCTCACAAAAAAACAGACGCAACACGGCGCAGACAACCCCATCAGCTGGGTATATGACCGTGTACGTACCTTACCCAAAGTTATTTTGTAATTATTTTTATCAGTATTCTTGTCAGACTAACAGTAGTATTATTATACTTGCCATCAGACAACGTGCAGCATGAGCTTCAACGCTGATAACTCAAAATATTCTTCAAACACGAAATCACCGGAAACAAAGAAAGGCAACCAATAATGCACAAGGTCTGTCTACCTTCCGTGTCTACTTCCCTCTATATGTTCCTTATCTACGATACTCTACTGTTGTCTTTGCTCCTCCCTACTCGTTGCTTTCTATTCTTAAATCCTGAGCCGCACCATATGTAACTGGTAAAATGTTTTGGTTCTACAGCAGTACGTGCGTTCGTTATGTACCGCAAGTGGGCAATTCGACTTCGGCAGTGGTGCACCAGTTTCAAGACCGCCCAGTTTGGAGGCATGGTAGATATGGTATCATGCCAGTAAAATGGAGATCCAATCCATGGACTCCAATTTGGCACAAATAATGTAACCATTGATTATATCGAAATGTCTCGGAATTTTTTATCGAAGCGAGGTCACTTCTTCCTTTCGCTCCCGAAACCTCGGGAGTAGAGTTGGTCGCGCCATTTCTTGAGACCATCCCACCCACCCGGCAGTAGGGTGGGTATTCTTGGGCTTGTGTACCTAGATCATTTACAGGTACTAACCCCGTGCAGAGTTTGTGATTCGCCACTTACTTTACTCAGCGCGGGGGGAAATACCGGACGGGACCTCCTGCCCGGCCATCCAATACTTACATTAAATGATCCACGGTAGAGAGCCAGAATACTGCAGGTAAATCGGCGTGTCACGAGGAAAGTTCAATCATGGAATTTCAGGAGTATACGTATACGAGTATGCTCGGAGTACGAGATATTTTGTTCAACGTACGTAGTAAAATATAGGGCCATGCTAGATACATGACCACTTTTTTGGGCTTGTCACGTTTTGTCTGCAATCCAACGATGTGGCGTACGTAGCCCGATCAGAAAAGAACAAGGAGCAAACCTGTCACCCGTAGGGCGTCTTGTGCCCTGTGCGTATGTACCTCGAGTATGCCGCCCGCGTATTTCCGGTAGACGTCAGTGACCTTGGGGACGACGGCCAGGTCTTCGCCACAGCCCGTCCCATCGCTTCCGAGGGAGATCATGTCCTTCAGACCATCCCTGACGTCCGAGAGCACCTCCCGGAAGGCGTTCCACCGCTGGTTGTCGTCCGCAAACAACTTCGGCATTACGTGGAGCTCGGCGTCGAGCTCCTTGATCCGCTTCTTGGCGTGCTTGACGAAATCAGGTATGAACTGCAAAGACCAACAAGAAAACACGCCGGGTATAAACGTGGGATGTAAATGGTAACGTAAAAAAAGAGGAAAAGTGAATATACAAAAAAATCATTGTTTTCTTTAGGCTACATACAGTAGAAGTTCTGGACTTCTTTTTGCATTTCTGTCGATATTCAAGGACCAATAGACACGCAAGTATCATAAATGTCACATTGTGCTGGTGTTCTTTGAGCTGTAGCCGACAAACAAAGTCGGTAACTCTCCCGTATGTTTCTTGTTTTATTCAAGTCAAGAAATGTCTTCAACGGGCAGACGTACCACGCGGTCCACACGGTCACAAGTGTTTGTGGCGCATTTGAGCACTCTCGGTCATGTAAGTGCTTTTCAGGCGTAAACTATGTGAAACCGTCGAGTCTACCCGAAGTATATATAGATACGACTAGAATATGAACCTGCATTAGTATAGCATACTCTGAACAAGAGCAAACGAGGCCGGGCTTCGCCCAGGAAATCGTGATCAGGCGATCAGGCACCCGGTACGAGGCACCAACCGCTCGCTCTCTACGTGCGTTCCAAACGTTCGCCATATTTGCGTTTTCAGGAGTTCGAAAGTAGGAGGTTGCACGCACTCTCGTCGGATTGAAAGTACCCTCAGAATCGACCGCAGACAAAGATGTGGGCAATACGCGTACTGATCCGAAATCGCTTGTCTTTTTCGCGAGGATGTGAAGAGTAAGAAACCAACTACTGTACGCGGTATTCTGTGAGCCGTGTTTATGCCTCGAAGCTCCAGATAGATTGTGGACATTAAAACAAAAGCGGGGACAGATCAGTTGGCCCCGGGCGAAGAGTCTCGAACAAAAACAGAGGAACATCCTTATACAACGGCAAAACACACCCAATACACCGCCTGGCACATAGGACAAGTCTAACAACAGCACCACAACACACCCAACAAAAACAGCAACAACGTGATGAGAGAATGCAGGGTACGGTCAGGAAACCCCCTCGCCCCTCGCACTCACCGCCTGGACCCGCTCGGCCTGTATCCCGACGATGCGCTCGACTAGGGTGTCGAGTCCCCAGAACTCCTTCTCGAGACCAGCCACCTCCGGGTTGTTCTTGAAGAACAGCCTCTCCCTTTCACGAACTTCCTCGGCAGGGGTGTCGTTCTCGACCTCGACCGGGGTACGGTTCACCACCGCGATGAATCCCAGCTGGAGCTGAACGTGCCCAGGGTCCATCCTCAGCTTGGCCTTGATGTTGCACCCGGCTTGGACGTTGTCAACTTTCGTGACCACGCCGAGCGTGCGCCGGCCTTCGGGGTCGTACCTCTTGGCGAGCGCGATCGCCTCCGCGTTGGCGAAGTCGTCCATGGCCGGGATGACCACCAAGATCACCATGTTCTCGTTCTCGATGTACTTCTTGACGAGCGACACCGTCTCCATGTGGATGTCCTGGGTCTGGTCCTGGGAGTTGTGCGTGATCCCGGGAAGGTCGATGAGGGTGAGCGTTGGGCCCGAGCTGCGGACTATCCTCAGGTAGATCGGAGTTTCGCAGACTCCGGTTCCGGCCCCGGCGAGCTTGGCGGTGTACGCTTCGATCTCGGGTCCGACCTCGGCGACATCGATTTTCTTGGCATCAGTCATCCCCGCCTCGCCACTGATGAGGGCGTGGGTGGGCGCACCAGGAACCTGCTGTAGGCTCAGGATGAGAGGCACGCGGGTGGTGATGTTTTGCCCGCGGGGGAGTTTCATGCCCGCGAGAGCTTCGAGGACGGAGGATTTCCCCGCGCTCTGGGCGCCCGCCACGACGACGCCCGGGATGGACACCTCGTCGTTGCCGTCCAGGAGCGCGCGGAGCTGCTCCAGGGCTACCAGAGTTGGGCTGAGGCGCGAGCCCATCTCGCTGTCGATCGCACCAGCCATCTTACTCGGGCGGCGGTGTTTGAGAGGCTTGGGTACGGTAAGGAAGGGAACGTATTTCTTTGCTTCACGCCACATTGTGGTCGGGGATGCGGGGGGGGGGGGGGTGGAGAAGGCTGGGAGGGTTTCGATCTGAAGCACCCAACAAAAAGCTCAAAATATGGAACAGCCTACGAGTACTCGTACCACAGCCGTTTTGTTGCAGGTCGATTTCAAACAGTAGATGTCAAGTAGCAGAAAATCTGAATAAAGTCGCCGCTGGGTTTTGGGCACCTGCCCACAATTGTTTCCGATTCAACCATTGTCAATTAGTTCACCCCCGCTCTAAAATAGGGATGCAACACTATTCGCAGTAAGTAACTATCCGGGCCGATACGCATGCATGACACCTCTCACGGCGCTGTCTGTTTTTATTATGCACCCGGTGTATCGGCGGTGTATACACATCTGGTACGTATTAAAATCGTTTTGATCATCACTTTGCTTTCCAGCTCAGCTCGGGAATTTCACCCTGAGCGAGCTTGCAGACAAGCCGTGATCACAGATAAGTTATACGTACTCCCAGTGGTGCTGTTCCTTTATTAATAGCTCGTTCTTATTCATTGTCTAATACATCTCCGCAGGGGGAGCACGACAGTTATTGTTCTTGTTGCTGTGTTCAGATTCGTTTCTTGGTTTTCTGTTTTAGTTATATTTATCATGTTCTACGCATTTGATAAGATGATAAATGTGTATGTCACGCCTGTCTTGTATCCATTCAGTCATTATGATGACATCTGGGTGTGTTATTCACATTCAATCGTTCCTTCTACCCGTCGACATCCAGCACAACCAGTGTCTGTGCCGGTTCTTCAATCCTAGAAAGGTACAAGTCTGTGGTCACAAAACTACGCGACGTAGATACAGTAGCTACGTTGCCACGTATATGTGTGCAGTACGCACAGTAGTACTGGACAATACAATTACATGTCATCCTACCGGATACGACACGCACAACAGAAAGGAACGAGAGAAAGAAAAATGATAAAATAGTAGGAACAGACAGCCTCCCCCCCCCCCCCCACGCAGAGGGGATGTGACATGGCATTGGGTTGTCTACTCAGCTTGCTGCTAAACAATCTAGCACCTCTGTGGCGCGATCTCCTGACTCCGTAATAACGAGTACATCTCTGGGATTGAAGAGGCACGGGCACACTGGTTGTGGTGGATGTCGACGGGCAGAAATACCGTTTTAATGTTTCAAGAACACACGCAACAACAGGTGTCATTGTTTCTTCCCTCCGTACGTGCCTTCATTTTTATCGCGCACAGGGTTCAGTCGGCATTCCCACTGCTTTTGGGGGAACACAAGTTGGAATATTTGCTACGGAAAAAAAACAACTGCGGGAAGATAAAAAAAACGACAGGCCTACGAGTAAGTGAGTACACTGCTGCTGATGATAATCGAAAAGTTACGTTCGATGAAAAGCTAACGAAGTGAGTATGGTCGTGACCACCAGGGGCGGGCAGCAGGGCGACCCGAAGGCGTCGGGGTTTTGCCTCAAAAGGGTAGTTGGCCTTTCCTTTTTTGAGGCGGAGGCCAAGCCTCGCGTGTTTTCTTTTTGTTTCTGGAAATGTCGGCCTGGCTTTCTTGTTGGCCTGTTCGTCGTTAGATGTCCTGTACCGGCTGTACACGTACCAGGTAGTAAGTAGTAAGTAATTGGTCGCTGTAAAATGTTAACTTTGTCAGGCATACTCTCGTTATAAAGATAGAGAATCACACGACGACAGGCGCGATATGAACACGCCTGTGGGTATCTGCGTACGCCGGGCCCCCTTTTTTAAACCGCGGGTATGATATATATCTGTCCTCCCACGATCTCCATCAAAACTCAATACACAGAAGGCTCGAACATGACAACAGCAGGAGCCCTGCATGTCAACCAAGCCTTCAACCAGCCTCTAGTGCATTGTCCTGGTCATGGCCGACGGGCAGCCTCGAGCGTCGAAGCGCATGAAGACCGAGGATGTTATCCCGGCGTGCCATTCGGTGAGTGCTGGTCCTCCTGCAGCCGCGCGAGTTAGAGATAAGCTTTCTGAGGAGATGACTCCCAAAAAACAGAACAAAAAATGGCAGGGAAGAAGAGGAACTCGCACATCCTAAGACGAGAGCAATAACAAGGGGATTGGCGAAGAGCAGCCTACTCCAATGGAGGAATTCGCGGACAAACCAGCAGCCAGCATGGAGGAGTTTGACCCTCCCCTACCACCGGTCCTAACGCTGTGGCAACATAACTGCTGGAGGGGTGTATCAAGAACCTTGAGAGCGTACGATATTGCCTGCTCACTTATTGGATGCTGGACAAAGCTTCCCCCTGCGACTGTGCGTCTCCCCTCCCGAGGTATGACAGGGAGAACCCGTCCGGTACTACTGCTATTTGCGCCCGCTAACAGGCAGTGGTCGTGTCCTAAGTTTTCACCCAGCTGGGAAACATCGATCGTACTTGTATCTATCACACCTCCTCCGGCCCCCACGTCCTCCGTGTTTGGGTGTTGCTCACACGAATTATACCAGGTATGTACAGAGATTATCGTTCACGTACGTCGTGCGTTCATGTGTGTCTTTCATGTTAAACCGTTCTTTCTACCCGTCGACATCCAGCACGACCAGTATTCTTCGATCCTAGACAGATAGAGATACAAGTTCCGTGTGTGGTGAAAAGACTGCGCCACATACGTATTACAGCAGTTCAATACTACGTATGTATGCAGTAAGTACAGCAGTAGACTATTCAATGCCATGTCATCACACTGGATATATGACAGACACAACACACCTATTTTATGAAGGAAAGAAAACGAAAGAAAACGAAGAAACACACCGACAAAAAAAATCGAAGGAAAAACTGCGAAAGATGAGAAGGAAAAATAAAAATAAAAACTGTCGTGCCTGCCAGCAGGGGATGTGGCAGACTTGAAAAGAACGGGCTACAGAAACAAACAGTACTTATAAACAGAGTGAGACTAACAGAACCAAGGTAAAATTAACAGACAAACCAGAGCACAAAGCACCATCCAGGTAGCCGCAGCAGTTTGAGGACGAGTAGCATATCCAGGTTCTCGCTTCTAGTCCGCCTGGGACCTTGCCACCCTCTCTGCCGTCTCCGTCCTGTTCTCGTCTACTATGCCCCACCTCTCGACGTCAGACAATACGAAACAGGCAAGGCAGGTTTGTCATCTACCCACCACGCCTTACTACTCTTTTCTTCAGGCTTATCAACAGGAGGAAGTAAGAGGAAGAAATATATCGAAAACACAGAGGATCAACATCAACACATACAAAAATACAAAGAAAGCCCGCGTTCGAACTAGCTGCACCAGTTGGCGACACGAGGAGCAAAGGCATGCTCTACATCCTAGTCGGCCTGGTCCTGTCTACCGTTTCCTTCCTATTTTCATCCACCGCGGTTTCCCTTCTACTCCTCCTGTCACCCCCCCTCTGCGCATGCCCTTTGTCGGGTTTTCTGCCACTCCTCCTGTTGCCCCCCCCCCCCCCCCATTTCCTTGGGCACCACCCATGGCGGATGTGCGGCGCTGCCTACTCCGCTGTGCCTCACAATCGTACCACCTCACAATCAACCGTTCGGCTGCTTCGAGGACGCCCTGGTACCACTTTCCCGCCTTTGTTTGCTGCAGCAGTGGGCCACAGTGCGGTCTCACCTCCTAACACCAAGGGGATGAGTTCCGTTGACCCTTCGGTGGTTCGGAACTCCCTAAGGTCTTGGGGCTATGCATCTCTGCCAAGTCTTAAACTGTCCGCCAGGTCTCGGGTTCTCCCCACCAGCCATCATCCCAAATATTTGCCCGTCTTGGTAACCGCTCTTTGCTTCGCCCGTGCCACGGCCCTTGCAAAAAAGAGCCGCCATTTACGGATGGTCATTTCGATGCTCTCACAACGTTCCTCTTGAGGGCCTTCGCGTATACGAGGGTGCCGTGGTCAGTACGAAGTCGGCGCTGGAAGGCAACGGCTCGCAACCGGCCTTGGTGGTGAGCGTTCGAAGGGTGGCAAAGTTTTCCATGGACAAACGTAGCACGTACAATCTCGTACTCCTAAGGGCCGCCCTTGTTTAGGCGAAGTTTGTGTGCGTTCTAATTGTTATTGTAGGAACGCAGCACGTTTTTGTACTCACAGGGGCCACCAACTTTTCGTAGATTCGGTCCTGAGCATATCTCGTTTGGGATATATTTGGAATGGCATGAATGTGAAAGGGACAAAATGTGGTGGCTTTCTTTGTCGAGGGATGGATTAAAAACAAAATAAAACAAAAAACTGATGCCCACCTTCGGGAAATATGACTTGGAAGGAAACCGGAACGGAATCATAGACTTTCTCGCGAGGTGTTCGATGTTCAAGTTTCGTCAGCGCCCTTTATTTTGGGTAGCTATTTCTGAAGTTGTGATACACTATCCCTGTGATCCCCAACTCATTTTTCATAGTGTGACCCACTAGCCCGGTGATCCACGATTCATTTAACCTGATGTGATCCACCAAACATGGTGATCCACCAGTGACACGACAGAAGTGTGACCGTCATTTTTTGCTCCGCGCCGGCAATCCCCGCATCGTACGTTCGTTGCGAGTCCAGCACAAACAATCGCTCGTACTAACAAGCATCGTGTACCCGAGCAAATACTTACAGTTATTACTGACTGTTGTGTGTCCTCCACTGCTGGCCTTGGGAGGCAGCAATGCATCTTCCCTTGTCGCAGTACGCGTATCTTCTGACATCAACATATGTCGCTTTTTACAGCAGTACTAAGGGATCAATTCGAGCACCGGGTGCGATTGGGTGATGCGTGGGTGGGGCTTGCCATGAGGCGGTGGGTAGAAGAAGTAGAAAGGTATCAATTATTTTAGTGTACTGGTGGACTGAGAGCAAGGGGGCCACGTTCCCCTAGACTCTATAAGACCCCTGAAAGCAGGTCAAACACAATTTTATGCAACTCCTCGGGGAAACACTAATCCCGCCGCAATCTCCGTAGATATATTACATTTACAAGAATCACACAATTCAGTACAATCAGAAAATCAGACTTTGGTACGAGCAAATCCCACATTCCCCCTGCTCGTTTCACAGTCCTGATAACTCTCGTCCGGTCAAAATATCAAAAATAAAACCTATGCATCCAACGCCTTTAATGATAACACCCTGAAATCTCAAAATAAAATAACACAGTCCGAAGGAAGGTCACTAAAGTGTCAATCATGGCTAACGATCATCGACACCCGTTGGGATTAACACGAATTTTACTCAGGTACTGGCCATGGCTAACGATCACCAGTACCCGATGGAATCAATACCACACCAATAGAGTCACCACATATTCATCGCAAGGCTACGGTGGAACTCGAACGATTCTCGCGAGATGGCCTTGGTTAGAAAATCCGCATGCTGAAAAGGGGACGGTACGTGGATGATCGATATCTCTTTCCTCCCAACCAGTTCCCTGAGGAAGTGGTGTCGCACGTCGATGTGCTTGGAGTTTGAGTTGGTGATAGGGTTCTGTGCAAGCTGCACCGCACCCTGATTATCCTCGAACACCGGTATGCACGGCATGCCTACATCAGGCAACATGAAGCGCCAAACCTGCCTCAAGAACAACACTTCCTTAATGACGTCTGCAAGTGCCACGTACTCTGCCTCCGTCGTGGAAAGTGTGACGCATTTCTGAGTCCTAGAAAACCAAGACACGCATGCACCCCCACACATCACCAATCCTCCTGGAACTGACCTTCTGTCAGCCGCCTTGCTTGCATAGTCTGCGTCAGCAAACACCTGCAAGCTCAGCCCCCCGTCCGTACCTCTCTGAAAAGTGACTCCGAAAGAACTAGTCCTCCTCACATACCCTAAAATACCAAGTGCTGCCCTCCAGTGCACTAACTTGGGAGCAGCGCAGTACCTAGCCACTGCTCTTACTGCGTTGGAGATGTCTGGCCGAGTCTGAGTTGAAAGCCACATCAGTGAGCCAACCAACTCGCGAAACGGCCAGCTCCCTGGCGCTTCATCCTGGTCAAAGTCCGCAAGTTTTGTGCCAACAGGGAGCGGAACACTCTTACCAAACTCTATCCCGTATTCATCCGCCAATTGTTCAGCGAATGTCTGCTGGGAAATCTTCAGCACCCCCTTTTCCCAATCCCTCTCGTACAAACACCCCGAATACCAACGCAACTCTCCCAGGTTCTTAACTGGAACCATCTTGTCCAATTCCTTGCCAAACTGGTCACACCTTGCCTTCTCCCCTACCGCAAAAATATCATCCACATGCACCACTATAGTCATCACTACTCTCCCCTCATCCATCAAACGAAACACGCATGCATCAGCCAGACACTGCTCAAACCCTAAAGTCAGTAAGCACCTAGTGAGGTGAGCATGCCACTGCCTCAATGCCTGCTTCAAACCGTACAAGCTCTTGTTCAGTCTTACTATCTTCCCCGACAGTCTACCGCATCCCTGAGGCAAACGCATGAAAACATTTTCCTCAAGATCAGACTGCACGAAAGCCTGCTCAACAGTCAAAATGGCAGTAGAACTTGTGTCGGCAAGATCTGACTGGAAGAAGCTACACACAATGTCAAGCAAAAACGAACCACTACCTGCGCTTTTTACATAGCAGTACCGAGCAAAATAATAAAAAAGACACAACAAAAACACTATCAATACCAACCGTTACCCAATATAATAGTACCACTACAACCACACATCACGACCGTCGAGCATCCACCTCATTTTCTCCGTTCACCATGCCCGGTCGTGATTTGGTCCTCTCGTCAACCGTCCACCTGATGCAATCAACGCAGTGCAGTCTCCAAGCAGAGATTCGGCAAATCATCGACAGCGAAAGGGGGGAAAAGCAAAGGTACTCGAATGAGGGAATCTGGTGACTCTTCATCCTATCGGACGAAACATTAATAGCTTGGTGATTTTTAGTTGGAAGAGAATATCACCCGCATGGCCTGTGTACACCTCAAATATTGTCTGTGAGGGGAGCAACCAGGGTCATGCAAACTATCAATCAAGATACCCGGTATTCCGTGTGAATTTCCGATGTGCTCAAACTGAACTCTCATACTACCCTCCCTAGTTTGTGCCCATCGCAAACATTATACCAGGTATATACCAGTCAAGTTTTCTATCCTCCAGCCGCGCTCGTCTCTGTAGTTTTTACTCGTATACGAACTGCGTTTTTGTTATCCAACACGTTACGTGTATCGTATATTACGTGAATCGTACGTATGTCCGGAACTTGATACGTATACTCGTAAATGAAAGCTCAAAGTTCCAAAAGTTGCAGTCACACACGCCACGCATCAAATGGCCATCACCAAATTATGACAAGTCTCGAAACGCTGCAAAACAAAAAAAACACAAGATCAAATCCACAGCGAAGACTAGACTACTCGTACTCGTACGAGTATCACGTTTCTAAAAACAAACCAAACACAGACAGCAAGAACGTGCCTGATGAGCAATTGCTCGAAGATGATGGTCCTTCACTTTTCTCGCACGCGCGCCCGCCGTAGCCGAGTCGGACGCCGACCGGCCACCTCACACCCCCACCCCACGAAGGTGCCGCTGCATGACCATCCCGTACCGATCCCAACTCGCTCCCGAGCGCTTCCATTCGGCGCACCGTCGTCCTCGTCAATGTTCTCCGAACACCCGACAGCTCCTTTCATCACACCAATAGCGTAAGGGATCAATTCGAGCACCGGGTGCGATTGGGTGATGCGTGGGTGGGGCTTGCCATGAGGCGGTGGGTAGAAGAAGTAGAAAGGTATCAATTATTTTAGTGTACTGGTGGACTGAGAGCAAGGGAGCCACGTTCCCCTAGACTCTATAAGACCCCTGAAAGCAGGTCAAACACAATTTTATGCAACTCCTCGGGGAAACACTAATCCCGCCGCAATCTCCGTAGATATATTACATTTACAAGAATCACACAATTCAGTACAATCAGAAAATCAGACTTTGGTACGAGCAAATCCCACAAGTACTGCTGCACACGCAGTTGAACCTCCACGTTCCTCTGTCTCAGTACGCGTATATCTTCCACTGCTGTCGTGTCATATCATATGGCATTTTACAGCAGCAGTACTGCTGTTGTTGTACCTGCATTTGTACCTGTACAAGGCACTCTAAGAGATTCTGCGATGTGTAAAAAATGCAACGCGCCAGTTATAAGAGTACCTCTGCAGCGTAGATGACAAACAGCGCTTGAGAGTATTTTCGTTGCCGAGGTTCGACTCGCCCGATCCCCGTTTTTGTTTTTTTCTCTTTTCAAGTTTTTACCTTTTTTGTACATCCACCTACCAGGTACACTATGTATGCCTATGATACTATGCCTATGATACACTATCACAACAACACTAGCCCATAAAACAATGCACAGGGCACGTCGTGTGTCATGGTATTCATGACCCGGTCTCCCTTTATTATCGAGGGGGCGTGTTTCTAATGAAACGCGCCACACAATAATTTATATAGCCCCCCCCCGCTCTCACAACTCTCTGAGAGCCAGGAAAGTGGGAATCATCAAGATAAGTCATCAATCTCTGTGCGTGGGTACACAGTCTAGGCCGACCTGCATTGCAGTAGTTGGGCCTGACCCATACTGCCCCTTTTGTTATCCGGTAGTCAGCATATGCACTCTACATTTCCATCCACCCACGAGCCTTTGGTAGACGCGGTCGAGGTCCCAGCCCCTGAGGGCTCTGGCCGCGATGGTGGCGTTGCTGGCGGCACGACACCTGCAGCAGTTTGCCTGTCTGCAGACGTCGGAGTAGCCCCAGACCTGCTCGTGTAATTTGAACGTATGTGACTTGTGTCGAAACTCCCACCTGTACAATACCGCTTGTTAGGCCCCCTCTTCCGCCCCTGGCTCGATCGACCTCAGCGTGACCCCCCTCTCGAGCGTTGACGCTGCTGCTGCAGCTTCCCCAGCCTCATGCGCTGCTGTAGCTTCCCCAGTCTCGTGGGCTGCAGTAGCTTCCCCAGCCTCGTGCACTGCTGTAGCTTCCCCAACCCCGTGTGCTGACATAGCTCGAGACCTCCATGCTGGGGTAAGTTTGTCTCTCGGCGATTGTTTGTTGCAACGTTCGTCTTTCTCTGGTCTGGTAGCTTTCCGAACGAGTACCCACACCCCCTCGCGTAGCCTGGGCACTCGTTCACCGTCGATACCAGCTGTACACTCACCCGGCGTCCTGACCTCTCTTTCGTGTGAGCCTACTCATCTCGCACGCTTGATGCCACCCCGACACCACGGTCAGACCTGCCTGCTGTTGCTGTTCCGACTATCGGTGTCCACCTGACGGCATTAGTTGCACGGCCACGCGTGATCGATGACCTGCGGATGCCTACTGAATCTCCGCGTAAAAAACAGCGAACTTTCATTCGGGCCTGCCCGCCAAGCACTCTCAAACGAAGAGTTTGTCAATAAGGATACCCTGCTCCCTCGAGAGCACCGTCGCGTCTCGCCTACGTGAGCCTTCGGGCCCCTGACTGCAGACGCTATCTCCGCGACCCAGAGCAGTTGCCTCTCGCCCGTGTCGGCCGTCGGGTTCTTGACCGGTGGCGCTACTGATGCTGCCGCCTCGGGCGACTTGGTTCCTCCGAACCCTGTCAGCTCCCAAGGACCCTTTGGCCCGGACCTCGTGATCAGCTGCCATAGCCCCTAGCAACGGCCGAGGGGGCAGTGGGCCTTCTACGAGACGAGTCCCTGGAACGGTCTCAGAGCCTGGTCGCTCAGGGGGTGTGTCTAACAGGCACACCCACCCCTTCTGTTGGAACAGCAGCACCACACCGGCGTACGCTCTTTGTTAGTACAGCAGCAGTACCGGTCGCACGTACAATGTTTGGTCGCACAGCAGTATCTCTCGCTCCTACTCGCGAGCTTTTAACGGTATGTGTAATGAAGGAGGCGAAACCCTCCCTCCGCTCTCGAGCAACCCCCTGTCTTTGGGGAACGGTCCCTCACGCTCCAGCACTTTTTTTGTATCATATAATCCGTCATTGATATAAGTTATACCGCTCTCACGCAGCGCGACCTGCATAGTATCCGGCGTGCTGTTCGAGCGCACGCTCGCCGTCAGCTGCAAGCCGTAATCTTTAACTCGCTTCAGGACAACCCTGAACCGACCCCTGCTTCACTTACTATTAGCACAGGACGCTCAACCGGTGTATTATCACTTGATCATAGTACTGCTGACGTTCCCCCACTCCGGGACAACTTCCCCGACTCAACCAGTCACGTTGCAACCTCGTCACCAACCACTGATTCTGTCTCCGTGAGGCACCCCACGGCAGGGGTTGCACTTTGGGAGACAAAGGTTTCTGGCCAATTGAGTTCCTTCAGTGAGGAACTACCAGTGAGGATGAAAGTTTTACTCCTATTTTCGTTTTAGGACTAGCGCGTACAGGTGCCGGTCGGGTGGCACGAATGATTTTTTTCCAAGTACTTTATCGGGTGAGATATTGAGCTCCTAATGTTAGGGGCTCAGGAACGTCTGGTGCACCCCTACTGTGGGATGGCTCCCGTACCTCGTACGTCCCCCCCTCCCGAGCCCATGGCTGCGCCTCTCCTTCCGCGCTTCGACCCTCGAGACATATCTTCCATTATCGCTACAACCCTGCCTCACCCTATGGGATGCCGAGGTCGACTACAATAGATCCGGTGATGACATGCCGGCGGAGCCGGCCAGCCACTTTGGCGACCTGGCACTCCCGACCCCTTCTGGCTCTACTGAGCAGACCACTGATGCCCCTGCCGAGACGCTTGCCGGCCCTGTCCCTGCCGTCTACTTGGCCGCTTTTGACGCCCGCCCAATGGGCGGCGTCACCCCCGAAGATACGGGACGACATGATGGTAAAGGGTCCTTCCAACCGTCCAGAAAGTCCGTGGGATGGACTAAGAGGCCAGACAGCTCCAGCAAAGCTTGGAGGACGACACATCTCGTGAGGCCATCACCACCACCGCGTCCCGCCGCAGCAAGAGCCGCGCGAGGACGGTGTCATTGGAAGCAACCAAGCGCAAGCTCCGCCAGCAGCTGGTGGCCGCGGACCACGGATTGGAGCCAGCCCTCTTCTGCACCGAGTCTTCGGACCGGGCATTGGCGGTTGCCGAGAAACCGGTACGGTGCCTCGCCCCCAGCCGGCGCCGACCCCGGCAGGCTGGCCCTGGCCCTCGTCCGGAGCCGTCACTCTCCTCCCCCGACCGGGAGGTTTCTTTCCTCTCGCCCCGGTCCCCCCGTGATGTCCTCCTCCCGGCATATCGGTGCTGCCCCATCAACTCTGCGTTAACGGACGCCCACCTTGACGGCCTCACCTCCCCCGAGCACCATGAAATCGACGCCACCTGCGAATCCAACATCGGGACGACCGCGCAGGCTCAGCTGAACGCATTCGAGTCCTTCCCGGGGGCAGCCCTCCGCTTGGTGTTCCGCCACATCGACACGGCGCCCGCGTCGCCAGAGCTGACTTCAGCAGCTCATTCCCCGGTCGACGTCCTGCGGGCAGTCCATACCGTCCCTGGGCGCTGCGTGACGTGGCCGGACCGCTCCACCCTCGGCGCGGCCGCCACCGCCTCTTCACCGCGCCGAAAAACTCGGCGCCCTCCCCCCCGCCACGGTCGCCGCGACATTGGCCGATGAAGCCATTCGACCGATGGCCGCAGCAGCTCTTCAAACAGCAAAGGAGCGGGGCAGAAGAAGAACCGGAATGATGACTCGAGCCGTGGCGCCAGCAGCAGCAGCGCCCCGGCAAGGCGGACGGAGTTCGAGAAAGAGGAACCTACGGACTCGGAGGACGTCAAGGAACTCAAGAGCCCCAAGCAAGTGACGCCTTCATTGATAACCATGTCATCCAGTGGCAAGTTGCACTCGCTTTCTCGCAGTAAATTCGCTACTGACTGCGCCCTCTTGTTGTCCTCGGCGACAGCCCACGTTTGACAATAGCGGATTATTGAGATCAATGATGCCGTTGACAAGGCTTACATCCGAGCCATCCAACGCCCCTACATCACTATCGACTTGCGCAAGGTAGAACGTGTTGTCGCCCTCCTTTTCAGCCATGTCATAGCTCGAACGGAAGCGGTGCAACCACTCATGCGGAGTATAAGACGAGCCCTGGCAGGCATTCTAGTTATATGCGATGAACAATATAGCAAGGACCTCGCGGCCGACGTCTGGATCAGAGGTTGGGAACGACCCCTCCTAAACGTGAATACGAAAGCAATCGTCACTGACCGCCCCTCTTCCTCCGACCTCACCGCCGTGTTTGACGAGTTTTTAGCACAGGTGCAGAGGAGCCTTGATGCACACACCACCGGACCAGATGCCTTTAACCAGCTCCTTTGCCACATCTGCAGCCAGTTTGATCACGGCGACGTAACCGCCGCGCTCCAACGGTCGCAAACATTTGGAGTAGCGAATGGGACCCCCTTCTCTGATTATGTTCGATATTTCAGAGTGGTTGTGTTTAGCGTTACGTGTTTCCAGAACAGTTTGGCTCCGCATGTTTCGACGCTTTTGGAACTGGTTCGGCGTAACGCAATGGACCAGTACCCCGGTTTCACGCCCACGCTTTATCCGGGTGCTTTGACCACTGCGCCCGAACCGTTTGTTTCGATTGATGCCGTGTGGTTGTCTTTCCAGACCATGGCCACCAATAGAGCTCCCGCTCTAAGCGGCGAAAAGTATGTTTTCTAGTCCTCTTTGGCGGGCCTTTCTTTGCAACCGCATGCAGGCAATTGCTCTCTGAGTAGATCAGCCGCCTCATCGTCCCGCTCGGGACCCGAGGGTTCCTCATGAAACCGTGTTGTGATGAGCGTCGCTCATGCCGACCATTATGATTCTGATCCGTTTAGTCATAATTACAATTACTGGCCGAGTGACCCGTCCGACTGAGAAACAGTGTTCCAAGTCTAGGGACTCGTTTCAGAACAATGACCCTAGATCACGGACGCCGCTCGTTTCACCCGTAGAGCTCGCGCAAGCTTTCCGCGACAACAAAGGTCTCGGTTTAAATTTCCACGGCACCGATCACTCCTTCACGCACGGCGTAAACTCACCTATTAATGTTGGTGGCTGCCTTGACCCCCAGCTAGGTCAACTAGCTACAAATGGTGACGCCTACCGTTGTTGGCAGCAGCGCATGCGCTCCCAAAGCGTCGCCGTGACCACTCTGTAGGCGGCGAGAACACACGCTCGTCGTCTACCTCTGGCCGTCGTAGGACTTCTTCTCGACACAATGACAACATCCGCAATCGCAATAATCACGGCGGCAACACGCACGCGCCTTCGCGAAATGATTTACGCTACAATGGACAAGGTGACTCTCAACACGGTTCGCCTCACAACAACAGAAACGCCGCCCCCCTCCAGCTCGGACACGATGCCCGACACACACGTACCGCACCTCAGCCCCTCACAGTGTAGCAACCTAACAATGGAACACCTCCCGCCCCCGCGTCGGCCGGTGGAACTCCTAGCACGCGCCACGGCGGCTCGAACAATGGTAACCCCAATGCTCGCCAGCCGGGTTTTTTCTCTCCGGCTGACCGCCCAAGGGCGGTGACCCCCAGGTCTCCGTCCCGCCAGTATCCTTTTTGGGCAACAATATCCGAACCGTTTAAGAGGACGAGTTCCGCCGCAATCAATTCGTATTTGAAAGCAGGGTAAGGGCGCGTACAGCGTTGCCCCCCTTGGCGCACACGAGTTACATCGTCCCCCAACATTATCCCCCCCCTCGAGAGATTCTACCACAGGGTCAGGGCGCGTACCAAGCTACCCCCCCTAGCATAAACGACACTAATGCAGGCCGTTCGCTTGCGTCTACCAATACTCCACCACAAACGTCTAACATATCTGAATGTTCCTCCCTGGATGAGAAGGTTTTCTTGAGGTGTGGGGAGAGGAGTCCCCGACTCCGGAGTTATTCGGCGCTCCGCTCTGTGTTTGGAAGCAAGCCCGGTAGAAACCCCCCGCTTTGCACAATTGGAGAAGAAATTCTAGATTTTGCTAATCTCGATGCCCCTTCTGATCAGCGTACAGCAAAGTGTTTTCCCTGGCCTCAGGCTCACCACCGGCAGCCAGCGAGCCGGTAGGGGACGTATATACCCCACAGGGTTGAAACGCAGCTACGCCGTCCGCACACAAACGCGACACATTTGCTCCGGACTGGGCCCGGCGGGGCATTCTGAACGAACAGATCCCACCCGTCCCCCCGACAGTGTTGACAACACCTTTTTTTAGTGGGACAACTCAAACCACCCTCCGCACAGGCGGCGGTAGACTCGCTGACCTTGTCAAGCAACTTCGGTCAGGAGCTCCCTGTCGCTCCCCATCAAAGTTCTGGAACCACAGTAAGGACCCAACTAGTAGGCGGATACGCCCCCATCTCGGGCCCTCGAAGTAGGACCCCGGATGGGCAAGTGGCTCGTCGGGCACAATTTACGAAAAACGGACCCTCCAGCTATCCGGGAGGTGTAAGACGCCTCCCACCGGCTCACGACGCGCCTACCGGCCCCGCGTTTGATGCCACCCACGAATATTGCACCCCCACAGTTGGATTATTCTGGGAATCTCCCTCTTGCTTCTCGCAATGGACCCCACAGGTTTACCATCGACGGTACTTCCTACTTGTGCGGAGAACAGTGTTTCGCCGCAGGAAATAGTCGCCTCTTCGGTGACCACCCCGCGCTTCAAACAATCATTCGTGTGTCCGACCCCAAGCTCAACAAACAATACGGACGCAATATATCAGATTTTGATTCTACCGTGTTGGAACACGCACGAGAAAATATTGTGCTCGTTGGCTCCTACGTCAGGTTCGCCCAAACTCCAGCCATGCGACAGCACCTGCTGGATACCGGTGACCGGCGGCTTGAAGAAGATAGCCCATTACGAAGGCTCGGATATACCACGGCGTACCGTTATACTCTGAAAACCACCGCATATGGCGCTGCCAACGGTACCGCAGACTTTTATCTCGGTTACCGCTACCTGCGTCCGAGGACGACCGCAGCTTGCGCAGCCGTCTGGCGCCATCCGAAGGAGAACGCATCTGCCTCATACGTTCGGGAGGCCCCTCTCTTAATGGCCCCCCGGGTCAGCGTCTAGGCGTAGGTGGGCTCGCGCCCTCCAGCCATAGCATCGGTTTGGGTGGGCTCCCACTCTTCCGAACCGAGTTTCGCCACTTTCGCGAACACGGGCCACGAATGAGGATTGGCGACCTTAACGCTCCGAACTGAGATTTCGTCGCTCGTGCCCCAACCTCCGTCTTTGCAATAGGTGTCAACCGGACTCTCACTACCGGCATGCACGCGATTCGCGATCATACCAATCCCGCGTTAGTCGCGAACGCAGTACCCCCACGGTTCCCGCCGGCGTCGGTCTGAACATTATTCCCCCCGCGCCCGCCCAGCCCCGTGCCCCAAATTTAGGCACCGAGGCGTTGGATATCAATTCCTCCGCCCCCGCTTCGCATCGAGGCTCGATTGGTGAGTGTACAGACAATGTTCCACACACAACCTCCTGCCCATAGGCAATTTCTCGCAGCGATGTCGGGGACGTCGGTTCTCAGGTATCCCCTGCTCAGCTTCAGACAGCTTCGCGAAGAGCCAAGGCCAGCCGTGAGACTAGCCCAGTTGTGCCCCCGGCTCCACCTCAGCTATCTTCAGCTTCAGGCTCGCCCGCCTTACCTCGCTCCCTCAGATCATACGGACAAGAACGCGCCGGCGTCGTGCCGCCGCCGCTGGATCCCCGAAGCCCGCAGTCAACTGTGGTTTTGATTCCCCGGCCCCTGATCCACCAGCAGCTGCAAAAACACCAGCCGTCATGCGACGTCCTTCAAGGTCGTCGGTACCCTCGCCCTCCATTGAGAGGCCTGACAGCACCCCATATTTGGCCCCCACCGTGACCGCCCAGTTGGCCACCGTCGCGGCTGAACCTGCTCCACCTCTCCTTGGTGCTCAAAGCTCGGACGCCGGCACTCCGACTCCCCTCGCCCGAAGTACTATCCCCAGCGGAGCTCGAATATCGCGAGTCCGTCTAGTGGTATTCACACGCGGATTGGGCGCACGAACACCGCGCCGAACAAACCTGTGACTCGGCCATTCGGATCTTCTCCTCGGGAGCACTCTGGTCCTCCCCGGCTTTTTTCTTCCACACCTTCCATCACACTAACGCCCCCCCCTGTCGGAAATCTGTTCTTTGGCCGAAAAAAGACGTCTCTACAGGGATGACGATGGCGCCCTTCTGTTGGTGCGGAAACCAACCCCTGCCCCGACACCCGGTCCTGGTGCGCCCAGCGGGTGCGCCGCTCGTCTGCTTAGCGACGAACCCACTAGAATTTACCTACCGCTACTCATGCGGCCGTGGAATATGCAAGCCTGCCACGCCAACGCCTCCTGCCACCTTGGAGTCGCTCGCACGCTTTCTATGCTCGAGCGCTTTTACTGGTGGATCGGCATGAACGAGGGCACACGGTCGTGGCTTCGACATTGCCTCCCGTTCCAAGTAAGCAAAACGCCCAGACAGACAGTGCGCTGGCCGGTCCTGTCACTCCCCTTGTCCTCCGGCCCTGCCATCGCAATCAGCGTCGATTATATCGGCCCCCTCCCGGTTACGCCAAAAGGAAACGCTTACATCCTCCTTTTCACCTACCGTTTGAGCCGGCGCGCAGGCATGTATGCTGTTTATACGTCCGAATATATAGCTGAGGGCGCTGCTGACATCTTGGTGAACAAGAACACCCCTCGTTGGGGATGCCCCGTTAGTCTCAACTCCGACAACGGCCTCCATTTCCACTCCAAGCTGACTCATGCTATGTACAAGCTTCAAGTCATGTGAAAAACATATACAAGCTCCTGCCATCCCAACAGCAGCAGTGACGTCGAGCGCGTGAACTATACCATGGCTAAGATACTCGTAATTGTTGTCAATTAACATCAAAATGACTGGGATGCTCATCTGCTGCACGTGGAACTTGCTTACAACATTTCCGACAGTACCGTCACCGGGCTGACCCCCAACGGGGTGCACATGAACCGCCTCCCCCACCTGCCCTTCACTGTCTTAGAACGCCCGAATGCTTGTGGATACCAAAGCATCGCTGGGGACCAGCTCGAGTATGTCGACTTGGCCACCGACATACAGCGAACCACACGCCCTTAATATTGTCCGCCTTCAACGCCGCAATTCTGCGCTCTCCGACGGGCCAAAATACCTCTCTACCTACGCCGTCGGTAATTGAGTATGAATTAACAACACCGCCTCTACCCTCCGAAAAGGGGCCCAAGCCGGCACCGACGGTAAGATCGAGTTTAGCGGTCGGTCCCACCCCCGCGGAATCGAGGCCTGACGGTCGCCCTGTGATTGCCAAGTTCCTTTACCGGGACCTTCCCAACGATATGCCGGGCGCAGACGCACCCTGCCGAGTGTGAGTGGTTCGCTGCAAGCCTTGCGCGAACCCCCACGGCAGCTTCGACCTCACGAGGTTTCTGCTAACACCGTATATCCTCAACAACTACCCCTCGAAATCCCCTCCTTACCACGTCATCGAGGACGACGTTACCGCGTCCATCGACCTCCTGGAAATCGAGAAAACCACCAGCCAGCGGTGGAACCGTAGTCGACGCGGCGTCATCGCCGTCCCTTACGAAACCCATCGGAAAGGCCTACTTCAGTCCTCATGGGAGCGAGAGATGGACCTTCAGCACTTCAGGCAGCACTTTCTTCGTTGCTGGGCAGGCACACCTTTTCAACCCCAACAGGCAAACCGGTTTGACCGCTGCATGCGCGTCGGTGCTGCCCAGCGAGAACTCTCACGATATCAGGGCGCTCAATTTTTATCTCCAGGCTACAGCCTTGTCACGCACCAAGATTGGGCCATTCGTTGCAGGAGCACCATCCTCCCCATAGGCACCCACTTCTGGTACAAGGCCCGCGACCATCACTGATGGCTCGCCATGATCTCCGCCCACACCACGACCACCGCCATCTTCATCGTTCGTTCTTCCGACGATCCCGGAGCAGCCAATATCACGCTCTCTCCCTCCCGCTACACTACTGCTTTCGGGGCGGGACGCAGCTCCTGGTGCCTCCAAGCTCGCCAAGGTTAGAACTCTTCAGCATGGAGGTTTACGCGACGTCGGAAACTCTCGCGGAGTCGAACTTACCGACCCCGCAGTGACCAACTCATTTTTCTTGTTCGTAACGAGTGTTCAATGCTGGGTCTTCACTGTTTCCCTTTTTTCTTGTTTTTCTTCTCTTTCTCCCCAAATAAGTGGCTCAAAACACGGTCGCCTTTTCGTCGGCACCTAGGCTGGTATGCCTCTGCTTCCTCTTCCGTCCTTTTTGTTCTAGTTTTGGAGTTTTCCTCCCATTGTATGGCGTTCCGCCTCGATGATTTCTTCACGGTCTCTCTCGCATATTTTTGCCCGACTCCTCAAACGCGTGGTGAGACCGGACTAGTTATACCGCCACAACGCTCGCCCCTGGGTTTGGCTTAGGGGTCGCGCTGTTTGAAGCTCTTTCCTCGAACTTGGCTTTCTTTTCGGTATTCTTGTTTTTCTTTTGCTCTTGATTTCAACTTGGCCTCTGGTTCGGTATTTCCCCCTCCACGATTTCTTTACGCGATCTCTCGCATTTGTTTTGTCAATGTGGGAGACCTGAAACGTTCGTTGTATCGGGACTAGCATACCCTGAAGGAATAATGCATGTGTCGAGGCTTTGTCTCTGTGAAGAGAGATAGAAGAGGTGGCACCGAAGTGTCTGTGAAGATCACTTGTGATGAAAAAAGAAGATGGTTTGAAATTGGCGCTTAGTTGGCCATCATAGAAGGAATCTTGATCTCAGCGATCAAGAGGAGAAGAGGAAAGGAGAGGGCAGTGGAGGAGTGGAGAGAGAGGAGAGGAGTAGAGGAGGGATGACCGAGGTGGGCGATAGCATCAACTGATCACGAGACATTGCTCATGCTACGGGCCGTTAATTGGTTCCCTGAACCGTTCCTAGCAATGCCCTTTCAACGTTCTGTGTACCGTACTCGTAACGTTCTATGTAACGGTACCCGATACCTATGGTGATAAGCTAGCTACCCTGGGTTACGATCAGTATGATAGAGGTAAGTTGCATACAGTGCGTCCGCTAGAAAGAACAAAATCAAGTCTCGCCGCATATCGTATTTCTCCTCATCTATCATAAGATGCTTACAGTAGTAAGCTCGCGTGAATGCACATCAACGTAGATATGGATCTCAACGTCCATACGTGACATACCACACATTTCTCGCCCCCACACTTGGTTCGGGTCCCGCGTTGACGGCCAGTATTCTTATCTCGGCTTAGGTCACTCGGTGACTTCAGTCTTTGAAGACTAGTCACGCGATTTTGATATTCCTTCTAGCCGACGTTTGTCATGGAATTTTTCCTTTTCGGCATTTCTATCCCCTGCCCCCCTCCCTCGCCATATCGCTAAGAAGTGGCAGGCAAAGCATACCATTTTCCCCCGTTTCGGGAGCACCGTCTTATTCTTTTCCTTTTTCTTCTGCTTCGTATTCGCTCTTTTTTCAGCATAATACGGGATATTGCACGCCCCCGGCCTCCCCGCTTTTGTAGGGCCGTAGGGTTGGTCTTCACGTGCGTATTTGGGTGGATTTTCTTCGTTCCCTCCGCCTCGGCACGCACCCCCCCACATTCTGTTTTCTCTCGGATTTTATTTTTGAGTTCCTCAGTGCCACCCTCGGTTCGGTGTGCTGCTAGTTCTTCAAGAGACCGTTCCAGGTACCTCGAGTATCGAGCGACCTTCTCTTACTCATTTGGGTCGTGTCTTATTGTCGACCATGAGCATCGTTATCTACCGATGGACTTTGTCCCCTCCTTATTTCTTTGCATCTGCTTTACAGCCCTTTAAGGTGGGCTTGTGTCATGGTAGTCATGATCCCGTTTCTCTCTTTTGTCGAGGAGGCGTGTTTCAGATGAAAAGCGGCACGCAAAAAAATTATGTTAACCCCCCCCTGCTCTCAGAACTCTCTGAGAGCCAGGAAAGTGGGAATCATCAAGATAAGACATCAAGGTATTTATTTAACTCGACGATGTCTGTCGAGGGGCAGAAGTGCTGTCTCCCTAAGTCTTTGTCCGGGGGTAGTTAGCCTTTCCTTTTTTGCAGGGGAGGCCCAGCCTCGAGTGGTTTCTTATTTTTTTTTAATTGGAAGCCTGGCTTTGTTTCTTATTAGATGACCTTTTTCTGATTAGATGTTCTGTACTACTGTACACGTAGTGAAAAGTTGATTTTTAATGTAAAGCTTTGTCCCGCATGCTGTCGCTGTAATATTAGAGAGTCACGACAGGAACAGACAGACGCAATACGGAAAATCCTGTGGGTACGTACGCCAGGGCCGTCCCAGTCCCAGGTGACTTTTTATGATGTTTCTCCTCCCATATGATCTCCATCAAATATTTGCGCTATTATACGCGAAAAGCTCGAATACGACAGGGACTATCCGACGGCGACAAAAACGATTGACATTGGCGCGACGTTCTCCCACGACCGTTCCATCCTGCGAATGATATGCCCGCATTACACGCACTGCGGTAGGCACGTCATTCTATTTCATTCACAACACAACACCGCAAAGCTGTACACATGGCATTGCCTTGTCCACTGCTGTGCTTACTGCATACCAGGTACGTGGCAACGTAGTATCTCTGTGGCGTAGCTTCGGGACCACATAACTTGTATCTCTTCTAGGATTGAAGAATCAGCACGGACACTGTTTGTGCAGGATGCCGACCGGTAGAAATAACTGTTTAATGTGGAGAACACACACACGGTACACGGTGGCTTGGTTGGTGGTCCGCTTGCGAGGGTTCGTCTGAAACGTGCATACGTAGTAGGTACATACGTACTCGTCCCGGCTTTTCTTGGGTAAAAAATGATTGTTAAGCGGAAAAAGCGCGAGAGGGTGAGTTCGGAGCATTGTTATGATACTGCTTTGAATGAGGTTGAAAGCCCGGTAATTACCTGAGTTCTGGCACTGGGATCGTATTTGCAGTACTTGGAAGGCGTATCTTAGGTGGAAAACCAGGGGTTTTCCAGAGAGGCACGAACGTGGCCCCAGTCTCCGTCGTGCACGAAAGGAATAAAGTGGCGTCTTCATTTTAGGACTTTTTGCCTTTTTGCCAGTGCAAGGTTTTTTTTTTTCACTCTGTTTTTGCCTTCGTTTTAGCATTTTTTTTAGTTAGTTTGCTCCGCTGCACGATGGAGACTCACGGGGAGGGAGGGTCTGCTTCCCCTCGTGGTGGACGAGACTCTGAGGCCCAGAGCCACCTAGTGCCCTACCGCCCAAGGCTCGTCGATGGAGATCGAGCGCCTTGTACAACAGACCCCCATACGGAACGTGTGTCTCGGCAGGAGCCCCGTGATGACGACGTGGATCGCGCGCCTTGTACAACTCGCCCGTCCGAAGACCCAGGGCTGGGGCCCCTTGGCGAATGTCGAACAGCTTCCGGCAGACGGACCTCGTTCAAGACCTTTTCCGAGCCTTCACGCTCGCCGGGACGAGCTCTGCCGTCCAAGCCACCAGGCTCCGCTGAGAGCGTTGAGCCAGCTTCTTCCGCTATGGGCCGGAGAGCGTCGGACCCTTCGGAGAGCGTGGCGCGCGTAACCAGCCAGGCCTTGGCTGTTGCAGTTTTGACTCCCCACTCGTGCCATCTGCCGTCCAAGCCACCTGGCTCCGCTGAGGGCGTGGAGCCAGCTGCTTCTGCTCTGGACCGGAGAGCGTCGGATAAACCTGGACGTAGCGTTTTTCACGCCAGCCAACTGCGCTCTTCGCCATCGGATCTACGTGCTCCTGGGCCAGATGAGAGAGTGATTGCGACTGTTTTACCGCCTCGCACGATTCCACTGCTGCCCGACCTCGCTCGTACGCGTAGGATAGCCGCGAGCGATACTGCTTCTCGTGAATCTTTTCCCACAACGGAAGCGTACGATGACATTCTTTCCGTGCCCGCACCACACGATGACACACTGGATTGCAGTATTGAGCCCGCTTCCCTCGCTGCTGTAGATGCAAACGACGATTCCGCGTGGAAATTTCGTACGGCTGCGCGTTTTAATACTGCTGTTAGAGGGGGAGATGCGGCCGCTCGGGAGATTTTTCCCGCGCCTCGCCCACAAAGCCCACAAGACGGCACACAGGATTTCAGTATTGAGTCTACTTCTTCAGCGGTCGCTTGTGAAGATTCTCCCACGCCTCGCTCACATGACGGCACATTGGATTTCGGTATTGCGCCTGGGTTGCCTGCTGCTGTGCCCACTCGCGCCGTTTCTGCTGAAAATCCCAGTACGGCTGCGAGTTTTGATGCTGCTGTTAGAGGGAGCGACATGGTCGCTCGTGATTTGTTTCCCACGCCTCGCCCACAAGACGGCACACTGCATTTCAGTATTGCGCCTGCGTTGCCTGCTACTGTGCCCACCCGCGCCGTTTCTTCTGAAAATTCCAGTACCGCTGCGAGATTTGATGCTGCTGTTGAAGGGAGCGACATGGTCGCTCGTGATTTCTTCCCCACGCCTCGCCCACAAGATGGCACACTGCATTTCAGTATTGTGCCTGCGTTGCCTGCTGCTGTGCCCACCCGCGCCGTTTCTGCTGAAAATTCCAGTACGGCTGCGCGTTTTGGTCCTGCTGTTAGAGGGAGCGATATGGCCGCTCGTGAAAAATTCCCACGCCTCGCCCACAACACGGCACAGTACATTTCGGTGGTGCACCTGCCTTTTCCTCTACCGTAGCCACCCACGCCGATTCGGCTGGAACCTACAGTTACTAGTACTGCTGCGAGTTTTGAGACTGCTGCTAGAGGGAGCGAGACGGCCGCTCGTGTAATTTTTCCTGCGCCCCACCCACAAGACGGCATCGTGAAATTCAGTATAGCGCCGACCATACCCGCTGCAGTAGCGACCCGCGACGATTCTGCTGGAAAATATGCTGAGAAAAAAAACAAAAATAGTGCTGTTGGAAGGGACGATGCTTAATATAGCCCCTCCAGTACCGGCGACGTACCTGCACCAAACACACTGGATGTTAGTACACGTACACCCCGTGACGACCGCATGTCTATCGCGCCACCTTCTCGGCTCGATGCTGGCTCCCCAAGCGCTCGTAGTGCTCGATGAGTGGCTCACCATGCCCTCATCACCGCTAGACAAGTTGCTGAAGCATGAGCCGTGGATACTGCCGCCGCAGCTCCTTCGTTACACGACCCTGAGTTCCGTCGAATGCCGCCCGCCCCGGCCCGGTGTCCCCCCCTGCCCCGGTGCCCTCCCCTGCCCCGATGGTTTTCGCCTGTCCCCGACTCAGCATGCCACGGACACCAAAGGCGAAGGAGGAGTCCCCCAGCCCCGCCAGGTTTGCCAGCGGCCTGAGGACTTACGGCTCCTCTCCCTCGTCGGGAGAGCAGACACCCCAGCGTCCGGGCCGGACGGATTTGGACGACGCTGTGGACTACGAGGCCCGCAGTACCGAGGACAAAGAGCGGACGACGATGCAAGACGCCGCTAGGGAGACAGGGCTGGACGGGGATCAAGCCCCGCCCCCCCCCAACTACCAGAGGCCTGGGCCTCCCTCTCGGTCGAGGCCCAGGCGGCCCTCATCCGCCGCTGGTCAGACGTGCCGGACCTCGGCGGGGGGATCACGGCCTCTTGCAGCCGACGATCACCCCGATGTCGCGACGGCCGAACGGGCCTTTACTGCCGCCGAGACCCTCGGAGCGACATCGGCGGAAACCGCCCGCCGCCGGGCGCAGGCGCTCACGGTGGCCGAGACTGTGGCATCAGCGGCCGCTCGCACCGCCGCCGACGCTACCACTGCTTCGGAGGCCGCAAACAACGCTTCGAAGGAGGCCGCCGTGGCCTCGGAGGACGCCGCACGCTCCGCCTCCGGCGCCCAGGACTCCATATCCCGCGCCAGGGAAGCTCTGCGGGCGGCGCTGGCGGACAGCAGTACGAAGCCCCGTCGTGTTGCCGAGACAAGAAACTCAGGGGAGCGCCTTCCCCTCGCCGATGCCGCGACAACCGCCACTCCAGCCCCCGGTTTTGGCTCCTCCGCCACGCTCCCTCCTGGCGCCATCGCGGTCGACGCCCGGATCAAGCGTACCGAGGATCTGGATTACTTCCAGGGGAGTGCCGCCTGCATGGCCGCCGGCCGAAATTCGTGCTTTCCCCTGGAGGCGGCTTCGAGGGTTGTCTCTGCCGCTCGCGAACTCCGACTGGACATGCCCGAGGACGCCCTCTCCGTTCACGACGCTTGGCTTGTCATTGCGGGCGACAGGTGGAAGGCTCAGCAACGCCGGGAGCACACCATGGCTCTCGTGATAAGCCTGCGGCAGACCCACGACTTGTGCTCCACCACCGTTTTTTGGCCGACCCCGACGGAGTATGGGCGCCACTGCAAGCGTCAGGCCGACCTCGGCGCCCAGGGACAACGGCTCCCGGACGTCGGACCGGGCTCGGGTCAGGCCCACGCCCCCTTTAACCCCCTCTCGGACGACAGGACTCACCGACCCCGGGCCACCAACACCGTGGAGTCCCCGACGGCTCTGGGGCCCGTGACCACCCCTACCGCCGCGATGACGCCCGGGACCGCCGGCGTCCAAGCACGGGGGGAGCCTCGACAGGCCAAGACGGCAAGGCCCGCCGCGGACAGGGTTTAGACCATGGCAGGAGCACGTTTCGGCAAAAGGGGGCTGGTGGGCGGCGGAACCGGGGCCAGGGGAAGGACAGCTCGAGCGACGGGCGAAAATAGAGCTACCGCCCGTGGGGAGCCGCGTCTCAGGCCAACTCTTCGAGGTCCTCCACTGACGGCAGCGGCGAAAGCCCCGTTCCCCAAGTCACCACCGGCTCCAAGAGGCGAGTGGTTCTCTCGTTAGCGGAAGGTGCTTCCTCCGCCGCGCTTCTTGGTCGCCTGACCATGTCTGAGGACCGCGCCATGCCCGTGTCGTCTAACCTTGCCCACGATCGCACGGCGGCGATCGACTCTGCAGCCGCCGCGAAAACGCACACCGCAGACGTCCAACGGGCGTACAAACACCTGGGACTGCAGGATATTTCACGCATTTCTGTTTTACCTTTTCCCTCCTCGATCAACCCTCTTGACGCCGCGCAGCAACTAACTCGTTCGGTTTAGGCCTCCACGTCTGATATGCTCATGATGTGCAACGATGGCAGCCACGAAGGCCTCAGTTATATCGATTGGATCCCCGGTTGGGAGTACCCCCTCAAGAAATCCTTTCGCGCGCGCCATCGCACCTGACAGGCCCACGACCGCCCCCCTCACTACCTTGATGGATGAATTTTTTGGGCAGGTGTCGCGCTCCCTCGCAGCTGGATCGACGGGACCGGAAGCGTTCACGCTCCTCCTGAGGCTGCTGAGCAACCCCTTCGATCGCACCGACACGGGGACCAGCTACACCAAGTTGCATAAATTTGGCGTACCTAACGGGACCCCCTTTTGCGATTTTATCCGTGCTTTTCGTGGAGTGGTGTCGGCAGCGACGGGGACTGAGCGTGGTTTGGCTCCGGGGGTGAAGGTTGTTTGGGAGGTTGTTCGGATGGCAGTGAACAAGTAGTTCCCCAGCTTAATGCCCACGCTGTACCCGGGAGTTTTGGCTACGGTGTCGACGCGGTTTGGTACTTTGGACGCCATGTGGTTGGCTTTTGAGACTCTCGCGAATAATAAGACACCTGCCATCAACGGCGAAAAATATTTTTCTTTGCCTACTTCTTCGACGGGTGTGCGGTCATCCGCCCCGTCGGGGCCCCGGCCCGCCGGTAGTGGTCGCGGCCAGGGCCGGACGCTTCCTCAGTCGCCTGTTTGGCAGACGGGGTCGCGCATTAATCCGTTTGTGGGGAACGTCCACAAATCCATCCCTGATTGCCTCGACCCGTGGCTTGACACCGCTTTCAACTGCTGGCCCCTAGAAGAACACCACTATGCTGAAGTTCACGCTGTTTGCATGTTGATCCAGACCGAGGACCCCCCTCTTTGGAGCGGTCTACTTTCATCGTCCACCCGCGCGGCCGCCATCAGGGGAAAACCGAGGCCGCTGTTTGAACTGCCACGAAAACTTACACTCCCTCAGACAGTGTAGGCCTCCCTTTCAAAACCTCAGCGGTATTCTCAACCCCGACCTCGGAACTATCGGCGACGACGGAGCGGCGTTCCGTCGTTGGCAAGAACGCATGACCCGACACCGCCGCTAAAATAACTCACGGCCGAACACGTACAACCACAAGAAAATGGGCGACGTTCAGGCCATTCGCGTGGACAGCATCACGGCCCGGGCCACAGACGAGGTGACGGCTACAACACACACGCGGAACGAGGGCACCAACAGTCTAACTCCGGCTACCACGGTGGTGGTTCGACCAACTCTGCCTCTTCCACCGCGGCTCCCGCGTCGGGGGTTCGCTACGGTGCATCGCATAATTCGGACGGTGACCCCATCGGACGCCATCCAGGCACATTCCGCGCCGGTAACTGACAGGTCGACGGCGGCTCGGCTCCTCCTGCCCGCCCGCCGCCAGCATTGTCGGGAGAAAATACATTCATTTCACAACATACACGCGTCCTAGGCTCGCTCAGCACTCAGCGTCGCCCTGCGCCGCTCCCCCCCCGCGCGTTGCTCCGTACTTCGGACTGACGCAGCGACTCAGCTCCACCGGTTCTACCGGGGAATCCCCGGGCGTCTTCCCCGACGTCGGGAGCCCGCGCCTCGAACGCCGCTCCCCTCACCCTGGGCACGAGAGCAGGCGAGATAAACGCCCCTCTCCCGAACCACGCACCGCTCGGCATCACGCGTGTCGCGCCGTTGTGTCGTTCTTTTCAGCGAGGGTGTGCCCTTCTTTCACCTCCCGGCCATGCGGTGGCGGTCGGTTTGAGGTGCGGGAAGGCAAACACCGAAACCCCGAGATCTCGGTTGAAGCTCGACTCGGCGTTTCCTCGCAATACCGGTGGCCGTTCAATCTTTTTTCCTCCTAAAGAAGAGTCGACAAGATTAGCTTCCTCGTCCCCCTTCCCCACCAGGTCTACAGGACGGAAGCCCTCTCCGGTGGACCCTTTGTTGCCCCCCACCGGAGCACCGTTCTTGAAGTCGTCTACAGGGTCTGCAGGCCCTCTTTCGTCTTCGCGCACGCCACTCCACGTGCGCCGCGCTCCTTCCGCTCCAGTGGAACAGGAAAAACCTCGTACTGCCCGTCGAGCCCGTGGTGACTCTACAGCCTCCGGTCAAATCAATCGGACTGCATACCCGTTAAATTCGGAAGAATCGCAGCTCTCGTCTAGCAGAACGGGCTCAGAGCCCCCTGCCCCCTTTGGTCCAGGACAGAGATCATCGGGCGCAGTAAGAGAACCTTCTGGCGATTTTTTGCCTACGGGCAATGGTGACACTGGGCCAGTATACGTGGAACCGGACTCGCCTCGTGCACCAGGGGCTCAGTGTTCTCAGAGAAGAACGCTCCCCCAAACACTCACCGCAACGGCGGCCACCGACGACTCGACATCTTCGGTCTTAGACCCTACTCTCGAGTGTTCAACGGAGCGAGTGGTACTTTTCTGGCACCCCCCCTCCTAGTTTTCGCAGTAGTCCCCTTCGGTTTTTGTCATTGCCGGAGTGACATATTCCTGCGCGGAGCAGTATATGATGGCTGAAAAGGCTCGCCTTTTTCTGGGCCACGACACAGCGGAGCGGGTTATGGCCTCGCCAGACCCTCGCGAACAGAAACGCCTCGGTCGAGGCGTGCATAACTTCGGCTGCGCTACTTTGGACTGCGTTCGGGAAGACGCCGTCCTTGCTGGTTCCTTTGCCAAATTCGCGCAGAACCCGGTCATGAAGCAGCACCTATTGAGCACTGGCAACAAAATTTTGGTTGAAGCCAGCCCTGTTGACTCCGTGTGGGGCATCGGTCTCCGGGAAGACGACCTCGAGGCTCAAGACCCCTGTTGGTGGCATGGCAAAAATGTGCTCGGGAAAGCTCTTTCCGCCGTTCGCGACACCCTCCCCTCAAGTGAGGCCGGGTTGGCACCCCCCGCCTCCTCTCATCAATTTTGCACTCCGACCACGACTGACAGAATTCATGAGATTTCCCCAGCGCCGCCTCGCCCTTTGGCCGTGGCCCGCGCTTGCCTAGGTCCTCCCTTGGAGTTTTCGACCTAATTTTCAGACGCGCCGGCTGATCACAGCCCCGAGGTTTTGGCTGTCGCACCTGGTGTCGACCCCTCTCTCGCGCTGCCAGAGCACGGCCCCCGCCTCGTTGAGCGCACCATTACCCTCGATGACGTCTCTTTTAAAACCAAAATCGCGATTCACAGCGGAGCTGGCGTTCTTGCGTGGCGCTTCTTGACACTGGCTCCCAAGAGACCTTCATTCGGCGAGATGTTTTCGATCGCATGCTCGCGGTTGGTGCGGCATCCATCGCGTGCGCCTCTCGTTCCTGGAGGGGTTTGGGCGAATCAACCCCTCTGAAGACATCGAAGAAAGTGCGCCTGGAGCGTCCAATTTTTTCGAGAAAATGAGCCTACGTGCTCCCTCGCAGTTTGCGCCTTCCTGGTTCCCCCCTCGGTGATGCAGCATACAGTACTCCTGGGAAGTGCCAACTGGATGCGTTTTAATAGCCGTTTCTACCGCTCTCTACCACCTCGCTGCTCAGCCAACTTTGGTCTTCCCGGACTGGGACACTGTAGCCGACGGCTCCCGCCCCTTTGGCGTGTACTCTGACGCCTGCCTCGACTGCTTTGGTGCCGTGCTTGAACAGGAACAACTGGACGGCTCGGTACGGCCCATTGCTTATATCAGCCGCGCTACTCTCGATTCCGAGAGGCACTGGACCCCGTTGGACCTGGAAGCTGGCAGCATTGTCTGGGCTATCAAGCGACTCCGCGGCTACCTAATATGGGGGACAAAGTTTCGCATATTTTCGGACCACAAGGCGCTTGAGAGCATAGGCAAAATAGGGCATCCCAACGCGCGAGTTCGGCGGTGGCTCGAGTTCCTCACAGCCTTTGACTACACCATTAAGTACCGCCAGGGCAGCGCCAACGGGAATGCTGATTTTCTCTCTCGCTTGCCAGAGCCCACCATAGAACACGACCGCAGTGGGTCTAGCAGCCTCACCCCGTCGAGGACGGGGGTATCTTCCTCATCCAGGCCCGCGAACTTCGCACTCGCTCTCCCCCGACCTCCGGTGTCGGTTTGGGTGGGCTGGTGCCCCGCACCGAAAGTGCCGTCTTGGGTGGGCTGCCTTTCACCTCTTCGGATTTTCGCGATTTTCCCACACACGGACCACGTATGAGGATTGACGACCTCTCTACTCTTTCGGGGAGATTCGTCGCTCGTGTCTCTGCTTCCGTCGTTACCGTCGATCGCCGTCCTGGCTTGAGGTTTTTGTCACCCGACGCCAACACCACTTTCGCTTCGGTTTTTGTCGTACCCCCGGGGGCGACCAGGGCTCTGCAAAAGCCCTCGCTGTAGCGACGATTGTCGCCCAGCGCGCTCCTCCCCCGCCGAGCATTTTACAGGGACAAGATTCCGCCGTGAGCACTGCTCAGACCGCGTCTGACCCTTCCGGCCAGGGCAATGCAGAAGCCCCCGCTGTAGCGACGATTGTCGTCCAGCACGCTCCTCCCCCGACGAGCATTTCACAGGGACAAGATTCCGCCGTGAGCACTCCTCAGACCGCGTCTGACCCTTCAGGCCAGGGCAAAGCAGAAGCCCCCGCTGTAGCGACGATTGTCGCCCAGCACGCTTCTCCCCCGACGAGCATTTTTACAGGGAGAAGATTCCGCTGTGATCACTGATCCGGCCGCGTCTGCCCCTGCCGGCCAGGGCGATGCCGAAGCCCCCGCTGCAGCGACGATTGTCGCCCAGCGCGCTCCTCCCCCGACGAGCATTTCACAGGGAGAAGATTCCACTGTGATCACTGATCCGGCCGCGTCCACCCCATCGCCGCCTGGCACCCCGGCGCCTACGACCGTTTTGCCGTCTTCCGGCCGCATCTCCACTCGGACGCGCCGACGAACAACCGCCACCGCTGGCTCCGCGCCGCCTGCTGTTGAGAATGGTTTCGGGCCCGGCGGGGGCCCTAGACCATCAGCCCGGCGCGCTATCACCCCGCCGCGAGCCCCACGGCCGCAAACGACCGCACCAGTCGTGTTGTCCCCGGTTCCTGCCGCTTCGTTGGTCCCGACGGTACCCATCCCGTCCGAACGCGAACGCGGCGAACCCGTGAGAACCCCTCTTTTACGGCTTCCGCTGCCAACTGACGCACCGCCCGTCCCCAAGAATGGCTTGGACGCCCTCGGCGCAGCTACCGAATTTCAGTTCGCCCTCGGCTGCCACGCCTCCCCCTCACGAATTTCGAGCGCGCTGGAGTCGCCGACCACCAAAGCTTGGCCCGAGACTACCTCGCGTTTTGCGACTTGGCGATGGACCGCCAGCAGCGCGCGTATGATATCGTTCGCGAACACCACGCCCTCACTGTTGCCCGTGTGAACCGCCGCAACTCCGCCCTCGCCGACGCTCTGCGTCCGGTTTCCAGGTTTGACGTCGGCGGCTGGGCATGGGTGTACAATACGGCGGCCACCATCCGCCAGGGGACAAAACCCGACACGGACGCCAAGGTCCTCAAGGCCAAACTCTCACTCAACTGGACAGGCCCCTACAAAGTTCTCGCAGTTGCCCTGTGCTCCGCAGCAGACACCCCGGACGGATCTCCTCTTGGGGCTATGCTCCTGTATTTGGATCTCCCCTCCGATATGCCCGGCGCGATGCCCGTCGGCGCGTTTCAGTTCAACGCTGCAAGCCCTGTGCCGACCCCCACGACCGTGGCGACATGCCGAAGTATTTGCCAGCGGGGTTGACGCAGTACGTGCTCAGCAACTTCTCCAAGAAATCTCCCCCATACCACGCCACCCAGGACGACGTCTCGACACCTCTTCACCGACTCGAAGTGGAAAAGATTACCGGACACCAATCGGTTCGAGGTCGAGATGGCGTCAACGCAGTGATGTACGAGACGCACTGGATTGGACCCTCCCGTCCATCCTGGGAACGGGAAATGGACCTTCAGCTTTCTCGCCACGCATATTTGCGCTACTGAGCCGACACCCCGAACCAGCATCGCCAAACCAACCGCCTGTACCGCCGAATGAGAATCGGCGCGGCACAACGGGAGCTCTCTCGGAGTAGGGGCGAGCGGTTTCTGGCACCCGGCTATGGCTGCGTCTCGCACGTCGACTGGCTTCGCCGACACTGCAACACCGTGCTTCTCAACGTGACCCATTTGTGGTACAAGGGCGACGACGGACTGCGGTGGCTCGGGAAAATCAGCGCGACTACGCCCACGGATGGAGTATATTTGGTTCGAGTTTTGGACGACCCGGGACCGATAAAGCTTCCTCTTTCTCCGGCGCGCTATACGACTTCGACGAGAGCTGTACGAGGCTCTTAGTGTCTGGAACTTCACTTGGCTAGCGCGTTTGCACGGGGGGTCCAGCGTAACGTAGACGAATCTCGAGGCGCCGCCGTGGATAGCTGATTTTCGCTTCTTGGCTGCGCTCGTTTTTGTTTTTTCTTGACGTTTTCCTGGATTTGGGTGGTGGTCTTTCTCGTTGTTGACGTTTTCCGACTGTTCGGGTCGCTTTTTTTTTTTGGCAGGTAGGTGTGTCCCTGGGTGGTTTGTTTGAGTGTTTTGCTTGGGCTTGGTTTGCGATTTGTTTCGCGTATTCTGTCCTGCCTACCCCCCCGGTCAGTGTCGGGGCTGGTTTGGGTAATCGTGCCACTCACTGTGGCACAGGACACGTTTCCCGGGTAGTAAGCTGGGTTTTCGATATCTCTTGATATCTTCCTTGATAGTTTTCTTGTCGTCTTTTTCTTTATGTTCTCTTTTCACTTTCCCTGCATCTTCCTCGCCCCCCCCCGTCGCGGGTAAAATGGCGATGGTTTTTGGTTGACGGTTTCTTCCTGCCCCTTGAGGCTACGCTTCCTTTCATTCTTTTTTACGTACTTTGCCGGCTTCGTTGCCTTGCCATTCAGAGGTGTGGGAGTGGGTTTTGAGGAGCCGCATCTTCGACTCATCTTCTACTTGTGGAATCGGGGTTTCCATGAATTCCCCATAATTCTGCATATATATACGGCTCATCAGAGTGGGTTAGTGTTATGATACTGCTTTGTATGTGGTTGAAAGCCCGGCAATTACCTGGGTTCTGGCACTGGGATCGTATTTGTAGTACTTGGAAGGCGTATCTTAGGTGGAAAACCAGGGTTTTTCCAGAGAGGCACGAGCGTGGCCCCAGTCTCCGTCGTGCACGAAAGCAATGAAGTGGCTCTTCTATCTCTAAGCGAACATCAACGTGAGTACCAATGAGTACGGGCTAAATAGGCAGACCTGCCCAGGGATACAAAGTGTCCCGCTGTCCATGATATTAACAGCATCCAACGACAGTCGACGAGCAGTGGGAATGCTGAACCTTGTGCGCGATAAAGATGAAGGCACACGTACCGGGGGGGAGACGGGACGGCGACTGTGACCACGGCTTGTCCGGAGATCACTGGGGGGGGGGGAAGCCTTTGAGTTGAGCTGGCACGGAAAAGTGATGATACGAAATATATGTAAATAATACAGGGCTGTACAGGGCATACAATGACAGCAAAGCACCGCGATAGGTGCGTTCACCCCCGCCGTATTTTTCAAGTCTGGGGTTACTCGTATACACGTACTACATACACTGATGATGATACGTCGATATATCAACAACAGTTGCTCGCCACGAGCCCAGCCTTGGACGACACAGTGTGCAGAGGGGCTAGGCCAAAAGCAGGCACGTGATAAAACCAAGTAAAAACGCCCGCCACAAGGGGCGTTTTTTCAGTCCATCCATGGCATGAAATTCCATTCATGAAAAAAGGCGCATGAACACTGGGCGTGTGGCCTCCATACTCTTGATTGTTTCGTTCTCTACAGTAGTAGTGTATATAGGTACCACGGGCCCCACTTGCATATATGCAGAGGGGTCAGGAGGTTTCGTATGGTTCGCCAAGGCGAGAGCGCCGATAGTGTATGTATGTCACGGCGTGTCCCCCCCGTTGCCAGCTTTGAAGCTTCTCGACCACCCCAGGGGAACCGCCTGCTCGGCCTTTGATCATCTTGCCCCGTTCCTAGCAAAATACCACGTCGACACGGGGTGGAGCAGACGAACTGCCTTAGTTGTCCACGGTGCTACTCATACCCAAGAGACAACATAACACACATCATCACAACAACTGCTGACGCATGTCGTACACCCCAAATAAGAAAATGTGAAATCAGCGCAAGTATGGATAATATGCAAAAATTATACCAGCACGTACCAGGTACGAGCGTACGTACGTACGAGAACCGAGGTTATACACAAGAACTGCAATCGAAGGACAGCAGGCACCAGGCAGACCAGATAAACTATACAACATGCCTACGTATACTACTCGTGCCACCAACTGGTCCAGCTGGTTCGAACGTGGTCGTCATTCGTCTTTTCTCTTCTTTTTGTTTTTGTTCTTTCTGGCGCGCTAACCCCCTGTGATTTTCATTTTATTATTTTATCTTCCTTTCTTCGATTGTTAAGCCATATTGAAGGAGTCGTGTGGCGTGGGTGGATGACGATCCTGCTCTCCTTGTTTCAAATTGTCTGACGCCGAGGGGCCGGACATAGTTGACGAACGCAGGACGAAAACGGCAGTCAGGGTAGCAAGGCACGAGGCGGACTAGAGGGGAAAACCTGCTGGTTGGGCTGCTCGTACTACAAAGTACTGCCGCTGCGGGGAGGGTGCTTTTGTGCTTTGGTTTGCCTGTTATTTTCCCTTGGTTCTTAGTTATACCCTGTTTCCAAGTAGTGGTGTTTTTCTTCTTTATCATTTTTTCCAGCTCGTTTCTTTTTTTATTTTTCAATTGTCTGCTACATCCCCTGCGGAGGGGGGCACGACAGTTTGTTTCTTTTTATATACCAGGGTATATCTTTTTTCTTTTACTCTTTCGGTTCGTCTTTTTTTTTTTTTTTTGATCATCCCATTATTTACTATCTTCGCCCATCTTCTTCTCTCCTTTGTTTTCTTTCGTCTCTCTATTTCATATAATGTGTATGTCGTGCCTGTCCTATCGAGTATGATTAGGGCGTGGCATTGCATTGCCAACTACTGCTACTGTCCTTTACTGCACACGTGGCAACGTACCGTAGTAGTATCTCTGTGGTGTAGCTTTGTGACCTTCTATTGATAGGATTCAACAATCGTCACGGACACTGGTTGTGCTGGATGTCGACGGGTAGGAGAAACACACACAGACAAATTACAGAGAGATAAATCAGTGAATGTATGGCCTCTCTGAATAATTCAAAACTCTCCAAAAATCAGATGAAAGCTATAGACAGAGTGACAGGTAGAGGACGCCAGTAGGTACACCCTGGTATTTTTGAGCCAACGTCAAGTGCGATGCCAGCCTAGCCAAAAGCCGGGCTCCTGGTGTGTGAGGTGCACATGTTTCAAGTAGATATGTTGCTGATTGTGGACCAAACCTGGTGAAGTATTACATGCACCTGATTTTCATTTTGGCTAAAGCCCCCCAAAAAAACTCTCCATACGGCGAAGGTCTCGCTTTCTTGGGGGTTGCCGTGTCGGGCATAATTCCATCATAGACGCCACCGAATGTAGATTATAGCGGGGACAAAACCACTTTTTCCGTATCGGCCCGTATGGTTACATACCACTGCTGTTGTATGTTGGATGCCTATTCTAGAACGGGGGCGAGCTAATTCTCAATGGCTGACTCGGAAAACATTGGGGGCAGGCCGAGAGCCCGCGAGGGCCTTTCGAACTCTTCTGCTATTGAACGAAATGAACTGCGATTGATTGTACGAGTAGGTTATTCAATCTTATCAGATTTCTGTTTTTTCTCATCGACGTACTCCGCAATACATTTTGAGGCTTCAATGTTCTACATCCAACCCAGCCCAGCTCTCCCCACTCTCCGCCACGACCAAATGGGGCGTAATAAAGCAAACAAATGCTTTCCCGTCCCTGACGTACTCAAACCTCTCGAACGCCGCCGCCCGAGTGAGACGGCTAGTGCGATAGACAGCGCGATGGGCTCGCGCCTCAACCCGACTCTGGTAGCCCTGGAGCAGCTCCGCGGGCTCCTCGACGCCAACGACGAGGTATCAATCCCGGGGGTCGTCGTAGCGGGTGCCCAGAGCGCGGGGAAATCCTCCGTCCTCGAAGCTCTCGCGGGCATGAAACTCCCCCGCGGGCAAAACATCACCACCCGCGTGCCTCTCATCCTGAGCCTACAGCAGGTTCCTGGTGCGCCCACCCACGCCCTCATCAGTGGCGAGGCGGGGATGACTGATGCCAAGAAAATCGATGTCGCCGAGGTCGGACCCGAGATCGAAGCGTACACCGCCAAGCTCGCCGGGGCCGGAACCGGAGTCTGCCAAACTCCGATCTACCTGAGGATAGTCCGCAGCTCCGGCGCAACCCTCACCCTCATCTATCTCCCCGGGATCACGCACAACTCCCTGGACCAGACCCAGGACATCCACAAGGAGACGGTGTCGCTCGTGAAGAAGTACACCGAGAACGAGAACATGGTGATCTTGGTGGTCATCCCGGCCATGGACGACTTCGCCAACGCGGAGGCGATCGCGGTCGCCAAGAGGTACGACGCCGAGGGCCGGCGCACACTCGGAGTCGTGACGAAAGTAGACAACGTCCAAGCCGGGTGCGGCATCAAGGCCAAGCTGAGGATGGACCCCGGGCACGTTAAGCTCCAGCTGGGCTTCATCGCGGTGGTGAACCGTACCCCAGTCGAGGTCGAGAGCGACACCCCTGCCGAGGAAGTTCGTGAAAGGGAGAGGCTGTTCTTCAAGAACAACCCGGAGGTGGCCGGTCTCGAGAAGGAGTTTTGGAGGCCCGACAACCTGGTCGAGCGTATCGTCAGGATACAGGCCGAGCAGGTTCAGGAGGTGAGAGCGAGGGAACGTGGGTTTCACGATCGAATATTTCCTTCTCTTATCGTGTTGTTGCTGTTTTTGCTGGATGTGTTGTGGTGCTGTCGTCAGACTTGCCCTTTGTGCCAGGCGGTGTATTGTGTGTGTTTTGCCGTTAGGGGTGTACTGTCTTTTGGTTCGACCCTCTACCCGGGGCCAACTGATCTGCCCCCGATTGCGTTTCGATGTCAGTACTCTTAATATGGGGCCTATACGTACGTATATACACGGCTCACGGAACACGGTGTACTGCAGTAAATCGTTTAATCCTCACATCCTCGCGAGATAGACAAGCGATTTCCTACTGGTACGAGTATTGCCCACATCCTTGACAAGTCTGCGGTCGATTATGAGAGTAATTTCAATCTGACGAAAGCATACGTGATCCTCCGGTTCTTTGAGTGTACTGGAGTAGTATCCTCGTGGTTCGATGTCTGCGGGGCAATAGACATCAACAGCAGGGAGGTTCGTCTCGATGTCACTCCGTCCTTTGTCCATTTGTTCTTCTTCGCTTGTTCTCCATACACTTCGTTCTCTGTGGCATCAGTGTTGTGGCTATTCCCGTGAATCGAGCACGTGCTACCTCCTACTTTCAAACTCCTGAAAATGCAAAAATGGCGAACGTTTGGAACGCACGTAAAGAGCGAGCGGTTGGTGCCTCGTACCGGGTGCCTGATCGCCTGATCACGACGTTCTGGACCAAGCCCGGCCTCGGTTGCTCCCGTTCAGAGCATGCTATACTTATGTAGGTTCAGATTCTAGCTGTATCCATATATCTTTCGTTTCGACTCGACGGGTTCATATAGTCTACGTCTGAAAGGCTCTTACATGACCCAGAGTGCTCAAATACGCCTTAAACCATGGTGACCGTTCGAACCGCGGGGTACTTCTGCCCGTTGAAAACATTTCTTGACTAGTAAATTCAAATTCAAATAAATCGGAGGGTTTCCTACTTTTATCGTCGGGTACGGCTCAGAGTACACAGCAGAATATTGCACCTACCTATGATATTTGCGAATCTAATTGGTCCATGGATATGGACAGAATTACCAAAAGAATGCTTAAACGCTACTACTGTAGCCTAAATAAAGGAAGCAAGGATTTCTCTACATTCCCCTTTTTCTATATTTTAGGTTACCATTCACATCACATGTTTATATCCGCCCTGCTTTCTTGTTGCTGGTCTTAGCAGTTCATACCCGATTTCGTCAGGCACGCCAAGAAGCGGATCCAGGAGCTCGACGCCGAGCTCCACGTAATGCCGAGGTCATTAGCGGACGACAACCAGCGGTGGGACGCGGGGAGGCCTTCCGGGAGGTGCTCTCGAACGTCAGGGACGGTCTGAAGGACATCATCTCCCTCGGGCACGACAAGGCGCCCAGTGGCGAAGACCTGCACTCTCGTACCCGAGGTCACCGACATGTACCGGGAATACGCGGCCGTCATACTCGAGATACGTACGTAGAAGACGCAGGACGCCCTAGGGATGACAGTTTCGCTCCTTTTTCTTGGCTGATCGGGCTACCCCATGTCGTTTGAATTGCAGACACAACAGCAGTGGCGTACTCACTTCGAGACAGACCACTCCCGTGAAAAGCCCACGAACGTGTTATTATCTCTACTCCGGGGGGGAATAGGAATAGGACCAAAATATCGTTAAGTGAAAGGATTGAAACACATCGTTTTTTGTGTGTACCGTAGGTCCTATTGACTACGGTATGGTCTCCCGCAGTGACATTGTGTTATATTTCACTACTAGGGCAAACCAAACATCTCATACTCCCAGCATACTCGCATATACTAGTTCCAAGGTCGATTTTTTCTCCTGACGAACCGATTCCCCTGGTATGAGATCATATCCACCATGGCTCTGAACCCGGTGGTCGTGGAATCGGTACAACACTGCAGTTGAATTGCCCACTCGCGTTACACAACGAACGCGCACGCACGTAGAACCCAAACATTTTTCATTGTGAAATGGAATCGGAATAGGTAAGTGCACTGTCATGCATATATATTTACCCAGCCGATGGAGTTGTCTGCGTCATGTTGGGTTTGCTTCTTTGTGGTTGTTTTGAGCTCCTAATGAGAGGAGCTTTAGCAAACCTGTAGTAAGCTAGCTCCCGATTGTGCACGTAGATCGGCGCACGTTCGAGGTGGATCACGGTGAGCACTATGGGATGTATCCCCCCGCTAGACACAAAAGAAAGGCCAACAATAAGATTCGGATGTGTTTTGTTACTTGGGTTTCGAAGAGATCGACGATCCGGACTCTATCTCCTCGTATTCGTACATGAAACTATTACGCGTCATAATATTGATATCCAGACGAGTATAATAGTTGTCTGGGCCATGAAACCCGGAACACCTGTGATAACAAAAATATATTTTTTGTCATTAGTTAGTTTTACAGCTGAGCGTGAAAAGGCTTTGTGTTTGGTGTCGTCCATCATCGTTCTAAAACCACCCAATGTCTTTTCAAGTTTCAAGTGCTTTCAATTTTCCATATTCGTGCGGCTTGGAACATCAGAGGAAACAGAAGCAACAAGTCGACCAAGAAATCACGACTATTCCACAGCAAAAGCTTTTCATCGACAGGCAACACATCCATCCATAGTGTGGAGCTGAAAGTACCGGTATGTGTGCCCGTCCTGTAAAAGTGCAAGGCGTCATGGAGAGACATGCAATGATACAACATCACAATTAATCGTACGGGTCTGAGAGGGTATGAGCACTCCTGACCGACTCGTTTTTCGTAGACGGCTAATAATGAGGCGTGCTAAAATACGGATGGATGCGGGGATGTGGCGCTCGTCGCTCCACAAACGTTTCTTTTTGGGTATACATGGCCACTTACCCTAACCCTAACCCTAGCGTTTTGGGCAAAGCCAGTTACATACTGAAAACAAGTACAACCCACGCCTTGTTTTTGTTTTCTCTATGATTGTTTCTTTTCGTTTCACTATTTCATAGATTGCGTATGTCGTGCCTGTCGTATCTAGCAATATGACATGGCATTGTATTGCCCACTGCAGGGTGTGTGTGTGTTCTTCACATGAACCCGTTCTTTCCACCCGTCGACATCCAGCACAACCAGTGTCCGTGCAGATTCTTCAATTCTAGAAGAGATACAAGTTCTGTGGTGCATACTGCACACGTGGCAACGTAGTATCTCTGTGGCGTAGCTTTGTGACCACAGAACTTGTATCTCTTCTAGGATTGGAGAATCGGTACGGACACTGGTTGTGCTGGATGTCGACGGTAGAAAGAACGGTTTAATGTGAAGAACACACACACACACACCCTTGGAGCCCTGCCATTGGCCAGGCTGATGAGATCGTAGCTGATTTCGGCTCGAAAACGCCGAGGTATACCTGCCTTTTTCTAGTGTCTAGATTTGAACTAATTTTGTCCAACTTTGAACCATCAAAGGGGCCATACGCGTACACTGTTTTTTCTCTCCGCATGCGTCTGCCCTCCCTCGGTTGGGAGCCTTCTGTGTCAACGTATGATCTACTGCTGTATGCACTCGTATATACGTCGTCCGTAAAAGTACGCATTTAGATATGCGTTCGGTGGTTCGTTTCACTTTTTCGTCGTCGGGGTGTGCGATGTGCTTCAGTCATTAATAGTTGTTGTTATGTGTATCTATATACCTGGTATTGTTTTCTATGGTTACAGCAGTCTCAGTATTGTACAGCACCATGGCCACACGGCATTTAATCCGTCTGCACCACCCTGCCTCGAGGCGGTCTATGGTTTATTGGTACACGTATACACAGCGAGATAATTTCGTACCGAGCAGGCGGTTACACGAGGACGTTCTGGAAGCTTTGAAGCTCTCAACGGGGGGGCGCGCTAGAGGAAATACTCCTGGCGCTCCCGCCGTGGCGAAACAAACGAAGACTATTAATAGTGACCCTCTGCAGGTCCAAGTGACGGAGCCCGTTGTGTCTACACCCGAAAAAAACAAAAAAAAACGATTCTGGTTTTGGAGGCTATGTGGCACCCTTGATGCTTGAGGCGCACTCTTTTTTGGGCAAATGCCAACACCAGACATCCATGATCCGTCTGAGCCAAAATCAGATACATACATACGCTTACGTCGACAAAAAAAATGGTTTAACCCCTTTAGAACTGCAGTCCCGTTTTGGGGATAAACTACTTGAAATTTGACTGGTTTGTCCCCAAAACGGGACTGCGGTTCTGAAGGGGTTAAGATATGTAGTTTCCTAGTAGCAATCCCGGTTCTGATCCGATCGAACTGTACAAATTGTCAGTGGAACCGCCTTGTCCTCACCAAAATATATCTTCACCCTGCTTCAGTGCCGTACTATAATTGGCGTCAGAGATGAACACAAAATATATCAATTTGCTCTATATGTTCCCCACAAGCCCGTGCCAGAGACACCACTTTGCTATGTTGCTTATTATCCTGTGCGTATACATACGTATAAACAATTTAACACTCTAAACGGCTGTCGTTCTATACGGTTTTGATACCATCTCACGTGCACTTAGTAACTGTTACTATAATAGTCTAATCCATTGCTGCTGGGAAACCGCGTTTTCTCCCACTGTTATTCAATAACCGGTTGTAGAAGAACCGCATGTTGCGAGATAGGGGATCCTCCAATTAAATAGTCAGGGGATCTCTTTTGCCTTAGGGGATCACATCATATCTTAGGGGATCCCCTCATCATATCTTCAGGGATCCTCTCATATCTTAGGAGATCCCGTCGTATCTTAGGGGATCCTCTCATATCTTAGGAGATCCCGTTCTATCTTAGGGGATCCCCTCATATCTTAAGGGATCCCTACAAACCTTAGGGGAAGCTACAATGTCGCTTCGGTCTGCAGGGAGGTATACCGTGCCGAGAGTGAGACATCTTCTATCTGAACCGACGGAACATAACTAACTGTAGAATATTTGCGACTCGACGCGGTGGGAAAGACCGACGAGTTATATATATATGTTTACCAGAACCTCCGAACCGAGCCAAGCCGAGCCGAATGTTAGGGGGGGGGAGGTACGAGTATATCATTAAAGCCGAGACGTGAAGGTAAACCGAATCAATCGAACTCGAACCGAGCCTCAAGAGTTCCCAAAGCCGGAAGAAAAGGGGGCAAAGGACGACCGAACTTGGCTTCGATGAGAAGGACCGGGCAGCTTCGAACCGCGAACAGGCCTGAACAACCACTCCTAAAATTACATGATACCACTGAAATTGTAGTATAAATTGTATGTAAGCTGATCACTGCAGGCTGGGGCTGGCCAATACCAGCTGTTTACGGTTCCACCTTCTCAATCCGTTTTCGCGATTTTTGATCAGAAAAAGTGGCACGTGCTTCATCATAGTCTTCCCGAGGGGATTACCTACTGCGCCACTCGCTTTGAAAAACAAAAATAGCGAGCTAGGCGCATGAAAAACTAACCAAAAATATGAGCAAATCTGACGAAAAAAAAATAAAAACTCAAATGGTGCAGTATTGAATCTCTTTGTCTTGCCCGGAAGAAGGGCGTGAAAAAAAATCGAGGTCGAGTAAAAAAAAATCGATGTGAGAATAATAGGAGATTTTGTGGGTCTCATCGAAATATCTTGATTTTTGTTGTAGTATCGGATATATATCGTATACACGCCATATCTCTTGATGTGAATCGAATTACGCGTTTTGGAGGGTTGCTGCAATTATTTGGTGCATGCCTCAAAGAATATTCACGCCGAGTACCAGCGGCATCGGTTGTCGGGCGTTCGTATAGATATGTTTATCAATTTCCCGATGTATTCACATTGGATTTCAAAATACTCAAAATGTCGGCAAATACGCTGCCGGCCCAGCAACACTGCTGTAACAGTTGTTGCGAAATTTATCCTATTAGGCATAATACTTCTAAGTCGTAGGGAAAGCGTATAGGACGAATATAAAAGCTGGTCTTAGCTAACCCAGCTCGTGTAACATCATTTTTTCCCGAAAAGTGTGTTTCACTCATGCACAGACTTTTTAGTTTCTTGCACCACCCCAAAATTATTAAAGCTCCGTTATGTCGGCACCTACCTTCACAACGGGGGACCAACAAAGGAGTCCACGACACGCGAAATGTTCGGAATATTTGCTCCTTTCACCGCTGTAGTGGATTTTCGAGACCATCATACAACACACTACAGCAGGAACACTCGCTTTCCTGCGCAAGAAAACGCACACGGTAAGGGTCGGTCTTAGTGAGGGCTGATTTTAGGTTTATTTCAGTATCTTCACGAAAGTTCTGGAAAATACTGAAAAAAACTGAAAAACACTCCTCGTTTAGATTGACCCTAAACCCTCGAACGAACATACAAGCGAATTTTCTCCCACACGGCACGGGGGGAGGGCCCAGACGCCGAGCTAGGCCTCTGTTGACAAACACACTCGCGGAAATTTTGCCGATAAATCTTCCACACCTCGGACATCTATATGTGTCATCATCTACGGATAGATCACGATCTAGATGATCTAGTTCTTGATCTTCCGCTGTGAAAGGTCTTGCGGTGTCTGCAGAAAAAATCTCCTATTATTTAGAAAACGAGTGCTACAGCATGCCGACTACACATGTTCCACCCGGAAAAACGAGGAATATCGTACAAAAAAAATAAATTGGTCTATCTTCGTGAAATATTTATAACATTCTTCGAAGTATACTGGGAATCAATTATATGACGTGGTGTGAAACCTCAACTTTCGTATTGTGTGCCTACCAGTTGTTTTAGAGAAGGTCAAGCCGGGAAACTCGTGTGACGTGATGTTTTATCTTGTGTTGTGTGTGTGGTGTGCGTTGACGATATTGAACAGGACAATGAACAGTAGATCGATAAAACGGACCCTTGCCTATATTGGTAGGATTGATGTGGTAGAGTAGTGATTAAGGATATATAAATATATTTTTATATATATATACATTTATATATATATGCTGAATAACAACGTATCTGATACTGTAAGTAGTTACGAAAGTGCATGGCTTCCAGCGGCCTCAGATTGCTAGAAAAACGGTGCCGCCGTGGATGCTGTATATGTTTTGTAAGCCTGTGGATAAAGTCTACGGGAGAACTAATCGTGAAGGTAGGGTGCATACAGTCGTGCAGTAGTCGAACGGTATCGAAGGACCTATTATAGATACTAGCGTACCGAGGACGGTTCTGAATAAATTACAGTATGGCATGTATGGGGCGAGGTAAAGCAGATTAGTGGTCCCTCTATCGTGCTGGTTGCCTACTCTGGCTGCCGGTGAAATTGCTTGGCCCAGCCGGGATAAACGAGTGTGGCAGTGTTTGGAGTGGTGCGGGTTGCCGGTATTGTGGTCTGAAGCATCCCGGGGCCATAGAAGGACCGCTACTGTATTGCAGTAGACAGTCAATCCTTTAAGGGGCTGTACTGTGGGCAAACGGTCCCGCGTGGCGTATACCCCGTTGAATAGCCCGAGCACTGTCCGCGAATGATACCGTTGTAATCAGGAACGAAGACTAGTTCTCAAGACTACCCTTCTACCCGCCCAACCAAACGCGCGCGATCTTCTCTGCCTCGTTGCACAGGATGTAGTGCCCGACTTCTTCGGGGAAGATTACTACAAGAAGGTGCAAACGCCCTCAAGCGGGTGGATGGAATGGCTCTACCCGAATTCCTGGGGGGGCGCGTCTTCAACATGCTGTTCCGCGAGGTGTTCGCGGACGAGCTCGAACCTCGCTCCCACGAAATGGTGGACGAAGTAAGGGAATACATGCAGTCCGTCCTGCAAAAGCTGTTCGAGGACCCCTGCCGGGCTCACCCAGCCCTGCTGAACGAGGTCAAAACCAGCCTGGTCGACGAGTTCATGGACTTCAAAGCCGAGAAGGCGATGGAAGCGTTGTCCAACGTGGTGAAAGCCGAACTCGGCTGGCTGTTCACGCAGGACCGCGCGCACACGACCACGATCGCGAATGTTCGCGACATGGTACACAAGGTGCGACAGAGCGAGACTGCTGCCGAGGCGGGCGTTAAAGCCGGCGTACAATCGTTCCCCGACAACGCGACGGCCGTAGGCGAGGTACCCGAGGCGTTAATCTAAAAGATGGTCGCCAGCATGAAGGCGAAGGACCAAGAGATCCGCATCCTTCAGGTTGGAGTACCACTTGCTTGCATTCACAATATCACTGTACTCAAGTTTTTTTCATGCTTTTGTTGACAGTAAATGCTGTACTGTTTCGCCCACGAGCATGGTATGACTGATCCAAACATAAATGGTACCTATTGGGTGACGCCCAAGAGATATTGGTAGTCGAGAGTTGGGAGATGCCGTCCTCTTGGTCGGCTTTTTCGTCCGCGTGCATGTGCCGTGTAATATGTCCTGAAATCCGAGTCTTCCCATATCCCTCAGGTATCAATCTCCTCCTACACCGACGTTGTCTGTAGACGCGTGTCCGACGTGGTCCCCAAGCAGGTCCACCATTTTCTTGTGGACAGTCTCTGTGACGGGCTCGTGGGCTGGATGATCGACAAGGCCTCCCGCACGGACCTCGAGGTCTGGTTCGCGGAGGACACGAAGACCCTACGCAGGCGCAAGGGCATCGCCCGCAAACTCTCCCAGTCTAAGGAAGGGGTCAAGATCCTGGGAGCCGCGCGTAGCATGGGGTAGGTACAGCAGTAGTCCCATTGGGACCTGAGCGATTCTCCCGTCTAGGCCTCATCTCGAGCGGTGGTGGGATACCTTCGCCTAGACAGTACAGAAAGGGCGGTATGAGTACGCGCTCTCTGGGTTATCCAGGCGAGGGTAGGTTTTTGTCTGCTATTAATAGTCTCCTTTTTGCTTCCCTGGTGTCCGCAGTGGTGGAGTGCGTATGCTTGTTCTTTGCTTTTGCCTCTGTTTTTACTTGAGGTATTTCTTCCACTCCAGAGTTATTGGAGCCTGTCCTGCGACCACGGACTGCATTGAATTGTGAGTTAATGTGAGAGCAACAAACAACAAACAAAACAATATTTGGTATCCCACCCGAAAACGCAAAAAGTATTCGGAGCCAACGGTCTGAGAAAAAATCACGACCAGAGAGATGATACCAACCAGTATAGTTTTGCATAGCTGTATGTGGCTCTCAGGCAATCCGGTGAAGTTTGGGAGACTATTCCTGTAGTAGAGGTACAGGGGAAGTGTGAAGTTACTTCTCCCTCCGGTGCATGAGTAGCTGGCGGCTACAAATCGCCACAAGAGAGTACTTATCGCAGACGGAACTGAACAACCAGCAGGTGGCGGGAGCAGCGGATAATCCTGCCAGGGGGGACCACGGGTCTCGGCGACGTAGCATGGAGGCGTCCAACACAGCATTAATTTAACCGCGACAAATACTGCATGCTTCCGGGTAATTGAGGTTTACAACCGGAGGATGCCGCGAGAAGCGGGTAAGCATGCCCGAGGGATCGACGGATTCCCATAAACTAGGCATGAGGTGGTCGAGCACAGCAAGCTGCAGTCGCAACATACCAGGTATACATTAGGGCTTCAGGTAGCTTCCTTGGGAAGATGCGCTACGTTGTCTCGGAAAACAAAACCAAACGGTTTCGTTGAGGGTGTTGATTCGAAAACGAAACTAGTTTGGATGAGGTTGGGCGTCTACCGTATTATACCAACAACTCGATATGGCGAGGCGGCAGGTGAACATTACAGACGCTGAATGGCGTACTATGTGTAGTCTTAAGCTTGTGGGCTGAGCTGTGTTTATTCTTTCTTCGGTCGGCGAGCGGGTGGTGTCGAGCTGCAGTAGCTTCAACCTATACGTACAACACAGGAAAAAGAGAAGCACAAAAAACGAGTTTTCTGCCTCTTGAGCATGATACCTTCGAAACAGCTTTCGTCCCTCCGCTACTACTGTAGAAGTAAGGCTATTGGTGTGGGTTAAACATTCAAGGCACAATCGGGCATGAGAACAGGATTATGCGGTGTCGGAGATGGCAGGTGTGGTCAAGGCATGGCCGGCAGCTATGTAAAGTTAGGGTGGGTTGCGGACGTTTCGGGTGCGTGGCCGAGATGGTGGTGCTGTTGTTGAGGTCCGTCAACCCTTGCCGCACGGTCGTCCTCGTTCTTGCTCTGCTTTCGTCTGACGTGAACAGTAAGTGAAAGTGCCAGGTAAGGCTGTTGGTTGTGTTCTAGACTGCATATGACATACTGGAGAATACAAATATACAGGTTGACTGATCGTCGTTGCTATACCGCTCGGGAGTGTACGCATGCCAGCTGGTCATCCTTGCTAGCGTGGGTGGGCCATCTCCGAGGTCTGGGCTTGTTATAGCATCTATTGAAATAAATGCATCTTCGTTGGGTATGAAGATGTGAGATTGACTGAACAAAGTAAAATTGATATCGGCTACGCGCCGAGCCAGCGAGTTTTTTTTTGCAGCATGCGGGCCCTTGTCTCTGTGTTCGCCCGTGTTTTTGCCGATGTTCTACACGCATGACGTGCAGTGCATCAGTCACGCTCGGACCAATAACGCCCACCCTACGTACCGAAACATTTGAACATTTCAGATACAATACCAATGCGTTAAATGTGATGCTACCTGGGACAAAGTGGTACATATCAGTGGTTGTCGATATGTGAGGTTGATCGGCAGGCCTCGAATCAAATCCGCGGGTCGTCGCAGTATCTGAGGTCTTGGGCTGTTGGCTTGCGCCGATGTCCTCTTCGCCGTAGGTACGATGTGCCGGGCGGCCGCAGTTTTCGCTTAGTTGGGTATTATTGCCTGCCTCGCATACGTTGAAGATTGTGTATCAAGCAGTTTGGAAACTCTTGAGGGTGAGCGTCGTCTGACGCGGCCACTATTCTTGTTTTTCGCATTGTCCTTCTTTTCATTCTCCGTAGTCCCCGTTCGTCTACGGGGGCATGCTACACTGCTTCCGTGCTTCGGGTGATATCACCCATCAACCCCAATAGGTATTTTACAGGCGTACGCATGCATGCATTCTGTTGTACAGTAACGCTGAACATATATAATGTAGTATTCGTCTATTTATTTGCATGAATATGCCCGATCAGGTGCAATTGAGATGATCTTGGCAGCTTTCGTTTAGCCCCCTCCCTGGTCGATTGGGTTGAGTAAATATTGCAGCCACGACCGACCAGGGTCGACCGTCCTCATCAGTTTCGACGGCGGTCGGTCGTAAACAGGCGCTGGCCTGCAAGGTTCGCTTCAACGAGGAGCCCAATTATAGCCGTAACACTACGTGCAACTGCTCTGGAATGTTTTTTGCAGCACCATATGATATATACACACTTACTTGCGTTGACGGCGACATTATCGTGCCTGAATTCTACATCTATAGACGAGACGCCCACGAGTAAAAAATAAGTCGTCTATGGGCTGTGCTTTCGAAAAGCATTTTCACCGCGCCAGTAATATATATAATATTATATATATATAGATATACCCTTCGGAACGTGGCTTTAGACGTACCTGGTAGGGCGTATTCCCTATCTCCTAATTCACCCCCATTGGAACCCCGAAAAGGCAACCAAAACAAGTAGTTGGTTGGCATCAAGTGTCTACGACCAAGGTGAGCGCCTATTAACAGCAGTACGGGTAGAAAATACGTCGCCCCGTGTCTAGCGGCTTCTTGAATTACCACTCGGGACACCAGTATGCACCCTCCGCCAATCGCGCGGTGACGTGGCTGTAATAATCTAGTAGAACCGTCAGTTCTCCCGGTCTGGAGTATCGAGAGGACTGAAGGACTTCCAGCTAAATGGCGTTGTTTCTGCACAAACAACTTGCCTGTACTGCTGGTTTGTGTTCGAAACAACTCGCCTTGACTGCTCGTTTGTGTTCGAAACAACTCTTGACCCACCCCCCACTTTTATATATCGGGTATAGGTTGGCGTCGGTTGGCAACGCCACTGTAAAACATGCCGCTCACTACGTGAGCTAGACAACCAGGGTACCGCATTTTTGTTTTGTTTGATTTTTACAGTCGGTCACAGCTTGTTGTCGAGTAATGTCGTTTTGTGCGAGGTGGACAACATTTACTCCGCACAAGTGGGAATTATCGTATCACGTAGCGCTTATGGCAAGGTACCCAAGAGGCCGTTACACAGTACTCCCACTGCTTGTCTCTGGAAATGTCTACATCGGGAACTGAATCAACTCATTGAAGCGGTCACCCACATTCAAGAAAGTCCGCCTCAAAAGCGGTTCTTGGTAGGTTGCAGCTCACCCTTCATGCGACTCCCTAGACACCTCACGGTGCTTCGCGCTTGGTGCAAGCAATGTCCTCCTGGCCGGTAAAAACCCGACATGCTCCGTCCCGGCATTGTAGGAATGCGAGGGTCTATGATCATACGACTACGCCGATGCATGAGACCGAGTATATATCTCTCATCGAGTACACCCCCCTCCCTCGTTAAGAAAATACATCATTTTTGGGTGATTTTTCAAGGCGAGCCGTCAAGGCCAGGCAGGACATAGTAGTGACTCGAACAAGTTCGTTCTGGCAACGTTTCTACATAGTACACGCTACGTAGTCCTGAAGTATGTACCTGGTATGATACTGTGGTAAACATATCATACTCACGGGGGACGCAATCAACCGGTCTTGAGGTACCGGACATACCGAGGCAAGAAACGGTACCACCCTTGACGTGGGAGGACTGGCTCGCTCGCGTGCGGATATATTATGGTGCGCTATTAAATAACGGTGAAAGCGAAGACGATTTCACCTGGACAAGTTAAACCAGTAGTGGAAAAAAAACACGTTTAAACAAGATTCCGCACAATTTCGATCACGGCACGTCTGGGCCCGGAATCAAAAATCTAAGAGATTTACACGTTTAGTGCACCGTAACGCCTCTGCCCTTCCCCGCCCCTATGGTCATACGACTACGGCCATGCATGAGATCGAGTACAACCCCCTTCCACCGCGCCCGCCCGCCTTTCCGGACACTTCCGAATGCGGCCCTAACTCGACTGATCATATGCCCCTCCTATGAGAAGGTGTATTTAGCTGTACCCTGCATCCCACCCAACAAACGCAATTTTCGACTTCGGATAGAACACCTATGCTAGGTCCGACACACCACCCCCTCGGCAAAGCTGGCTACTATCCTTGTCTAACTCGCTACAGGATGACAGTGAGGGCTAGCATCTACTTACATTTTACGAGGCCCTTTTGCTTGAGGAGCTCGATAGTACACATCTTCCAAAGAAGAACCTGTCTGCCTGGAGAGAATGTTTGGGCACGGACAACCCCCTGGAGTACAGTTCTAAGGTATAGTCCATACGAATATCAATAACAAAAACCCACACAAAACTGATTCCAACGACGAGATTGGGTACGAGGTAGCTCCTCAGTTGAGGAGCGCCGCCAGTCAGAAAACGAAAAAAAAAATATATGTTGCTACATTTCTCAATCCTAGCACGCCTCCAAAACTGTATCAAAACCTTGTAAGGGTATATAGCTCCTCAGCTACGAGGAGAGAGCTCCGCAAGGGTAATCTGTTGCGCTAGTTTGACTCCTACTGCTGCAAGCCCAACAGCCCCCACCGGCCGTCCGCCTCCTCAACTCGAGATCTCAGAAGCACCCCTTTGATCGCGCCCCCTCCCCTACTTCTCCCCGACCCTGCCGTTGTCAAACCTCTTCTTCTGAAAATATCAGTTTCTTCTGCTCTGGTTTTATGTGCCGTGTCGTAGACGGGGCAGCTACGGTTTCTCGCCAGAATCCCACTAGATTATAAATACCTCACCTTAAAAATACCGAAGTGTAGACTACGAGAAAGCCTTCACGCCGAACCCGATCGACACTCTCATCGGTTACGTATATATACCGTCCGCTCGTCTGCTGGAGAACATCACACACGGGGGTTGCTGGATGCGTGGAAAATTTCCCGTTCCATCTTGATATATTATCAAACCATCACACGTAGTATGGGGGACCATAACACTAATTTGGACTCAATATTGATTGTAAAAAGAGCGAAATATGTACTCGTAGGTTTTTTAGTGTACCGTAGGTCCTATTTATTATGGTCCCGCGTAACAGCTCGAGTCACTCGACATTGGACGGCCACCCACTCCCACGTAAACGAGCAACATTCAACAACACAATAACAGCGGCAATTGGGAGAATATAAAATAATATCGGTAGCTGCCTCAACTCCAGGAGATATCTGTCCTCAGACAAAAAATGTTCTGCTTCCAAGTTCCCCCCCCCTCTCACTCGCCCCTACGCAGTCTCGAAAGGGATACGCCACCCCCAACCCCCCTACCGCTCTTCGTGCAAGCAAGGCCTGCCTGGTCGGGGAAAACCCGATGTGCTCCGTCCCGTCGTCGTAGGGGTCCCAGGGTCTAGGGTGGCCATACGACCAGTGCTTGACATTAGCAAACTCTCTTCCCCCCCTACCCCTTCCCCATGGTAATGGCATGCATCAGCCTTCTATCCGATGGGGGTTACGAAATCACTTCCCCGTGCTGTCTGCCAAGCAGCGCACATCGACAGCACACCACCATAGTAGTGGCTTTCCCCGCCGGTACTACAATAACTAATTGTAGTAGCTTCTAACACCGATATAACCTGACGATCTGGACGTCCGACAAACAATATCCGATACCTCGACCTCTATATACTACTAGTCTGGAGATTTGGGTCGCCGCCTTGGGAAACCAAAGACGGACCATACCCTCAAATGGCCAATTCATTCCTGCACTCTATTCCCGACGTAAGAACCCTACTGAAAACCATACAAGGGGTTGTACAAGATAGGGGATTATTTGTACAATACTGCGCAACACACTCAGGGGTTTCCACTACGTTTGGAGGAATGCTTCTTACCAGGGCATGTCAGATACTGTCTATTACCACGGAAAACGAACATATACCTATAGTTCCTCGGATTCCACTACCGAGCACTACCGATAGCTGTTAAAGGCACGTCCGTGAGTGTTAGGCGTGGAGACTCACGTACGTGTCGTGGCACGGAACTACAGCAACATCGCAGTCAACCACACGCTGTGACGTAAATCACTCCCGTGTGAAAGTGGAGTGCGAAATCGAACACGTAGAGTTACCTGTCTACTGCGCACCAAACTCGACTCCCAGAGGGCCGGACACTCTGTAATCTGCGCCGAAACCGCGTATTGCGTCGGGACGTGACATCATCACTCGCCCTTTGCTGTCAGGAGATGTCCGGGCGGTTTCACCCAGGGCCCCGGATAATGTGTTCCCTACCCGCAGCCCTTCCAACCCAACGTCCATCTGCCAGAAATCCAGGTTCCAGAGGGGCCGCCCGTCCCTTCTGTCTACACCGCCACCACGGTAGTCGGGTCCGAAGCCGACGCGCACAGTGATCAGGGGCGTCTCGATCCTGAGCAAAGCGTGGGTTGACTGCACGTCCGCGAGGTCTCGCTCCGCGATGTACTTTGCGCACCAGTCGGGGCGTCCCGTGTCTCGGAACATGAGGACCCACTGCTCAAACGCCTCTCCAGCGAACGCCTTCTGTCCCTGAGCCGTCTCCCCGTAAGTGGTGGCCCAGATACCGCCGCCGTCGCCGCCGTTGAACTGGCCGCACTCCGCCGGAACATGGGTCGCCGACAGCACGATGCCGTTGTGAAAGCGGGCTCCGTCGAGGAACCCGTGGAGCGCAGCTGACTGCTCGTTGTCAACGGAGAACTTGAGGGCGCCACCCGCCAAGCAAGGGACGACGCCAGGGGGGCAGCCGCTCCTCCCCGCGCTGTACGGGCTGTTCGCCTCGACGACAAAGGAGTGCTCGCCGAAGAGCACAGACACGCCGGTCACGAGCTGACGGTGGGGGGACTCCTGCTGGACAGATACGGCGACTCGCACGTTAATGTGCAGGCCGAGGTCTTCATCTTGGATGAGGGCATACCACCCTGTGTCTTCTGCCGACGACTCGTTTGACTGCCCGCGTAGACCATCTATGTGTGGATCTTCGCAGAGGACGGAGCCAAGGTCGCAGACATGAGCGGAAATAAAACGTGAAAAATATACATAGCATGTAAAGCCAGAGAGGGGAGGGCGGGTGCAATTTCCGATAGTCCGACGGACAACGATACAACGCTACCCTAAAGTTAAGCCTCCGATGTAGAACGTTTGCCATGCAGCCCAAGAATACTGCCCGTCGTGCTTGTTTCTTCTTTAGCTGCCGTAGATGCCAGCTACTGGATATGTTGTGTGGCTTGGCTTGGGGGGCGGCGCACCCAACACATCGGGATTACTACCGTACCTATGGGTCAGGAAAACCCCCATACCAGGAGGAAGACACCGTGCACACATTTCGTCAACATATACAGACACACCCCATGCTTCCAAAAGAAAGAGGCTCACCTGGTTCGCATTTGACGCAGCCACGCGAAGAGCCTTGAGCATCCGAGTGTTCTGCGACGGGACAGATGGGCACGGGGGTGATGGTCGCAATCTTGGTATCGGTGGGAACAAGCCTCCTGCAGCCTTCGAGCAGCGCAGCGTGAGTTATCGACCGTAACGTTCTTTTGCCTAAAGGCATTTGGCATTTGAGAGTGAACATACACCGCCGCATGCGTTCATCGCCGCAAACTTGCCATGTATATACCCTGTATCTATCTACAGGCGGCGGCGATTAGGAAGGAACGCGAAGATTTGCTTAAAAACCAAACGTCTTTCTGCATCCCACGTGCCATGTTCTTGCAGGACATATTCACCGTAATCAGATACCTGAGCGCGTGCTACTATAACATAGGTGGTACTTTCGGGCCAATTTTTCTTGCCGTCTGGCCGCGCTCCTTAACCCAACATTTCTGAAATACCAAGAGTAGCGTATTTTTGGTGGCACACGCTTGGGCTCTAGGACAAACGATCAGGTCGTGCTATTGAATTTCATCAACTTCAGTTTCGAGAGTCACTGGGATATAGAGCTTCTGTAGTATATATATAAACAAGTGAGGAGCCTAAAAGAGTACCCGTGCTACCTCTGACGTAGCATGGCTCCCAGGTATGCGGGATACCGCGTCAAGAGGCGCTGTTGATGTCTTGTCCCCTGGTGTGCACGGTGCTTCTGGCAGGGGCGTGTTCGTTCAGAGCCCTAGTGACCAAGACAAGTGTGCCGAAAGGATGCTTGACGGCCGGTGATTGTCCGTCAACGAAGACGCACACAATGCGGCGAAACTCTTCGTGGCGAAGGTTGGTTCCGTTGAAGTTGGGACCAAACACTTCCGTATTGCTTGCTATCTGAGACGGGCAGTACCATCATCGGTGCTGTTGCAGGTGGTCATTGTGTACGGAAACAAGCAACAACGCGGAACTCTGATGCCCCCCTAGCGCGTTGCCGCCGCCTCTGGCCGTTGCACATACGTGCATAAAGAACGGGCGGAACAAAAACGAAAACATACGTGCACAGACGTAGTGTGGGCTAGTCTAGTCCAGGCCGAATGTGTCTGGGAGGGTGTGTCGTCACCATCACGCCATGCCTACAAACGCAGTGCTCGAATGTGTCTGTGTGTGTGGGGGGGGTGTCGCCACCATCCTATCACGTTGAAACGTGTGGCGCTCGATCTGTTGCTTGCCGCAAGGGGAAGTGGCGGGGCTATCGTAAAGGTATGGTACCACCACCCACCTGGGGGGCAGCACTTGTCGGACTCCCATGTTGAAATACAAATGTGACCCTTCGCGTTACATTTCCTGCTTGCCGAGGAAGTGGAGCAGGCTGCAAGTGTAGAAGGGTGCAGGGGTGGGGGGGGTCGGAGGGGGATTTCAGGCAGCGAAACAGCGGAAGAGAGGAGGCAGAGGAAACAAATTTATCAGTCGAGCGAATGTTGCAAGCGCAGCGACTACATGAGAGATATGGTGCGCGACATTAGTAGTGGTTAGGTGAGGGCGTCAGCACAGCAGTGAAGTGCAGTGAAGACCGACAAAGTACCTGGGTAAATCAGCTACTCCACACACAGAGTGTCCTTTATATGCATGCTACCTTACGATGTTGGTTGAAATATGCATAGTTAAAAGTACTACCGTAGACATATTGCACCTACGAGTTTGCACATCAACCCCGTACGAACTTCCGTAGCATGGTAATGGCTCGCGGCGCGTGCCCGATTCCCATCCAGGCCAAAATAGCAAACCTCATACACGACGTACCAGGTATTCGTGGAAGGATGCAGCTTACCTCGTCTGCAGTCGCTTAGCGTGAAGGGGACCGTCAGATTAGTGTCATCGCCTGCGGGACAACGGAAGGCCATGGGTACGGGGGGCGACTGTCACAGTGAGACGGTCTCGCCAGAAGTCGCAGGGGCGAGAGCGCGCACTGTACGCCCATGTTTACAGTGTCACGCTATTCGTGATATCCCGTCCACATAGAGACGAGCCACCCCAAAGCTAGTATGTTGTGCACGCCGTGGTGAGTCAGTCAGTATTCTGTCTCGCAAAGAGTGCGCTCCGGTTAAAGTCAAGAAGGCAGCGCGGGGGCGACGTACACTGGTTGTGCTACAGGACTGCTCGTGCACCGCACTATCGTGTGGGTGTGTACTGAGACGCCGCACAATCTGAAATCCGCTGACGAAATGTTAAGCATCGGCTCCCGTCGACGCCAACGCCACCGGGGCTGACAAAACGGACGGGTCCTACGCACTCGTGGTGTAGGTGCGTCATCGTGGGTTCGCGATGGTATGTCGACGCCACATCAAGGGTACACCGTACCTATCGGTTGCCTCTTTTGTCGATATTAATAAGTACCTGATATACGCCACGTACATAGCTCACACGTAATTAACAACGGTAGTTATTTTCATCCACACCGACTCGACCCTGGACACATCTGTCATTCAAGAACGGATGCAATACATTTGAAGAAGGTGTTGCACATGAAAACAAGGCATGCGAATCTTATCGTGTATCTCGTACATACATGCTGCACACATGAAAACTACTGCTGTAATTCGTCTGCTGTAATTCGTTTCTTGAATTGCAGGGGCCCCCGTGGTAGACATACCTGACTTCTCCTATTTATTGGGACCTCTGCGGTACAGATGGAGTTCGATTCGTCTTCCAATAAAAACATTAGTTACTTTACCGATTTACAATCACATGTAACATCAGCTGGTACTACTGCAAGAGGTACAGTCCTTCTATATACAGAAGATATTGTGTTCATCTTATCGCAGAATGAATTAATCCACACTGATGTACGAGTAATTCAAGCAACTGTAGCTAAAGCAATAGCTCGTCTCCTTTTTTCGTCCAAACTATTGGAATTCCCACTACAGTTCCAGGTGTTAGCTCAAGCCACCAATCGATACATGGCATCCATCTCCATCCCTATATATGGCGGCCGACGCATTAGGAAGGGTTTCGTGGGCTTTGGGGGCGGACGCTACAGGAGCTCATGCCTTGCATCGGCGCCCCCGGTGGCTTGGTAGGTGCTCCGTGTGCCTATCAAGATCAATTTCGTGGGCTCAAGTCTCACTGAGTGCATGCTCGTATATAGGGGCTTTTTCCTGCATGCACTCAGTGAGTAAGCTACGTTCGATGAAAATCGACGAGCAGTGGGGATGCTGAACCCTATGCGCGATAACTAAATGAAGGCACGTACCGGGGGGGAGAAGGGTAGACACCTGTGACCAGGACTTGTTCTGAAGCTCGTTGAGGGTAAAACAAGTTAGGCTGGAATGTGAAAGTGATGATAAAAAAAATATATATACAAATAAATACAAATTGTAATTATTATTGTTATGAAATACTTCATCCCACATTTTAATATTACCTTTGATAACTAACAGCAACTCAAGTCATCCATTTATTTGTCTCACAACCCACACTCGATTGACTTTTACACCACCGGTGGGTTCCTTCAACAAAAAACAACTGTCACGCGGCTTGTCTGGACTGTGAGCAATGCTTTCCTGAGGTTCAGTTGGAATTTTCAGATTCTAAGCGTCACCCCCCCCTCCCGGAAAATCAAAGGAGAAAATGTGGTGTATCGGGTGAGAAATGACGATTTGACAGCAACTGTCACTACTTACTGCTAAGCGATTGCGGAACGATACACATTGGTGTCCGAGCTACAAAGTATTGGGCTTGTTTTACACGCACACAACATAACCCTGCCAGAAGCACTGCGTAAGCCCTCGCGGTGGTGCACGTCGACCGTTCGTTGGCAACGCTACACTTACAGAAAAACACGACCAGTTTACTCAAAATCGCTGTGTGGAGGGGTTTCAAAATCTTCGCGATAACCCATGAAAAAAAATGCATTTACGGCCCTTCGCCCCTTTTGACAGAGTCGATGATGATAGAGATGGGCAGCAGTATGTACAGCAGTATTACAGCACAATATGTCCAGACAGCTGCATGTAGTACATTCCTTGAGCCGGGGGGTTGACTGCGGGGGACGGGTGATCGTGCCACGGTGAAAAAACGCACAAGGTTACCACCCCAGCTATTCATGAAGACAGCACTGCTGTACGTACCTGCTGTGGAACAGCAGAGATAAGATCCGTTGATCAAAGCGCTCTTCAAGCCCAAAACATCGCAGTTGTCTTGTGGCCACGAACTGCCCGAGGCTGTTAGCGACAAACGCCAGCAGCGGGGCAGGAGAAGGGGCACATACAAGAAGTTCCTCGTCATTCGCTAGTCGTCATCAACAGAAAATCCTCGGGCTGCAGAGGCCGACGCACAAACAGGCTACGCGTCAACCACAGCGAAGCGTCCCGAAGGCAGCAAGCAGTCGTAGCAAATATACCCCAACATAAACAATGCCTACATAGCGCGCATACAACAACAACAGCGTTGCCTGGCCACTGCTGTACAGTATGGTCGTACAGATCGCAGCTGTCGTATGTTTACCCACACCGATTCCAAGCTACTCATACTGTAACGAGTTTCGACGAAGTCCTCGATGTCACAGCTTGATCTCTACCTTTTCCATAACAACTGCTGTATGCGGTCGATTTGTAGGATCGCGACATCAACGCTGTTTTATCTGTCCAACCGAAGTTCGACAATGGTTCCTAGTCCGTGTGAAAAACTCGAAACACGTCTGCTGTCACATGGAAGCAAATATTGAACCTCTTTGTCGCGAGCTGTGTGTGATGATTCGATCGCGCGTAAGCGCTTTGTATCACGACCTGTACGGAATGAGAAATGGTCTACACAATTAGACAGTTCTTGTTCCAAAGAGACAACCACAAGAGGAAGCGCGGTGCTCTTCAAAATAAAATACGCACACCGTGAGTATTCGGCCAGGTACGGCAGTATGGGCCGGCCAGCAAGCATTTTTTGCGTTATGGAGCAGGAGCTCAACACCAATCTTTTTATGCTTGACAAAAAGATCTACCCTAACGATTCACCCTTACTCACCGGTGACTGCGGCCCCCCTGGCCTCGTGGGAGAAGGCGACAACACCGGCGACCCACCCGATCCAGTTAGAAACGGAGGTGCGGAGTAGCGCCATTGCTCCAGTGCCTAGTCTGCAGCCAGCGGTGTGCACAAGGTTGGTCATGGCGGGTGTTCAGTGTCATCTCGTTGGCCCGGAGATGGTCGCGTTCTTTTACAATTGGCACCGTCTGGGTCCCCCGTGAGCGGTGCTATTTATAGGTGAACGGGGGATAGAGTCAATGTTGGTATTTGTCGCTCTCGCCGTATGCTGTTTGAGTTCCTTCCGTAGGGACTGACAATCTGGATTGTCTCGTGTTGCTATTTCAGCAAAACGAGCAGGGGTTTCTGCGAGACTCCATGACGTGATCTCTACTTAACATGAGTCGTGAAATATCAAGTTACAGATAAGTACGGGAGCACGAAAAGTGTTCTCATAACAGAATAATAGCTAGTGAACAGCTTCATACATTATATCGAAGGGAATAAGGAGCTCGACAGACGCCTAGTAGTGGTCAAACTCCTCGCTGCAGACAGCTACTACTGTGCTCGCGGTTTTTTTATCGGGCGTGCGAGTTGTACGAGCTGAGATTCACCGTATATTTGTAGGAGGGCGTGCGAGTTGTACGAGCTGAGCTTCACCGTATATTTGTAGGAGCTTCTGCGACGTTCGTTCACCCCGTCGGTCTTGTTTTTTACATCCTGTAGAACTGCTCCCACGCTTTGGGGGGCACATGCATAACTTGGACCTACGGTGTGGAACAGCCATGACATATATATGCATGTGACAATCCCATTCCACTTCACGGCGTCCTCGACCCGGCAACGGGGGTCGCGTTACATCCAGTACGTTCACCTTGGTTTAAAATACCCCCTGTGGAAAACTTTGGTTTCATGTTTCATGTATCGAGTTGGGTTCAGTGCATCAGTATACCCAGCGGGTTCAATGCCCGAAATATCACAGTTAAGGCAAGCAACAAATGAGTACACCACCTGTGTAGGTCTCGAAAAAGGATAGTGGGATCCCGCGATATTGTTCGACCTACGCACTTAGTTTGCAAACGTGTGCGTTTTACCCATTCGTTGTGCAGTAGTCTTAAGGGGACGCTGGCACACTCAGGAATGTGTCGTCAACTACTCGCGCGAAGGCGTTTCGCCAACATGTACGTGCACCCGACTTGAAATTAGCATGAAGAGTGAGATGTTTGCAACCAAGATCCATATTTCGTGGTCGTAGAACGGTTGCCGCAACTACTATACGAGAATCCTGAGTTTTTTAGCCCAATTTGTATACTTTTCGGGCCCAAAAACCTACTACCCATGATGGGAACGGATTTTTTGCGCGAGGCAGCATCTTCGACGACAACTAACTGCCTATGAGATATATCGTCCGCCCGGAGAACAGCAATCTTCTACTGTAGTGAAGGTCATTTCTCCGTCGGTGATGCAGACATCGTGATACGCTCCCTTGCGTGAAATTAAAGATTTGGCGTTTTTGCGAGTTTTTGTGCTACTCGCTCGCAACTTCGAACACACGAAAAGACCTCGCCAGTCGTTTCTCGCTGCCTACGACTGTCGTCTGGCGCACCCGGCGCCCTCGCAGATCCTACCAGGAGCATCCCCCAATTTCGCGGGCTGTAGTTCCTTTGACGACCTGTCGCCGTCCCCAAGTGAAGTGCAAAGTTTAAACGTTCAGTTGAGGATGTTTTTTTGTCTCGTTTAGTGCACCCCAAATTTTGACCAATTTCGACCACTTGAGCACCTTAGTCGAGGTGTACGTCTCTATTGAGAACCTGTGGGGGGTCGATCTCGAGATAAATACAAGCTGCTGTGATGCATGAACATCTCACAGGTCGCCGGAACCACCCGAAGTGCTAAACGCAGCGTGCTACAGTAAGATAGCGATGCTTTGTTTTCCGATAAAACATCTAGAGATTAGAGTCACCGGAAACCCTGGGACCAGGGCACGCTTGGGTGCCAGCGTCCCTTTAGTATTCTATTTCATTGAGAAGCGAAGCGCGTGCGTGGAGAATTCTCCTAACTGCCACTTCACCAGGCATTCACGACAACGACATCGATATCAACACAACAACAGCACCCCAGCACAGCACCGCCACTACCTCCACGATAGACAGCAGCACCATACCACCAGCCAAGCCATATGCGTCAGCGCAAACACCTTTCACCTGACACCTCGACTATGTGTGCGTCTGTTCTTCGCATTAAACCGTTCTTTCTACCCGTCGATATCCAGCACAACCAGTGTCCGTGCCGATTCTTCAATCCAGGAAGAGATACAAGTTATGTGGTCACAATGTTGACGGCAACGACAACAATATCAACTCAAGCACACAACCATCACAGCACCACAAGTACCAGCCTCCGCGAGCAACAAGCTTCTGCCACTGCTTCTGCTCAGATGGTGGTAGTGGTGGTGGTCGTGGTGGTGATGGGGGTGGTGTCGTGAACTTCGCTGCCCGTGGGTTGTTATCGTATCAGTTCTCCACAAAGTGTACACACTCGTCGATGCTCTCGAAACACTACCCGTTCTGTTTGTTGTGGTAGAAGGTTACCCTGAGGTAGACCCATCATCAGGTAGGCCTGAAATTACACTGGTACACACGAGCCGAAATACGGTACAGTCCAACTTCACCGGTGGGAGGCTGGACTCAACGACGAGGGAGGAGGGAGGCTGAGTGTCGGCGAGCGGGGAAGAGACGGATTAAGCTCATCAACCTGCACGATCATGTTTGGTTCTCAGTTCAGAACCAACCGCAAGTTGCGAGGAGCTTTTGATTTTCGAGGTGCGCGGGAGAAGAGGAGCCAACTGGAAGGGTGTGGCAACGAGAGCACGTGCAAAGAAACGGGTCGAGTGGACTAAGGCGGTGAACTGGTTGTCGATAGTGGACCAGCACACGTACCTTGGTGCAGAGATTTCAAAATACTGCTCTTGGGAAAATAGCATCGCAGCGAAAGTAAGTAGGAAAAGGACAAAGCACGCATAGGCAAAATGGATGCGATCTTAACAGCACTTCGACACTAGGATCAACAGATCAGATGTATCCTGACAAATGTGATATTAATAGTACCGAAGCAAGAATATATATGCAGGAGAAGTATAGCAGAAAAACGCGAAGTTCGTAAAACAGTTGGAAACAGTACATACGATACCAGCGAAAAGATACTAAGATGGTCATGTACGACCAGCACCACAGTATTAGGAAGAAGAGCAGAACTAACTGGGGATGTATCCACTATGTAGATACGAACACGACACATACATGACGAAGTTGAAATGGCAATATAAGGAACATGCCGAAAAAAAGAGGTTGCCCGCCATAATAGTTGATACAGCTACACGGGAGAAACAGTAACAATAGGACGAGCCGTAAGAAGGTGGCCTAGCGTAGTTCAGGGAGGTACGGAAGGGTATGGTAGGGGGAAGCGAAGAAGAAGAAATGATGCCCACAGAGAAGTTCGGGAGATACAAGGCAGAAAGAAGTAAAATAATGTGTAAAAAGAAGGGGGAGCTACTACTTCAGCGCTTAAACAAAAGGTAAAATCGGCGAAACACCTAACCATTTGCGGGGGATTGAGCAAAGAAGGGCGAATAATAATTAGGTATGCGCACGGCCCAAATGACTTCGCGACAAGGCTGAAACTGCGAACTCGGGTAGTAGGTGACCTGGACGTACCGAGAGAAGAAAGAGGTATGCCAGTAGCCGGGAGGAGGAGGAAGTAGATGCACAGATGTGCCCGTGTGGCAAATAAAGAGCGTAGAACTCACATACAGCAGTAGTATAAAAAAAAGCAGGAGAATGTGAAACGTGCAAGGAGAAACGGGATGTGTTTGAAGAAGAGATAAGGGAAAAATACCAATGTGACATACATGGAGGAGTTTGGTACACTAGACGCAGCGAGAAACCGGTCGCTATCCTAGGAGATAGATGGTGGCCACAGGCGGCGAAACAGGAAGGGGATCAGACTAGCAAAAGGTTTCTATGTAATACATGGAAAGAACGAAATGAGCGCCCAAAAATGTTGGAGGTGTCTCTAATTAAAAATGGGAACGGTGCTACGTCTCGCACGGAATGCGCGGTCAATGATCAAAAGACTAAGTTCAGCAACAAATGAGTACGCCCCCTTCCCCCGCCCCTTTTGCTTTGGAGGTTTGTGTACGCATCTCGAAAAATATCGTCCGCATCTAATCTATAAAACAGAAGTCTGGACTACTGCTGTGTGAGCTAGACTAGGGATTGTTTGTCTTGGCCTTTTAGGACTGTAGTCCCGTTTCTGGGGACAACCTACTTATAAATTGAGTGGCTTGTCCCCACATATAGGAGTGCGGTTCTAAAAGGGTGAACCTCAATCTACCCGTGCACCTGTAATTTGCAGGGGCTGCCCCCCCCCGTATCTCGCCAAACATTTGTCGGTAGAAGGGCCCGACGGGAAATCTTGTGCCTTCGCCTAAAGCCTGACTTTGAGAAAGTCTAGACGGGCAAGCCGACAGGCACAACCTCACGAGCTATAGGTCTAGGCATACAGCTGATGATGATGACGTTACCAGGTACAAAAATATCACACTCGAGGAAATTGGATACGTTCAGTTTCCTCGATTTAGGAGCAGCCCTTTCGTCAATCATAAAAGCTTTACTTAAAAATGCGCCACCGTCCTGCATTGTGGCACGCTTCCCGATTGAAGTGAAACGAGATTATTCCTGGTCATTTGAAGTCGTCCGTTCCATTTCATCAGTCACTGAGTGCCTCGGAGCTTGTAGTAGCCTTGGAACCGGCTTTAGTTCAGAAACAAATTGGAAAATGAAACGTTTCCCCTACTACTACAATGGAAAAATCCTGACTGTTTCGGCCCATTTGAAACGGCCGAGGGTTGGTTTGGACAATTTTTCGCAGCTAAAACTGTCAGCCGTACGTAGGGCCTCAACAAAAAATATATGGCTACGATGGTAGAGAGGTCACCCCCTTCCACTGTTCACGGTGGTCAGCATGCTTACAGAGATGTGACAAGCGTACTGAATAGGGTTTACAACCTGTCTGTGCGTAAAACATTTAGCGGAATTATATGCGTTAAAGAAGCGTTGGGCCGTCTGCACTATGGAATCGTCGTCCGCAATGTCTTTAATATAAAATTGAAAAATACGTCGTCAGCTGTGAGTTCGACTGTTTCAATACTTGATACTCAGTCTTACAAGCTGCGTAGTAATACGTCCGTCTCGTCTATTATACCTCATTTGTTCCCAATTAACTGAGGAATTTCCTCCTCCGAAGCAAACGCGGCGCAGCCGCGTTTATGGCCAGTTTCCGGCCCGTTTGGGCAGAGGTTTGGGGTCAGGGTTTGTTAGGGTGAGGGGCTGTGGGTTAGGGTTCGGGATTGGGTTTTCGCCCGTAACACGATCTCAACATGAACCAAAATACATGAACAGCCTATCTACCTGAAATATCCGACCTCACAGATTGTAATGGGAACTCGTTTCGCGCGTACCTTGATCCCAGCTCCCAACAGTAAGTCAAGCCCAGTAATACCCGAAGAGCCTACCAATCTGAATATCCCGTACTATTATCGAACTCACACACACCTGACGTACTTTGTTAGTTTTGTATTAAATATCCGTACTCTCAGACTGGAAGAGGACCTCGCACAGACTGCCAGCGGCAGTATTCGTGGGGGACAAAATTTAGGGCGTTCACGCATGATACATAGTCAGTCGTCGTCGACAGCTTTTGAACCATAGCTTCTACCGACCTCCAAGGTATGTATCTCTCCTGGGAAATAACGCAATGGCAATATCAGGAGGAGGGGCCAAACAAAATATTACCCGTCACCGGACAATAATTGGACTGCGTGGAGCGCGTGGCCGACGCGAGTCGGCGAGGCAAGAAGTGGTTGAAGCCAGAGTCTTTCTCGCGAAAAAAAATGAAGGCACGAACCGTAGTAGAGGGAGGGCGGAAGAAGAGAGAGCCTGCCATGTGAACCCGGACCAGAGTCACGACTACGTGCACAGGAGGGAGAGAGAAAAAAAAGGGCAAACATAACAAGCGGAGAAGATATTTTAGGGATCGGGAACCGATAGCTATTATAGGGAATACTTTGGTATTCAGCGTTTGTTTGTGGTTGTTGTAGAGATAATTCGGCGTTCGTTATGGTTTCTATGATTTCGTTGGTTGAGTACGTGACAATAGTAATTATAGTACGCACTGCTGCTGTACGTAGCTCACTTCGATAGTAGCAGCGGCTTGCATTGTTGGGTTGTGGGAGTGGATACCGGATGGAAGGGTGCTGGCAGACTGGTAAAGCAGGCGAACAGACAGAGGTGGCTGTGTTACTTGCAGCGGGACAGCGGTCGCTCGCTGTGTGGGCCAGATATATCATATATATCGTGAATTCCAATCCGTCGCTTTACGCGGTGAACATGAAGAATTCGCAAAACATACCGGTTGTTGTTGGTGTCACATTAACTCTCTGACGAAAGAGTCTGTGGTCACACAAAGGTGCTGGAGCCCTAAAAATACACGATTCGGCTGCCTAAAAATACACGAGACAGACGAAGAAAGCGCACAAAAGATAAAATCAATGTGCAAACTGAACTAACATAGCCGCGGGTATATCTTCTCAACTATAACATAGAGTATCCCCGTTACCACCACTAACCAGCTTGTGGCTGCTGACTATACAGCGGATGCTGTTTGAAGTGCTGCCTGCACCGTACGAAAGGCACTGTCGTCGTGAACACGAAAGAGGAACACACCTGCCTGCTATCTGGAGTAGTGCTGTCGGAGTGAAGACTCGCGGATATGCAGTGAAAAGGGAGCAATCGAATCTTACTACCACACGAATATCAACGATCGCCGTATCTTCCTGGACTGTCTGACACAAACCCGGCGCAGCACAGATATGATACCACGTCCCTGATAATTGCGTGAGTTATTATTCCCCATGACGAAGGGTCGTATACAACTCGTAAACTACAAAGACCAGTTACGTTAATAACAAGAAGATACTATTCTGCCTCGTGAAAAACAATACCAGGAAAATAATAACTATGTCTGCTTCTCTCGTGATGATAGTGTGCGCGCAGGTCATGGGTCTTCGTGCACCGTCTTGCTGCCTCTCATCATGGCCGCCTCATCGCCTTGGCCCGATCCGCCCGCTCCTTTGCGCGAACACCCGTTGCCATTCCCTTCCAGTCGATTCCCTTTCTCCGCCATCCTGAAAAACACAATGCTCCTCGCACTTACTTGCGGTTCTGATCTGAAAAATAAAAATTCTCGCGCAAAGGGAGGTCAATCCGTCTCTACCCCGCACGTCGACGCTCAGTCTCCCTCCTCCCCCGTCGTTGGATCCAGCCTCCTACCGGCGCAATAGACTGCCAGGCAGCCGTAGTGTGGCCTGTGGTGGCGCCTGCCTCCGCGCACGGACACCCCGGTTGAGCATTGCTGCTCTGCCGCAGCTGCAAAAAAACAGGCGCGCGAATCGTAGGTGTCCGTGTCTGACGCACCACGTACGACCCAATTCTTCTGCCGCCTGAGCCTTGCGGCCACAGGCAGCAGCAAGAAGGTATCACTCCTTGAGGGTGAGTCCCGCCTCACACCCGACATAACGACCTACCCCACTCGCTTTAAGCTGATAGGGCATGCCTCGCAGCATTTCTTGCCGAGGCAGCGAGGAGAACGGAACGTTTTACCGGTAAAAAATCGTACCGCCGGAACTTTTCTTCCTCGAGCACCGTTTGCAATGGTCTCAATACCAATCCCTAGTAACAGGTATCCCTTCCACGGGTCACCAGACCAAATCCACAATTCCATGGAATTTCACTTGCTAATAGCTTGATGACGTTTTCATCTTCGGTTGCAGGTCGTGCAATGTTGTTTGTTGTTGTTGTTGTTGTTCTCACATTAACTCTCTGACGAAGGAGACCGTGGTCACACAAAGGTGCTGGAGCCCTAGGAAGATCCGAAAAACAAAAAAAAACGAAAATTCGGCTGCCTCAAAATACACGAGACGGAAAAAGCGCACACAAGATAAAACCAATGTGCAAAACTGAACTAACATGGCCGCGGGTATATCCTCTCAACTACCAGGTATAATATAGAAGAGTACCCCCGTTCCCACCACTAACCAACTCGTGGCTGCTGACTACAGCGGATGCTGTCTGAAGTGCTGCCTGCACCGTACGAAACGCACGGTAGTCGTGAAAACGAAAGAGGAACACACCTGCCTGCTATCTGGAGTGCTGTCAGAGTGAAGACTCGCGGATATGCAGTGAAAAAAGGAGCAATCGAACCTTACTACCACACGAATATCAACGATCGCCATCTCTTCCTGGACTGTCTGACACAAAAAGGTGCAGCACAGTTATGATACCACGTCCCTGATAATTGCGTAGGTTATTCCCCATGAAATGAAGGGTATACAACTCGTTAAACTACGAAGGCCAGTGACGAGTACCGGTAGATACTATTCTGCCTCGTGAAAAACAATACCAGGAAAAAACAAACTATGGCTGCTTCTCTCGTGATGATAGCGTGCGCGCAAATCATGGGTCTCCATGCACCGTCTTCCTGCCGCTCTTCATGGCCGCATCATCGCCTTGGCCCAATCCACCCGCTCCTTTGCGCGTGCACTCGTTGCCATTCCCTTCCAGTCGTTTCCCTTTCTCCGTCATCCTGAAAAACAAAATGCTCCTCGCACTTGCGGTTCTGATCCGGGAAATAAAAATTCTCGCGCAGGGGGAGGTCAATCCGTCTCTTCCCCGCACGTCGACGGTCAGTCTCCCTCCTCCCTCGTCGTCGAATCCAGCCTCCTACCGGCGCAATTGACTGTGCCGTAGTGTGGCCTGTGGTGGCGCCTGCCTCCGCGCACGGACCCCCCGATTGAGCATTGCTGCTCTGCCGCAGCTGCCTAAAAAGACGCGCGAATCGTAGGTCTCCGTGCCTGACGCACCACGTACGACCCAACTCTACTGCCGCCTGAGCCTCGCGGCCACAGGCAGCAGCAAGAAGGTATCACTCCTTGAGGGTGAGTCCGGCCTTACACCCGCCAGAAAGACCTCCCCCACTCGCTATTAGCCTGATAGGGCATGCCTCGCAGCATTCCTTGCCGAGGCAGCGAGGGGAACGGAAGGTAATGATTGGTTGTCTTCCCAACCATCTGGATTAAACGGCTTTTTGAAGTTTTGTAAACTAGGCAAAAAAAGCCCAAAAAAAATAAAACAAAACATAATTTCAAAAACTACTATTATTGTCACACAAGAAATTGTTTTTGGTAAGAAAGGTAGACCGTTAATTTTTGTTCAAAATAAAACAATTTCAAGCATTTACTTTGGGTACGACACAGACAGGTGGCCGGCACCACCCCCTGCACAATGTGGGGGAACAAAATGTCCTCGTGGAGACATTGAACAATCTGCGTAGCCTACCAAGTGACGTACCGATTTGAGAGGTCGTTGATACCTTGTGGGGTTTGGTGCTGTGTACAAAGCACTAGAGCGTGCGCGAACAACATGCGATGGAAATCGACGAGCAACGGGAATGCCGAACCCTATGGGCGAAAAAAAAGACAAGGCACGTACCGGAGAAGGGAAAGGGAAGACGCCTGTGACCACGACTTTTCCACAAGCTGGAAAGTTAAAGTGGTCAGTCCTAGTAATATTGGTGGTAATGAGGCGCGACCTCGGTAATACCTGCAGCAGTCATACCTGTGATGCATCATGCTGGGCGCATACGGGTTACTTTGAATTGTGCTGAACGAGAGAACACGAAGGAACATCTACCACGTACATACTTCTACTGTCTACTGCACAATTAGTACTGTATGCCGTCGTGGGTGCAACTCACTAATTATTACCGTAAATATTGTTGGCCTCTCCTGCTCTTGATTCGAGTAAGAAAAAGTACTGGATTTGTTGGTCGGGTGTGTATCCTGGTTTCCACCTCGAAATCTGGCATAGAAATTTGAAGACGAAATCTGCACTGCTGTGACCACAGAACTTGTATCTCTCAGGGATTGAGGAATCGCACGGACACTGTGGTGCTGGAGGTCGACGGGTAGAAAGAGTCAAGAACAAACAACACTTGACATGTTTCGTTCAGCCGTGTTTTCCGGATGAAATTCATCACAATAGTAATTTGAGGGCGAAAAATATGCATACACATGTTTTGTCCAACCGAAAGAGCTTATTTTTCGTAACAGGAGCCACCACAATTTCACTTGGACTGGTGTACGACATCCACAGCAGCAGCAGTGCGCCTCCCGCACCATAACAGCAGCAGCAGTAGCAGTAGGGCACACGAGGCCAGGGTCAGCGTCGCCGTACGCTCGGCTTGTCGGTCTAACCCTTGCACCCTTTATACGCGTACATAAACACATACCATGGTACGTAGTACGTACCCCGCACTCGTTTTATTTTATATGTTTCCTGCGTCCCACCTCGAAAGTCGGCATAGTATTTTCGAGACGACAACACGAACATGGCATGCCCAACAAGACCTTCTCGTAGCAGGTGCCACAACTACAGTAACTGCTGCTGTGCAACATCTACATCAGAGCTTCTCCAGCAGCAAAACAGCAGCAGCAGTAGCAGTAGGATCCACGAGGCCAGGGTCAGCGTCGCAGGACGCTCGGCTTGTGTCGGTTTAACCCTAGAGCCCTTTGTACACCGTACTCGATGTTGTGTGTGTATGGTTCATGATTCCACACTCGTAATTTGAAGACGAAATATCTACAACCTGACATGACATACTTGTATCCAACAGAGGTTCTCGTAGCAGGTGCCACCACTACTACTGCTGTACAATATCTATGCAGATCTTCTCCTGTTTCTCCGTCCCCTCATCAGTAAGAGGGTAGGCCCGACAATATAACTACAGCACATGGCCGGAACGTTGTTGTGGGCAGACAGGCGAAGTCTGCCTATGACTACTCGCAGTTGGGTTTCGTTAGATATTACGTACCGGTAGGTAGAAGACAAAGTTAAAAAACAAAGCCGCCTGCCTGCTGTGGACAGGCCCAGTCTGCCTGCTGTGGAGTGCTGCGGACAGGATCAATCTGCCTGCTGTGGATAGGCCCAGTCTGCCAACTGTGGACAGGCCCAGTCTGCCCGCTGCGGGGAAGCACATAGTCTGCGTGCTGTGGGCAGGCAAAGTAAGTAAGTGTGCATACTGTGGACAGTGGGCAGGCACAGTCTGCCTGCTGCTGTGGGCAGGCACAAAAATACCGTTACCCCCTGGTTTGATTTTGTATTTTGAACACGGCCGAGCACAGACATGTGCCTACACACGTTGCCGCACCTAGCTCGACGAACTGGGAACCATTTTCCATCCCACCATGACGAGAAAGTGTCTTGCGTGTGTGTGCATTCGCAGATCCCACGGGGACTGGATTTGGTGGCGTGTGCGTCGAGCGCGGTGGTGAGAGGTGGACAAAAACAATGTTGAATTACACACACATACACAGACATACATACAGAAAAACTCAAAACAAGGCACCCTACCCTCGTATCCGAGCCGCTATGAAGAGGCGTTTTTTTTCCTTGGTTAAAAACCAAGTAGAAAAAAGCTCGCTTCGCTCGCGCGCCTCATTACTAGTATTTAATGGAATGAGGCGCGACCTCGGTAATACCTGCAGTAGTAGTAGTCATATCTGCGATGCATCATGCTGGGCTCATACGGATCATTTTGTATTGTTGTGCTGAACGAACGAACACGAAGGAATATCTACCACGTACGTACGTACTACTGTACCTGGTACTACTGTACGCGGTCGTGGGTGCATCTCAATAATTTTCGTAAATTTCTTGGCCTCTCCTGGCTCTTGATATATCCTTCCGTTCCCCTCGCTGCCTCGGCAAGGAATGCTGCGAGGCATGCCCTATCAGGCTAATAGCGAGTGGGGGAGGTCTTTCTGGCGGGTGTAAGGCCGGACTCACCCTCAACGAGGGATACCTTCTTGCTGCTGCCTGTGGCCGCGAGGCTCAGGCGGCAGTAGAGTTGGGTCGTACGTGGTGCGTCAGGCACGGAGACCTACGATTCGCGCGTCTTTTTAGGCAGCTGCGGCAGAGCAGCAATGCTCAATCGGGGTGTCCATGCGCGGAGGCAGGCGCCACCACAGGCCACACTACGGCACAGTCAATTGCGCCGGTAGGAGGCTGGATTCGTCGACGAGGGAGGAGGGAGACTGACCGTCGACGTGCGGGGAAGAGACGGATTGACCTCCCCCTGCGCGAGAATTTTTATTTCCCGGATCAGAACCGCAAGTGCGAGGAGCATTTTGTTTTTCAGGATGACGGAGAAAGGGAAACGACTGGAAGGGAATGGCAACGAGTGCACGCGCAAAGGAGCGGGTGGATTGGGCCAAGGCGATGATGCGGCCATGAAGAGCGGCAGGAAGACGGTGCATGGAGACCCATGATTTGCGCGCACGCTATCATCACGAGAGAAGCAGCCATAGTTTGTTTTTTCCTGGTATTGTTTTTCACGAGGCAGAATAGTATCTACCGGTACTCGTCACTGGCCTTCGTAGTTTAACGAGTTGTATACCCTTCATTTCATGGGGAATAACCTACGCAATTATCAGGGACGTGGTATCATAACTGTGCTGCACCTTTTTGTGTCAGACAGTCCAGGAAGAGATGGCGATCGTTGATATTCGTGTGGTAGTAAGGTTCGATTGCTCCTTTTTTCACTGCATATCCGCGAGTCTTCACTCTGACAGCACTCCAGATAGCAGGCAGGTGTGTTCCTCTTTCGTTTTCACGACTACCGTGCGTTTCGTACGGTGCAGGCAGCACTTCAGACAGCATCCGCTGTAGTCAGCAGCCACGAGTTGGTTAGTGGTGGGAACGGGGGTACTCTTCAATATTATACCTGGTAGTTGAGAGGATATACCCGCGGCCATGTTAGTTCAGTTTTGCACATTGGTTTTATCTTGTGTGCGCTTTTTCCGTCTCGTGTATTTTGAGGCAGCCGAATTTTCGTTTTTTTTTGTTTTTCGGATCTTCCTAGGGCTCCAGCACCTTTGTGTGACCACGGACTCCTTCGTCAGAGAGTTAATGTGAGAACAACAACAACAACAACAACAACAACAACAACATATATGAAGAAGTGTACTGGATTTCGTCGTGTGTATCCTGGTTTCCACCTCGAAATCCGGCATAATAATTTGAAGACGAAATCTGCACTCCCGTAAAACCACGGAACTCGTATCTCTCAGGGATTAAGGAATCGGCACGGACACTGCTGCGGTGCTGGATGTCGACGGGTAGAAAGAGTCAAGAACACACAACATTCGACATGTTTTGTCCAGCAGCAGAGTGTTTTCTGATTGAAATTCAGCACAAAAAAAATCTGCATCTCACATGTTTTGTCCAACAGAAAGAGCTTCTTTTTCGCAACAGGTGCCACAACAACTTTACTTGGACTGATGTACGACATGATCTACAGCAGCAGTGCGCCTCCCGCACCATCACAGCAGCAGCTAGCAGCAGCAGTAGGCCTCACGAAGCCAGGGTCAGCGTCGCCGTACGCTCGGCTTGTCGGTCTAACCCTGGCACCCTTTGTACGCGTACATACACACATACGTACTACTGTAGTACGTACCCTGCACTCGTTTTTTTATATGTTTCCTGCTTCCCACTTCGAAAGTAGGCATGCTATTTTCGAGACGACAACACGAACATGGCATGCCCAACAAGAGCTTCTCGTAGCAGGTGCCACAACTACTGCAGCTGTGCAACTTCTACATCAGAGCTTCTTCAGCAGCAAAACAGCAGCAGCAGTAGCAGTAGGATCCACGAGGCCAGGGTTAGCGTCGCCGTACGCTCGGCTTGTGCCCTTTGTACACCGTACTCGATGTTGTGTGTGTGGTTCCTGATTGCACCCCCATAATTTGAAGACGAAATATCTACAACCTCTGATATGACATACATGTATCCTACAGAGGTTCTCGTAGCAGGTGCCACCACTACTACTACTACTGACTGCTGTGCAACATCTACAGCAGATCTTCTCCTGTTTCTCCGTCCCCTCGTCAGTAGGAGGGTAGGCCTGACAATATCACCTGCAGCACATGGCCCGAACGTAGCTGTGGACAGACAGGCGATGTCTGCCTATGACTACTCGTAGTTGGGTTTCGTTAGTTATTACGTAGGTAGAAGAAAGAGTTAAAAAAAGAAAGCCGTCTGCCTGCTGTGGACAGGCCCAGACTGCCTGCTGCTGTAGAGTGCGGCGGACAGGCTCAACCTTCCTGCTGTGGATAGGCTCAATCTGCCTGCTGTGGACAGGCCCAGTCTGCCTGCTGCTGACAAGCACAGTCTGCTTGCTGTGGCCAGGCACAGTGTGCATGCTGTGGACAGGCACAGTCTGCCTGCTGTTGGCACAGGCACAAAAACGGTTATGATTTTGTATTTTGCACACGGCCCAGCACAGACATGTATGTGCCTACACACGTTGCCGCACCTAGCTCAACGAACTGTGAACGATTTTCCACCCCACCAGGACGCGAAAGTGTCTTGCGTGTGTGTGCGTGCACAGAGCCCGGCGGGACTGGATTTGGTGGCGTGTGCGTCGAGCGCGGTGGTGAAAGGTGGACCAAAAAAATGTTGAATTACACACGCCAACTCACACACACATACAGGAAAACTCAAAACAGGCACCCTACCCTCGTACCCGAGCCGTTATGAAAAGCCTTTTTTTTCCTTGGTTAAAAACCAAGTAAAAGAAGGCTCGCTTCGCTCGATCGCCTCATTATAAACACACTTTTTCATGTCTACACAAGGATAATTTTACTCCAGCGTTTGTGCAAGGAGAGAAGAGATCGCGTGGATGACTCCGAGCGAAAAGATAGTTCTCCGTAGTGCCGGCTGAGGGCCAGCAACCCGCTATAAGTGCCTGTGAAATCGCGTGGCAGAGCCGATGATAACCCGCAGTGTGCTTTACACTCACTCCCGCATATATATGAGCAAGGAAAGAGGATACCTCGTGACTAACCCCGAGAGGGAGAGGTTGCTTAATATGTAGGTATAGCGCCGGTTGAGTAGGGCCGTCTGCGCCCTGTAAGAGCGCGCGAAATCGCTTGGCATGGCTGGTAGGGTGGCGATATTGGGAGTATTGTTGGCTACTACAATAATGCCGGTCGGCGTCGTTGGCTGATGCGCACCGGCACTAAAATTTGGGCCACTACTCCTGCTGTATAAGCCATACTACTGCTGTACTCGTGTCTAACGTATACTTGTACGCGTACCTGGTAGGACTTTCCCGTACCGCAAGGTTGCGCACGCGTTGAAGGGGGCTCGAAACAAATCAGTTCACCACATTGCCGATATAACCGGTCGCACTGCTGCTGCAGGAATCGAGGCCGCGCCTCACCAGGACCGGTGACTCTTGTTGTTTCGTCAATGCGCAATAATCGTAGCGAGTTTAGGCTATTGAGGTCCCCGTCCCCCCCTCCCCTCCCGCCCGCTCCCGCTCAAACCCCGCGGAAGCCGCGCGCTCTCCGGTGTTAACAATGGACCAGAGAGTTCCTCGCGGTCGACAGTCTTCGATTTTGTTTCATGTCAAACGTACTACCCAACTTATTGGAGTCTCTGTCGTGTGACGACGTTAGTTTATAGCGTAGCGATTGTACGACATCTTCAACATATACCATCCATCACATCCACCCCAACACCTAATGTTTCGTTTTGGCGCTTACCTGTAGACTTCTTGCTCTCTTTTTTCTTTCCGACAGCGCCTGCCTGTCTGCAGCCGGCCCCGTACAACACCGCAGCGCCAAGCTCGGGCCAATTCTTGACGAGGGGAAGAGCAGAGACGATAGACAACGGGCAATCGACGAACGGGGACGCTGCGATACGTTGGTCTTTTCCCACAACAGCCCCCAAGCCCAGACAGACGTGGAATCAGCTGATGGTGCTATGCCGTGTCCAGCAATTGTTGGTTTTGGCTGCGCTTTTGCTGTTTCTCCTCGGCCCGTCTCACGCCCCTATGCGTACCACTACCCCGGTGAGTACGTTGCAGCGACAGGTTATCACTCGGCCAAAAAAACTCGAACATCACTGTGGTGGTCCTTTGTAATTTTGAATCTTGAGAAAGTCTAGTCTTGTCTATTTTCAGAGGTAAGTTGCGACCCCTCTATTCATAACTGTGCTGCACTTTTTTGTTTCAGACAGTCCAGCAAGAGATGGCGATCGTTGATATTCGTGTGGTAGTAAGGTTAGATTGCTCCTTTTTTCACTGCATACCCGCGAGTCTTCACTCTGACAGCACTCCAGATAGCAGGCAGGTGTCTTCTTCTCTCATTTCACGACTACCGCGCGTTTCGTACGGTGCAGGCAGCACTTCAGACAGCATCCGCTGTAGTCAGCAGCCACGAGTTGGTTAGTGGTGGGAACGGGGGTACTCTATGTTATAGTTGAGAGGAAATACCCGCGGCCATGTTAGTTCAGTTTTCATTGGTTTTAGCTCGTGTGCGATTTCTTCGTCTCGTGTTTTTTGAGGCAGCCGAAAATCGTTTTTTTTATTTTTTCGGATCGTCCTAGGGCTCCAGCAACTTTGCGTGACCACGGACTCCTTCGTCAGAGAGGTGATGTTAGAACAACAACAACAAGCAACAGCGTACCAGGTATCATACTATCTCATACGTAAAGTACACCAGTATTTTTTTTTTTTTTTTTTTTTCCATCCCATTCATTATCTTCGCACATCTTCTTCTCTCTCTCCTTCCAACTCGTAACTCAGATCCGGGGTCACATAGCAGGCTCTTCTCCCCCCTTCCCGCTGCGGTACGTGCCTTCATTTTTATCGCGAGAAGATTTCAGCCTTTTCTTCCCTCGTCGACTCGCATCGAATTGTGCCTACCCACGCTGCAAGGCGCTCTCAACAATTGAATCCCTTTTTTTTATTTTTGCAAATAAAGTCAAAGTCCGACCCTCCTAGGGCTCGAACCCAGGACTCAAACAAGTAGAATTCGAGGTTAACCACTTGAACCACCGGGGCGACCGGCTACTTGGCAAGTATTAGACTGATCTCACTCCAGGCTTTTTTATGCTTTTATGAAACACTTGTAACAACAGCCGGCGACGAAATCCATACCAGGTCACGGGCGCCCGGGAAAAACTATGTGAACGTCACCTAATTAGTTTTCGCTTCGTACTGTATGTCTTCCAATCCGGTCGCCCCGGTGGTTCAAGTGGTTAACCTCGAATCCTACTTGTTTGAGTCCTGGGTTCGAGCCCTAGGAGGGTCGGACTTTGACTTTATTTGCAAAAATAAAAAAAAGGGATTCAATTGTTGAGAGCGCCTTGCAGCGTGGGTAGGCACAACAATTCGATGCGAGTCGACGAGGGAAGAAAAGGCTGAAATCTTCTCGCGATAAAAATGAAGGCACGTACCGTAGCGGGAAGGGGGGAGAAGAGCCTGCTATGTGACCCCGGATCTGAGTTACGAGTTGGAAGGAGAGAGAGAAGAAGATGTGCGAAGATAATGAATGGGATGGAAAAAAAAAAAAAAAAAAAAGACAGGAGGGGGGCTACAGTTTATAGAACTGCGAAAGCGAGGAAAAATAACAACAACATGATGAAGAGTAAACCCATTCTCTAATTTCATCATGTATGTTATCACGAGTAACGGCCCCAACGGTTTTCCTTTCCGACCTCGGTCTGGAGGTGTGGTGTGTCGTTTTCTCTTTTCGGCGGACGCTCCAGACCAGGAGGAGCATATTTTCCTGTTGTTCCCTCCCGTGAGGCACTCCCCTAAGGTAATGTGCCACTGCAGAGTCATCGAAGCCTGCCCCGCGACTAAGGGATTCATCGTGTCGATGCATTCATGTTTGTTGTCGTTGTTGTTGTTGTTGTTGTTGTTGTTATCACTAAGGGTCGATGTTAGCCCCTTTAGAACCGCAGTCCCGTTTTGGGGACAAACTACTTAAAAATTGAGTGGTTTGTCCCCAAAACGAGACTGCGGTTCTAAAGGGGGTGTTTTTCAGTTTTTTCTTCTGTAATTTCACGAAGTTCGGTATATTATTTTAAACAGGAAAAAACGAAGAAAAACCGAAAGTTCGGGAAAATTATGAAAAAACACTAGAAAACAACCCTCATAGACCTATGCCAATGGAAACGCGAAGTTCAAAAGTTTTTTTTTAAATCTATCGCTTTCAAAAAACAGCCGACAATTTTCTCCTACCGCCGCTGTGGGAAAAAAAGAGAAAAATGTTTGTTTTTTTCTTTTTTTTCCCCCCACGGCTGCAGGCGGCGCAATTTGTGTTTTTCTGGTTGCAAATTGTCAACACGGTGATCGAAACCAGCTCGTGCGACGATCGACGCTCGATCTCGACATAGACTCAGCCCACGGCCAACCCACTCGGTACCTGGTAAGCCCAACGAATATAGATGACGGCCTCGAAGATATCAGGTGGATCCTTGGTCTAGGGGGCGAGAGCTTGCCGGCGGCGTCCTACGGTATCCTCCCAAACCTGAAAAAAAGTCTATTTTTGGCCATTCGAGACGGATGGAGCAGTTTTGTCTTCCATTTTGTGCAAACCAGCGGATAAATGTTTTTTTATCACACGCCTGGTCAGCTCCCGCCACATGACACCGGCCATGGTGTGAAGACGGTGACCCTAGGGTGGGTCGGAGCCCCTAACGAGCGCACTCCGTTCAGAATTCATGACGCAATCGTTGGTTTTGTTGATCGATGTCCGTCGAGGACTCGGAATCTCGCCGCTTCGAACCAAAGATCGGCCTGAGGTTTTCTCAAGCCGATGTTGGCGCAACATCGGCCCCAGATTTGCTTTTTTCGGGCTTTTCCAAAAGTTAGGAACTTTTTTTTTTTTACGTGGCCCATAGGAAGGGTGTTCTGTTTTTTTTTGGCGAGTATCTTTGAAATTCAAACTTTTTATTGCAACTTTGCTGTACCATTGGCATAGGTCTTAAGAGCGAACCTTACTCTGAAATCAAGGAGTCCGTGGTTATACGAAGGTGCTCGAGCCCTAGCGAAATCCGAAAAACCATTCAAAAAAAAAAAAAAAAACGCGGCTGGGAAGCACGACGCTTATTCCCACCTCAAAAACAGGCGAGAAGAAAAAGGCGCACGCATGGAATGACATCAATCTGCAAACTAAACTGCAGTAACATGGTCGCGGATATCCACTCAACTAACTACAGCATTGAGTTGCCCCCGTTCCCACAACTAATAACCAACTGGTGGTCACTGACTATACTGTGTTTGCGGTCTGGAGTGCTGCCTCCACCGGACGAGACGCACGGTTTTCGTGAACACAGAGAGGAACACGTCTGCCCGCCGCAGAGTGGAACACGCCTGCCTGCTGCCTAGTGTGCTGTCGGAGTTACGCGGACACACAGTCAGTGGGCATAGAGGAATCGAGCCTTAACCCCCAAACGAATATCGACGATCGCCATGTCTTCCCCGGACTGTCTGACAAAAAAAAGGTGTAGCACAGCTATGATACCATGCCCCTGGTGATTGAGGGGGTTAGAACCGCAGCAGTCCCGTTTTGGGGACATTTGGGGACAAACTCCAAAATGCGAATGCAGTCCTACAAGGGTTAAGCAAAGGCAGCATCGACCTAGGGACTGACTACATACTACTACGTAGCAGGTGATGCCTTTGGCTCTGCTCTGGTCACTCACACAAGGTGCTTATCGATGTTAGGAGGTTGATCTAGGCTCTTGTATTAGGTGTTGCTTGCTTCGCCAGGAGGTGTCTTCTGGGTGAATGAGCAAGGCCTAACGCCCGTCAGGTATGATGAGGGAACGTTTGCTACAAATCAGAATGCCGCAGCACGGAGTGGATATATATAATACCATAACACGGGCCCTTTCCAAAAGGGCTGTGTATGCAGATTCAGACAAACCTCAGGCACGAGCTACACCAATCCGGAGAATTCGGAGAGCAGATCGAAGATGCGGCGCTTCACACTCCGCTCCCACACTCTAATGTGTAGGGCTGAAACCGATTACACACATACGAATCAGACAACAAGAAGTCGAACAAAACGAGTACGCGGAAGTAGGAAAAACAAGTCAGAGCTACCCGGACGCTAAATCGAGGAACAAAACGCGAGGAAGCGGTGTGGCTGGCGTAACCAGGAGCGATATTAGCCGAGGCTACCCGAGCAATATACTTGTTAGAACTACCTGAGAGCAAAACACGAAGGATAAAAAAACGTGTTACCTACTACGCTACCGACTGCGAAGGCACCGGGTGCTTCGAAGATATGAAAAACAAACGAGGGGGGCACGCAACGGAACATACACTGGCTCGACGGAACCCAATCGAACGGTGGCAGCCGTGTCGGAGAACAGGAAATCACGTCATGAGAGAACCCGAGACAGTCAAGACCCGATCTCCCGGAAAGAGGGCGGAAAGGATGTGTGTGTGTGCGAGATGTCGTCAGCACTGAGCGCCCTTAGCCTCAAACGAGACAAAGAGTAAACATCTCCCCGGCCTACGTACGTAATACCGCGCGGGAGAGGGCGGGATGCAAACTGTCGCTGGATATCGAAACCTATCACCTCGGCCTGCTTGGGGGTACCGAGAAGGCGAGGGGGAAGCGCATGAACGGCAAATCTGGTTAGACCCAAACCTGGGGCAACACGTAAGATGCGCAAAACAAAGCCTCACGAACACGGTCTCGGGAAAATCAGAGATAGGCCAACACATACAACAAAGAAAACAGAGGCTGGTACAAATGGGCACGCGGGTCCCGACGAATTGCAACATGTCGCAAGAAGGAAACACGAAGCGAACTAACGTTTCTGCTGCTCTCGAAAAGGGGGCGAAAACAATCATACGCAGATACAGAACGCAAAAGAGGTGTGAGCCCATTGCAGGGAGGTGGAAGTTAAGCCAACCGTGGGCCCATTCGGCGCAAGAACTCAGCAGTCGGTTACCGTGAAAGCCGGGAAAGCACTGAAGGATTCGGGGAAATTCGTGGAACGTTCAAGAAACGGCAAACCTGCAGCACAACGAGTCAAACAAACCACAAAGATAGTGACACGATCCCAACGCCAGCCCGAGTGAAAACAGAAGACAAGCTTGTGAAACCTAGAAATGGCTACGGGGACGTGTTCAAGTCGGCAGGGCCAGCTCATTCCGTTCCGCGAGACGCGTCGATGTTGCGCGCCATACCTCGCATAAGAGAGCTCCCTTGGTGCACTTGACGAGCCGCGAACGCCTCCGTACTATACCGAGCAGTACAACTCCGAGCAGAAGATAGCGCGAGCCTGACCGGTCCGGGGTCGTCCAAGAAACGAACAAAGTGCTGCCCAAGAGTTGAAGTGGACGCGGAACTGTTTTCGAGCCACTAAAGGTGTATTGGGCCATGCACCACCAGAAGTGGGCGTGGACAGGCTGGATGGTGCCGGTAAAACGTGGAGTCCACGTTTTCTGGTTGACGTAGCTATATCCAGGAGGTAGAAGACGGGCGCCTTTGTCGCGGGCGAGCTCGAGTTAAGCGGCACCCACGCGCATAAATAGGTACACCCTGTACGCCTGTTGAAGTCGCGGGGGCGCGTCGACCAAGTAGTTATGGATTTGTTGGCAGGAGTGAAGACGGTCTGGTTCACGTTCCCGAGACGGCCGGAGAAAGGCTTTCCAGTACGGACCGCTGGCGGGAAATCTGGTCGACCTTATACTTTAAAACGCTCAACGGGCACGGAAACGTCGTGGGCGGTGACGTGGAAGGGTGGTGTCGTTGTTGAGATTCCTCATGAAGAATACACAACTCGTAAACACTGCAAAGACTAGTGACGTAAATTACATGCACGTTCAAAAGCAGAATCAAAATGATGACTGCTGTTCTCGTGATCGTGTGCGCGCCGGTCGTGGGTCTCCGTGTGCCGTCCAGCTGCCGTTCTACATGGCCGCGTCACCGCCTAAGCTGAATCACCCCACTCTTCTGCACGTGCTCTCGTTGTCATTCCCTTCCAGTCGGTTCTCCTTCTCCCCCCCCCAAAAAAACAAAGTCCTCCTCGCACTTGAGGTTCTGATCTGAAAACCAGACGTTCTCGCCCAGGGTGAGTTCAATCCGTATATTCCCCGCTCGTCGACGCCCCCCAGTTCTCCTTCGTCCTCGAGCCCAGCCTCTTGCCGGCGCAGATTTTTTGCGCCGTAGTTTGGCCTGTCGCGGCACCTACCCCCGCGCACGGACATCCCGATTGAGCATTGCTGCTCTGCTGCTGCTGCCAAAAAATGATGCGCGAATCGTGGGTCTCCGTGCCTGGCGCACCACGAACGACCCAACTCTACTGCCACGCTTAAGCCTCGTGGCCACACGCAGCAGCGAGAAAGTATCATTCCTTGAGGGTGGGTCCGGCCTTACATCCGCCACCAAGACCCACCCCACCCTTTGTAAGCCTGATACGCCTCGCAGCGTGCCTTGCCGAGGCAACGAGGGGATCGGAGGTATACGTTGAGTTGTTGTTCTCATTTTGGGGACGAGATGGGCATGGAAAAATGATCTCCTCGCATTAAGGAGTCCGTGGTGACACAAGGAAGGGTGCTCGAACCCTAGGAATGCTACTGCTGGTAGATTCAAACCGTTCCCGGAATGGGTGTGAGTGGATGACGAGCCTGCTTTGCTGGTTTTTTGTATTGTCTGTCGCGCCGTCTAAGGGGATGGGACATGGTTGATGAACGCAGGAGGGAGACCGCAGACAAGGCAGCAAGGTACCAGATCGACTAGTGGGTAAAACCTGCCTAGGCTGCTCGTACTACAGTACACACTGCTGCTGCGGCTGCCTGGAGGGTGCTTATCGTGCTTATTTATTCGTGCTTCGGTTAGCTTGATATCCCCCCTCTACTCTGTTTACATTGGTATATATTCGTGACCTCGTTCTGTATTGTCCGCCACATCTCCTACGGGGAGGCACGACATTCTTTTGTATTATATTCGTTTCATTTCGCTCAGATTTTCGGTCATTTCTTTGTTTCTTTCGTTCTCTCTCTTTCATAGAATGTGTTTGTCGTGCCTAGTACGATAATGTTGAAATTTACAGAAGACTGTCGCATCCGCTCGTACATCATTTATTTCGATGTCGGTAGATCTACTTTAACAAGCACAGCAAGCAGCAGGGGCAATGCAAGGTCATGCCATCTCATGGAATGTAGCTGGTGATGAAACGTCTCGTGAATTGTCTCGTAGATAGATGATGACAAATATTACTATTAATATAGTGAGTGAAATACAATTACTTGCGTTGTTGGGTAGAACATAATATAGATATATGGTTCGAAAGGTGGCGCTTATGTGGCCGTGCTCGGGAGAACGACTCTGGTGCAACCACCTAGTAGTGTGATCACGCTGATGACTATCCTCTATCTTTATTTTTTATTTTCATCACTTTTTTACTTTCCAGCCTAACTCGTATCCGGTAGGAAGTTTTACCCTCAGCGATCTTCTGGACAAGCCATGGTCACAGATGTCGTCCCTTCTTCCCCTCGGTACGTGCCTTTATTTATGTCGCGTCTAGTGTTCAGCCCTTCCCACTGCTCGTCGATTTTCATCGAAATGTAGCTAACTCACGCTCTCGCGCTTTCCGCTAATCATTGTGTATGCAAGAAAATATCACTACGAACTTGCACTCGGTGAGACTTGAATCTACGAATTGATCTTGATAGGCACGCGGACCACCTACTACCAAGCCATCGGGGACGCCAGTACGATATACCTGGTATAACAAGTAGGTGCACGCTACTCCTATTCTGGTTATTTGCCCTAGCGACGATCTCACCGCAATATCTCTGCGGCGAGGTGTTGTGACACCAGACAATTTAGTGGCTGTCTTTTAGGGTTGAATAAAAGGCACGGACACTGGTGTTGCGGGATATCGACAGGTAGAAATAATGAGTAGGTTTAGCAGTCGCGGAGAAGGAATCTTTCGGGATGTTTTTCTCATGAAAAATGTGTAGCGTGGTCTGCACTTCGGAATTGTCGTCCGCATCTAACAGACAAATCTGAAAAATGGGAACGAAGCCTAAAATGAGAACCAAGCCGTATCTCCAGAACCATGTGGTGTATCAGAGAACCCAAATGATCCTGCGAAACCCCTTGGCCAGCCCTGTGAGAGGAGCTCGTCAGAACGGTCATGCTCCATCTCGTGCCTTCGGGTGGGCGCAAAAAGCGATATACGCTGGCTCTATTGTGATTTCTCTAGATGCTGGCTACCGCGGCGATGCCGAGGACTTCCTGCCTGAGCGACAGCTCATTCGAAGGCTGCTGTACAGCCCCACAGGACTGTCAACTTTTTTCTTGGAGTTGTACACAATTGGTTTGCTTTCTAAAAAAAACCGTCCGTTCCCATTTTTTGTTTCGTTCCCATTTTTCGACAGCTCATTCGAAGGCTGCTGTACAGCCCCACAGGACTGTCAACTTTTTTTCTTGGAGTTGTACACAATTGGTTTGCTTTCTAAAAAAAACCGTCCGTTCCCATTTTTTGTTTCGTTCCCATTTTTCCGTTTTGTCTAGATTCTGAGAAATTTCCTGGTTCGATGCAAACTCGGCGTAGCCGCGGTTATGGCGAGTTTCGGCCCGTTTCGGCTGCGGTTTGGGGTCAGGGTTAGGGTTAGGGTTAGGGGTAGGGTTAGAGTCAGGGGTTGATTGGGTCTTCGCCCGTGCCTTGATCCCAACAGGAACCACAACATCCGAACAGCCTACCAACCTAAAGATCCCTTCTCCCAGATTGTTAAAGGTGCTGGTTTGCTGTGAAGAACACGCACACGTTCCGACCCTGTCCGCATGTTCTGGAAGAGGCAGAACAAGTTTCAAACTGAAAAACAGAAACCCGATCACTGGTAGCATAGGGTTCGGGCGAAGGTTACGTAGGGTCAGGGTCGGGGTCGGAAGGTCGACTTTAAACGCCAACCACAAAACCTCCGACAATATCCACTACCAGCAGCAGGTAGGTGTCCACGCCTGCGTCCAGCTACTACTACCGTATGATTCTCAAAGTGCGGACAACGATTTCGAAGTGCAGACCGCGCTACCCTTCTATTAAGTCAAAAACACCCCTTCCTGATAATCCTCACTCACTCGCAGAATGTAAACCCTACCATACTCGAGGCAGCTACTCGTATCAGCAGGTGTCCACGCCTCGGTACTAGACATGTGTTTTCGGAGGACCTCTATCGACCGCCCATCCCCGGGTTCCCGGGTACGTCTAACATTAGCAGGATTGTTTATTTTGGACATTAAAATCGAGTCGCTACCTTTAGCGGCTTCGACAGCGAGGGGTACAGCTCATCTACAGCAGTTTGTGTTTTTTTTCGGAATTGGGCTGGGTCTTATGCAAAAAAAATTGAGTGATTGAAAAAGGCGGAAAGTCGGATTTTCCACCGGCAAAAAGCCACACCAGATCGGTGCGCCATGTGCCGTCTTATCGTGATTTTTGTTTTATTTCACGGGAGAACTAAAAAAACAGAACACTACCGACATTTTGAACTCCACGTGGACCACGGCACGAACGAGAGTCGCTCACGCCGGGTTGGGCGATCAACCTTCACCACCAGCTCCTCGAAGGAAGCAGCGGAATGTGGAACCCCCTGGGGAGCTGCGTAAGGGCTTTGCTAGTCGCTGGACCAGCAAGGAGCTCTCGCCTTCGCGGAGCATGAGCTGCTTGCGGCGGTCGTAGTCAGAAAAATACCGTTCGATTGTTTTGATACTGCTGCTGCTGTAGTTTCGTCCTATTTGTTTCCATAGTTGTTTTGCCTAGAGCAGCAGCTGCAGTTGGGCGGCCGCAAGGGACACGATGGTGGCCAAGGTACTGATGCCCTCCCTCTCCGTGGTGGCCGATGCACAAGTAGTGTTGGAGCCCAGCTGTGTACAAGCGTAACCAAGCATGTAGCGTCGTGACCCGTCATGAACCCAGTCTATAACCTAAACAAAACTGTATAATGCCACCGAGGTCTTGTGCGCAGCCAAATTTTATCACTTTCAGAGTTGATCAGAAAAGGCAGCCAAAAACAATCATTTCATGGAATTTCAGGAGTGATAAAATCTCGGAGGAACATTGTTTCCACCAAACAGGCCCCATAAGACGTGATTTTGATAAAATCTGATGAGATATGGGACCAGATACCCCCAAGCCTCCGTAAACAGTCATATAATCACCTCAAAAAAAATTGCACAAGATCCGGCCTCAGCCGTCTGCGCGTTTTACCAACAGAGGCCTAGACCTCGACTTTGAGGTGATTGAGGGGTCGCAAATTTTCCAGATTTGGGCTAAAGACGAAATAAGTCAAACCCCAAACTCCGCCACCGTTCGTGGATCACGCGGATGGATGCAAAACCGCCTAGCACCGAAATATGGCTGGTCTCCAGGCGGGTAGTTGAACTGTTACGCTGACGTATTTATACACGAAACAAATGCTGATAGACTACATATCGCCTCGGTGGTTCAAGTGGTTAACCTCGAATTCTACTTGTGATTGAGTCCTGCGTTCGAGCCCTAGGTGGGTCGGACTTTTGGCTTCATTTGCAAAAATAAAAGGTCAAAAGGATTTAATTGTTGAGAGCGCCTTGCAGCGTGGGTAGGCACAATTCGATGCGAGTCGACGAGGGAAGAAAAAAAGGCTGAAATCTTCTCGCGATAAAAATGAAGGCACGTACCGTAGCGGGAAGGGGGGAGAATAGCTTGCTATGTGACCCCGGATCTGCGTTACGAGTTGGAAGGAGAGAGAGAAGAAGATGTGCGAAGATAATAAATGGGATGAGCAAAAAAAAAAAGAAAAAAAGTAATAGATGTCCGTTAAGTTAGGCGTATTGAGGTTTGGCGCCCAAAACGTTGGGGGGGGGGCGTGACGAAGTATTAGAATAACCCAGAACGTTATAAAAATATTTTAAATGATACCTTTTGGCTAATTCGAAGTCGATTTATTTTTCGATGAAATCCTACCTACTGTTAATAAGAGTGGTACTGGCACCTCAACTACAGATTCTTGAAGGGTCGTCCGTGACCTTGCTTTTGTTCGAAGAAAATAGTTTTTTTACCAATATATTTCTCCCCAGTTGCTGTTCACCCGTGGTCAGCATTTGATATAGTTCAAACTCACCAGGCCCCAGCTCATCTACACCCTCGAGTAAAGCTCCGTACTGGGGGGTATTCTGACGTTCTCAATCAACCCTTCCCTGCCTCTGTCTCCCCCGTTCAACACTGAACCCGTCGTCAATTCCATGACCCTCTTGCCCATCCCATTTTTCAACGCTTCAATACCTCTCCACAAAACCCCAGATTTCCTCGAATTCAATCTTCCACGTCCTGCCCAAGACGCCCAATACCTTCTTGCCAAACATGTGAACCATTCAGAACCTCTTGACGAACTGCAAATTTCCTAGGTTCTATCTTCCACTTTGACTCGATCTACAGGAAATAAATGGAAGATGATTCGTTGCGTGTGTGGGTTCTTCACATTAAACAGTTCGTTCTACCCGTCGACATCCAGCACAACCGGTGTCCGTGCCCGTTCTTCAATCCCAGAAGAGATACAAGTTCTGTGGTCACAAAGCTACGCCACAGAGATACTACGTTGCCACGTACCAGGTAAGCAGTAAGCACGGTGGGCAAGGCAATGAGATGTCATCATACTGGATACGACAGGCACGTTCGACACTTGGCAAAGTGTTCCACCCTGAGGGTCCACGTCACATACTCGTACAGCAGGGTCTCAATCACCTCGGCCTTTAACATCCGGACTTTCACGCTTTGCGGGGCGGTCGTCCTATCATGCAATTCCGGGCCGGCTCGTTTGAGGCATGCTCGCATGAGACGGATCCGTCGGTCGATTTCGCGCGAGAGGTCAGCGTTATCGTGGACAATACCGCCAAGGTATAAGAACTGGGCCACCTGCTTGTACCTCTGGCGTGCTGCTTCGCCGACGAGCGGTGGTGCGAGAGTTGTCTGCTTTGGTGTTCGTTGAAGCATTGTCTCTGTCTTCTTTTCCGACACAGTGAGGCCTGCTGCTTTTGAAGACAGTCAAGATCAATAGCTGTCGTCATCATTTTCACGAGCCCCCCAGCCGCCTTCGAGGCAATTCCTGCGTCATCGGCGTACGGCATGCCCCATGCAGCCCTTCGCACGCACGCTAATGGCTCCTGCTCCTCAAATTCCAACGACTGCAGCATCTCTGAGTTGGACCAAATCCCTTACGATGGCTGAGAAAAGAGCCGTCAAGGAGGACGTTTTGAGTGTAGCCTCACCAACGTCACCAATAAGATGACGGTGCGAGGTACGGCGGCCCGTATGTCGTACAGAGTAGACCATCCGCGGCCCCTAAACAAAATTACAAGGCCACCGCAAGCCCAGGGGCTGATCCCTCTGCGTCTCACCAACCACATGGCGAGCGCCGTCATCACTAAGCTCGGAAGCTCGCTGCATCTCTATCGCTGCACCCTGCGTGGGAGTTTAGGGCTACGCCAGGCATCCAAGAAATCCCAAGACCGATGTCCTCCTAGCCGGTGCCGACCAAAAACAATCCGCTGGCCGCGACGCTCTGTGGAGGACGCGTATTGTCGCTAGCCTTTCGCCTCCTTGGTTGCCCAGGCAAGAGATTTTGTTGGCCGCCCCACGATCGAATTTTCCCTTGGGATGCATACGTACAACAAAAAATTCGAACCTTGTCTGTCAGGCGCCAACTCGTCTGACGCCACCTCGCTCACCCTATACCGAGCTTACATAAAAAATGTCCTGGAATTGAATAAGAGATCGTCCCGTCACACGCACGCAACACAAATTGGTATCCCTCCCCGAGATGCTCGGTATGAGCCAACCCTACCTCCTGGCGTGCCGTATGTCTCGAGTGAACAGACGAGCACCGTGCTGCCCATGACGCACACCCTTCGGGGTCGGCCAGGCGGCAGTGCTTGAGGCCACGTTTTTTACAGTACAATAAGCTTTTTGGTTGTTTACCGCCAGTGGACACAGCAACATAATAACACAACTACTTGCGGATCATGGCTGCGCGATGGTATTCTGGACAACAACAACTGCTGCAGCAGTACAGCACCGCACTCCAGCAGCAGCAGCGCCAGCGCCAGCAACAACGGCAGCAGCAGCACAGTTGTGTGTGGACAAATCTGTAGATACATCAGAATAGCCCGCCTCCTTCTCGCTCCGTCCCTCTCCCTCCCTTCAAACTCCTGACCAGCATAATATAATATCGAGCAGCACTTACTTGCCAGCATGTACCAGGTACAGACGCTACGATATGGCAGCCGGACGTAACATATGATTATATATATTTTTAATCATCACTTAGGCGTTCCAGCCTAACTCGTAGGAGGTTTGAATGAAGCGAGCGAGCGAAGCGAGCCTTTATTCACTTGGTTTTTAACCATGGAAAAAAAAGGCTCTTCATAACGGCTGGGGTACGAGGGTAGGGTGCCTTGTTTTGAGTTTTTCTGTATGTGTGTGTGTGAGTTGGTGTGTGTAATTCAACATTTTTTTGGACCACCTTTCACCACCGCGCTCGACGCACACGCCACCAAATCCAGTCCCGCCGGGCTCTGTGCACGCACACACACGCAAGACACTTTCGCGTCCTGGTGGGGTGGAAAATCGTTCACAGTTCGTCGAGCTAGGTGCGGCAACGTGTGCAGGCACATGTCTGTGCTGGGCCGTGTTCAAAGTACAAAATCATAACGGTTTTTGTGCCTGTGCCAACAGCAGGCAGACTGTGCCTGTCCACAGCATGCACACTGTGCCTGCCCACAGCAGGCAGACTGTGCTTGCCCACAGCAGGCAGACTGGGCCTGTCCACAGCAGGCAGACTGGGCCTATACACAGCAGGAAGATTGAGCCTGTCCGCAGCACTCAACAGCAGGCACACTGGGCCTGTCCACAGCAGGCAGACGGCTTTGTTTTTTTAGCTCTTTCTTCTACCTACGTAATAACTAACGAAACCCAACTACGAGTAGTCATAGATAGGCAGACTTCGCCTGTCTGTCCACAGCAACGTTCGGGCCATGTGCTGCAGGTGATATGGTCAGGCCTACCCTCCTACTGACGAGGGGACGGAGAAACAGGAGAAGATCTGCTATAGTTGTACAGCAGTCAGTATTAGTGGTGGCACCTGCTACGAGAACCTCTGTTGGATACATGTATGTCATATCAGAGGTTGTAGATATTTCGTCTTTAAAGTATGGGGGTGGAACCAGGAACCACACACACAACATCGAGTACGGTGTACAAAGGGCACAAGCCGAGCGTACGGCGACGCTGACCCTGGCCTCGTGGATCCTACTGCTACTGCTGCTGCTGTTTTGCTGCTGAAGAAGCTCTGATGTAGATGTTGCACAGCTGCAGTAGTTGTGGCACCTGCTACGAGAAGCTCTTGTTGGGCATGCCATGTTCGTGTTGTCGTCCCGAAAATATTATGCCGACTTTCGAGGTGTGAAGCAGGAAACATATAAAAAAACGAGTGCAGGGTACGTACTACACGTGTGTATGTGTATATGTACGCGTACAAAGGGTGCCAGGGTTAGACCGACAAGCCGAGCGTACGGCTACGCTGACCCATGTCTTACTGCTACTACTGCTGCTGCTGCTGGTGTTATGGTGCGGGAGGCGCACTGCTGCTGTAGATGTCGTACATCAGTCCAAGTAAAGTTGTGGTGACACCTACCTGTCGCGAAAAAGCTCTCTCTGTTGGACGAAACATGTGAGATGCAGATTTTTATTGTGCTGAATTTCAATCAGAAAACACTCTGCTGGACAAAACATGTCGAGTGTTGTGTGTTCTTGACTCTTTCTAACCGCCGACATCCAGCTCCACAGCAGTGTCCGTGCCGGTTCCTCAATCCCTGAGAGATACAAGTTCTGTGGAAACAGCAGTGCAGATTTCGTCTTCAAATTATTCATGCGGATTTCGAGGTGGAAACCAGGATACACACGACCAAATCCAGTACACTTCTTCATATATTATCAAGAGCCAGGAGAGGCCAAGAACATTTACGAAAATTATTGAGATGCACCCACGACGGCGTACAACAGTAGTATTACAGTAATACGTACGTGGTAGATATTCCTTCGTGTTCGTTCGTTCCACACAACACAACATATTCCGTATGCGCCCAGCATGATGCATCGCAGATATGACTACTGCAGGTATTACCGAGGTCGCGCCTCATTACCACAAATTACTAGTACACTCAGCGATCTTCTGGACAAGCCATAGTCACAGGTAGGTGTCGTCCCTTCCCCCCCCGGTATATGCCTACATTTATTTGTTGTCGCGCATAGCATTCAGCATTCCCACTGCTCGTCGATTTGAATCGAATGAACTAACTCACGCTCACACGCTTTCCGCGGAGCATTTTTTTATGCAAGAAAAAGTCACAACGAGCATGCACTCGGTGAGACTCGCACTCACGAGATTGATCTTGATAGCCACGCGGACCACCTACCAAGCCACCGGGGACGCGTGGACCAGAACACGGTTCATACTGTGGGTAATAAATGCAGAGGGCACCCGGCGCGCTTAACCAGCACAATATTTAGCCCGCTAATAAATTCACTCGGCAGTTAGTTTGATATCACAGCAGTACTTTTTCGGGTGGTGGACTCCACATAAAGAAGCATCTCCTCCGGGTTCAAAGAGCAGGGTCCGGCCGTATACAGATCTCGAAGAGCAGGCCTCGGTGGGCCCGTCGAAGTTGTTGTGCCTGTTTACGTCCCTCGATCGATGTCCGATCTAGCGCCTATTCCAGGCTATCCCGGACTACTGCGGTGCAGGGGTCCCACTTCGGTGCGACAGTCTCGCCTGACACCCCACCGCACCATTTCGGGACCACCACGACTCCGTGAAAAATTACGAAACATCACTAATTGCGATCACGGTACTCCGATTCATACTGTTCAAACGTTGCTCAATTTCGGAACGACCATCACAACAACGACCATCACCACCACCACGACCCATACAATCCTCCGAGAAGGTTTTCCAATCTGGGAGAAAGGATCTTTGGGGTCACCACCACGACCCTCCGAGTAGGTTTAGCAGTCTGGGAGAAGGGATCTTTAGGGATGTTTTTTATTTGAAAAATGTGTAGCGTGGTCTGCACTTACTTCGGAATCGTCGTCCGCATCTTAATCTGAGAAATTTCCTGGTTCGATGCACACTCGGCGTAGCCTCGTTTATGGCGAGTTTAGGAACGTTTCGGCTGCGGTTTGGGGTCAGGGCTAGGATGAGGGTTAGGGTCAGGGTTAGAGTCAGGGGTTGGGTTGGGTCTTCGCCCGTGCCTTGATCCCAACAGGAAACAAAACATCCGAACAGCCTACCAACCTAAAGATCCCTTCTCCCAGATTGTTAAAGGTACTCCACGACACATACAATCCTCCTCCGAGTAGGTTTTCCAATCTGGGAGAAAGGATCTTTGGGGGTGTTTTTTTCTTGGAAATGGCGTAGCGCGGTCTGCACCTCGGAATCGTCGTCAGCAATTCATTGAGAAAATTCCTGGTTCGATGCAAACGCGGCGCAGCCTCGTTTATGCCATGTTTCGACCCGTTTTGGCGGCGGTTTGGGGTGAGGGGTAAAGGGTTAGGGTGAGGGTGAGGGTTAGGGTTAGGGCTAGAGTCAGGGGTCGGGTTGGGCATTCGGCCCGTACCTTGATCCCAACAGGAACCAAAATGCCCGAACAGCCTACCAAACAAACTCAAAATAATTTCCCCCGGATCGTAATTATTAAAGGGGACCTCGTATTCGAGAAAATAGCTAATAATACAGCAGTGGTACTGTTACATGTAGGTGAATACGGGACGAATAGAACTACTGCCACGGCTGTGTAACCCGAACCCGAACCCTGACCCGAACCCAGTCAATCAAAGAAACTCTACCCCTAACCCCCTACTAAGTAAATCGAACTAAATCTCGTGAAAGAGGCAAACTCTTTGTTTTCTTTTTCATTATTAGAATAAACGTTGTAAAATAATGGATTTTTGTCTAACTCGGGTAAAACACCCTGTCCCGTTTGAGCCAAAAACAATGCATAACGAAACCACGAGCGATGTTTCTGGCCATGAGAACTATCAAAAAACAATTGTTTCGCGCCCGCACATTGAGCGTGTGGCCTCCAAAATCTGGGTTGCCTTGTATTGTTCACTTGATACATGCCTGGTAGGCACCACGGACTCCAATTAGACCTGCAGAGGGTCACAACAGACTTCGCTAGTTTCACCAATATAATGGTGGGCGGGCGCGCCAAGAGTATTTGTTCTGGCGCCCCCCGTTGCCAGCATTGACGCCTCTCGACGATACTCGCGGAACCGCCTGCTCGGCGCGAAGTCATTCGCCCGTACCAAACCTGAGGCCACCTCGACGCGGGGTGAGGCAGACGGCCGGCTGTATGTGTTCACGATAATGTACAACAGCAGAGTACACATGAATTTGGAAACCCGTCGTACACCCCAAAAGAAGAGAAAGTGAAATCAGCGTATGTATGTATGTATACAGATACGTACAGAGTTAGACGTAAGAATTGCAGCCGAGGGACCGGAGACCGCATACATACCCGGTACATACGCAGCAGATAAAAAGCAGTGTAGATATGGCCTCTTTGACTGAAAATCAGGCAAAAACTGTTGAAAGCTACGAAGACGAAGTGGACAAATCTGGCCGGTTTAACACCACAAACAGATAATATGCCCTTTCTTGGTTTCTTGCTTTCTATTGCTTCCTTGCCTGACTTGAACTTTTTTCTCTCTCATCCCTCTTGGATGTGTGATTTATTTTTTTTTTGAGTGTGATTTTCAACGTCGAGTTGTTATTTTCATCCTGTCCTATTTTTCTTTAGGTAGTTTGTGGTTTTCTCGGTTTTTTTTTTTTTCCTTCCCCGGAGAGCGAGAGGAAACCCCTGTCCACACTTATTTCTCAAGTTTTCGTGTACCGGTTCAAACCCGGTTCGTTTCTTCCACCTTTGTCGGGCCTGTCTGTGACTGTCATTAAAGTGTGGTTTACTTCCTGGATGTAGGCACCTGAGTCTACCTGGTAGATATTTTCTCTCCCGACTCAGGTAGTGTGGGATTTGAACACACTAAAACCCCTAATAGTCTCCCCAGCTTGGCTCAGTACACGAGTCACCCTACCCGCCTGGGCGTTGGTCCGCGTCTTCTCGGTTTCTGTGGCGACTTCTACAGCGTACCACATGTATCTGATACGTACGCGCGCGGACCTCCTTTTTTCATGCTTTGTTTGAAGAGTAGGTGTGATTCAGTTATCGTGTGTACTACCCTTTGCTTGTTTTTTTTTTTTACCGAGGTATTTCTTCCACTCCAGAGTTATTGGAGCCTGTCCTGCGACCACAGACTGCACTGTATTGTGGCGATGAGTTAATGTGAGAACAACAACAAACAACAACAACAACAACAACAACGATGTGAGGCTGGCAAGTGGCAGAGCTCTTGGCGTGTGGCTTGTATTTTTGTTTTCAGTGTGTAACGGGTGTTGGCACATTAGTGACAAGGTATATTTGATTTTGGCCAAAGCCCTAACTTATCGTTGTATGTTTTCGTTATTTCTGCAAACACGCGTACCTGGGCACCCTACTCTCGGACGATTCGTTGTAAAAAAAAAGGTGCAAGGGAAAGAAGAAACGGCTCTTGCGCTTCGTGACTATTTGCTGGCAAGGACCTTTAAAGAAGCGGGCTGCTCACTTGTTGTATTGCTTTGCGAGCTTGGATGCAGTTCTTGGCAGGATGAAGGCACGGGCGTAGATCCCATCCGACGCCTACCAACCCTTACGCAATCTTTATCGCACGGAATATACAATTTTCAACAGCATGAAACACTACAAAGTGTCTGTTTTTAGTTTATTTTAATTTGTGGGTGGGTGTGTAACCGTGAGCGTGTTCTTCGCCTTTTCTTTTCGACCCCGTTTGTCCTGCGCGATCAACGCATGGCACCAATGCTCTTAACAATCCTGGCGGGATCTGTGCACGCACACACACTAAAAATTTGTATCGGACTATTACGGGGCACCATAGTCAATAAAACCAAATATTGTTGTTAAAAATCCGTAAATATATACTTTTTTTTATTGTAGCATAAGTCCTATTTCCTATGGTCCTGCGGTTGTCAGTCGCTCAGAGCTGGTCGAGCTAGGGGCGGCAACGTGTGTTGGTATGGATGGTCTGGGGCGTGACAAGTCCTACGCATTTAGGCGAAGTAAACAGCACTCATGATGGAGGTTGGAAGGACTCTCGTGTTGAATTATGTCTAGGAGTGAACAAGGGTTTACGTCGGACGTGATCGGGGCCGAAATTACAGTTACATACATGGCATAAGTATTTCCGAGCTATGAATGCCTTCCAGTATATACGTAGCCCACCTATTCCACCGCCCAGATGACCGTGTGATGTCCTTAAGTCACAGCTGTCCTCCGAGCGTACTCAACAGCGCCCCTGCTCGGTGTACGGCATAAGATAACCATTGACATACACGGAAACAAGGGTATAACCACGCGATGAACCTTCTGATAACACAAAAACCAAATACGAAAACCCACACCAAGTCAAATCAAACATAATTATTATTGTAAATCAAACAATATTAACAAACTATAACAGCCCTCCTGCTGTAAACTGCCTCGGGTGAACGTCAATACATCATCATCACCAATGTAAGATAAAACGGCAAATACTCAAGTACGCAATCTCAGGATCAAAAGCATTGCCAATCTGAAACGGCCATAATTTTTCCGAATGACTATTCTAATATGTTGGGCTGGGCTCTGGTAGTGCTAGCCAGTACAGTATGTACTGGCTGCGTCATACGTCAGTACACTGGACTTGACCAGTGGGCTGGTGGTGGCGGCGATACCGCTACCCATGCCCCCCCCCGGCTGGTGAGGGGGGCCCGATGAACGTGCCCCCGGAGGGCCTCGCCGGGGGTCGTTTTTACGCGTTTTGGCTTCTCTAGAGCTGAAACAATCGTCGTCATTTTGGCCATTTCTATTGAGATTTGGTGGTAGATTGACAAATATATATATATATATATATATATGAAAGAGCAAAAGCGAGGCAAGCGTATGGTGGACAGGAGTGAGTGTGCGGAAATGCAACACACTGCAGCACGATACCTAGGTTCCGAGAAGGTGGGACACAGGTTCAAAAACATGTGTTTGAAGTGTGCAATACGGAATCGCTACATTATTATGCTAAATCGATGCCTCAGAGACGCAAATATTCAGGTACACATGTGGGTTCCAGGTTCTCGACCAGGCCGTTGCATGGGTATTGTCTCGCGGAGGTCCCACCATTCGCCGAGATCGTGGATGTGCTTATCTTATTGTACGACCGTGGTCAACCATATTCCTGGACTATTTGTTGTTGTCAGCAGAGATGTCGTCAGCAGTGACATTGTCCCGTGACAAGTAGTCACTTCAGATTGGAATGCAAGGCCCGTGCCTTGCACACACACTCCTCCTCTCCATCATCGTTGATGGTCGTTTCGTGGGATCGTTCCTATACCAAAACCAGGCGTGTCCCACAAGCTACCCTCTTAAGAAAGGGAAGTGCCATAGATGTCGAGTCGAACCTGGGGGCCCACCCCACATTTGGCGTCGACGGAACGCTCTGAACATTGTCAAAGGCACACACCATTGTTCGGTATGAATGGTTTCGTATACCATCAAAGGCACTATACCATTGTTTGGTATGAATGGTTTTGTATACCATTGTTAGTGATACGAGGTGTTGTACACCATGGTTTTGTATACCATCAATCACTTGTAATACATGGTTTCGTATATCATAGTATAGATGGTCCCGTATACATCATCATTGTGTATACATGGTTCCCTATACCATAGTATACACACACGGTTCGCAAACCGAAAATTGTAATGGACGGTTTTGTAAAACATCAATACGTACACATGGTTCATAGTACCCCATAGTATACATACACGGTTCGTAAACCATACATGGAATAGATGATTTCGTGTAACATTATGTATACATGGTTCCGTATACCATAGTAACATACATACATACGTGGTTTTATATCATGGCATGAATGGAATGACTTCGTACATCAGTATGTATGTATGTATGTATGTATGTATGTATACATGGTTCCGTATACCATAGTATACATACTACTGTACGTGCTTTTGAATTCCCTGTTTGAATGGTTTTGTATACCATCGGAAGAATATATGGTTCCGTACACCATAGTATACGTGGTTTTGTATACCATCGGAAGAATATATGGTTCCGTACACCATAGTATACATGGTTTCGTACACCATAACTTGTTATACATGGTTTCGTATACCATTGTATCCATGGTTCTGTATAGCATAACTCACTCGTTATGCATGGGTTTGTATACCATTAGCCTATACATCCACTACTACTGCTGTACAATGCCTTGAATGGTAGAAAACCACAAACCTGTCACTCTTCTCAAATGTTCAAAAGCGGTACTGGATTCTCCAGTACTACGTATTAAAAAATTGGGGGGCGATGTGGGTTCCAGGTTCTCGACCAGGCCGTCGCATGGGTATCGTCCCGCGGAGGTCCCACCATTCGCCGAGGTCGTGGGTATCCGTACGACTGTGGTCAACCACATTCCTGGACCATTTGTTGTTATCAGCAGAGATGTCGTCAGCAGTGACATTGTCCCGTGAACAGTAGTCACTGCAGATTGGAATGCAAGGCCCTTCCCTTGCACACACACTCCTCCTCTCCATCATCGTTGATGGTCGTTTCGTGGAATCGATCCTATACCAAAACCAGGCGTGTCCTACACGCTACGCTCTTAAGAAAGGGAAGTGCTATAGATGTCGAGTCGAACCTGGGGGCTCACCCCACCCACACATCTATTTAATGTTTTAATTATTGTTCCAAACATTATGTTTACTCTGATCGTCCTTCGCGATGTTGTAAGCCTTGTGTGCTCCGCCTCCCGGTGTGACTGCTTCAGCCGGTCCCAACGGCCTTCTCGATTTGGAGCCGGTGCAACCTCCACACCAGCAGCATGAGCAGCCACAGCAGCAGCAGCGGTGTCGGGGCTCGACTTCACCAAGGGCTCGGACTCCACTAAGAGACCGGCTCCAGATGTACCATCAGGACCCACACTGCCGAAGCCATCAATATTTGAGGAGGCTTCGTCCATCATGCCCATGGTCTCCCTCCCTGTCTTCCTCTCTCCCCCCTTTAGCTGTGCTGCGTGCCCTCTCTGCCCGTTGCGCCACAATTTTTGATGGGTTTCCGCTGTTGAATGAGGCATTATTGTAGGGCGTACGTACGTAAATGATCATAGTAATAGCACCCTGGCAGCTCCTTCAGTCAGCTTAGCAGTACTGACAGTAGAGTAGTATTGGTGGTACATACTAAACCAGGGCCCGGCCCTACTACTATGTCTTCCTCCTATATTTTTCTCAATTAATATAAAATCTCGCAAAACAAAAAAAAAATAGAATACCCACCATCTAATCTGTTACGTCAAGCGACTTCTCATTCGGACGTGATACTAACATGCACCCCGTTGCCCTCACTCATGCTCCAATCAAACAATGGTCCCATCCAAATCATATATATTCATTCACTTCGATTCAGCGCAAACCTATCCCTATATTCTAGGTAAAACGACATGAAAAAATAGCTTAAAACCAACATGAAACACAACATCAAAACCAACACCAAAATCAACCTGAAATCAACATCAACCCCAACATCAAACCAACATCAGACCCACCCCCAAGTTTGCGACAAAGTCAACCCGGCAGGCGATCGTTGCTGCGATGGTGGCGGTGGTTGCGGTAGCGGCAGGGTAGGTGATAGCATACACCGCACATCCGGCACCTCCGGTGGCGTCGGTACAGCACCGTCGCCCCCCCCCCTCCCTCTGTCAGTGACGGCGCCACGAGCGATGTAGGAGGGGACGTCAGCATTATACCCCGCGAGGAAACTGACCTCGAACCTCGCGCTCTGGCCTCCTGCGCCTTCACACGTCCTAACTCTCGGTATAGACTACCGGTACTGTCGACTGCTGGGTAGCATGGTTCATACTGGAAAACCGGGTCTATACTTGGTGGATATTCAGTAGGGCTGGGCCCTGGTCCAGTATGTACTGCCAGTGCTACTGTACACTCACAAACTGGCTGACGGGGCTACCATGGTGCCAGTACTTTGATATTGCCGTACCAGGTAGTAAACAGCGGAAGTCCATCAAAACCTGCGGCGTAAAGAGCAGAGAGGGCACGCAGCACAGCTAAAGGGGGGAGAGAGGAAGACAGGGAGGGAGACCATGAGCGCGATGGACGAAGCCGCCTCAATCACTGATGGCTTCGGCAGTGTGGATTCTGATTTTGCACCTGGAGCCGAGCCCTCCGTGGACTTCGAGCCCTAGGTGGAGTCGAGCCCCGCCACCGCTGCTGCTGCTGTAGCTGCTCATGCTGCTGGTCTTGAGGTTGTATCGGCTCCCAATCGAGAAGGCAGTCGGGGCCAGTTGAAACAGTCACAGAGGGAGGCGGAGCACACAAGGCTTAAGACATCGCGAAGGAGAATCTGAGCAAACGTCATGTTCGGAACAGTATATTACATTGAACTCGCTGAATCCAGTCCTCGCAGCAGATCCCCCCCTGATCGCCAAAGTCGCGTCAGCTCGCCCCAGCCCTCAGTTCGTGGTCCCAACCGGGCCGGAGTAGAGACGGGAAGAAAAGAAAAGAAGGCACAACGTCCTGGCTTGAATAGATAAACCAGCGACTACCTCACCTCTGCCCGTGCTCGTCACAGGACCTCGTGCTTGCTCGTGCCCGGCGTGGGGGTGCTGACCTCCGGTCGATGCCTTGCTTGCAAGGACTACGTTCGAGATATTCCCTTTCAAACCAAACTTGCTCTATCCCAGTTCCCGATACAGACATGCCACATTCTCTCTACCAATAAACCCTGCTTTGTCCGTTATTTCGTTTGCGGAGGCCGTTACTTCGCCTACGGACAAAACTACCCTTGATGTGTACGTGAATATTTACGTCTCTGAGGCCGCCATTTTGTTAAATGTAGCGATTGCGTATTGCACACTTCAAACACATGTTTTTGAACCCGTGTCGCACATTTTCGGTGTCTAGGCTTCATGACTGCAGCGTGCCGTATTTCCACACACTCCTGTCCATCATACGCTTCGCTCGCTTTTGCTCTTGGACAATTATTCATTTGTCAATCTACCACCAAATTGCAATAGATATGGCCTAAAAATGACGTATTTTTCAGCTCTATTATGAGGGCCTATATTAAATAGGACCTACGCTACATTCAAAACCTAAATATTAAGCATTGTTTGCTCATAATATTTGGTCCTATTTGCTATGGTCTTCCTTACTATTTAATAGTGGAGCCAAAACGCGTAAAAACGACCTCCAGCAAGGTCCTCCGGGGGCACCTCCGGCGGGGCCCCCTCGCCAGCCGGGGTTGCGGCTTCGACCACCAGCGCACTGGTCGGGTCCAGTGTGCTGGCACATGCCGCAGCCAGTGTATACTGTACTGGCTAGAGCTACCAGGGCCCAACCCTGATACTCAGGGATACTACGTCGCGAGTCGTGGGATATACTTGGAGACATCGGAGTTTGATGCTACCAGTTCGCAGCTACACACACCATCTTCGAGGTTTGATACTGCGGGTACTGGGTTAACCGGAGTATGTTCAGCCAATACGGGGAACCTTTGGGTGTAATGGTACAGCCTCGGTATGCTGGAGACTACATTGCTAACGTGTGCTGCTGTATGCACGATTGTGACGCTTGCCAGTCTTTCCGCACCGATGTATGTGTAGTGATCGGATGGGAAATAAAACGAAAACGAGTACGTACAGGCGGTCTGTTTGGAGGAAAAAACAGGTTCGAATCCCGGAAGCAAGTCAAAACCACTTTTTTATCCACGAGCCATCATCCGATTGATTGACCAACAACCAACAACACAGAGGCGTTCTACGGAATAGGTTCGCCTTAAATTTTCCGAGGCTCATCACTTGAGAAGCCCCATATCTCATCCGACAAAAATGACCTCAACAACAATCAAATAGCTTCCCGACGAAAAATCCCATGGCCCAAGTATACAAAAAAGTCATTTTTCGAAACAAGGTTGACGTTCCGACGATTTTGGGTTAAGGAGGCCCGTCAGTCAGAAACAAAAAAGCGGAAATGTGCTACCTCTATCGTAGAAAGCGACCACATCCTACCCGGTTATGAGGGAGAATTTCCCACGACGAGCACAACACTTGCTGCCGGCTATTTGAGCATTTTTACTATTACGGGGGACCATAGTTAATAGGACCAAATATTGTTAGTAGAAATTGTTAAATATATAGGTTTTTATGTATACCACAGGTCCTATTAACTATGGTCCCCCGTAATAGTATCCGGGTTCAGCTTGGAGGGCACAGGTCGTGGTGGGGCGAGGTCTGTGTGCGTTCAGAGGGTCAAGCGGGAGCTGTGTACAGGCAGAGTTATCGTCTCAAGCGTGTGATTTTCTTTTTCGGCCTAAAGCATGTAACTGGTTTTCAGGGGAGAGTGTGTTACAAGGATGGCCCTGGGCTGGGTAATCGATCAATATTGTGCCCCTATACCTGGTAGCGCGGTGGGTAACCCCATCGCATGCGTGTATGAATGTGTTGACGCGCGTACGCGGGTACGCCCGATGGTTGAAAGCATTGTAACGACGTGAACGGTGAAGAGCTCGGGATATGACAGTAGTACACCAATAGAGCAGTAAACTACAGGCAAGCGGCTGATCAATAACCAAAACCGGTGGAAAGTCAGGCATAACAGTCATTTACAGGTGTACCCGGGTCCTCAGGTCTCAAAAACAGGTACTATTTGTGTTTGGTCGATCGCGCGGCGTTTGTGGTGTGTTGCCAACTCGGTTCCAGGCTGCATCCGTGTTTTGCACTACAGCAGTAAAACCGACCGGATATACCCGTTTCGTGCTTATTGCCTCCACCCTTTTTTAGTCATCTTGGATTTCGGCGTCGCGCTCGGAGTATTCTTCCCGCCACGGACTTCCCGCCACGAGCTCGTATTACGAAGGAAGAATGAAAGGTCGCCCAAGCCTCGCGCTTGTGTACATGTGTTCTCTCTTAGCGATGTTGCGTATCACCGCCGCAGACACATCTCTGCCATGGTGCTCGCCCCACACCGAAAACGACGAGCATCCAGCACGCACAAAAATACGTACATATTATGTAGATGTAGTACCTGCGCTGGTCCTTCGTACCGGGGTGGTCGCGGGGATGTCGCCGTGATGAGGTCGCGGAGCGAGGGTCTCTTGTAGCTGTTGTTACGGCCGACGTAAGCCGAGCAGAATTCTTCGTTGATATTTAGAAAGGAGATGCTAGAGCTAGACTGATTGTGTGGGGGGCCCTTTTTGGTGCCGAGAGTCTGCGACGGATTACGTATCTCCCGATAGCTATCTTCCCGAGGACGGGTCTCCATCATCATTGACGTGAGACCGCTCGTGACCCGAGAATATGATATTGCCTGACCTGTGACGTGTCCTTTGCGCGTGTGTGTTACGAGATCTACGATACCTCCGACCCTGTCTTCCACACATAGATATGTATATTAATTTCCAAGCACGCTATAGATAGACCCACTCCTTGAATTCTGCAGCTTCAGAATAATTGTCGTCCTCATGTAGGGAACTGTATACCCCGTAAGAGGCGGCCATGTAAAACCCGTATTGCGCGGGATCGAAGTATCACACACGGACACAGCTTGAAAATATGAATGTCGCCGAAATGCTCGATCTCACAGCTGTTGTTGTTTCAGCTTTATAAATATGTTACACATTACATTATGACAGAGGGTACAAGGTACTCTGGGCGGAAGGCGATAGCTACATCTGGCGTAGCAGACGTTTGTACGGTAAACCGGGCCAGGCTGGCGAATGGTCCAAGCTAATCTTCTGGGATGTCGACGGCCCCACCCCTACAGTGGTGCCCGTTCCACGCTAACAACAATAGCAAATCATCCGGCATATGCCCGGAACAATAGACAAGACACTCTGGGCGGAAAGCGACAGCTTCACCTGGGGCGGCAGACGTTTGGCGACTTTAATCAAGACAGAGGGAGAGACGGCCCGGGATAATCCTCGGCAGCGTCGGCGACAACACCATCACAGTAGTGGTGGCCACCTCACGCTAACAGCAGCAAGGGGCGGGGGGGATCGGGGGGGGCATGAGAAAGTGCGAACCGTATTCCACGATCATCACCACACTGTCAGGGCGCGTGCCCATGCGCGTGAGGAACACGATTCTCGAAGCTTTTAGAGCGCTTCGTGGTCTAGCCACGACTCTCGCCCGCGGATAATACCCCGCAAGTCCATACTGTTCGAGAGCATTGTTCTCCGAGTTTCACCCATGTTCTTTCCGAGCGACTCCTTGAGTAATTTTCCCGCAAGTATATATAGAGGAGGCATTTTGCTCACCAGTTCTGGTTGGCCGCAGGCGTGTTTTTTTTCTCTTCTTCCACCGCGAGGTTTTTCACGAGCAAATTGCCGAGCCGCCCTCGATTCCCTGTAGGAAATGCCTTCTGAATCCGCTCTACTTTACAACACCAAACGCCTTCGAATGTGAAACGTGAAAAGGTCGCTGGGAGAACGAATGGCGGAATTTACCGCCCATCCGCCTCCGTACGAGCAAACTCTCCCGCGACAAAATCGCCGAACCGTTACTTTCCGAAACGCCTTCGATTGTGAAACGGTCGCTGGAGTGGCAAATAAGACGTAAAATACAGCCCCGCATCCGCATGAGAGAAATGCCCCCGTGATCAATCACCGACCGGTTGTGTTTCGAAACGTCTTCGGTTGTGAAACGGTCGCTAACGGGGGGAAGGACAGCAAATACTTCCCGCTTCCGCACAAGAGAATCACCCGAGAATCAATCCCCGACCTGACAGTTACTGACAGTTACAATCAGAAACACCTTTTCATTGTGAAACGGTGGCTGCGGGAGAAAGGACAGAACAAACGCCGTTCGCCTCCCCACGAGAAATATCACCCAACAACCAATCACCGACCAAGCGATTACTTCTCGAACCGCCTTTGATTATGAAACGGTCACGGCGGGAAAAAGGACAGGAAATATTGCTACCCGCCTCCACACGAGAGGACCACCCCCAAAAAAACTCATCAACAATGACTAACCGAGCAGTTCATATTCTCCCTCAGCGGTAGGCAGTAACAGAGTCGACCAACGATCGACCCAGGGATTGCTTTTTAATTTATCCGGACAACAGGTACTAAGGCCACAACGGCCAATCACCTGCCAAGCGGCCAGTAGCACCCCCGATGCCACTAGCATCCCCGATGCCACTAGCACCCCCGATGCTAATCACGTACCGAGCGGATACTTCGCCACTCAAGATAGGTCGCCTACTCAAGATAGGCCGCAACAAGCAGTAAATACCCCCCCCTCTCCCCAGAAAATGACCAAAACGGCAAATAACCGATGGTCGGCCGACCGGCGGACCTACCGACCGACCAACCGACCGACCGACAGACCGACCGGCAGACATACCGACCGGCAGACAGACCGAACGACAGACCGACCGGCAGACCGACCGATCGACCTACCGACCTACCGACCGACAGACCGACCGATAGACCTACCGAGCGGTCACTTTGATTTTTTGTTATGAAAGGTACAAGTGCGTAGCAACCTGGAGAACATACCGATACTAAAAATCACCGACAGCAAAAAGGGAGCGGTCACTTTTTGCCGTTGATGCTATATACGGAGGTGGCCAACCCCCCCCCTGCCTCCCTCCCCCTCTCATTATTGCGCAACAACTGGGCTGGCAATTTCTTCCAGGCAGCCGGCTCGAGGCAAATACAACACTCGCCGCCAGGTGGGTATGAGCACTCGGCCAAACCTAGGCACCTTCTAGGTTTGGCGTAAGAAGGGAAGGCAGGGGTAGGGGCGGGGGGGGGGGGGTGGTGGGGGTCGAACGAGGGCGGAAAATATAAAAACATTGAACCGCTGGCACGCGCAACAAGCATTCCGCACCCCTCCAATACTTTTCATCTGTCTCTGATGAATTTCTACGTATATAGCGTCAAAGTAGTCCGCGCGAGGGAAAACATGAAAAAAGTTGAATCGATAGCTCGGCAACAAAACAAACAGCAGCGAACGCACAAAACGGGGTTCTTTTTTGATAGGCATATGTCTCGTCTCCGTGTCCTTTTTTTTTGGCCCGGGAGGGGGGGGGGGGCGGAGGGAGAATAGAAGGGGGTGGCCGGGGGGGGGTAGGCAGCAAAGGGGAGCTCAAACACAACGTCGAATGGGTGGCTGGTGTGACAATTATACCGCACCGCCTAAACGGGAATTACTCTTTGAGTCATGTCTTTACCGGGGCTGAGACACGGGGGTGACATTTTACGGCTGGATAGTCGGGAGGGGGTGCCCGTTCAAGGTGAGCGTACACTTTACAACAGCGCTCAAGCTTGGAGGGATAAGCCGGCTGCGAAGCTGCAAAACGCTTGCAGCCGGCCTACCGTTCTAACATACAGCAGATAACCTCGTGGGGGTGAGATTTTTCGAGATAGGCGCTCTCTTGCCAGGCCCAACAGCACGAGCCATCAAGCCCGTTTCCCGAGGGCCACCCATCCGCTCCACCCTCTCAATACCACAACACCCCTTTGCCCCTCTTTCCCTCTCCCCTGCCTGCCCTTCTCCCCCCCCCTCCCGCCTCCTTCCCATCGACCCTCCTATATGTATACGTATGTTTGTCCGTTTTTGCACTTTTGCCAACTTTTCTCTTCGTACAAGGGACTTTTCGGCGAAACACAAAATGGTCGGACACGGGACGCCCGCCCGGACACATTGGTCGAGGTCTCGGCGCGATCCGTATCTCTGGAGAGCGAGCGCTCAAAGTTTTTTTCCCGGCGGGAGTGTATAAGACGATTTCCCTGGTTTCGATACGAGAGGCCTTTTTTTGTACGTTTTTTTGCGTCTCGACACACCACACAGCACAGACAACAGACAACCCAATACAGCAGCAGAGCAGAGAGCCTGGTTAACCCCAGCTTCATACAGCACTGCAGCCCTTCCTTCCAGCAGTAGCAGCACAGTGATTAGTCATGGGCACGTGTGGCAGGCCTACATGCTGCTCTATTGCTGTGGCTATCTGTTTTTTTCTGATCCGAGATCGATCATCCCGCAACAACACACCTCTCTCTCTCTGCTTCTTCTACCTATTGCTGTGTGTGATCCAACACTGTCAGTGCTCCAGCCGTGCTCGACAAGGTGCGCCAACAGCAGCAGGTAGCATACTATGCACATGTAGCAGATCCGCGTTGTACTCTAAGTACGATAGCAAGCAGTGGTGTTTGTTGTTGTTGTCTTCGGCATTCGGCCTATGCACGTACCTGCTACATGTAGTGGTGTGTGACCGGCATTTTTTTCTCCGTGCCGATCATCCTCAAATCGCAGGAAATCATTCCTACAAGCATCGCGTACCGCAGCATTCAATGTACACAAATATTCTTAAGTTACGGACTGCTGTGTGCCCTACGCTGCTGGCCGGTCCTAGAGCCAGCCGAAAGAGCACCAGTACCCTTTCCTTTGTCGCAGTACGCGTATCTTATGCTGTCGTATCGTATCACATGGCATTTTAAAGCAGTGCTGCTGTGCATACATGCAGTTACTCGTATATCCTGCTATGTGTTTTAGATTTTGTCAAAACACACAACCTGTCAGTGTGTGAGCATTTCTGTATGTAGCGTATGATCGATGACAAACTGCGCTTGATAGTTACCAGGTATACTTTTTTCGTTACTTCAGTACCGAGGTTCGACTCGGACGATCCTTGCTTTTTTTTTTTCTTCAAATTGCCACCACAGTGTGTGCGTGTTCTTCAGTGCATTACGTAAAAAACTCAGAGTATCATTCGACAAATAAGACCGATTTGATGCACATGAAGACAACCACAACCAACATATCCCTCCATCAGATCCACCAGAAAAATAACCTCTCCCCCCTGGGAAGCATCTAGTAAAAACCCGCCGTCCACACCCACCTTGCTTTTCTGACGTGCTATTTACGCGCATGATAAACTGTGGCTATAAGTTGTGTGTTTTCACGCAATGTCACGGAGTTTGGGCGCGCATACGCTTGGCGTGCGTTCATACACCTCAACCTTTCACAGTTTAGTTAGTTGCTCCCAATACTTGGGACTAAATCCAAGTATGCTCGAGAATATACTGCAAATCTACTTCGTGCACTCGCACTATTCTGGGGTTTCACTGCAGCAGGAGCCGATAGACACTATTACGAGCACTCGCAGTATTACTGTGTGGTAATTCGAGGTTCGGTACTACTGCTATTACTCTCTACTACTGAGGATACTATTCCACGGATACTTTCGGGCTCGCACTAATTCGGGATTCGATTCGAGGATCTGCACTTCAGATATTTTCTGTATTTCGTGTTTCAATACTACTGCGGGTACATATTTTTGCCTGTATTATTCTCGAGCTTCCGTACTGCTCATACTCTCAGTATACTCTCAGTAGTTGGGCCTTCTCAGAACTCACTATATGTTGGCCTCCAGTACTTCAATACTCTCAGTACTCGGACTACGAATTATTCTCGAGCATCTTCTACTCTGTGTCCGTGAAGATTTGTTTTCTCCCAGAGCGCCAAAAAACATGATTTTTTAGGGTGGAACGAAAGTATTTTGTATGTATGTGCTGGATTTTACTCAGCCGGTCACAAAGTAATACAACGCAACGTCGACCTCACGCAACTTTTTGTAATTACATTTATGCCGCAAGCAACGAAATGATCGCCGCGAGTCATATGTTCAGGATCAATATCCACTTACCGGTATACCTCACTTATATTATTGTATGTAGTAGTAAATTAATATGATCGAAGACTATTTCCACTAACGTTGTAAAAGGGATGAGAGCAGACCCCGGCCAGGTTGCAGCGGATATGATGACAATAGGGAGGGGCGGGGTATCAACCAAACGCGTCACCGAGGCCTCAAGTACTATGGCAATCGCGACGGGCGCTTTTACCGGAGCCGTTGGTGCTGTTGCTGACAAACAGACCGCTATTTTTCCGGCTCTCGAGAGCTTCTGGTGGTTTCTTGAGAGTTTTAGCAGTTGTTGCACAAGGGGTTCACTTGTGGTGTCTAGAACGGATTCAGAAAACGTGTTTGTCCGATCAGAGTTACTCTATGGTCACCTACGGACAAATTACGTTCGAAACGGCTACGCCCGTGACGCACGCACCAGGTCGGAGCTCTCGCTAAGGCGATCGTCATGGTTTAAACCCCATCTCATCGGGTGCCCTGTGTGTGGAGTTATCGGCGTTGACTTCCGACATCCCAATCGGGGTGACGGGACGCGAGCTCGCTCGAGGCCAGCGGAGAAAACGTTTGTCAACCCTATTTTCATGTGGAATACTATGAAATTCTGGAACTAACTGTGCTGCGAACGATCAGCTGCACAGCAGTTGCAAATGCGTTTCTTCGTTCTTCCCTCCTCCTCGCTTCATTCCGTCCGTGCCACCCTCTCTCCCTCCCTTTCTCCATCCCTCCCTTGCTCCCTCCCTCCCTTGCTCCCTCCCTTGCTCCCTCCCGGCCTCCCTCCCGGCCTCCCACCCTCCCCCCTCGGTCCCTCCGTCCCTCCCCCCTCTGTGCCTCCCTCTCTCCCTCTCTCTCCATTCCTTGCTGTCTTGCCCTCCCTGTTACATGGTACATGGTAGGTGCTATGATCTCTAAAACGATAGTGCGGTGCAGAAAGGGGCAAAAGCCAAAAATCAACTTATATTGTGTCGTAGATATAGAATACGTCAGCTGTGAGTTCGACTGATTAGATGCAGAATATTTTCGGAAGAATGAAATAATGTTTGAATATGTACGTACGTAAGTAGTTTAGCTATTATTCAGACGAATGCGGTGATACATTGTATTAATATCGTGAATCGTAGCCCTTGATACACACACCGTTCTGATATGTAGCCACAAAACTCACGCGTCAGCGCAGTGAAGCAGGGGCAGAGCTACAGGTTCAAGGTGTGATACAGACTTGTTTTGTGTTCAGGGCACCCGGTAACAGCAAGTCGCCGGAGGCCGAGGCTCACGCGACTACCGGTGCGCGAGAGGCTCATGCTGTTTTGATCGCTGCGCAAGCACAAGCAGAGGAAAATGCTCATGTGGCCGTCGCTGCTGTGCAAGCGTAGGTCGACGCACGCCGTGTAAATAGCTGATATTCAACTTTGAAAGCTGCTGGGTTACGAGCGATAGCAATTAATTGTTACTCGCTCGGTCTTTGCTTCTACATGGGTTCGGACCCCAACGGGCCCATCCTAATTTTCTAATAATTAATGCCGTTTTTTGTTGTATATATCTTTTGTGTTGCGTTGTTTACTACCCTGGTATCATTTTCTGTGGCTTGGAAGGGAGAGCAGCTTGCTGACATGCCTACCGCATTATCCAACTCGGTGTCATACCCACGAGTCTTTGCTCATAAACGCATCTCCCTCCCTTCACTCTCTGGGTTATACTCGGACGACTGAGACACCCAATGGTCTAACACCATTGTACTCCCCCGAGAAGTTCATCTAGGATGGTATAAACCCTCGCATGCCACTGAAAAAGAGGGGGGAAAAGTAAGTAGATATGCACTCGGCTCGACGATATCCACCGAGAAAAATACCTATTTACATCCTCGGAATTTTTTCTCCATCCCCTCACCATCGAAAGGAAAAGGGTGGGTGGGCGGGAGAATTCACCAATAATACCTGACCCAGCGATCGACTGCAGTCCAGGTGCAAGCCACGGGACCTGTCTGTTCGCGTGTTCTACCAGTCTGCCAACACCGTTATGTGCGGTATCCAATAGGTAGTCCAACAAGCGCGACCAACCACACAGTGCCCGCTGTTGCTGTCGAAGTAAGCTACACACAACTGATACGTATCCAGCCAAAGAATAAGAACCATAACGCGTAATACTCTTTACAACAACAAACTGCAGGTTGTTATCATATCGATTTCCGATTCCGAATATTTGTTTCCTTTGTTGTATAAATCTTTCGAATGGCGTTGTAAAGGGAGAGCAGCCGGCTGACACGCCCACCGCAATATCGAACTCGGTGTCATATCCACATGTCGTTGTCCATAAACGCGTATTCCTCCCTTCACTGTCCGGGTTATACTCTACGAATGGCCGGACGACTGAGACACTCAATGATCCTACACCACTGTACTCTCCCAACAACCACGTCTCTTTCGAGGCTTCTACAGTTTACCCCGTACAGTATCATAGCCTGGCCGTCTTCGCGAACCATTGCCAGCTACTATCAATAGTTTACGAGACACATATCCCGCAATATCCCAGGCGTACATGTGTTATTCATCGGAGTTCCTTTGCGGTATGTCATCTCCAGCGCAAACGTCGAGGCAATTCCTATATCCTCAAGCGGGTGGAGGGCGTACTCTTCGGGTTACGCCCGTTTTTACTACCTCGCTCAGCGATGTCAACGCCTGAGGGTATCCCCACGCTCTTAGTTTCCCCCGTGACCGGTATGAGGCAAGCGGCGCGTATTCAGGTACCGCTGCATGGTATAAGAGCAGTGGTACCGTAGAGGCAACGGCTCCACCCCCCCCCGGCCCCCACCCCCCAGCTCGGAACACGGGCCCCGAACTTCACTCTGTGTACGTACAACGCTGCTACCAATGGTCGTTTTTATGGCCACAGAATCGCAGCTCGACCTGGTCGACACTACTACTCCCTTGAAGACGCCTTGACTGACTGTTGTTAGGAATAATACAACATCACGTCAGACAATGTGCGGGTGCAACACAACCGAGCCCTCAGCGAATACCTCATCTGACGTATCGATTGAAAAAAAAAATATATATATATATATATATATCATGCCCCAAACGTAGCCAAAGAACTCTACCCTCAACTCCAGGAAGGTATGAGCCCACCATATCCCACGGAATAGGTAGTCGAACCCGTGGGGGTGTTCCCGCCATTTATTTCGAGCGATCGCGAGATGCCTTGCAACACGCGCTTGATCCACGGCGATTGGATCGACAGCTAGATACCAACGTCGACCAGGTGAAAACATGAATCGATAGCAGAGCCTCCCCTCTGTGACACGCAATCGAATGAAGGCAGCTGAGCGGAGTCTTCGTCGCTGCGCGGACGTTTAACAGAGCGCCTTCCTGTTTCGCGAGGTGCGACCCGGTCTGTGTGGATATCGACGTGCGTCAGCCTACCGGCGTCAATGTAGGCGCCAACCTTCGCCCAGGTGGGGAGCACCGCTCCTAGCAAATCGGCGATACCCGGCGGCTCGGTTGAATCTAGTGGAGATAGCTGCGTCATGAACCCTTGTCGACCAATCCTGTATGCTGGCCGTGTGGACCAGCATTCGAATGGCTTGGTGGTTAGCTTAGTCGTGTGATGTTATCACAGTGTATTCAGCTTGACGTCCTGAACATTGGCCTGCGTTGCTACTCTTACCATCGACCTGCTGCTCATACCACCCCACGTATCGCTCGTCGTGGTCGTCTCGGGCCGCACAGTGTCCTTGAGTCGATTTATTTTTCTTTGGAGAAAACATGAACCTCCGTGAAATATACACAGGCGGAAGTTTTAGATATATATGCCTGATCACATTTTCTGAAGGGAGACATTGGGTTTCGAGCTGTTCCGTCAGGAAGCAATGTGCACGCAATAATAATCCGCGCCCCATCACGATCGCGTGAGAGGTACCAGAAATTCTGTGACGCTACACAGTTTTATGTAGAAGTTATATGTACTGCTGTCTGTGCAGCAGCAAAAAACATGCTTTTCTCAAGCATGTGTTTGCGCTCCATCGCGACCGCACGAGACGTAACCAGGCAGAATACACAGTGCACTATATCCAGCCACGTGTTGGCGCTACAGTTTTCTTTTTCTTTTTTTTAAAATAATAATGAAAATACTTTTCCCTGTAGCAACCTGTTGATTATTCCGCTCGCTATCGCCCGACAACAGGCAATTTCTGCCCTTGCGGTCGACAATCTACAGATAGATATCTGCGCTCAAGATACCTCGAGCGTCCGGCTGTGAAGATTAGCTCTCACCAAACAATGCTCACAGGGAGTCATTAATTCATTAATTGTGCCCTACAGTATTACATACTTACTTGTATTTGCGCTTGACACCCTTCCTTATAGTCGATCGTTTTGGCTGTGAAGAATATCTTTCACCCAGCAGTCCGCGTGGGGAATCACTCGTTAACCATTTCGCATGTATGTTTGTATCGGCCATGTACACGACGTCAATATGAAGTGAATCTGTGTCCCACCGCAAAGGGAAGCGCGACATGCCCCTCGAGTCGACAATTAATTAGGCTCTGAAGATTATATCTCATCCAGCAGTTAACTGTTCGCGTGGGGAATCACTGGTTCACTACATCACATTATTATTATTCCTCTTTCTTGCCATCTGATTCTTCAGACAATGTGCAGCATGATCTTCAACATGGATCACTCACAACTTTCCCGAAAGAAGAAGAAAACCTCGGAAACAAAAGGAAACCCATGCACCAAGTCTACCTCCCTTCCGTTCACTACATCACATTGTTATATGTATCGTGTTTATCCACGTCAATACTAGGACAAGGTGTACATTTTCAGTCTGCGCCCCACCGTGAAGCAAGCGTGATGTGTCCCCCTCTTCTAGTCGATCATAAAACTTTGAAGACTGTTGTCTCTCGCCCAGCAATCCGTGTGGGGAATCACTCGTTCACTATGCTATGGCATATTGTTATATCGTGCATGTATGTATGTCCACGTCAACATGAGCTTTGAATCTGCGCCCCATCAAGAATCGCGATAGGTGCCGGCAAGACGGCAAGACTCTTCAAATGTTTGGCATGAGCGGCATCTTACCCGTGCATTTTATTTTTATTTTTATTGGGTTTGCGTCGCCATGCTGCAACGTATGAACCCATCTGCAGCAATAATAGGTATGATATCACCAGTCACCTCAACAATGTGAGACGACTTTCGTGATCAACTACATAATATATTGATAGTCTGCGCCCCATAGTGGACGCGACAAGCAATAATATTCAGCAGACACACCAACCCCCTCCTGCTGTGATTGTTTTTCTCGCCCTGCCGCAAAGGGGAATCGAATTGCGATAATGTCGCTCACGGTTCACCAACGGCGATCCAGCTCAATATTCTGTCCTTGCAGGTCCTTATGGTCGCGGTACATACTAGCACGACATTAACGAGTATGTTTTGAGATGGGAAACCTGATGAACTGCTCCAGGTAATACAAAGATCATCATTCATTGTTCCATACATCCTCGAAACATCATGGTGTATCCACGCCCAGACTGTTAAAAGTATCACCTCACGCGATCACTCCTCGATCCCGAGTATCGTAGTATCCCTGCTGTCGCGCAACGGAAAATCCGGTGATATCTCGTTTCTGCGATTTGTGATTAACTTTCTCTTGATCGCGAAGTTCACGTTACTGTTCGTCCGGTTGTTTTTTTTGCACATACATGCAATACAAGTCGATCACCAAGCCATTTCCAAACGCACACGGCCTCTTAAACAACTGGCGATCGTTTTTGCCCCGTCACGATCGGAAGAGAGGTGCCAGGAAGACTACCCAGTTACATTGCACAGCCTCATTTCAACGACCAAAATAGTATCCGAACATACCGAGCATTACCCTGGTATATATGTTTACGTACTGCTGTTCAGGAGACAAATAATACGATCGTTCTAAATACTCAGGGCCCCATCGCGTACGCAGGAAGGAGGGGTAACCAGCCCGAGTATAATGTTTTGGCGTTTCGACGCTGTAACCTATTGTCGCTCTGCCGCGACGTGTGAGCGAAATAACAAATCGTGCCCCCCACTTTCACCTAGCAAGCCACAACATCTGCCCTTGCGGCGACTACATGCAAGTATCCGCGCTCAAGTCAGTTTTGCTGTCTGTGAAGACTATCTCTCACGCAGTAATTCGTCTAGGGAGCACTCATTCATTGCGCAATTTTTCAGATTTGTATTCGGGCTCAATATATATATGCCTTGCGGCGACTATCAACAAGTATCCGCGCTCAAGACGTTTCGGGCGTTTAGGCTGTGAAGAATGTCTCTCACCCAATATTTCGTCTGGGGAGTCACTCATCATCATTCATTGCGGCATTGTGCCTTGCGGCGCCTATTTACAGGTATCCGCGCTCAAGAAAGACATCTCGAACGTGTCGGCCATGAAAATTATATATTACCCAATAATTCGTCTGGTGAGTCACTCATTCATTGCGCCATTTCACATACTCGTAGTCGCGCCCAAGAACTCTCGAGCGTCAATTATAATATGATATTCTGCAACTCGACTATATATACAAGCATCCGCGCTCAAGATCTCTCGATCGTTTGGATGTGAAGCATATCTCTCACCCAGCTATCCGCGTGGAGAGTCACTCATTCGATGTTCCCTACTCTACACTTGTATTTACGCTGAACCGAGTCAAGCGTTAAGACGTGAATATGATCTCTCACCCATCAATCCGCGTGGGGAGTCACTCATGCGATGCGCCATATTACATATTTGTATTTGCGCTGAACTGAGTCGATCGTTTGGCTATGAAGATTATCTATCACCCAGCAATCCGCGTGGGGAATTACTCGATTAATATGGCACATTGTCATGTTATCGTGCATGTTCAAGTCAATCGGAATTTGTTATGTGCCCTTCCGCCAAGCGCAATAGGTACCGGCAACAATCTTCAATTAATTGTTCTGCGTGAGCGACATCTTACGCGTGCAATGCTAGCGTCGCCCTGCCGCAACGTTAGGAACCCAATTGGAATGGGCATGACATCGCATATCGCCTTCTTAGACCAGGTCCTGCAAGATTTGGCGTCGCCTTGCCGCAACGTATGAACCTCATTGCGGAATAATAGGTATTATGTGAAGCGAATTTTATTAGCCGTGGTCAACAACAGAATATGTTGATAAGTTTGCGCCCCATCGCGGGCGCGATCGGCATAAACACCGCAACAAGAATCTTCAGTTGACACACTAACCGCCTGCTGCTGTAATAGAGGTTTCCCCCTGCCGTAACGTGTGATCGAATGGCGACCGTGTCGCTCACGGTTCACCAATAGCGAATCAATGCACTTTTTCTGTCTGCGCAGGTCTTTGTGATCGAGACATACCAGGCACGATATCAAAACGTACATTTTTTACACCGAAAACTTGTTTAACCGCACAAGGTGATACAAACAACGTCCTTTGCCTTCCTATAAGCACTCGAAGTATCGTGGTGTATCCACGCCCAGACTGCCCCAGAGTTTCAGCGTACGCCATCTCTCTCTTGATTGCGAGTATCGTGATTTCTCTGCCTTCGAATATCGTAGTATATATATCTGCCTTGGAGTATCATAGTGTATCTGCCTTAGCCCAAAGTGGTCTGATGATATCTTATTGCCGCGAATATTTAGTTTTATTTTATTTTATTTGGATGTGCTCGATCAGGAGGTTCAATCGTTGCTATTTACCTGCTTTTTGTTTTTGCGTATACATGCAGTACAACTAGACTATCAAGCCAAACGCACACACGCCCTCGGCCAGTATGCGTCGGGATACAGATGGCTACCCGTCTCTGCACATATCATATATACCGGTCGATGCGATCCAAGGTGCCCACCCTTCGGCGCTCGCTCGCTGCCACGCATGAAGCGCTCCACCTCCGCTACACACCCGATGTTGAATCAGAGTCTACGAAATACCTGATCAAGAAACCACGAACACCTGGCCCAGCGAGCGACTGCTGTCCAGGTGCACATCATGGGCCCTGTCTGTTCGCGTGTTCTACCAGTCTGCCAGCACCGTTCCGTGCGGTATCCACTTGGTAGTCCCACCAGCGCGATCAACCAAACAGTGTCCGCTGCTGCTGTCGAAGTAAGCTACGTACTACTGCGTACCCAGCCAAAAAATATAAACCATCTCTAACGCCTAAATCTATCTGTCTACAAAAAAAACAAACTGCATATATATTACCTGGTACGTATTATCTTATTGGTTCCCGATTCCCAATAATATTTTCCTTAGGGAAACCCGTGCTGCAGCGCGCGGGGTACGCCAATATTCCTTACAGTGAACCCGCTACCGCAAATAAAGGGTAAGCAGGTTGTCCTTGTCTGCTTCGCAGTGGGCCCGCTTAGACATCGGCGGAAACCGATACCAACGAATCAAACTCCAGCTCTTATGTGCGCAGAGGGCTCGTGTGCTCATGTGTCAAAATCGACTCAATATATGGAGCCAACGCTCGACGAGAAATCACCGAAAAATCCATCAGTCGGATGTTAGAGTAGTACATGTTCCGCGATGATGCTACCCACATCAAGCTTGGCCGAGCTCCCACTCACGCGACCAAAATTACGTCCTCCCGAATAATTACGTTGAGGTTTTGCTCTGAACTACCTCAGGAGCCTCTAAGAAAAGGTGCACCAGCAGCAACGACAACAGCGCCATTCCAGCCACAAACACGTCGGGAAGAAGACGCAGATATCTGCGCGAACGTTTGAGCGGCAAGCAAGCTGCCTATACGATGATTACGTCCCAGAGAGAGGCAACAGGAAGCACGAGGAAGCGACAGCACTGCCCGGAACGATGGACGTGAACGCGTGGTGTGCAAGGTGTTTAAGGTTCTGCCAAACCTTTTGAATGACCCACTGCGCTTTCCTTAACTGATGAACTACAGTACCCTATGTATCAACCCCATCCTTTTGTTTCAGAAGGGTTGTAATTCTAATCACATGCCTACGGCATGGAGTACTCCACCGGAGGAAGTTGTTGACTGTTCTCAAAGTCAGGTCTTGGGGTGAGGGTGATAATGATGTTCTCACATTATCTCACTGCCCTGAAAACCTGGTTGCGGTTACAAAAAAGGCTCTAACAAACTACATATCGACGGAAGAAAACAAATAAGCGCGAAATACTGCGCATGGCAGTATCATACGGGTTCGCTGCGAACACGAAGAGAACTAGCTGATGTATACCATCCTGTATCACTTGCAACCAAATGTTCCTACGAACGTATCCATGGTACTATATGTACTCTCGAAAACAGAAGAAAAAGAAAAGGGGGAGAAAACCACGAAGAGGGGATATAAAGAAGAAAGAAAAGGAAATAAAATTATACCTGGTAGCGAAAAACAAAATTACGAAATGTAAAGCAAACAATATGCGCTCGGGGCGCAAGCTGAGTCCCGAGGACAGGGTTGATGTTCGCTGGTACGATCCGTTCTACAATATATTCAGCTCGTGGATCAAGATAAGGACGTCACAAGAAGATCAGACGGAAGGCAAGAAAAGGGGGGAAACAGCAAGCTAACGGCAAACAAACAAGTAGGCCTACGTCCAGTGGATGGGTCAAGAACACAACCGACACAAAGAGGACGGAGACAGACGGACTGAGGGGAGGGCAAACATCGAATCGGAAAGAAGGAAGAGTATCAAAGTGTCCCATGAAAAAATAAAGGTGACGCAGCCGACTCAGAATGACAGGGGTAACATCGGTCTGGCAGTCACTAAATCATCAAAGCAAAAAAAAAAGGAAACGTAAAACAGTGATTGTAACACAGCAAAACGCAGTAGTCACTGGGCCTCTTATAAACCGGCTTGGCTGCTTTAGCGCCTCCGTCAAAGCGGTTCCTACCCCCCACCTTCCCGGGCGATGGGTCCAATGGTGTCTTAATCAAGCTGCGGGTCATTTTTTCAAACAATCGTTGTCGTGTTACCACATTCTCCTGTCCCTTAACGAACTAGCGTTTCTTGTACTACTCTGCCGCTTCCTCAACACGTATGAACCGCTTGCCCGTTTTCTTCGCTACCGGCGCCCGTTGTTTTGTTTTCGATGGGCAAGTTAACGACAGATCGCGCTTGAGACAACCCATTTAGTCCTGCTGTTGCCCTCCCACGTGACCCTTTTTCTCCTCCAGTTCCCAAATACCACTCGTTCGGGTAGTCTCTCGTTACCCATACGAGCCACAAACCCCGACCAAAGTACCTTCCGCCTTGGCACCGCCGCGACGACGTCGCAACTACTCTTAGCCGGTGCGTCTGTGTATGAAAGCACAGGGTAGCCGTCACGAGATAGTCTCTTCCATCCGATGTGGCGGAGGAAAAGACGGTGGTGGTCGGTCCGCACTTTGGCGAGATGGGACATGGTGGGGGTCCGCGTGACACACCGGTGAAACATGGTCTCCATTTCCCCGGCCGTTCCGTACTTTACACCAGAGCGGCGATGTGGGCTGGTCGTACGGTGGCAAACTATATCGTCTCAAGCGTGGGTTGGCCAGCAGCACACGCCGGCTGATTTCAGCAGTAAGGTCGGCGTTCTCGCACGACGTTGCTCATATGTGCACATGCACATGTGGTTGTTTGTTTGTGCACCTGACCAGCTGCCTCAGCAGCGAAAATCACCCCGTACATACGTTTCGTCATCATGAGCATTGGGTCCGTCTTGGCCTCCGACACTGTTATTCCGAACGAACCACATGCTTTACCGATATTTTCCATCATTTTTGCAAGGCTGTTTCTCGATCTGGAGACGACGCCATCTCCAAACAGCATTCCCCAGACCGGTTGCGGCTCCACCACAGACTTCCGAGGTTTCCCGCGTCCGTTCTCCGACCCCATTCCCCCCCTCCCATCCTTCACCTTTGGTGGCCACCATATCCTTCACCGCATCTGCAATGACGCTAATCCGCCCCACCGCCACGCGCAGTACGGAGGTAAGGAACATGTTTGGGCAAGAATTGTGCGAAGACGAATCCTTGCAGTGGGCTCTGCCTCACGTTAAACCAGTCTGGTTATTCTCCATCGCCCGTCTGAATGCTCGCACGCTTTCCATCGTGGAAGTGGCGCAAACCCGCGTGCATCTTTTACGGTACGCTGAACCGAGCAAGCATGGTCCACCAGAGAGCCCAGTCGACTGAATCGCATGCTTTGAGGGAGGCCGACGAAACACATGTAGAGAGGGGGGCTCTTCTTCCGTACCAATCGGTGAAGTTGTTCAACCCGAAAACCTAATCAATCGTCGACCGTTGGGTGCTAAAAGCAGGACTTCTCCTCTGGTATGGTATTCTCCTGTTTGCAGTACATGCTGAAGCGATTGGCGAATACCTTGAGAAACACCTTGCCAGCATGCGCCCCGCGTGGAAGGCCTCAATAGTGACCGTACTCAGTATCGCCCCTCTTCTTGTGCTACTTTGAGGTCGTGGCATATTTCTACTGCTGCGGAATGGACCCGGGCTGCCATGTGTCGACCACAATTACGTGGAACTGTTCTAGTATACCGTGGTTACCATCTCCATCTACCACTTCATGGTTTACTCGCCTGAAAGATGAAAGGCGAATCATAGAGAGGTGGGCATGGGGGCCATACCTCTTTTTCGGCCACACTCGACTTGAGCGTTGGCGACGTCGCGAGAGGCAAACCACTGAACCACTGTACCCACCGACCGCGAGTGAGCCCCAAATCACGAAGAAGTCTTGCCTCTGCTTCACTGATGTGTTGAGAGCTGCACGGTTTCTTCCCCTCAAAATCCATCCCCTTGCAATGTTTGAAAAAAACAGATTGTTGACCAACTTTAACGCGCACCCCACGTTGACTGACGAACTCCTCTAGGCATATCTGCAAGGCCTCGATGCCCACGCGCTTTAGGCGTTTGCCAGCTGCCTTCGGGGACTTCTTGATATATCGGTTGCTTAGATCCGTGCGCAATAGCGCTTCCTTCTTTGGTCACGCCGCAAGCATTTCCGCCTTCGGTTTCTCGCTATCACAGCACCACGCCGGTCCTTGGCTGTGCTTTGTACGTGGCGCGATGTTAGCGGCAGTCAAGGGTATCGCTTCAGCGAACACCATTGCCATACCATCCATATCCGTGCCAGGGGGTAGGGGTGTGAATCTCTCCGTAAAGGCTCTCCGTAGTTGGGGGTTTGCCATCAGTTCTAGCAGTTTGATTGCCCGTATCCCCTTCACCTCTACCTTGGCAAGCTGTGGCCAGGTTGTTATCTAATTCAGGTTCGGCTAAAGACGGTCAACACACGGTTTGTTATTCCTATGATTCGTCTGCTTGGTTGCCGCTTGTGGATATAAGCCAGGCGGTAGCTTCACACGATGTGGACTGTGGAAGGTGCATGAGATTCCACGTATGGGTGCTCTGAACAACGTATTGACAAGGGCCAGTTGGGATTCTCCTGAGTAAGTTAGGAGACGCCGTTCGTTGATTTTCAGCGTATCCCGCGCGCATGTTCCCAGTACCTTATCATCGACGCAACCTTCCTCCCGCGCGTGAGGGCGAGAGTTAGCATATATCACGACAACTAGTTGTTCTCCTTTAGGCACTTCAGCCACTGTGCTGCTTAGAGTTACCCAAAACATGCCTTTGTCAAGTACAGGTTTGAGACGGACAGTGGGTCCGTAACCAAGAAAGAAATGTCATTCGATTCCCCTTTCACGTTAAGTCGCACCTTCATGAGTCGAGCACTGACGGACTCTACAGGCAGTCCACGCTGCTCGGCATCCTGAAACATTCACTCCTTGATGGCTACCAATACTCCGTGTTGACACTTGGCCTCCGTACCATCTGCGCCGGCTCCACTGCAGCACGCAGTAAATCTCGCTACTGTAAACCCATCCCCCCTATCCCGGCTCACGTCCGTCAACACAACAATATGGCACTGTTATTGCCTGCGAGCCTTCATGATCTCCTCGGCGTGGTCATGACCGATCTTGCAGTTGACAGGCAGAGTAGGGGCGTTGAATGTGCCCTCGGTTAACTCGCTTTCACGAGTAATCAATCTAGGGGATCTCTATACTGCTCGATAAACTCGCCGCATTTTTATGCGCCCCCATGTTTGTTTTCTAGCAGCTTTCTACCATCTAGAATTTCACCTAATCGGGTCCTTACCTTGCTTCTAACGGGTCGGGTGCAGCACTCCCGACCCGTCACATCCGTTTGCAGCATGTCCTGCTGTTTGATCACTCACCTGAGATCTCCTGCCATTTGCATCTATAAACCCGGGACCACGCTTCCGCGACGGATCCACGTCGTAGCCACGGGCCTAAACGACCACGGGGAACCTAATCCACGGTTATTGGATTGCAATCCTCGTCAGCGTAACCAAGCCAGCGCACCACGAGCAAGGCAGTACAAAACCGAGGTCGGCGCCCCGTGTATGCTAGGTACCGGTACCAGGAAGGAGGTATCAATTACCGGCAGCCTCTCCGGGGTCGGTTCGAGAAGCCCAAGGACGAGTACTATACTCTGTAGTTCCTGCTGTGCAGAGCCTCATCAACAATGGGGGCCAGCTTGTACTCGAGCGGACATGACTTACTAGCACAGTAGAGCCGAACGTGCATTGAGTATACCTGGTATGCACTGTTCGTCACTTAATGGGATGTAAAGATGGCAGGCGGGTGAGACGTGTTGCGTCCAAATTTCCTCCCCCCCAGTAATGCCACAGCTTGGGCGTGGTCCAGAGTCTCCTTAGATGAGGAGCTCAGCATATCACCCGAACCGTGGTCTAGATGTGTTTGTTCGCGCAATACTCAACCAATATATATCTGCGCTAGCCTTAACAAACATTATATCCCAGAAAATGGAAATATAACACTAACCGGCTTTAGGCTGCTTATGAAGCTCATCCGACCAGAACATATTGAGACAGAAAGTGGTGCCCCAAACGGGAGGTCTGGGGCATTAATAGCTTCCCCCTTGAAAGTAAGTGGAAGCTTCCATATGGTTCCGCAACTATCATGGAAGCTACCACGCTATTTTTTAATGTTCCACGGAAGTTGTGGAAGCTTAACTCGAAGTAGTGGGAGCTTCCATGGAAGTGGTGGAAGATTCCATGCAAGCGGTAGAAGCTTCTTGGACTTTGAAAGAAGCTTTTACCGCTTCCACGGAAGCTTCCACCTCGACGGAATTTTCTATGAACGATACTAGTGGAAGCGTACGTGGGAGGGCCAGGAAAGTGGCAGTGGAAGTTTTCACGGAAACTTCATACGACCATAACTTACCTTTGGCTTCTGCGCACTTCCATCGACTATAGAGTACTTTCATAACCTTCTGGCCGTTCCCGGAAGCTTCCACTGTTTCCATAGAAGCTTCCATGCAGGCCGCTTGCGCGGATGTACATGGGCGCTTCAATGAAAACTTTCACTGCCACGTTTATGGCATTTCCACGGAACCTTACTTCCACCACTTCCACTCATGTTTTGAATGCTTCCGTGTTAGCTTCCACAACTTCCATGGAACTTCCACCACTTCCATGGAATTGATCGTAGCTCCTCTGGGAGCGGTGGAAAACTACCATTTTTGACGGGATTGGACGCTTCTACAGATAGATGCTTCCTGTTAACTCTTCGGTGGGAGCTTTCATTATTACTTCCCTAGAAGTTTCCAGAGAGGTGCATTTACTTCCATGACCTTCCACGACCTGTTGTTTGGTTCCAGTTTCTGCCATTACGTCCACTCACTCCGAAGAAATTTGGCGTACTTGTACTCCCTTCAATGGCTTCCCCTCGCTAAGACGTACGCTCGCAAATGCTCATATATATTATGTCTTCGACGGCGAAAGGAAGACGCGTTCCACGATAGAGGTAGCACTATTAATAGAACACATTCCGAAGTCCGGTCTCTATATAGGCTGTAACTAAAATGGATCTCGATTGGAGAAAGCAAACGTGTACCAGGCACTAACTAAATAGTGCAGTAGCAGTACGTAAGAGAAACGGTACAAACGAGACACCCGATATGACCTATCAATCGCAAGTGAATGACACCATGAACGTATCCATGCTGTATTAAGGACAGCGGTTCCAAGGGCTCGCCAACAAGGACCGCAGGCTGCGTGGTACATTGGTCAGTCTGGGCATGAACTGGCGCAGAGTGTGAACGTGGCATATACGCCCAGCATAGAGCACAGAGCGAGCTACTGTATAACTCCGGAAAGTAAACCAAACCTTGGCGGGAAAACCGCCGCTTGCTACATTTTGCCCGAATGACCGGGGAGCGTTGGCTTCTGTCCGGAGCGCTTTGCCCGTAGCAAGTGTGGCTGCTCCTCCAAAACAAATACATGAATCCTGAGCGGTGTATACGAGATACACAATAGCAATCAAACTGAGGACAGAAAACCTGGTATTTTCCGATAGGAAAACAATCTCCGTCCCCAGTACGCATACTCATGTGCCGCCTTAGTCGCTGTCGCGGTGAACAGAGAGTCAACCAAGCTTGACCCTGTTCAAGTATCTGACACGGTTCCCAAGGTCGACTGGGCATCTTAACCGTCTGGGTACTGCACTGTTGTACATGTACCTAAGTTTGACCCTAATCCCAAGTGTATCGTCCCGGCAATGGGAGGGCTGTTCTGAAAGGCCACATATACCCAATGCCCACACTAAAGCTTCCTCTAATTTGCTGATGCGATCGTGTGGTTGTTGAGTATACCCCGCGTCCCGGTTTTGTCGTCCGTTTCTGAGTATCGGGTAATCCGCCTGGTCGCAGAAGAACGGTTGTAGAAATACTAAAATGATGACAAACGCTGAAAAACATGCTGTACTCATAGTGTATCCGAACAGGATACCTTGCTGTTGAACGCTCCAAGAATAGTGGCCCAGTGTTCAAGAAACGAATCGAGAGGTATTATTGGAAGACCAATAGGCGGTAGGCAGTTTCCGTTCTGGGAGGGTGTTTGTCACCATCTTTCTTCCACTGCTTCCACAAAAACCGTTATGCAAGGGGTACGATCTCGAAGTGAGTGTGGATGAATGACGTTTGAGGACTTATGCTTTGTTTCAGCACGAAAAGGTCTCACCAGTGGACACTGTTCGGGCTGGGGAGGTGGCGTAGATGTCAGTAGCTTCAAACGACTTATTTACTTAGAGTCAGATAATTAGACCTTGCCTAGTGAGACATTACACAGTAGGGGTGCACCAAACGTTCCTGAGCGAAGTTTCACACACAGCTTGCAAATATGAGGTTCGACGAAATCCTCGATTGCACAGCTGTTGTTTATACTTTTATCATTATATCAGGATGTGATATCCGTACCCAGAGACTACGGACACCAGGAGATATTTTAGAGTGGCAGATGAATGCGAATATACACATAAACGTTTGTTGAAGGAAGGTACAGAGATGAACGTCTGCCAAAGTTACGTGAAATTTTGCAATATCGACAGTCCAGTACGCGAGTACGTCGAGGCGGCATGCTGAATCCGACACACGCCCGACCCGCGCCATCCTCGAGGAGGAACGCCGTTTCGAATCTTGTTCGGCCGCGAAGGGCGGACGAACCTCGAGGCTTTCACCCCTGTACTCGACGCCGACTCCTTCCGCATGAGGCTCGACAATTTCGTGGCGGAGAGGCAGCAGCCGTTCTTGGAGCTGAGAGGGATACTCAAGAGGCGGCAGGAGGAAAATAATCGCAGAAGGGCGCGGCACAACACGGAAATTTAGAGGGGTTCCTCTGGCGAGGAGACGCGGGTGGGAGACAGGGTCTTGATCAAGGAGGCGGCCATCAAACTCGGAAGGGAAGGTAGCCATGCGAAGCTGGCGCTTGAGCATTGGGCCGGGCCGTGCGGCGAATCATCTTCGTCGAGCAGCCAGGTCCTAGGTATCAAGCGACTATGAGAGGCCGCCGGATCAGGGGAAGGGGGGTATCGGCAGTCAACATCAAAATTTCCCATGAGCGTCCGGAGCACATTAGGCACGACTTCGAGTACGAGATCACGCACCTGGCCTGGGGGGCGGGGGTGTAGCAGCGCTACGGGCTCCAGGAGTCTGATAGGAGTGTATGCTGTTGAGTGTCCTCGGGTCCGGGTTGGTGGCGAGGAGAGCGCCCCTGTGGAGTGAGTCCAGTGATGGTAAGCACTGAGGGCATAGCACCTTGCCAGTGGAGGTAAGCACTTGTCATTGTGCTATCGCTGAGATGGGAGGTAAATGTGAGCCCCTCCCTGCGGTTTGGATGCGGTGGTGCGTCCAGGGGTCTGACATGTTTGTTTGCTGCTGAGTGTCTTGGGGTCCGGGTTTGTGGCGAGGTGAGCGCCCCCGTGGATCGTATGTTTTTTCGGCATTGGGGGGGGGGCGGTTTGCCCCGTTACACACGCGGCAGTGGATGCCATAGGACCGTACCATTTTCAAGTTAGATGCACGGAGTCGCAGTCGCAGTCGTGACCGCCGTCGCAGCCACGACCGCCGTCGCAAGAGCGCCACGCGGGAGCGCAACCGTAGGAGCAGCAACTGAGCACCGCGACGGGAACCCGAGCACCGCGACGGGAACCCGCGGGACGGGGGGCAATCAGTGCCACCACCGCCGCCGCCGCGGAGGGAGCGGTAACAGCCCGCCTAGCAGGAGGAGGAGGAGGAAGAGGAAGAACAGCATCAGGCGCAGCAACTGTAGCATCAGCAGCAACAGCAGCAACAGCAGCAACAGCAACCGCAGCAACACGAGCAACAGCAGCAGCAACGGCAGCAACCGCAACAGCAGCAGCAGCCGCAGCAGTACTAGCAAACTCAGCGGGAACAATAGCAGTACCAGCAACAGCAGCCGTAACAGCAGCCGCAACAGCAGCAGCGCCCGGCAGAGCGGAGAAGCTGAAGGCGTAGGAGCCGCGTCAATAGAATCGAGGATGTCCGTACATGGCCGAAGCTCGTTAAGCGTCGAACGGATAAGGAAGGACGCGGCCGCCTGTTCGTCGGGGAAGTGGAGGAGGAGTTGCCCACGCTGTTACCGAGTAGTGGCCGGGATACCCCCTGTGCGCCAACGATCGTTATGCGTCGGGAAGGGGGGTGTTGCATCGCGACGGGCTCTAGACGTCGCCCAGGAGGGTGACAGGGTACTCTTTGATGTACGTGGGCTGACCTGATCAGTGACGTATGAAGGGTCCATCGTGTAAGACAGCAATAAGGCCGTAGGATGGCGTGCTGTTATATATATGTAGGAGTACAATGGCGTGTCCCCGGCGGAGGAACACATTGTCTGGGTCATGGAAACCCCGTATCGACTGCAGTGGTCGATACGGGTGGTCTGTGGCGCTACGTGGGGTTTAGTCAATCCCACCAAAGAACGAAAGAAACAAGTCAAACCACATCTCGTTCACACGCCGTGCCTAACTGTTCATCCCACGTCGCCTTTGCGAATAAATACCAACACTCGACTCCGTGGCGTCTGGCCACCTCGTGACCAGAGAGGATTTAAGGGTGAGCTACGGAGAAAACCTCTATCAGGACTCTCTCAACCAACGACAACAGCTGGTTATCGAGGTGAGACCGAGTGGATAGCGCCCAAGAGGGGGGGCAAGCTATAACAATGACTGTCTGCGCAAAAGAACAATAGTACGAATTTTGCATAATATATATATTCCCCCGTTACCGACGGCTATCTACAAGAAGAAAGCCTAATTTACTTCCCGTAAAAATGACGGAGTTATACAGTTTTGGATAAAATTTTATACTGGAGCCATATTTGTGTGATATGAGAATTGTTGTGTGCTGTGTGTGTCAGCGTATGGACGCTGAGATCCATATCTATGTTGATGTGCAGTCACTTCACACGAGCTTACTAGGTATATTAGGATAGATGCGGAGAAATATGATGAGCCGCGAGACTTGAGTTTGTTCTTTTCTGCCGACGCACTGTATTCAACTCAAATCGATCATACTGATCGTAATGCAGGGCAGCTATCAAATGCTTACCACCATAAGTATCAGGTAATAACGTCCATTAGAACGTTACGAGTACGGTACATAGAACGTTGCTGGGACATTGCCAGGAACGGTTCAGGGAACCTTGACGGGCTTCTGTCGAGTAAACCTGCCCGTAGAATGGGCCTTGTCTCGTGATCAGGTGATGCCATCGCCCACCTCGATCACCCCACTATCTCTCTCTGCTCCACTCCTCTCTCCACTCTCTCTCTCTTTCTTTACCACCTTTGGCCACATAAGCGCCCTTTTTTTCTACCATCTTCTTTCTTTATCTCAAGTGATCGTCACAGTCACTTCGGTGCCACCGCTACCATCTCTCTTCACAGAGACAGAGCCTCGACACATGCATTATTCCTTCAGGTTATGAGCCCCGACTTCTAGTCTACCAGCTACGCATCGACTGGCACCACGGAACGACATCTCCATCGGTTCGTCAAGTTGTACAGAAATTACGAAGACCGCCCATCCGGTTTTCAAGTGCGGAGAATAAGTTTTTTTTTTCTCCAACAACTATAGGGCCAGCACCGACCTGACGACATCTACATCGAATTTTGTCAAGTGTGTTCTACAGGGTTACCTCAAGGAGGACTTTTTGCACGTTCCCATGCGCGAGGCAGGTAAGGGGACTACTGGTGCGCGTTCACGCGCGTAGCACGTACGAGTAAGGAGTCCGGTTTCACGCTTTCACGCGCGAAACTCGTATGTATTCGTGCGTACAACATTGTTTTCACGCTGAAAGCCCAAAATAAGGCACGGGACCATTTTTGTGCCATCACATGCAAAACTTTGTTTTCGATACTGCTTTGAAGCTGTAAGCGCGGAACACGTCACACAACTACGTTTGCTCATCACACGCGAGGCTAGTTTTCACACAGCTTCCAGCTGTACAGTACGAACAACGTTTCAAGACTGTTTCTACGCCATCACAAGTAAAGTTAGTTTCAAGCCAGTTTTTCACGCCATCGAGCGCGAAGTACGGTAAAGCTACTTCTTCAATAGCATTGTTCAAGGCCTACACGCGCTGTAATACACGCAGCCAGGTCTTTGACGAATCTGCTACTCAGCGTAGTAGCGGGAAAACCACTTCCTGGCCTATAGGGGGTTTTCACTCCCATGCGGGGTATCCGTTTCCAGCAACGGCTTTCACGCTTCAAGCGGGGAGCACGATTTTAGACTCGGAAAAAATTGTGCTATGTGCAGGGGCTTCCACCACCAGGGCAGAAAACAGGCATGGGGTGGGCATCCCGTGGATCGGGCTCAACTAAGTAAGGCGAAGAAACAACATACGGGCGGTTCAAAGTGATTACGGGAAGTTACGTGTACTCCCGTAACTGCCATCACAGCTGTTGAGAACCGCACTTTAGAGGTCAGAGTAACTACCCTGCCTGCCATGTACCATAATGGGGCGTCGACCTCTGCTTGCACAGCAGCTACAGCAGCATGATGAGCATATCCCTCCGCTTGTTGTGCATACGCAGCAATCAAAGCAACATGAGCCTCTCGCGCACCAGTGGTAGGCGCGTTCACCTTGGCCTCCGGGGATTCGCTCTCATCCGACATCCTTACCTCTAAAGTAGTCTGTATCACACCTTGGACCTGTAGCTCTGCCTCTGCTTCACTGCGCTATCACGTGTAGGTTGCGGCTATATCCTGGAGATCGTGTGTGCACCAAGGGTTACGATCTATGCTATTAATTCATTAATACCATGTATCACCGCAAACGTCTGATCACCGCACTCAACCCGCACTCAAAGGAACCGCACTTTGAGGACTACAGTCCCATTTTGGGGACAAACCATTCAAATTCCAAGTAGTTTGTCCCCGAAACTAAACTGCAGACGTAAAATTGTTTTATGAGGGCGCCTCACTGTACTGGAAAATTTAAGGAATAAAGACCGAAAGGATTTACGAGATTCCGAATTTGTGCTCCATTACGTATCATGAAGAGTCAATATAAGACAGTTGAAGACGGGGAGGTTGCGGTCCGAACGCAATTAACGTTTATATAGAAGCGAATTCTCGGCGAGTAAAAATATTATTGCTCGTATCACAGCAGTCCCGTTTTGTGGGCAAACCACTCAAACTTCAAATAATTTGCCCCCAAAACGGGACTGCGTCGCTAATGGGTTATCTTTCATCTTTCATAGAGAAGCAAAACCTGGGCGAGCAGAGTACCTACCAGGCACCAGGTACCAGGGAGGGCAAGACAGCAAGGAAGGAGGAGAGAGGAAGGGAGAGGGGGGAGGCAACGAGTGGCGGAGGGAGGGAGGAAGGGAGAAAAGGAGGAATGGAGAGAGGGAGGGAGGCAGAGAGGGAGGAAGGGTGGTAGGGACAGAACGAAGCGGGAAGGAAGGAAGAACGACAGAAAACCTTCGCGACTGCCGCTGATGGCTCGTAGCCCAGCAGTTCACAGCAGTCCCAGAATTACAATTATTCCTCTTGAACTGGAGTTGACAAACAATGTTTACACTGGCCTTGGCCGAGCTCACGTCTTGTCAGCCCGTTCGGGGTGCTGGAAATTGCCACTGAAAACTCCACACACAGGGTACACGAAGAAGTGTGGTTTGTATTACGACCTCTTCCGCGAGGGGTTCGACCTGATGCGTACAACAGGGGCGTCGCAATTTCCAAAGAAATTTTCTCGTAGGTGGCCATTGAGTAACCCTCGTCGGACAGACAGAGAGACAAGGTTTGTGCAGACATGCATGCAGACAAGTTGTTGTCGTCATTTCTAGAGACGACGAGTTAACACTTGTGGAATAATGCAGGAGACCGGGCGTGAGGGAGAATGCGCGAGAAAAATATTTCACGGGAGAGGAAGGAGAGAGGAAGACGGCGGGGAGCCGACCGGAACCTAGAATAGCGCACGCCAAGACATGGTACCTAGCCCATGGAGGGCTACGTGGGCACGAGGACCAGGGAACCACAGAAGAGATCTATCCAAGATGTAGCATTTCTTCGAGACAACGTGGCGGGCGTCCGATGTAGGGGTCTGGTGAACACAGAGAACATGAGAGTCAGACCGGGGGAAGGGAGGAAACAGCGAAAATGCGTGTGCAGAATGCAAGGCATCAGATAAACCCATACGTAGAGGGGTGGTTGGGGTGCGACGTGAGGGGTGTAGACGAACGGGAGGGCATTGAGCGCTCCCGAGGCCAGGGGTACCCCGATAGTTTGGTACCCAGCGCACCAGGCTCAGTGGAGACCGGACAAAGGGGGAGGATGCAGCAAAATATATATTTACGCCCGACCGGAGGGGTGCATAGCGCCAGTTACATCACGGAGCCCCGAGAGGGAAGGGAAAAAGGCCCGAGCGTAGACGACCATAGAGGCCCCCGGAGGGAAAATCAGTTCTCAAGAACTCAAGAAGTAATAAGATTACCCGCGGGGGAGTACTGACATGGCGCACAAGCGCACCCAGGGCCACGTGGAGACGCAGATAGTGATCATGAAGAGACGATCATGAGATCTACGGAAATACAATCAATGCGCGAGATAGCATGCCCCGCCCCCCGCGGAGGTGTCAATGGCGCACGAGAGAGAACACAGGCCTCGCAAAGGTGACGGAAGCGTCAAAGCGGGCTCGATCATGCTCTCCTCTCCTACCGATTTCCGGATTGCAGCACGCGACATATTAATGTGGGGATCTACCCGTTTACACGCTGGTGGCAAAATCCGTTAATTGCGTCGCCAATCCTTGCAGGTCGTACTCCAATCATCGATCGTCGACAATGATTCCCGTTCGGTTGGTGCTACAGCGTCGCACAACGTGCAACTTACTGATATCTTCACACGTAGGACGTACAGAATCCCCCCCCCTTTCATTCGCATACGGAGAATGATCGTATCGGTCATGTAGTGTGCACCTTGTAGGTGTTGAAGACTCCATGACGCAGTCACAGGGTACATAATCAATTTTGTCTCCATAAGTTGCAAAACCAGAATAAGAAAACATGTATTTCGACGCTGTCGTCCGTATGCAACAACATCCGCCTCACGAACGGTTCTGCAGAGGATGCCGCTCGTTTTTCGTCGTCTCGCTCAACATCTCACGGCGCTGAGCGCTTGGTGCAAGCAATGCCAGTCTTGTCGGTGAAACCCGACGTGCTCCTTGTCCGCATGGTCGTGATGCGATGATCTGTGGCCATGCTCTGCCGCCATATATGATACCAAGTATTATATCAATCGCCTGCCATGGGCCTACTCCCATTTCCAACCTCTTCGACTTCGAAACAGTAAATACACTTGATGTCATGGGTCCTCGGGGGATGGCTACGCCCAACACCCCTGAATTTGACGCACGAGTTATTCTCGACTTCCATTGTTAAGCGTTGACGCGCCTACACGACGGAGGCATTTCCTCGGCGAGGATATCTGAACGACACGATGTACTCCCGCTCATTTCCGCCCCTCCCCAGAAAAATAACACCCGCCTAGTATATCGCGAGCACGCATGTCCGTAAATCACGCCAGCAACGGCAAGACAACCAAGAGGTGGCATAAACAAGGCTTATGTCTTGGACATGGTGATCGGAGTCTCAAGGGCGCCGTGTACCGCACTCAGCTCTTCCCCCTTACTCTTCCTACCCTATTTCCGTCCCTTGTCTATATTGGGTGCTTCGTCTTGAAACCATATCAGGAGTTTCGCCGATGACAGCTGACCACTCAAACCTTCGTAGTTGATGCGCATAACAGATAACGGGGCCGATACAAAAAAAACAGTTTCAGATGGTTGAAAAAAACTCTACGTTGACGTCGGTTGGGGAAGCTGACATCTCAACAGAAACCCCGCGTCACAAAGAACTACAGCCATATGTGACGGCTTTTCCCGGGGCACCCGACCCCAGTGGGCGGGTTAAAGCGTTGGGTCCAATTCGACATGGTTGGATAATTGAAAGAAAACAAGGCCAGCAAAAATGAGGAGGTTCTTGCTTCTACAGGCGCATTCGAAGTTTCTATGTGTGCCTACCAATCCACAGAGTAATCCAACCCATAAATACTTATGAATAGTTTAAAACGTCATTTTGGTCACGTTGTTTAACAATACTTGTATTTTTCGCGGGTTTGATTTGCTGTTACAAAGCAAATATGATGCAAACGCAACCCTACCCGACAAATCGCGAACACCCTACACGTCTTGAACGTACGACTGCGAAATTAATGAGTGTATCCATACGTGTGTGCATGCGCAGCCCATACATTTGCTTGGCCGACTTTGGCGATGGGTCTATGAATTCAGCGACACCTAGCCCTTGTGACACATACAGCAGTCGTCCGACGAAGCCAACCTCGAAGTACATAATTTCGCTTTACCCACCGGTTTCTGCAGCACCACGAAACCCCAGCGCAGGAGGCCACGAGCGTGTGCTGAGTTCCAGGCCACCAGCCCCTGCAACATGTCGTCTATGAACTGCTCCCCCACGCCAGTCATTTTGTGGCGTTCAGACGCATGCACCTGATATTGCTGCAGGGTTGAGTCGGTTTCGATGGCTGGGTCAGTAGGGTCTGACTGTTAAACCTTTGCATGTTGGTAGAGGCGTTTGCGTGTATATGGTGGACTGAGGTAGGCGTCTTGAGCGCCTGAGCATGCTCTTGTTACAAACTTCCTAGAGTCAGAGTTTGGAGTTGAAGTTCCATCCTTGCGAACCCATTTCCTGAATGCAACATGAGGGAAGGGAGGGCAGGCCTCGCCAACAGTGCAACTATTACCTATCGCAGACGAACGCTGTGCAGGCGGACGAGAGTTCTTCGTATAGCGGACGTAAACATAGAGACTCTCAGGACGCAGAGTGAATATTAGGCAACACATCACCGACTCGGTTCGCTCAAGTCACGTTTCGAGCCGTATCTATATGCATACGGCACGGCAGCAGAAGGAATTGGCGAGGATAAAGGACGTGGCAGAAGGCCTCGAGTGGTATTGATCATTCATCGTGGGGCCCGATTCCGGTGGGGTAGGTAAGTCGAGGTGCGTTACAACGCAATTGACAAAACATGTTTCAGGGCAAAACATACGGTAAACACTTTTTCCTTTTCCTTTCAGAGGCCAATGCCCGGGGAATAGTTGTCCTCGAGAGAAATATTGCTGACAGTGCACCCTGACACTAGGGAACAAGTCGCGGGAAACAAGGCTCTCACCGATGCGTGGTGTATCTGAAGGTTTTTTGACAGGTCGGTGAACTCGACGAACATCAGACCACCATCCTCGCTCCATTGCTGGTAGGACGTCAGCGTCGCTAGGTCTTCCAGCTTGAGGTGGTCGTACACCTTCCGAACCGCAACAGTTCGTGACGAAGATCGTTATGTAACCGAAGCCGACGATTTGTGTGACGAGGGGCGGGGGCTGGGGTGGGTGGGCGTAGCGGCGAAGAGGGGCGGCCACATATCCCATTTTTGTGGTGGCTTCGTCTGTATCACTTAACTACGAGGAGGAATATCCTTTCCATTACGGCTGTAATGTACCCACCGTGCGAGCCGTCATCGCCTTTTGACGCGTCGAGCAAAGACCGGGTGCTTACCGTTTCTTCTGGGATCAACATAGCGTATGGGCTGCGAAAGGGCTGAGCCTGTCACCTCATATTTAGCCAAGACGGATTCCTCCAAGGGCAACGTCGGGCTAGACACTGCGATCGTGAACTTCGTTAGGTGTTTCTCACCAACCACTAATGCGTGGAGAGTCACGTCTACGGGACACAGCTACACACCCGTGTGTCGGTGTATCGGTGGGGAATACTCGGGCGTGATGAACTGGACCCTAGCCTTGGGGGGGGGGGTGTGCGGGTTTAGCGTTATGGAGTAAAGATGAGGTTTTGCAAGGGCCCGTGTGGAGCGGACGGAGTGAAATATTACCACCTACGTGCTAAAGAACGAGGCAGCAGTGCGGAGAATCAGCATTGAACGCACAGGAATTTAACGCACGAGCACTAGTGCACCCTCCACCAATACCGGGTGGTTTATATTCAGAGTAACGTCGGCTCCAGATACCCACGCCCCACCCCGCGTCCCTCCGGCCGTCAATGCCGTCAACCTTACCCCACCCCCCCCCCCCTCATCTCACCATCTGTAAGTCCTCGGCCTCGGCGTTCTCCGCCTGCATGTAGTCCGTGAACACCATTCTGCCGCCTGGCTTCAGCACGCGCGCCGCCTCGGCTATCGCCCTGGGCCGCTCAGACCCCGCGTGCAGGAATGCTTCTTGTGAGATGACGACATCGCAGCTTGAGTCCGGCATACCCGTGTCGAAGAACGAAACCTCTCCGGGAATGGTGATTATGTCGTCCAGCCCAGCGGCCTTGTTCATGGAGGCATTCAAGAGGTTCTGTTTCTCAGCGATGTTGATGCAGATCACCTTACGTATCGTTCACGCACAGGAGGGTGGTGGAAACGGGGGCGGTATGGCACGGGCTCGGTGTCGGAGTGGGCGGGTTTCGTAGTCAGCGGCCGTAGTAGCACTTACAGTTGGTGAATGGGTTATCGTGCCTTCTTCGGTATGGGCGTACGTAGCATTTTTCTGTCAATTGCTTGATTTATGTCTGACTCAGGAGCGCGGGGGGGGACGTGTATCGAGCAAAAGGGTAAACGAAGGTTTTATCAAGGGACGGAGGTAAGGGGGTGAAGACGGGCGCCTGTGAGACGGGGGGAAACAGCATGCTTAGTTGATTCAGAGTGATAGTAAATAATATCTGGTACTGTTGCATTTTCGACGACATTAGATTCAAGACGGGCTGAAAACATGTTCCGATACATCATCCAGAGGGGGGGGGGGGGGACGTAGGATTTGCCTTGGACCCAATGTATTTTGATCAAAACTATTTGTTTGTCAAAACTCTACAGGAGACCCAGAAAGTTTACTTTCCAACCCCTTCTGCAGTACATCTTAAAACGTAATGTTCTCGACAACAATGATAAGTTGTCTCCCGAGCATGCTGCCGTGGCGTCTCGGGCCATTACGAACGCAGGAACAAGGCGCTGAAGCCCTCGAATAGTGGCATTCGACGTGGTGATATGTGTGGGGGAAGGCACAAGGGGCTTTTCTGTTTTTCCCAATCGAGCCTCCGTCGCTTTCTCCAAATTCTCAACTCTCCTGTTCTGCGTCCCTCTGATTATCCTTTTCATTGTTTTTCTTTCGCGTTTTTCATTCCTGTCTTGCACCCGCCTTCCATCCCACACATATATATCCGAGAACGTAGCATAGCGGCGAGCTGAATACATAGAACAACAGTTCCCACGCTGATGTTCAACGCGTCCGTCGGGCCAATGCAAATATTCTACCAGTACCACCCCCGACACGAAACTCCCCCACGTACCTTGCAGCCAAACTCTTTGGCGGCTACCCGCGCCGTCCCTCCATTCCCGGAGCCCATATCCATCAGAATGCACTTGTCGGGAGTGGTATCGCCGTTTCCGCCGGGGAAGCACCTGGAGAGCAGCTCGTGCGTGGCAAGAAGGTTGGCCTTGACAACCCTGGGAATTCCTTGCAGCTCGGCGTCTTCGCCCTGGAGTTTGGTGTACAGACCCACGCGGAGGTGCTCGTCTCCCCTTGCCTGCGGAGGTCGTTTGGAGTACGAGGTTGAAGGAATCGCAGGAGGCGGGGTTGGGGGGGGAGGGCGTGAGAGTGTCGGAGGTGAATATAGTTCGTGGGCGGGGAGAGGGATGGTCGGTATATCTCAACCGATATAGTGTCGTCCCTGGCAAGTGGGGCTTTGGGCCTCAAATTCGTCGGAAGGATGGCCTGGAGCAGCCGGAACATGGAGATGGAGTACTGTAGATACTAGGGCGTCGGGTCCAGCTTGAATCCTCATCCACCATGATGCGGCGGACGAATCCTTCAACTGCCGCAAAGGGTAAAACACGATCGATGAACCCCGTGTTTATTGAATGCATAGCCTGCAGGTCACGCTCTCTGATAGCCGCGAAAACTCCTACACGGGGGAACAGGCATCCTGAAATACAAACAACAGCCCAGAACATATATGGGTAAGAGACGATCGGGATGTTCATGAGAGAAGGGTGCAACAGGTGTTCTGCACGACGAAAAGGAGCCTGCGGCGCGGCAGGCAAGAGCACCCCCGCCCCCAGAGACTGCTACTGTAGTGTTGGCTCCGTTGGAAAGCGGGAGGGAGGACTTCCATGGCCGCCAGCATCTGAGGATGGATCCAATATCGTACGGTAGTACACTTATGTACCTCCCGTGAAGAAGGACGTAAGGTAGAACCCAACACATCACCCTGACATCGAGACTTAATTTAAGTACCGTACCCACAGTTCACGACAAGCGCGTTCCGGATACATACGAGGTAACCACACATCGTGTGCAGCTACAGTAATTCGTGCGAGGTCCTAAACTGGTCTTCTCATCCGCAACAAGTAAGTGCTCGTGCCGCGGCATGCGCGCAGCCTCTCGCCCCTAATACTCCCAGATTTACAGTCGATTCACGCAAGCATTTTCCTACTACATATCATACGTGTCACGGACTTGTACGTTTGAACTGCTGTCCAAGTTTTGTACATTTTTATGTAAGGGTCATTCTTATCGGGGAGCTTTTTGTCCAATTTTTCGACATTGTTTTCGCGCAATTTTTCAAACTTCCATATTTTCCTGATATTTTTGTCCAAATATTGGAAAGTTAGCGAACTTGATATTTTTGGTTCTGGAGAATTTCACGAATAGTGACAGAACGCCTCCGTCTAACCCTATCTCGACGACCCCCCTGGTGTCTACGCTATTGTCGTGCATGCTCCGTTCCTCACTTGTCGGTAGTAATTGAAGACGTCGTCGGAGTCGTAGTACTCTTGCGCCGTCGTGGCGATCTGGCACGACTTGTCGGTCAAGGCTACCGCAGCTGGAGCGATGGCGGTGTTAGCTTCCATCTGTGTGAACGGGACGGGTGTTCTTCTGTCATCTCGACCGGAAGAGAACAAAACAGTGGAGAATACAAACGACAGATGGCAATCGCCGCCACGAACGGCAAGGGCGCGAAACGGTCGGTTAGGCGGAGGGAGATAGAAGGGGGGGGGGGGGGGGGGGGGGTCAAGAGGCCGCCTGCAGCTGACGCCAACGCCGATATTGCTGTGAAGGAAAACAGACGGCTGCGGTGGCTTCCGGTGTGTCAGCCGACTCCACACCTGTTACCAGCACATAGGCACATATGTAACCGGAACCCTGGATACTGACAAAAACAATGGTAAAGTTAGTGGTATCAGGTATCAAACGTTTAAGAGCAGCAACACGGGGAGGGACATCTTGCGCCCGTGCCGTATTCCTTGCGTTGTGTCTCCGGCATGGGTTTATATCATCCCCCAATCACGTAGACGAACTTCGACGCGCCGCCTTGGATAGCTTACTTTCGCTTATCGGCTGCACTCGATAACTTGTTTCATTGACGTTTCCTGGACTTTGGGGGATGACGTTTCTACTTGTTGACCTTTTTCGAGTTGTCAAGTCGGGGGAGGTTTTGGCAGGTGTGTTCCTGTTTCTTTTGTTTTGTTTTCTCGGGTTCCGGGATGGTTCTCGCGTGTTTTGTCCTGCCTACCCCGCCCACTCAGTATCGGTTCTGGTCCGGGTAGACGAGCCACTCATTCGCGGCACAGGACACGTGTCTAGGGCTGTAGGCTGGGTTTTCGGTGTTGTTCTTGACATATATATTCCGGGTTATTTTTCTTCTCGTTTTTGATAATCACTTTTCGCTTTTCCATGCATCTTCCTCGCCCCTCCCCGTCGCGGGTGACATGGCGATGGTTTTCCTTGACGCATGTTTCCTGTCCCTTAAGGCTGGGTCTTCCTTGCATTCTTATATTTACTTTGCCGACTCCATTGCCTTGCCGTTCAGAGGTCTGGGAGTGGGTTTCGAGGAGCCGCATTTTCGACTCATGTTCTAGTTCGAAGAATCGGAGTTTCCCATGAATTTTTCCTGTAATTCTGCTTACATACGGCTCATCAGAGTGGGCTCGTGTCATGACCCTGCTTTGTATCAGGTTGAAAGCCATGTAATTGCCTGGGTTCTGGCACTGGGATCGTATTTGTAGTACTTGCAAGGCGTATCTTAGGTGGAAAACCAGGTTTTTTCAGAGAGGCACGAGCGTGGTCTCATTCTCCGTCGTGCACGAAAAGAGAAGAGCTGTGCTCTCCTATCTCTAAGCACGCAACAAACGTGAGTACCAACGAGTACCGACTTAATAAGCTTACCTGTCCAGGGATACATAATGTCCCGCATGCTCTGATCCTAACATCTGTGTGTTATTGTTAGGGAGGAAATTCATCCTTTTAGTACTGCTGTCCCGTTTTACCGCTTTCGCTCCCTTCTCTGATGAGCCGTATACTACATATACCTTGAATCTGATATTTTATGGCCGTCATTGCTCAAGGGGCCACTCCCAGAAAATGACGCCAGTCAGAAATTATTGCCTTTTCATGCGGCGAAATATACTTTGTATTGCTTTTAATATGCGGTGGAAACCCTGCCAAGAGCTAAAAGGGGCAAGCACGGGCTCAGCTTGGTGCTATCAGCTTGTACGAGAAGAAGACGGCAGCTGTTGTTGGTGCTGCTTGCATGTTTTAGATTTTCTGAAGCGCGTTATATCAGGGAAGATCGAGGTCCTCGTGACGTACCTGTTGTACGCCTCGGTCTAGAGGGCCGTGAGAGGTTGGCTCGTGAGGGGAACTGTCCACTCGCACGATCTAGACTGAACGAAGATTCCCACAAAGTCAGGGTTGTCCCTGTAGTGTCTCCCCTAGGTGCAGTGCTCTCCAGATTTGCAAGGAGTGCGGCATCTATCTGTGCTTTTATCTCGTAAGTCTTCTGAGATTTTAGCCTGGTCTCCCACGTACGTACAGATCTCCCAGGTGGAAATGACGCTGCTGCACTCGATATAGTCGGAGCCTGGGGCTCCGCTGGAGGCCCAAGCGTGTCCAGCAACATGTCCTTAGCACTGTGAGCTGATTTCAAAGCAAAGGAATATCGGTAGCCCCCGTATTGCCATTATCACCATGACACATGTATGTGGCCAGTGTTGGCTATATCAAGATGGGAGTTCACTCGTAATCGAGGCGTGTTCTTATGGTTCAAAGTTGGACGAATACATGAGTACCTTGTATCAAAAGATAGCCAAGATATTATCTCTATAGATATGTTAAGGGAGAGAATGCTCATATTACTGCTGTAGTTATTATGGCGTTTCCCGCAAGAGCTTTTGAAGCTTAAATCGTCGTCTTTGTTATGTCTATTATACTGACTTTAGTATGCAATTGACGTCTTCCGAAAACCGGTTCCCAGATGGGAGTTCCCTCATGATCAAGGCGTCTTTGCATGGTTTCAAATTCAACGAATACTACATGAATACATGAGCACCTTGTATCGAAAGATAGCCAATGATATTATCTCTCTAAAGATAGGTGAAGGGGGAAGAATCCTCATGCTACTACTACTGCTGTAGTATTACGGGGGGCCATAGTTAACAGGACCAAATATTGTTAGTAAAAATGGGTAAACATATAGGTTTTTATGTGTACCATAGGTCCTGTTAACTATGGTCCCCCGTAATAGTAGTTATTATGTCGTTTTCCGCACGACCACGAGCTATTGTTGAAGCATACGTTGTCTTGTTTATGTTTCACTGTTATAATACTGACCTTCGTAAGCTATGGACACCTTTCGAACACCACTTACTTCCCAGATTCGTAATCGAGGCGTGTTCTCATGCTTGATACTGTAATTATTATATTGGGTACCTTAGAATGAACGATAGCCAGCAATACTATCTCTCTATATAGATAGGATCATGTACAATTAACTCACATTACTGCAGTAGTTATGCTGTTTTCCGCACAATGAACAAGCTATTGAAGCATAGACCGGCCTACTTGTTTCCCCCTAATATACCCACGTTATTATACCCTCGATGCCTTTCGAGCACTGCTTCCCAGTTGGGGGTTTTCACCTGTAATTGAGGCGTGTTTTTACAGTTGAAAAATAAAATGCGACGAATGTACTGGCTACCTTAGGATGAAAGGTAGCCAACAATGTTTTCTCTATCGATGGACATGACCAGCATGTGATAGCTAGGTCATGATTTCAGCTGTAGTTGTGGCCTTCTCCGCACGAGCTACGAGGAATGAAACAGAGGCGTGTTTGGTGGTGCCAAAGGCGACACGTTGGTAGGTTTCCTGAGAATAAACGATTCCCCACTATATGGCTCTGCACAGAAAATGACTGCAACTTATTCGTCCTGTTCTTTCAAGAGTTCTGCCCGATTCCGCCCGCTTTTTTCAAGGCAACGGAGGTGTCCTCAGTTTCTGCATGTTCCACTGCGCTTAGTACACTGTTGTTGATGCTGCCCGACGAGAGTGGAAAAATATACGCCAGGTAAAGACTCTCCATAAGAGTACGCCGGTCGTTTTCGGTGCTGCTCTATTATAGCCGATACCTTGTACTTGGGGTGTGTAACTGTAATACGACACAATGTCATGCACGCCGACGATGATGGCGTTTCATTGGGTGTGATCATCGTTTACACAAACTAAACTGATGCACGCGGGGTATGAAAAATCGACCAAGGATTCGCGGGCTGTAGTGGCAAGGCTGGGTCACCGTCAAAGGCATTTGCGCTGCAATCGGCCAATGATTTCCCGACGCGATTACGGTGTGTTCTTCCATCGCCGGAACTGATGCAAATCGACGAGCAGCAGGAATGCCGATCCTTCGGCAAGATCAACATTATTAACCCCTTTAGAACCGCAGTCCCGTTTTGGGGACAAAGTACTTGGGCTTTGAATGGTTTGTCCCCAAAACGGGACTGCGGTTCTAAAAGGGTTAACACTAGATACAGGGGCGGGAGAGAGACGTTCGCCAACGAATGAAAGAACGAGTCAAGCCCTATGAATCAATAGTACCACAATCAATGCTGCGCCGGCTGAGGGGAAGCCGGGTTTAGTCGGCCTAGATACAACTGAGAGGAGCTACATAGCTCCACCTTGTGATGTGTTCAAACGGGAAGTTGAGGGACGCCTCCCTTTTAGTTTCGGAAGCAGTTTTGAAGAAGAGTGTTGCTATCATACGGTTGTAGGCCCCCACTAAAACGGCAGATCGCGCCAATTAACCATTTTATAATTTCTAAGCTCCTTGGCGTCCGCTCGTAATTATAATGGCGACCACAATGTCCCGCAATATCCTGTCGGCTACGCAGCCCTAACCCAGCTAACCCAGCAAACCCATAACTTTGTACGTAAAAGCACAAGACTAAGATTCCTCATCCTTCACACACGTCAAAGGTGGCGACAGCGCCAAGGAAATACCTGGTATCCGACAACGTTCGAAAAAAACACGTAGCTGGTCGACAACCGACGCCAAATTAACAACCAACCCTCTACAACCGACGTCGGTGAAGGTGACCAGACACTCCAACACTACAACAAGAAGAAAACACAAAACTCGGTATTTTTCAGGCCTCAGTCCCACCCCCCAATACACATGTCAGACACGGTGGCCAGATCCTGTGCAGACAGCGATAAAACAAATACGCACGCTTAGAAGTCACAATGCGCTTCCACTACATCCTTGGTAAAGCCGCCCTTTGATTTCGTGTTAACCAAGATCATCGTCGTCCCTGTGCAAGCCCTGCTCCGGCACTGGTTGCCTTTACTAGCTGCACCGAGGTCGTCCGATGTTTTGTATTGTACTAGGTACTGGATACAAGACTGGAACACGCAGGGCCGGAGCTTTCCGACGTCGTCTCCGTCGCGCTCCCTATCTAGGGTTTCCATCGGAAAGATAGTCAAAATCGAAAGCCTTCCGTCATGCGCATAATCGGAGACGAAAAATTGCTAAATACTGGATTCTTATGTTTGAAAAATAAACACTTGCAGCAGCGGCAGCACTTTTGTAGCATTCAACGAGCAGATGGCGTGCAAGCAGCAGTACCTACATGCAGCACAGCACAGCAGCAGCAGCAGCAGCAGCAAGCTGCAGAAGCGGTAAGCAGCAGCCAGCACCAACAGGCAGACGTGCGATCTAACTTGCGCTCCTCGATACTCGCTGTGCAAGCAAAACGCCGCCACAGCGAGAGTGTCGGCCCTCCTTCTTCGTTATCCTTTCTGCCCGAGAAGGGATCGGAGCGGCGAAATCACAGGAGCGTGGCGGCAAGGGTGCGCGCGCTTGCAGCACCAGCAGCAGCAGCCGCAAGCAGTAGCAGCGCCTGCAACAGCGCTTGCAGCAGCTCTTGAGGTAGCTCTCTTGTTTGCAGCAGCACTTGCTTGCAGCAGCGGTTGCTTGCGGCAAAGCTTGCTTGTGCAGCAGCGCTCGCTTGCGTTACGTAGAGCCCCGAGAAAAAGCGTCAGAAGCCGTACGAAACCGCGGTTTTGTACGGTTCATTCATACGGTGCACCGTAGAAAAACAGCGGCTTCGTTACAGTGCCCCCATAAAAGCCTGAGAACCGTACGAAACCGCGGTCTAGTACGGTTTATATATACGGTGCACCGTAAAGAAAATCGTGTGTTGTACGGTTTTCCCTACGGGGACTGGAACCGCACCGTAGGAACAACCGATTTCAACGGGTAACCGAACCGAACCGGACCGTGTGATACATCACTAAACCGAACCACACCGCACCGTAAGATTTCCGATTTTTTAAAACAGCACCGGACCGCCCCGTAGGGTTTCTTGGTTTTCATGACGGCACCGAACCGCACCTAAAGAAGATGTAGCGCATGTAACCGAACTGTGTCGTAGGATACACAATAATATCGGAAAAACCGCTCCGAACCGTACCGTACGATTTCCGATTTCTTTAGACCGAGCTGAATCGGACCGTACGATATGCTGTTTCTGGAAACCGTACCTTGTACATGAGCAAACCCGTTTGATATTCCAAGTGTCTCCTGTAGGGCCACACGATGGTTTGGTATACTGTGCGTCACCGTTTTTTTGGCCGTCCATTGCTGTCGCTTTCGCCCCCCGTCGATAACATGAGTTATTGGGTGCAGAAACCAGGAGATTGCCGGTCAAAGTGAGCGGAGCAGGAAGCAGCGACTACGGGATGCGAGGCGAACCAAGCTCACCTACTATAACTAGTCATAATGCGGTTCCCCTAAACTGCACTGTGCACTACACGGATGTGCACCTCATTTGAGAGGTAGGTGTGACACCACGTTTTCTAATAATCATAGGCACGCATACCCCCTTCATCGTAAACGTATGGACTCCATCGGAAACTCATAGTGCGAGCCAGCCTCAGACTATTATTCGTTGCTCAAGGCCAGGTCACTTTTGTTCTCGTACCAACCGAAGGTAGAGAAAGGCGTTTTTCTGAAACGGCAGTGTTTAGTTAATAATGCCGGATTCTAGAAAAGAGTGCCCCTTCCCTCGGGTCTTCCACGGGTATACAGGCGTAGCAGTGAGGGCTGTGGGTGACACCAGAAGACTGGCCCCTGCACCCACCACCAGCAGAAACCGACCAGGAAGTTCCGTGCAATAATAGCAACTGGGGAAGAAATACAATGTAGAGCAAAATCCAGATAACACGTGGGCTGCCTCCCACTCGACGGGGTTTGGACGCGAAGCCGTCGCTCTCCTGAGGCGCATCCCCTCGCGCGCCCCCCATTCTTCCCTCATTTAAATTTTAGCGGTTGGCTGTTGAACGTCACAAACCCCGCGACACAGCGCGCTACGCCAAACTATGTGGGAGGCACCCGATCTGCACTTACTTCCTGGCCGCGCCCGAGGCCCTGGCCAAGCGGCGGCTTTCAACCAGAGTGCACCACCAACAGCGTCGAGCATGCTGTGCACGCTCACGCCAATGTTTTGCGGCTTCGAAAAGCAGTGAAAGGTATTGGTGAGTTTCGGTAAATAAAGTAGAAAAAAAAAAAAAAAAAACAATTTGCTCAGGGAAATTGTTGCTCAGGGTTTGTCGAAGTCTCGCCGCATAAAAGACGTTGACGGCTATTTTTTCGCCTGAGCGAATTCATTTTTGCAGATGCTCAAGGGCAGGGGCCCGAAAACAGGGTTTTACCCTGAGCAGAGAAGCTGCTCAGGGTAATGGACATGGCACGGAGCACAGGTAGTGAGGGATGCCTGCACCGTCACACAAGCAGCCCGGGACTGACACTGACTCGCCGCCGTAGGTTAGGGCGACAAGGCGCGCCATCTCCTCGAACCAGTCGTGGTTTGGTTCGTGATTCTTTGGCGGCGAGGAAGTATAGATTCGACTATCTCACCAGGCAAGGAGGTGGAGCAGGCACTATCTAAAATTAGAAAACATGAAAAAAGCTACCTAGCAACCTCACGCCGCGTGACGTTGAGGAGGGTGGTGATGGCGTAAAAGGTACTCGAGGCGGACGACCACTCGCCGAAGCGTTGGGGCAACCGGGCGCACCGCCCCCTCCACCAGGGGGCGTTTGGTTGTCATGGGGCTACAAGCACTGCTGTACAGCAGCTGTACGGCAGCAGGCGAGGCGAAGGGAGCAGGGAGGAGCAGCTCGATAGATTGAAGCACATCACGCTGGACACCAAAACAAAGACGCACAACCTCGAGCTGGGTGGCCGCTTGGAGGACAAGCGACGGTGGAGATCGTGTTGTAGTAATGGAGGAGCGGGAGGGGCAGGTCGGGGCGAACGTTGGTGAAACAGGCGGCGGTCGACTGCACGATACTCAAAGCTTGCTGTGAAAAATCGGGAAGCTTGAACGCAGGTCCACGTCCACCGACCCTGAGCATATTTGGTTTAGAATTGTTTCCAAGTCCTGGAAGCACCAACCATGAGCACCCACACCCTGAGCACCTACCCTGAGCATTTTTGTTTTCCGTTTTTTTCCGAACCTGTCTACGACGCCCGGACTCTGCGCGTTGGTGAAGCTTTGGGCCCAATTGGGGAAATGAAGCATTGAAGGCGGAGGTCCAGAAGCGAAATTGACACGAACGATAATTTCAACGTCGCTCTCACGGGCTCGATATACGTCGTATTACGGGGGGGCATAGTTAACAGGACCAAATATTGTTAATAAAAATGGTTAAACATATAGTTTTTTATGTATACCATAGGTCCGGTTAACTATGGTCCCCCGTAATAATAGTATGTACGGTCTCAACTGCTGATAAAGCGGTACATGCTCGTATTGCTTCCCAGCGATGCTGCAGCAATCATGTAGTACGGGCGCCGGGAACAACAAAATTTAAATGCAAACCGTCACAAATTCTGTTCATGCTAGACAGGGGGGGTGTGCTAGATAGGAGAGATGTACTCGATCTCATGCATGGCCGTAGTCGTATGACCATAGACCCTGGCATCCCTACAATGCCGGGACGGAGCATGTCCGGTTTTCGCCGACCAGGCAAACATTGCTTGCGCCAAGCGCCGAGCGCCGTGAGGTGTTCGGCGAGCCGCGTGAAGGGTGGGCTGCATCCTGCATAGAACCGCTTGCGAGGCGGGCTTACTTGCGTACGGATGGCAGCGTATTCAATGAGGTAGTTTAGTTTCCGACGTAGCCACTTCCAGAGACAGCAATGAAAGTACTATGTGACTGGCTCCACAAGGTGACCGCACCGACGTGGCCGACCGATTCAGCTCGGGTAGATGAGAGTGTGTCGCGTCGGGCGTTGTGGAGTCACGAGTTGGTGATATATTTCACTCCCCACGGCACCGACACCTGCCTACGAGTCAGGCCGATGACAACGGGGCAGCCGAACGAATTGGGTTCCGCCAGCCCAGCTGTTGTAATGTGACGGTCCTGTGCCTGGTGGATGATTCTTCCGTGCGCAAACTGAATGACGTACTCGATAAGAATCGACACTCGCTGAATTTGGTGAAATATTAATGCCGTACTTTCAGGAAAAAGCGAGAAACAAAGTACGCGTCGTATCATCGCGATCATGAATACTACCGGATACGACCGTTCTCCTTGTGCGGAGTGAAGGTTCTTCACCTCGCATAGATGATCTAACTCGACCACTAGCTGTGACGGACGGCCAAAAACAAACACAAAAAAACAAAGCAGTACCCTGGTTGCCTAGCTCATGTAGTGAGCGGCATGTGTTACAGTGTCGTTGTGAACAGACGCGAACCCGGATTGTTGGGGGTAGGGAGATGCACGCAAAAGGAGGAACGTGCTCTGTATCACGCGTGGCCGTAGTCGTCTAAATACTGACCCTCCTGGCATCCCTACAATAAAGGGTCGGTGCTTATGGTGGAGGCTCCCAGGATTTGTGAAAAAAAAAACAAAAAAAAAACTATTGGAAAATACCGTAATTTTGGGAAAATACTGAACCATACCGAAATGTCAGGAAAAAAGTTGAAAAACACCAAAACACAACCCTCGTTAAGATGGAACACAATCTTAACGGGGTCAGTTTTTTTTTTTTTATTTGTACTTTCCCAACTTATCCGTACTTCTAGGTATTTTTCTATAGGAAAATACCGAAATTTCGGGAAAAACTGAAACACTGAACATCACTCCTCGTTAAGATCGACCCTCTATACGGATGTATCTTCTGGCTAATTCTTCTTTTCAGACAGTATGGGGTAATGGTGGAAGCACCGTTGCTTGCGGGCCGTAGCTTCGTCAGCGGTCCTTGCCGGCCGCCCGGTGAAGCACCCTTGTATATATATATATATATATATATATATATATATATATATATATATATATGTTATGTGGAGGCTTTACCCTCAGCGATCTTCTGGACTAGCCGTGGTCACAGGTGTCATCCCTCCTCCCCCCCCCCCTATTTTGTATAGGATGGGTTGGCGTCGGTTGGCAACGACACTGTAAAACATGCCGCTCATTACGTGAGCTAGACAACCAGGGTACCGTTTTTTGTTTTTTTTTGTTTGGCGGTCGCCCACAGCCGGTTGTCGAGTTCGATAATTTGTGCGAGGTAAAGAAGCTTTACTTCGCACAATTGTGAATGATCGTATCACGTAGTGTTCAAGGTAAGGCACCCAAGAGGCAGTTACATAGTACTCCCATTGCTGTCTCTGGAAATGCCTACACCGGAAATTAAATCAACTCATTAAAGCTGTCGTCCATATGCAAGTCCGCCTCTAAAGTGGTTCTTAGTAGGATGCAGCTCACCCTTCATGCGACTCGCCAGACACCTCACAGCGCTTCGCGCTTGGTGCTAGCAATTTTTTGCCTGGTCGGTGAAAACCCGACATGCTCCATCCTGGCATTGTAGGGATGCGAGGGTCTATGGTCATACGACTAGGGCCATGCATGAGATCGAGTACATCTCGCCTATCCAGTACACCCCCCCCCCCCCGGTGCGTGCCCTTAATTTTGTCGCGCATAGGGTTCAGCATTCCCACTGCTCGCCGATTTTCATCGAATGTAGCTAACTCACGCTTTCGCGGTTTTCTCTAATCACCACTTTTTATTCAAGAAACCGTGCCTACGAGCATGCGCACCGTGAATCTTGGCTTCACGCACTTGTTTTTTTATTGGCGCGCAACACACGTCTGCGACGCGAGTAACAAAAACAATTTTTACTCGAATCATATCCTACGTACACACCTGCATGTCAGATCATAGGCGTAAAGAGGTTGCACCCGATATACGACAAAGTCGGCGGTACCGATAACAACAGGCTGTCAATAGCCGAGAGGGCACACACCTGGTGTATGAGACGCTCGATCCCGCGACGCGGATTCCCACCGAACGACAGGTAGATGACAATGGTGATGATTGATGGGGTCGCTGTTGTGGGGTTGGGTGCAGTTGTGTTGTAAGCGTGCGTGGCACGAGTTCTTTCTTTTCTTTAGCATAGTACCGGTACCACCATGGGTGAATTCACCGGCTATTCGATTTTTGGGGCATGTTTTTGAAGGGGATTTTTATTCAGCATCCACCCAAACCAAAACCGGGGTACCAACCTCGCAAGTCGCCCTCAGGTAAAAACGGAAACATAGAAGAAATAACCAATGAGCCGAACGACTTATTGTCGCAAAAATTCATACAAGTTTCAACAGGAGCGCCGAAAGCAGCAGGGCATGGCACCTCTGCGGGCAGGGGGCGACGCGGGCGATGGCGTTCCCTGAAGGCTCGTCTTAAGTAGGTGGACAACTTTGACGAACTGCCTGTCATCGGACACGGCTGCAAGGACTTCCAGTCATCATGGAGCCCACGGAACCGTTGTGGCACCAGCTCAATTCGCTCTCGTGTCTGTGCTCTGCCTTATTGTCTACAGTTGTTGTTGCTCTCACATTCCCCAATCGTGACAATACAACGCGGTCCGTGGTCGCAGGACAGGCTCCAATAACTCTGGAGTAGACGATACTCCTCCGTAAAAAGAAATAAAAAAAACGATGTTGTACACCTGATAGCTGAAGCGCATCCACACCTCAGACAAAAACAAAAAGTAAGGCCGGCACACGTACCTTGGAGTGAAAGAAATACCTCACTACAAATAAAACAAGCAAATAATCGTAAACATGCCGGCGTCCCCGGTGGCTTGGTAGGTGGTCCGCGTCCCTATCAAGATCAATTTCGTGGGTTCAAGTCTCACCGAGTGCGTGCTCGTAGTTCCTTTTTTCTTGCAAACAAAAAATGATTAGCGGAAAGCGCGAGAGCGCGAGTTAGCTACGTTCGATATAATCGACTAGCAGTGCGAATGCTGAACCCTATGCGCGACAAAATAAATAAAGGCACGTACCGCGGGAGAGAAGGGATGACACCTGTGACAACGGCTTATTCAGAAGATCGCTGAGGGTAAAACCTCCTACGAGTTAGGCTGGAAAGTGAAAGTGAAGATTGAAAAAGAAAATAACAACTCAAGCACATCTAAAGCTCAGATAACAATGAAAAGAAAGGCCCGCGCACATACGTATCAGATACATGCGGTACGGAGTAATAGTCGCCACAGAAACAGAGAAGACCACATACTGCCGAGGCGAAATAGATACGATGAATGAAAAACAACGACTAGACGTCGAAAAATCGAAATCAAAGTCGAAAAATCAAAAAGGGAAGAGAGAGGAAAAAGTTCAATTCAGGCGAAAAAGACAAGAAAGCAAGGAAGGAAACGCACAAGAAAGAGGATGCGCATATTTTCGCAGATTGCAGGCTCGCACGCTACGCGGGAGGTGGGGGGTGGGTATAGAACAGATATGAGAACAAAATGACAAACATACCTACCCCGCTACTACAAACACCAGGGAAGCAAAAATATGAGCCTAACAGACGAAAAATATTAAACAACAAAGGAGACGAAGCAAAGCAGCAAACACTAAAAAAAGAGCTAGAAGAAAGGAAAACGGAAGATTCAAACAGAGGCACGGAGACGAGAGAACGGGAAAGACGAAAACAGGAAAAAACGGGAGGACGTAAAGGGACAAAGACGGGCGGGAGGGAAAGACAACAGGCACCGGGGTATACAGACACGCAGAGTTGCCCCGGTGGCACCATACTAATACGGGGGACCATAGGTAACAGGACCTATGGTATACATAAAAACCTATATGTTTAACCATTTTTACTAACAATATTTGGTCCTGTTAGCTATGGCCCCCCGTAATAGTTACTACTTAAGTCTCAAAACCGAGGTCGGATCATGACGATTTGGGCCATACCCAAGCGTCAGTCTGTTAGGAAGACCCCCCCCCCCCCCCCCCTCCCCCTCCCTACTCCTCCTCCCCGCTCTCTCTCTCTCATCGCCCCCCCTTTCGCCCCCCCTCTTCGCTGCCATTGTGTGTACGTGTGTTGGCGTCAACGGTTGCAGTCGCGGTTGCAGCCATCCTGTGCCGTTCTCTCGATGCCTCCGTTCCATCCTGTATGCTATTTCCGCATGAACACCTCCACCCCTTCGTCGACCTGTCGGAAGCATCTGCCGGTTTGCTGCGCCCCCTTGCGCCACTCTTCGAGCTTGATTCCACACGCCTGCAGGTCCTCCTCAAGGTACCTCATCCGGTACCACTCCTATCCTCCGCAGTAGTAGCCCTCACCCCCGACCTTCCCCTCAAACAGCACCCTCTTCGGCAGGCGCTCCTCTCCCGTGCGTGTCACAGAGCCCGCACACAATAGCCTACGTCTGTCTGCGTACCGTCGTCTCAACGCTCGCAGAGTTTATCCTGAGAAGCGCGTTGGCTGAGGGTAGAATGTGGTCTTCAGCGCTTTTACTTTCGCAGGCCGATGCATCGGGGGAGCATCGTCTGGTGGATCTTCCGTAGCCTGCCAAAATCAATCAATCTTGCTCGGGTTCCGAGTGGCGCAACCGTAGAGCAACGGTTCGACCACCTCGGCTCTCGGCATCCGCACCTTCAGGAGTAGACGCAGGCCCAGGCGATTATAGATTCTCATCTTGTACCGCCCGAAGCAAGCCCATGGCCTCTGGAGTCGACGCGCTACCTCGACACTTTCTTCTCCTCGCCAATCTGCACTGATAGCCCCGCCCATATACACAAACTCGGTCGTCTGATTGTACACATTTGGTCGGCTGCGGTGACGGCGAACGGCACGTTCCCCCCGTCTTCGACTTGCAGGCACAATATCTCGGTCTTGGCCTCCGAGACCGTCACGCCGAAAGCAGCACATACATGCAATCACGATCACCGTCATCATCTATTCCAGACAGTATCAGATATCAGGGGAGGCAAGGGCGCCCGGAAAACAAATGTGAACCGTCACAGACAGTAATTGGTTGAGCTGGACACGGCGGAAGGAGGTTTCTAGAACCCAGTGAAATGACAAGAGAAAATACGGATCATCATCGCTTTTTCGTTCCTGTTGGTTCATCATGTGATCACAAACAACAGTTGAAACGATGTTTTTTTCCCCCTTAAGACCACTGGGGGTATGGTTTGCCGTTTTCTGTTTTTTACTGAGGCCTTTAAGGGAAGAGATAGTTTTTAGAGCTGCCTTTCTCGTCCTGTCTGTGCATCAATCCTCTTTCGTCAGAGCATTTGACTCGAGCGCCTTCAAAGTTCAGCCCGTGAAAAACGTGTTTGTCAAAGCTGAATCCGCGTCTCATTCATAAGGTCAGTGGACTAAACTTCCACCGCGGAAACAAACAGGGTCGCTGTGGCCGAGGGGTTTGTTCCGGTGTATTCATACATACGGTGCCTGAAAATAAACAGTGGTTCCTATGTATGATAAGGGGCCAGAGAAAACAAACGTGAAAACGGTGGGTAACAGATGTTTTGTACGGTTTGGACACACGGTGGACCGTTGATAAACAGCGGTGTCGTGCGGTTTTCCTTACGGGGAGTGGAAGTGCGCCGTTGAAAGAAAGGTTTCACCGTGAACCGCGCCAAGCCACACGGTGGCCGTAATATTTTTCATTGCAAAAACATGCACCATGGGAGTAATGATCGATATAGATATCTGAGAACTACGCCGAACCGCACTTAAGGAATCCTGATGTTTCAAACCCGTATTGTAGTACAGCACAGCACCGGCCCCGCACCGTAGGATTTCTTGGTTTTCATGACGGCACCGAACCGCACCTAAAGAAGATGTAGCACATATAACCGGACCGCATCGTAGGATATACAACAGCATCTGAAAAACTGCTCCGAACCGTAGCGTACGGTTTCCGCTGCTTTTAAACCGAGCTGAAGCGGACCGTACGATTTGCGGTTTCTGAAACCTTACCTTGCACGGACGGATAATCGTGAATAATTCTACATGTCTGTACATGTATGTGCAAAGGCTGGTACCCGGTGGTTATTCCAATTTTCCACTGTAGTACCACAGAATGGTTTGGGGTGCTACACGTCACCGTTTTTCGGGGCGTTCATACCTGCTTTCATTTGCGACTTTTTTGTGTCTGGGCCCATCATGGTTCGTGTTTCCTTTATATGCTCGACTTACCCAAATTAAATCAAACTCTACCCCTATTGTTATACCTGGGACTACAAGAATAGAACTATGTGTATTGGTGTAAGTTTTTTCCTACTCTAGGGGTGCAGGTGGGTCGGTGCTGGGGTCCTCGTCCATATTCGTCTGTTCCACTGCTGTCGATTTCGCCCCGTCGATAACATGAGTTATTGGGTGCAGAAACCAGGAGATTGAAGGTCATAGTGAGCGAAGCAGGACGCAGTAACTACGGGGCGTTGGGGTGAACCAAGCACGCGTACTATTCAAAATCAGAAAGCGGTCCCCCTAATCTGCTCTGTGCGCCTCGTTGGAGAGGTAGGTGTTACAAAACGTTTTCTAATACCCATTAGCACGCGTACGTGTTTTTATTTTTTTCAGTCTTTTCCCGAATTTCATAATGAACACGACCCCGAAAAATAACGTCTTGAAAATTTTCATTGTTTTCTTGGAAATTCAGGTACAACGCTCTAGAGGATCGGGCCGCCCCACCGCCCGACCTGTGCCACCACTCGCGAGCGCACAGGGCTGACCAAAGGGTTGTTCCCAAGGTCACTCATTCGCAAATCATGGCCGAACGCAGAAGAAGGCGCAATAATAGCTTTCTGGGCTCTCTTGGCCGAGTTCACAATTGTCAAGGTGTCCGCACCGACGTGGCCGACCGACTGAGCTCGGTGAGGGCAATAGTTGAGAGTGTGTCGCATCGGGCGTCGTAGAGGCACGAGTTGGGGATGTATTCCACTCCCCACGGCATCGACACCTCCCTACGAGTCAGGCCGATGACAGTGGGACAGCCGCACGGATGGGTTCCGCGAGCGCAGGTGCTGCCGCAGTGACGGTTCTGTACCGGGTGAACGATTCTTTCGCGAGCCAACTGAATGACGTACTCGGAAAGCCTAAACCCTCGTTGAATTTAGTGAAATAAATGCCGACGTTTCTGGAAAAAACGAGGAAAACAGTACATGTCGTCAAGATCGCGACCCCTACCCTAAATGCTACCAGGTACGTGATACGACCATTTTCCTTGTGCGGAGTGAAGGTTCTTTACCTCGCACAAATGATGTAACTCGCGACCACTAGTTGTGCCGACCGCCGAAAACAAAAACGAAAACACAGCAGTACCCTAGTTGCCTAGCTCACGTAGTGAGCGGCATGTTTTACAGTGTCGTAGTGAACCGACGCCCACCCGGATTGGAGGGGGTAAGGAGGTGCACTCATCACTATTATTACGGGAAACCACACAGTAAATAGGACCAAATAGACTTAGTAAAAACGGAAATACAAAGAGTTTTGTATTCACCGTAGGTCCTATTTAATAAGGTCCCCCGTAATAATAGGAGAAATTTATTCGGCATCATGCATGGCCATAGTCGTCTAGATACAGACCCTCTTCGCATCCCTATAATATAGAGCGTTTCTGAAAAAAGAAATGCTCAGGGTGGGTGCTCATGGTGCTTCCAGCGTTTAATTTAGCGAAAAGCATGAACAAAAATACGGATGTATCTTCGGGCCAGTTCTTCTTTTCAGATAGTATGGGATAAAGATGATGGAAGCACCTACCGCGAGGCCGGTGGTAACACGGCGTCGGCGAAACAAACCCCGAGCTATACCAGAGGTTTTGGGTTAAACCGAACACTCGGGATGTTTTCCTCCAGCAGGTAGTAGAAGAACTGTACCCAACGTACATTTCCACCAGTATATCCCATTAATAGTACAAATATTATATTATGTACGTCATCCCCTCCACGTACGAGTAGACTGCAACTGCCATGAATTATGTGTTCAGAGTTTTGAATATCTCACGACTGGCACTTCCCGTGAAGGGTGGGTGGGAGGAGTCTCGACTAAACCCTTGTGTCTGCCGTCTCCCGTTGGAGAGACGATAGTTTCACTAGAGTGTCAGGTTGACCATAGGTCTGCCCTCGGTCGTGTGTATTACTGGGTAGGGGATAGGGGAGAGTTCGAGAACGATCCCCATCCCGGCTCTCAATTATACGGAGGTCTCGTCCCGGCAGGTATTCTTTTCAGCTAGTAAGGGAAAAGAATAATCGTGGAAGCACATCCCGCAGCCGGTGCTACAACCCCTTCCTTACTCTATACTGTGCCTTCCGGTATCACGTTGCTCGCTGTTAATAGTGTATCCTATCCCGGCCAGGAAAGTCCTCCCATACTTTCCCTCCCATCGTTTTATTCACCATTGCCTTCCCTCAGCTATTCATGCAGCGGCGGCTTCCTGGACGATGTTCGCTTGACGGTTACTCTTTAAAATACTTCTATATCTACCGCACTTTGTGCCGCGCGTGTCCACACGATTCTAGAACTCGCGTCGCATGCTATAGAAACAGTGGAACACATGGTCGCGAAACATCCGGCAGGAAGGGTAAGCAGGTCTTCGTCATGACCCATTTTGTTGATTTTTAGCAACCCGACCTACTAAATGCAAACTGAAGGCCACGCTGTGGTGCTGTCAGGCCCTCTCGTCCTCTAATCGTGTAAATCGACAACATTCAAAAAACAAAAACTTCTGCGTTTCGAAACGAGAATGTCAGTTTTCGGACCAATGAGAGGTTGACGCAGGTTTGAGGCATATCACTAATCGCTCCTGAGTGTATGCAAATCGCTATCTGGCTAATCGACGTGGTCACCACGGCTTGGGCCTGCGGAACTATGGCGGCCCCACAAGGTAAGAGGCTTAGGGTCGATTTCAACGAGGAGTGGGTTTTAGGTTTTTTAGGTATATTCCCGAAATTTCGGTATTATTTCCTCTATTTGTTTCGGGAAAAGCCGAAAATTTCACCCCCACCCAAACGTCGCCTCGACGGTTTTAGGTATTCCTTGCTTTTATTGGGTTTTTAAGTACTCGTACAACGATCGAGCAGCTCCGCCGTGCTAGCCATGCCACCCCTCACGAGCAGACGGGGGCTTGCCAGGGTCGTCCCTAAAAGGCTCTCCACAGACCATGGCCGACCGCACCAAGCCCGAAGTATCCATGGGGATCTCTTCTGCGCGTCGACGATAAGGCGCACCGACGAAGAACACGGAGGCCACCTGATGAGAGTTATCCCCGCTATACGAGTACTCGTGGTGGAACTTTGTTGCGTTGGGCGTCGTAGCGTGACGAGTTGGTGACGGATCTCACTCCCCAAGGCACGGACACCTGCCTACGAGTCAAGCCGATGCCAGTCGGACAGCCTCACGGATGGGTTCCGCGAGCGCAGGTGCTGCTGCAGTGACGGTTCTGTACCGGGTGAACGATTCTTTCGCGAGCCAACTGAATGACGTACTCGAAAAGACTAAACCCTCGTTGAATTTAGTGAAATTGCCGAAGTTTCAGGAAAAAAACGAAATATATAAAATGATATACCTGGTATAGACAGCGTGATGCCCAATTTATAACTTCATCATAGTATTGCCTCTAATAATATAGACTTGTTTAAATATATATGTACGTCACGTACTCACAACTGCTTTAAGCTCCCTTCGTGCAACGTTCCAAGATATTGTCCTTTCCGACGTCGTCTTCGAAACACGCCCGTGTTCCTGCCTTCCTGCGCTTTGAACATCCGGTTCTCGTTGTCTATGCCGCTTCTCCCGAATACAATCAGTATGAGAGTCTTTCGAGCTACCGAGGGGTTCATGCAATCCACTTTGTCGTCTTTTGTACACTACATACGCCGCGCTGTGGATTGCAGACAACAAAACAGTGCCTCCCTTTATAGCTCTGCAGCAACACCCAATTTCTAATCCACCCTCCCTATCTCCTTCTACCGCAGCACACTGCTGTACACACACAATCATGCACACTTGACACGAGAAGGTAATAAAGCTTGTTTGTCCCGCCGCGTTGTTGGTGGAGATCGTACCAGGTATGAAGCATGAACTTCTGTTCCGCCGCACTTTGCTCTTTGCCGTTACATATCAAAAACCCGCGGCCTTATTCACATCCGACTTCACCTCCCGTATGAAGAGGATGAGGAGCGACGCTCGCTACACCGCGTTGTTGGTGGCCCGTGGCGATGATGATGAGTTTCGGCGCGAAGACGTTGCCCCGAGCAAAGACAACTCAACTGCACACAGCTTAGGAAGGAAGAAGCCTGCCTGCAGCACCTGAGAGGAAACAACGAAATCGCCTATCGCCGCAACGCGCAGACTGACTAAACCTCCAACAGGGCGTGAAGTCGGCCAAAGTGTTGGCCGCGTCTGCTTGTCTGCCTCGCAACCATCAACCCGGCCGCGAGAGACGAGTTAACCCGTGTTCTTCACGCTGTTCTGTCCACATTTTTTCTCTATTTCACAGCCGTGCTTCTCGCACGTTTATCGCTAGTTTCCTGTCCACTTTCTTCGCTATTATTGCGAGACGCCTGTTCACTGTGCGAAAGGCGTTGACTCTCCTAGCAGGAGCGGGTGTACGACGCGTATGTGCGGTACGTTTATCATTCTCCGTCGGTTCTTGTAGATTCGTTATCGTATGATGCTGTTGTTGGCACCCTGCTCGAGTTCCACTACTACTTTAATATCAGTAAGAACCACGATGATCCACTTTTCACGACGTCAAAACTCGCCCTATATCGCCTGTGCAGCAGCTGGTTTGACGGTTTTTGGGGATTGTACCGACGAAGCTCGCGGCTCGAAAGCGTTCGATTTCTCGGTATCATAAAACGTGCCGTGGCAATCATCATCCGTGCGTACACTTCGTCGAACCAACATTCCACAGATTCTCCGAGTATACTCGAGTATACTCGGAGTATCAAGTAATTTTCATACTCCGAGTACTCCGAGTATTAGAGTACTGGTGGCCTAAATACTCGAAGTACTTCGAGCATGAGCAGTATTGAAGGCCCAAATACTCCGAGTACTGGGAGTATGAGCAGTGCGTGTACTCGAGTACAAGCAGTACCCGGAGTACCAACATCTAAATTACTCAGAGGACTACGAGTGTCGCGAGTATTGAACCCTGGAATACTTTATCATCCGAGTAAAATACTCCGAGTAAAACTCTAACCCGGAGTATCTTGGAGTATACAACCCTAAAATACTCCGAGTACTACTCGTACCCCGGAATATGAAACCCTGAAATACTCCGAGTATTGAACTATTCGCAGCACGAAATGTCCAAGTACTCCGAGTACTTAAAGTAGGAGCAGCACAAGATCCCCAGATACTTCAAGCACACCGAATATTACTGAGTAATGAACCCCAAAATACCCGGAGTACAGCAGTATTTCAGAGTATCGAACCCCGACATACTCCGAGTGCAAGCAGTACTACTGCGATTATACCCGAAAAACTTCCGTGTACGAGCAGCATTCCGGAGTATCGAACCCTGAAATACTCCGAGTACACGAATTACCTGACGTAAAATCTATCCCCAATAAATACTCGTTAATTTACACTAAGGTACTAGGAGCATCTGTACAATATTCATCTGCACCTTCCCATATTGATAACTTACGAGCATTCGTCTGGCCTTTGCTCAGGGCGACCCAATCGGGCACACTCTTCTGTCGATGACCCCCACCATTACGGCCGTTTTTCGTGCAGATACGCCTCGTACGGCATTTACGTTTTCCGTTACCACTGCTGCTGCCGTCTCCATCATCCTCGTGATTGTGATGAAGTAAGTAAGACATCGTTTTCGTTTCATTATCCTACCAGCACCAGGCTCGATTTAACACACCTCATCCTCTCGATTAAAGCGATAATATTGACGACCGTTCATTCGGATATTTCGGTGTCCGATCCTGCGGGCACTCCTTGCACCCGTAGCATTTATTTGGATATATATTTGTTGTAGTACTACTCACACTCGCACTTACTCGCAAAGTTCATGCAGTATTCCGAGGTTTGAAATAGAGTACTGCTCACACTCCCAGCCACTCGCAATGTTGCGGCACCCTAATAGTCTCAGCATTCAGAGTACGAAATTTGCTCGATACGGGAATAAATAGTCGATACTCCGAGTATGGCCCGTCTGCTGTGCGTTTATCGTAATACCTGCAGATTGTATTGCATCGTAGTGCTGCAACCAAGGACTAATAAAGTCGCAGTGTGAGACTTCAGAGGGGGAGCAAGCACATCGAACAAACATTTCACAATTCATCATTTTAACGCTTATAGAGGTCCTACATAACGTGACTTACGAAGTGGTTTTCATTCATAATGTAAAGCACGGGGCCACAATTCATGTCCATCCTTTGTATTGGCTCACCTATTATATAGCTCCTATATATTTTCTACTGGAAGCTGGCCCGACCGCCGTGGGGGTGGGAGGGCCTTTTTCCCTAGTATATATATGTATACGTATGTTTGTCAATTTTTCGCGCTTTCTTTTGCCAACTTTTCTCTTCTTACGAGCACTTTTCGGCAAAACATTACCTACTCGGACACATGAAACCCGGCCAGAAACAGCGGTCGAGGTTTCGGCGCCATCCGTGCACTCTGGAGCGCGTGGCGGGCGCTCTAATGTCTCCCCCCTTTGGAGTGGATAAAACGATTTCCCTGATTTCAGTACGAGAGGCCTTGTTTTTGTATACCTGGTACGTGTGGGTAAATAAATGTTGTCTGTGTTCTCGCCAGGCTCGCAGAAGGGGCTGCCAAGGTGTCTGTACTTTGACTATTTACACACTTACTTCGAAGTACGTCCTACAATAATGCCGTACCAGGTAGTAAACAGCGGAAGTCCATCAAAAATTGCGGCGCAAAGAGCAGAGAGGGCACGCAGAACAGCTAAAGGGGGGAGAGCGGAAGGCAGGGAGGGAGACCATGAGCGCGATGGACGAAGCCGCCTCATTCACTGATCAGATGGCTTGGGCTGTGTGGATCCTGATGGTGCCTCTGGAGCCGAGCCCTCAGTGGAGTCCGAACCCTTGGTGGAGTCGAGCCCCGCCGCCGCTACTGCTGCTGCGACTGCTCCTGATGCTGGTGTGGAGGTTGTACCGGCTCCGAATCGCGAAGGCAGTCGGGGCCGGTTGAAACGGTCACAGCGGGAGGCGGAGCACACAAGGCTTAAGACATCGCCAAGGAGAATCTGAGTAAACATCATGTTAGGAACAATATTTACACTATGAAAAGGATGTGTACGTGAATATTTACGTCTCTGAGGCCGCGATTTCGGAAAATGTAGCGATTCCGTATTGCACACTTCAAACACATGACCGCGATGTTGGATGTACCACGGTGAAGGAAGATAACCAGGGGGCGATACATTTGTCGAAACACCCTGTGACCACTCCGAACAGTAAGCACAATGATGTCCGCCATCACTTCCTTCGGGAACGAGTTGCTAATGGGGAGTTCGAGATTGTCCACGTATCGTCGGCATTGCAGCATGCTGACTTCCTCACGAAGCCTTTGCCCACGGAAGCGTTCCGCTTTCATCGCAACTTTGTGATGAATTTGTGGTGATTTCTTTCACTTATTTCTTGGTTTCGGATATTTTGGGGGTATTGGGTGATGAGAACGGAGAAAAGTGATTTTTAGGGAATTGGAGAAAGTATTGGGATGTACTCATGCGTTGAGTAATGTTAATACGCCACGAGAGGGTAATGGATTTCTGCGTCCTAGAGTAGAACGATACACAGGCACCAGCGCACATGATAACTCCACCAGAGACAGACCTCCGGTCATTGGCCTCGTGCGCGTAGTCCGTATCCACGTACAACTCCAACTGAACTCCATTACTCAGACCCCTCTGGAAAGTAATACCGTACGTACTCGTAGATTTGATGTACATAAGGATGTGCAACGCTGCCTGCCAATTTAATAACTTTGGTGCTGCCGAGTATCTTGCCACCGCCCGAACCGCGTTAAGGATGTCCGGGCGGGTCTGATTCGCCAGCAACATCAAACGACCTACTAACGACCGAAAAGGCTCCTCAACGTCTGGTTCATCCTTGTCAAAACACCTCAAGCTTTAGGTCAACCAACGCAGGAATGCACTTGCCGCGGGTGACACCGAACTTCGCTACGGTGCTTTCAGCGAAAACCTGCTGTGATATCGTCAATGTCCCTGCATCCCAGTCTCGAGAGAATCGGCAACCTGCGTACCATCGCAACTCCCCCAGGTTGTCGATAGCGAACTGGTTCAGGTCCTCACAAAACTGGTCACACCTACTCTTAAGCCCCATCGCAAATATGTCATCCACATGCACCACTACTACGATAGAAACGGCCCCCGCCTCCACCAAACGCATGACACACGCATCAGCCTCACACTGCTCAAACCCAAGACCCCTCATACCACGTACCAAGTGATGATGCCATTGCCGCGACGCCTGCTTCAAACCATACAGGCTGCGACATAACTTGACCACGTTGCCGGACATCGACCCGCACCCCTTGGGGAGGCGCATGTAGACGCCCTATCTCAACTCTGACTGGAAAAACGCCTGCTCGCATCAAAATGGCATAAATCCAATCCCAACTCACACGCGAAGGCAGCGAGCAAACGAATGCTCGCAACGGATGGGCACGGGGAATGAGTCTCGAAATAGTCAACTCCTGCACGCTGTCCAAAGCCCCTCGCTGCCAACCTGGCCTTTGCCCGCACTACTTTGCCAAATTCGTTAACCTTCTAAGAATAAACCCACTTAGCAGAGATCACGTTGATTCCGTTTCGTTGCTATGTGCCTCTATCCTTCTCATCCACCACAGCACCGAACGTCTTCGCGCGGTACCGACCGTCGAATTCAGTGTCCATGGCGTGGAACCACACGTCTCCGTGTTCATCCTCGCACGCCTCGCGATATGAGTCGGGCGATACCAACTCACTCGCAGGGCATGAAGGCAGCTCAGGGGCGGGCATGTGCGGCGGAGACTGATCGGCGATGACCATGGCGATATTCTCCTGCGCAGCTAGCATCGAAATGAAGCCATGCTGCGTACCCAGGCCCCCCTGTTGCCGCGACGCCGACCGCGTCACCGCCGGCGATACCCGCGGTCGCTGCTGCTGCTGCTGCACCGACATCTCCGACACTGTGGGCGGAGATGCGGGCGAGGAGTCTGGCGATGCAATGGTTGCGGGTGGCGCAGGGGGAAGGGACACAGGCAAGGACTCCGTCGGTGCAACGGTCGCTGGCGTCGGCTCCTGCTGCTTCGGTACGGACGACGCAGCAGACAGGGGCGTGGGCGAAGACTCCGTCGTTACACCAGACGATGGCGTGGACGGCTGGTACCACACCTCGAAGCCCCGCGGCGCTTGCGGTTAATGAGCTGGGTCACCGACAGCCCCCCCCCCCGGCCGGTGGCGGGGACCCGGTTATCGCGGTCCCTCCATCGAACGGTGCGCGCCGGTAGCCCCACGTCACATCGGTCGAGTAGCTCGCGATGCCGGATGGCGACAACATGATCTTGCTGCAATCCGAGGCGTGTTCGTTGCCGGAGTTCAGGTAGAAGCATGGCTCGCCCTTTGGCTCTGACTTGGCCGCCCTCTTGGCCTTGTGGCGTCCCGGCATCATGTATGGAAGCACCGGGCCCCTGTAAGGCCTCTCGTGGAACTTCTCGAACGAGCACCTCATGTCGGGCTTGTCATCCACTCGCGCCATGAGGTTGAGCGCGTCGCACATCCACGTCCATGCTTCCGGCCACGTGCGATCGTAGTTGAGCGCCTTGGCCAGAAACTCCACCCGATCGAACATGGTCTGGAAATCCAAGAATGCAGCCTGGCCTCCTTCAACAACAAGAGCTAGCTTGCGCTCCACCCGCCCGGCGCGCTACGGACCGTCGACGGAGTTGAACTCGCGACGGATGTCGTTCTCGGTCATCAGCCTTTGGAACTCGGCGCTGGTGAATTCGGACGCGTTGTCCGTGCGAAGGCACCCAGGCTTCCCGTAGGCATTTTCGGCGGCCATGAAAGTGCGGAAACCGAGGGTAACGGTGGCCGCGCTCTTGTCCGGCAGAAATACCGGCCAGCCCATGTTGGGGGCGTCGTCCACGATCATCAAACAGTACCGAGCGCCGCCCGATGACGTCGGCATGGGTCCTGCGAGGTCGGCGAACAGGCGCTGCATCCGCTTCTAAGCACGGGACGATGTGGACTTTGCGATGGCTTTGCGGATTCCCTTGCCCCCCGCGCACCCATCGCAATACCCCAAACGTCCCGTCACCTTGATGCCCATTTGACGAGCAGTCTCGCGTAAAACGGCATCGTGGGCGTGGCCAAGAGAACAGTGCAGGTCGTTGACGACTATCCATCTCTGCCCACCAGGCCTCAACACTGCAGCAGCAAGTGCGGGGGGTGTCTCGTGCCTCGCTACTCGAGTGGCCTCGACGTAGTTACCGAACTTTTCCTTGCGGAAAAACACGCGTCCGTTACGCATGTGTGCCCCACTATGGTCAAGGGTGATGACGTGTTCCTCTTGAATCATGTTGAACGAGCAAAGGTCGAAGAGGATCCCAGGCACATACGCCACATTCCTCAGAGTCACGGCTACGCCCTCCGCACAGTGCATCACTAGATCGACAAAACCGAAAAGCTCTACCTTGATGTTCTTTCCATCGCCTATGATCAAAAACTTCTCATCGGGGGTAGGAGGTCTCTTGTTGTAAAAGAATGTACAATCACCAGTGCAATGGATTGACGCAGCACTATCTCCAACCAGAATCTTACTCCCAGGCCTTGTTGGCCTCACAAGGCTACCACCAACAGAAAGAACATACCACTTGCCTAAAGACGTCAAATGCGCCACGAGGAGGGTGGGCCACTTGACCTGCTGATCGCTGCTGGGCGTCGCTTGGCTTTCGATAGTCGAGGAAAGCGGTCCGCCCTCGTAAGCTTCCCCGGCTACACCACTCGGCTCTGGCTGACCTTGCACTCCGCCGCCCACACCGCCCCCGTTCCAGTATGATTCGCCGCCGCCCATACCGCCCCCATCCCAGTACGGTTCGCCGCCGCCCACACCGCCCCCGCCCCATTTCGGTTCGCCACCGCCCATACCGCCCCCGCCCCATTTTGGTTCGCCGCCGCCCATACCGCCCCCGCCCCATTTTGGTTCGCCGCCGCCCATACCGCCCCCGCCCCATTTTGGTTCGCCGCCGCCCACACCGCCCCCGTCCCACTGCTGTACGCCTCCGCCCACACCGCCCCCGTCCAATTTGTCGCCATGAACTACGAAGCGAGTTTGGTGCAGAGGCCAAGCTCCCGGTGGTGATGGTGCACTGCTGTAGTGGTCCTGAGGTGCCGGAGGGCCATACGGAGGGGCCGCGACAATGTTTGCATGCATACGGGTAGGCGGGGCAGTGCGGCATTGCCTAGCCATATGACCGAAAGCGCCACAAGCGCTGCAAACCCCCGAAAAGGCGTTCGGCGCTCGACAAATCGTGGATTTATGTCCGAAAGTGCCACACCGGTCGCACTTGTACGTTTCTCCCATGAACGCTCCTAGAGGAGGAGGGGATTCGGGCTGATACCACCCCCTTCCCGTGTTACCTGCCCCAGCAGTGCCCCCCGGCTTCTGCGGCTGCAGTTGCTGCTGCTGCGGATGAGGTGGGTGCGGCTGCTGGTAACTATGGCCTTCACCCCCACGTTGCTGCTGTTGGCCTCCCCCCAGCTGACGCTGCTGCTGCTGCCCGGTGCCACTGTATTGCCGCTGCTGCTGCTGCTGTGGCTGTTGCTGTCCATACGACCGCTGCTGCTGCTGTGGCTGTTGCTGTCCATACGACCGCTGCTGCTGCTGCTGTCCATACTGCCTTTGCTGCTGCTGTGGCCCGCCGCCTCCATACCTGCCCTGAAAACCCCCACCATTGGCGAGGGCGTGGGGATCCGCCAACGGCGCTGGAGCCATTGACGCGACCGCCGCTAACTTCCGCTCCTCCAACTTCGTCTTGCGGTTAGCATGGGAGGTGCGGACGATTTCCTCCATCTCCGGTCGCATGATACCGGGCCGAAGCAAACTAGTACGCTGCTCCACGTCGTAAACCTCGGACGGAAGACGACGTGTGAGTATGCGAGTAACCTCGCGGTCCGACTTGCGGATACCTAATGCGGACAAGACATTGAGTTCCCCTCGGCCCGGGCGAAGAACAGCTTTGGGTCCTCATCTCCCTGCATTCCGATCTTCTCGAACTCATTTTCGAGCTGATCCCTCTCGGCATCACCCTGTGGCTGATACCAATCCATCACAGCCTTCCATGCTCCCTCCACCGACCCAGCGGCATGCATGCGTTCCTCCAGAGGCTGTCCTTGCATGGCTTCCATAAGGAATTCCCATGCCTTCTCGCACTTCTCGACTCTCTGCTGCCCATGGAGGTAAATCGACCGTTTTCGTTCCTCAATCCCTCCCAAACCTCCGGCTATCCGAATGGGGTCGCTCGTGGGCTCAAGTGCCCCGATCAGACCCCGCGCCGTCAAAAACGGTTGGAATCTGTGTGACCACAAATGCAGCTGACTGCGCCCATCAAACTTGGGTACCCGCATGCTATTTTGCGACGACAAGATGAGCGCCGGAGGAGTCTGGTGACGGTAGTCTGGCTCCGGCACAGGCTGCCCAACACTTGCCTGCGCCCCTGTCTGCTGTGTGGGCCGCCCGCTCCTCCCAGCGGTATCCCCCTGAGCCCGCTGCCTCGGCTGACATCCTTAACGCTCTCTCCGTTGCCACCGTCACGTCTCGGTCAGCCAACGTCGCGTCTCGCTCAGCCAGATTAGTCGTCACCTCCGCAAGTCGCTGCCGAAGCAGCTCGATCTCCTCGGCCACAACAGCAACCCTTCAGCAAACTCCGGGCCCGGAAACACGATATCGTGTTTGAATACGCTGGCTGTATAACGTGGTCTATGTAACCGCGCGCCCCTATGGCGTAAGTCGAGGAGAGAAAACAAAATACTTGTACAATAAGCCAAACACAACACACACCAGGTGGATCAATACCTTTCTGTCAAAGACCCCACCACATAAACCACACACAGGAGGTAAGCCGCACCAAGATTGTCACCGGCTGCACCACTCACATATAGACAGGCGGTATCGTTATCATCAAAGCCTGGGCCGTATCATTAACATCAGGGACTGCTCCCGGAGGAGCAGCTCCATGGGGTACTTATACCAGGGCCCAGCAGCTCCATCTCTCCATCCACGAGGCATACTAAATAATGCCCCGATACATAATACGAAACCCCACAACATATGAAACCCCCAATATCCGCAGACCCGTATCAAGCTACCGCATACCACAAACACATACTGCTGTCGAATGAGTGGGGAACTCTACTGGAATCCTATTGCCGTATACGGCCGTGTATGCCTCACCCCCGGTAATAGCATTTGGCGCTCTAAAAGACTCATCACGCGGTGTGATATACTCAGGGGATGTGATACACAGCGTACCCCGGTGATACCATTGGTGATTAATTTTGGGATTTGAGAAAACGTATCACCGGGGAGTGGTATACTCCAGGGGGTGTGGTGCTATGGGTGTGGCAACAGTGATCACAAAGGAGTTTGGCCGGCACACTCCAACTAGGTAGGGGCGTGATGAAAGGGGTGTGATAGCGCTTCGTAGTGGTTGGAAGTTTCTCTGCCCCACCCTCCCCCGGGGAGGCGGCAACGGGTGGTGTGACAACAAGGGGTGTGGCAAGCAATGGTTGGAGCTCCTCGCTGCCAGGCTACCCCAGCAGCGGATGCCGTTGCTTGGCTTATGTCTAAAGGGGCTCTGCTGGGGGGTCCTTGGTGGCAGATGACTGCGCTGGCTCGTCTCGTGGGTGAGCTGTGCAGTAGGGGCATTTGCAGCAGCAGCAGCAGTGAGACACAGGTGGGGGTAGTTTTCAGAGCTAAACACGTGATCGAGCCTGGAGCACCGGTAGCAGCAGTAGCAGTCGCTGGCGTGTAAGAAGATAGTTGTTGGCCACGCTGCGATGAGCCACGCGTTCGCAAGACGTAGCACCTCCTCCACCTCCTTGCTGCTGGTCTCCATAATATGCTGTGGTGCACCGGCACACCTGAGGGTACTGCGTTCTTGCGCAGGCAACGGGAGCACCCACGGGTGTTATTTTAGGGGTGTCATACTGAATGCGAGTCATTACACCGTAGGGGGGTGCAGTACACAACAAACCCCGGTGGTAAATGGATGGTGTCCTAGGGGATTTCATGCTGTATTCCATCACCCGAGTGGTACATCCTTCAGGGGGGCAGTATACAATGTAAAGGGCGATATACACCGTCTTAGACGGTACTGCTGTTGGATGTCGAACGAGAATCGACTCCGGCGGGGTAATGAACGAAGAAAAACTGCGGCACATACCAGGTGCGCGTATCTCGATATTTCATACCTGGTGGAGGAATCTTTCGTTCCTATACCTGTATCTGTATTGATACATTATGTATACCCCACTGGCATTAATTGGCCGTATTGGGTGTAGTGCTGCGGGTATTATATCGAGAGCGAGACATCGTTTCGTGGTGGTGCCGTGCATGCGTATCTGGTAGACAAACAAAAGCGAGGGTCAGAACCTGAAATGAAGGATGCCTCGCGCATCGAGGCTCTGCCACAATGGTAAAACATACATGCAGAGACACGAACGAGTGTCTGTGAAGAACGTTTTGGTAGAGCGTCCGCGCGTTTGTTCTGTTGTCGGAAACTCTGTTTCTCGATATTTTGCCCCAAAACACCGAATCGAAGCGTCCACTTCTTAGTTAGTACATCGTGTTGAACGTGCTTTGCCCTCTTTCCCTCGGCGCTCCCTTGTTTTCTATGTATCACATTATGCAAATACGCATATATATACCATACGCAACACACCCCCCTCCTGAGATGATTTCCCGAGGCGATTTCCCCCGAGCGAGAAAACGGGGGGGGGGGACAAACAACCAAAAGCCCGTGCTATAATAGAGAAGTGTAGCAATTATAACAGCACTTTTTTTGCCTTAAGAGGCAACATTTTTTTTAGTTTACCCACTAATTATTGTTGCCAATTGTTTCGGTATACGACACGCCTACTCTCTCGTTTACAAAGGGCTGCATCCCATTTTGGGGGCAAATGACTTGGCGTTGGAGTGGTTGGCCCCCTAAGCGAGACTGCCGTTCTAAACGGGCCAATAAGCCATATACGATGGAAATACTCATCGGCTTGTGTTTCCTTTTTAGGACTGTCTGTTGGGGGGGGGGGGGCACTACTCAAGGATTTGAGTGATTTGTCCCCTATTACGAGGGACCATAGATAACAGGACCTATGGTACATATAAAAACCTATATGTTTAACCATTTTCACTAACAATATTTGGTCCTGTTAACTATGGCCCCCCGTAATAGTCAGGAATGATTGCAATTATTACGGGGGGCCAAAGTAAATAGGACCAAATATTGTTGGCATTTATAGACAAGTATATCGTTTTTATGTGTTACCGAAGGTTCTCTTCACTATGGTCCCCTGCAATAATAGTCAGAGTCCTAAGAGTGTTGAGCCGAAAGCTTTCCTTTTTTCTCGAACAAAGTCAGTTTGGGGTGACGTGTGGAGCTCCAGAATAAAGTAAGGAGCCGGAGAAGAGATCAGGTTGCTAGCCTGGACAACACCATTATTATTGTGAGTAGTAAGCGTACGACCCCCGGTATAAAGCTGGGGCCATGCGTGCATAGACTAGTACGTACTGCCAGTGACTGCACCAAGTGAACATCTCAGCCTGAAAGAATAACGGATGTGTCGAGACTCTGTCTCCGCGAAGAGAGATGGCAGAGGCGGCACCGCAGTGTCCGTGGAGATCACTCGTAAGAATAAGAAAAAAGATGGTTTGAAATTAATTGGCGATTAAGTGGCCATTATGGAGGGAATCTTGACCTCAGAGATCAAGAGGAGAGGAGGAGTGGAGGGGAGGAGAAAGGGAGAAAAGGAGGCGTGGAGAAGAAGAAGTAGAGGAGGAGAAAAAGAAGAGGATGGAGTGATCGAGGTAGGGCAGACCCTCACCTGATCGTCCGGTACAATGCACATACATGCTACGCGCATATAGGGGAAGAAAGGACGGTCCAGGTTGTCGAGGACCCCGCATAAAGCGATAACGTTTAAAAAACGAACCAAAAAATGTGATGTCGTACGGACGTCCGGTGTCCAGTGTGAGGGCTTGACAGAACCAGCAGTGTCCTTAACTTGCTGCCTGCTCACCCGTTCGTTGATGAGCGCCTCGCTTCTTGTGAGTCGGACACCAACCACATGATTATTCCCGGATGCCGTCGCCGTCATGTCATTGTTCATACTCGTCACTCTCTCCTCTCGGTAAAAAAGTGCCCTTGGCCCGAAAAGTGCCACGTTTTCTCAGCGCCCCCGCACGCTGGGGGGCGCAACAGCAGAGACCGAGCGCAGACAATCAAAGAATGCCTCCACAGGTGGCTCTTGTGGAACGCCACTTGCTGTCATTCGGACACCTGAACACGTCACCCGAGGTGCCGCGGTCATCTCATTTGTTTGCCTTCGTCGCGGCATCCCCTCGGAATGAACCAAGTCCCGGAGGAGCTAGAACCCTCCCGGGGCACGAAGACGGTGACCAAACAGTAGTAGTGTAATTTGGTGCTTGTAAGAGCATTGGGGCCGTTCGAGGTGTTATGCGAAAAAGGTTCACCCTAATTTTTCCGTGGCTCCTCACTTGGGGGGCGCCATACCTCACCCGAAAACTAACTTCAGCAAAAAAACAAATTGCATTCCGAAGAATAATTCCATACCTGGTATGACCCAAGTACACAAAAACGTCATTTTACGAAGCAAGATTGGTATTCCGACGATTTTGGGTTAAGGAGCTACCGTCATTCGGAAGGAAAACAAAATAGCCGAAGTATGCTATCAATACCTCTATCGTAGAACGCGTCGTTTCAGAATGCTAGACCTGGAATCTGAAATCTGGAATCTCATTTTTTGTTTTTACATAAACGCTACTTACTACTGTTTCCCCCCGCGAAACCCGCTCTGTGAACGCGTTAGACTTCGGGTGCATGTGAAACTAATCGACATGAAAGTTCATTTGAAGCTTTTAATAATATCGTCCCCTACACCGGGGAGGGGGGCGAGATTCCACATTACAAGATGACATATTATTACCAGATTCCGAAAAGTTATGATGAACAGGGTGTATTACGGTAGTAGTGAGTATGCGCTCGATTGATTAGAGAAAAAAATAAATAAAACTTTCTTACCTCAAGTCGCGCTCCGCACAAAAAAAACGGGCACAAAGCTCTTTCCGTTTACCGACAAAAAAAATCAAGGAACGAAAAAAAAAAGAAAGAAACTACTATTACGGGTGGGCCATAGTTATTAGGACCCAATTTTGTGAGTAAAAATGGTTACATATATAGGTGTTTATGTATACCATAGGTCCTATTAACTATGGTCCTCCGCAATATAAACATCACTATTACAGGCGTCGCCGCCCCCCTTGGATGATAACCACCACCACAACAGCCCCACGCGCAATACACGACCAGCTCTAACCGTCTACAGACTATTACGGGGGACCATAATAAATACCTGGTAGGTCCTATGGTACGAACAAAAACCCAAAAAATTGCTTATTTTTACCATCAATATCTGGTTCTATTTACTACCAGGTATGCAGTATGGTCCCATGTAATAGCAGCGTGAGAGAGTCCCGCAGTACTGGTGGTTGGGTCATGTTGCGGCCCTACCGTATTTACGAGCCCTCGTGGCATCATGACTCGGACACACCAAAAGCATAGTGTCCCCCCAATCACGCGTTGGCCTCAGACAATGGTTGCTGTGTTCGTTCGTTCGTTCGTTCTACGTATATTTTATATAATAATATAATATACCAGGTATTAAATATAATAATATATACCAGTATATAATAATATTTATATATAATATATACCAGTACCTGGTAATATATAATATATACCTGGTATATATATTATTAATACCTGGTACCGCACCTGGTATATATTAACGACCTGGTAGTAGCAGTCAACGCAGAAAGACTGGGAGTCACGGTAGGGGAAGATACGGTGTCCGGATTGAAGTGTGGGTATTATTTCGTGGGGATATCAGAAACATCCGGAGGGTTGGAAAAACAATTAGAGAAGGCGCTAGAATACACTGGGAAATGGTAGGTGGCGGTGAACGTCGAGAAAAACGCAGAAGCTGTTTGTATCGAAGACAGGGTGAACCCGGTAAATTTCGGTTGGAAATGTGGAGAAGATGAACTGCCGATCGTAGACCAGTATACGTGACGTACTTTGGCGCAGAGATAACGAAAAGACTGCTCTCGGGATACACATTTAGCAAACGTACTACGGGGGACCATAGTTAACAGGACCAAAATACTGTTAGTAGAAATGGTTAAATTTATAGGTTTTCATGTTTACCACAGGTCCTGTTAACTATGGTCCCCCGTAATAGTAAGAAAGGGTAAAGCACACGTAGGCAAGATGGATGCGATCCTATTAATAACACTCCTGGACACTAATAATATTAAGATACTCGTACGTGTCCTGATGAATGTGTAACAAAGCTAGAATATGGAGGATAACCATGGGAAGGGAACGCGAAGCTCGTAAAACAGTTGGAAACAGTACAGATGGCAGAAAGAAGTGAAAATAAAACAAGATGCTCAAGTTCGACTAGTACAGAACACGTCAAAACAAAGAGGTTGCCAGCCATAATAGTTGATGGAGCTGTATGGGAGGTAGTAACAAAACAAAAGGGCGAGCTGGGACAAGCTGGGATAGCGTAGTTGAGAAACTATGGAAGGATACAGGTTAGAACCAAGAAGACATTTTGTCCGCCGGGAAGTTTGGGAGGCACAAGGCAGACGTACAGTAGAAGAGAGGGTGGGAAGAAGGGAAAGGCTAGCGCTAAGTACAAGGTGGAATCGGAAAAAAGCACACTTGGAGATATACGGGGGATTGAGAGAAGGAACGTAGGAATGAAAACGTATTAGCACGGCCTAATGGATTTCGCGAAGACGCTGATACAGCGATTTCGTGCTGGTGACCTGGACCTGCCAGAAAGAAAGAGATATGCAAGTAGCCGGGAGGAAGATAAAGTAGGTGAACAGATGTGCCCCGTGTGGCAATAGAAAGTGGAACTCACATTGTAGGGCAATGTGGACTGTACAAGGAGGAACGGAATGTGTGAGAGGAGGAGATGAGGGAAATAGACGAATGTGGCATGGAGGAGTCTGGTACACTAGATAACAGCGAGAAAATGATCGCTATCCTAGGAGATAGATGGTGGCCACAGGCGGCCAAACAGGAAGGGGACAACATTCGCATAAAACGTTTCTATGCAATATACGGATTCAACATAATGAGCGCCCAGATGTTGGAGGTGTTTCTATTAGGTGTGGGAACGGTGCTCCGTCTCGAAAGGGATGCGTGGTCAATGGTCAAATGACTAAGGCAAGCAACAAATGAGTACCCCCCCCCCCCCCTCCCCTTGGTGCAAGCAATGTCTGCCTGGTGGGTGAAAACCCGACATGCTCCGTCCCGGCATTGTACTAGGGATGCGAGGGTCTATGGTCTTACGACTACGGCCGGCCATGAATGAGATCGAGTACATATCCCCTATCGAGTACACTTTTCCGCCCCTCGAAACCCCGAGGCCTCCTTGCGACTGGCAACGAACCGCGGGCATTCCATTCAATCGTTCGGTTTCCTGTCGACACTTTTCCAGCTGATGGCAAATGATAAGGGAAGGAACCAACGACCCTTCTTCGAAAAGCACACAAAAACACACACACGATACACACACAACCCTGCCGCTAAAATAAAAAAATAAAAAAGCGAGCCAACTTTTCTAGAGCTCTTGATCGTTCGTGTAAAGAAAACCCATCCGATTGCGTTGCTGCAAGCGAGCTGCGTGCGTGCGTGTACGCGTGTGTGCGTGCACGCGTGCGTGCGTGCATGCGAGCGCGCCCGAGTGAGGGGGGTGGAGGGGGGGGGGGGAGCGAGCGAGCGAAGACACGCGACTCGTATACCGCGATCAGCACGCACGCCACGGTGTGACGCTTAGCGCTATAGCTAGGCCCGCCGGCAGCTTTTGCCACGCGCTCTTGTTTTCTGCCCCCGTGTCGGTTTCAGCTTTCCACTCCATAGAAGAGGCCACTCCCCCGCACGATATTGCAGACAAGCGCACGCGGGCGGGGGGGGGGGGGGGGAGGCACGAGGACGTGCGAACCGTATTCCACGAGCATCACCACAGGCCGCGTGTCCACGCGCGTGATGAACACGCTCCTCGAAGCTTTTAGAGCGCTTAGCGGTCTAGCCACGATTCTCGCCCGCCGGCAATACCCCGCAAGTCTATACTGTTCGAGAGCACTGTTCTGAGAGTTTTGCCCGTGTTATTTCCGACCGACTCCTTGCCCGCGACTTTCAGCCATCCTAGAGTAGTTCTTCCCGCAAGTCTATCTAGAGGAGGCGTTTTGCTCGCCAGTTCTGGTTGGCCGCAGGCGGTTTTTTTTTTTCTCTTCCTCCACAGGGAGTTTTTTCACGAGCAAAATGCCGTGCCGCCACCGATTCCCTCTAAAAAATGCCTTTTGAATCCGCTCTACTGCACAAAACCAAACGCCTTCGAATGTGAAACGTGAAACGGTCGCTGGAAGAACAAAAGGGCGGAATTTACCGCCCACCCGCCTCTGTACGAGCAAAATCTCCCACGACCAATCACCGACCAAGCGGTTACTTTTCGAAACGCCTTCCATTGCGAAACGGCCGCCGGAGTGGAAAATAAGACGTAAAATACGGCCCCGCGTCCGCACGAGAGAAATCCCCCCATAATCAATCGCCGACCGGTTGCTTTTCGAAGCGTCTTCGATTGTGAAACCGTCGCTTCGGGGGTGAAGGACAGAAAATTCCGCCCGCTCCCGCACAAGAGAAACCCCCGAGAATCAATCCCCAACCTGACAGTCACTGACAGTCACAATCAGAAGCACCTTTCGATTGTGAAACGGTGGCTGCGGGAGAAGGACAGTAAATACCGTTCGCCTCCCCACGAGAAAAAGCACCCCACGACCAGTCACCGACCAAGCGGTTACTTCTCGAGCCGCCTTCGATTGTGAAACGGTCACGGCGAGAAAAGGACAGGAAATATTCCGCCCGCCCCCGCACGAGAGAACCACCCCCAAAAAAACTCATCAACAATGACTAACCAAGCAGTTACTAGTCTCCCTCGGCGGTAGGCAGTAAGAGGTAATAAAACCTCAGAGTCGACCAACGACCGACCCAGGGGTTGCTTTTTTATTACTCCGGATAACAGGTACAAAATTCACAACGGTCAAACACCTGCCAAGCGGCCACTAGCCCCCCCGATGCTAATCACCTACCGAGCGGTTACTTTGCCACTCAAGATAGGTCGCCCAATCAAGATAGGTCGCAACAGGCAGAAAATAAACCCCCCCCCCCCCCCCCCCCCAAGAAAATGACCGAAACGGCCAATAACCGATGGTCGACCGACCGACCAACCTACCGACCGACCAACCGACCGACCGACAGACCGACTGAACGACCGGCAGACAGACCGATCGACCGATCGACCGACCGACCGACCGACCGACCGACATACAGACAGACCGATCGACGGATAGACAGACAGACGGACCGACCGACCGACCGACCGACCTACGGAGCGGTCACCTTGTTTTTGTTTTTCAAAGAGGTACGAGCGCGTAGCAACCTGAAGAACATTCCGATGATAAAAATCACCGACAACGCAAAGGGAGCGGTCTCTTTTTGCCGTCCATACTACCTAGGTGGCCAAACCGCCCCCCCCCCCCCCCCCCAAACCGCCGCCACCCCCCCGCCCTCCCTCCTACCCCCCCGCCCTCCCTCCCTCCCCCCCTAATTATTGCGCAACAACTGGGCTGGCAATTTCTTCCAGGCAACCGGCTCGAGGCAAATACAACACTCGCCGCCAAGTGGGTATGAGCACTCGGGCAAACCTAGGCACCTTCAAGGTTTGGCGTAAGAAGGGAAGGCAGGGGTGGGGGCGGGGGGGGGGGGGGAGGGGGGGGTCGAAGGAGGGGCGCAAAATATGCAAACATTGAATCGATGGCACGCGCAATAAGCATTCCGCACCACGCAATAATTTGCCATCCGTCCCTGATGTGTTTCTACGCATATAGCTTCAAGGTCTGCCGGGAGAGAGGGGGGAGGGGCGGGCGGAAACAAAAAATGTTGAATCGATAGCTCGCCAACCAAACAAACAGCAGCGCTCGCGCACAACGGGTTTATTTTTTGGTAGGCATATGTCTCGTCTCCGTGCCTTCAATTTTTGGCCCGGGAGGAGGGGGGGGGGGGGGGGGGGGGCGAGGGGGGGGGGGGGGGTGGGGCAGCAAAGGGGAGCTGAAACAAAAAGTCGAATCGTTGGCGCGTGTGACAAATATACTGCTCCGCGCAAACGGGTTTCACTGTTAGAGGCATGTCTTCACCGGGGCTGAGACACGGGAGTAACATTTTACGGTTGGATAGTCGGGAGGGGGGTGCCCGTTCAAGGGGAGCGTACACTTTACAACAGCGCTCAAGCCGGGAGGGATAAGCCGGCTGCAAAGCTGCAAAACGCTTGCAGCCAGCCTACCGTTTCTGACATACAGCAGGTAACCTCGTGGGGGTGAGATTTTTCGAGATAGGAGCTGTCTTGCCAGGCCCAACGGCACGAGCCATCAAGCCCGTTTCCCGAGGGCCGCCCATCCGCAAAACCATCACAATACCACAACACCCCTATGCCCCTCTTCCCCTCTCCCCCGCCTGACCCCCCCCCCCCCCCCCCCCCCCCTCCCGCCTCCTTCCCATCGACCCTCCTGTATACGGTATGGTTGATGTACATATATGCAGGTTGGGTTGTCATCGGCTGGCGACGAAGCCGCAAAGCACGCCTCTCACCGAGTGAGCCAGAGAACCAGGATACCGTTTTTGTTTCGTTTTGCTTGTTTCTTATGGCGGTCACCACGGCTGGCGGTCGAGTTAGATAAATCGTGCGGGACGAATGAAGAACCTCAACCGCGCACAAGGAGAATGAACGATAGTATCGCGTAGTGTATACCAGGTATACGATAAGACGCCCGCGAGGACGGCATATTGTAAAACCCGCTGCTGCCTCTGTAAGTGGCCACACCGGAAAACAAGTCAATTCATTCAAAGCTCTCATCCGTCGCAAGTCCGCCTCACAGGCGGTGCTCGGTAGGATGCAGCTCGCACCTCACGCGACTCGCTTAACAAACAACTCACGGCGCTTCGCGCGTGGTGCAAGCTTCACCTGCCTGGTCGGCGAAAACCCGACGTGCTCCGTCTCGATATTGTAGGCATGCGAGGGTCTATGGTAATACGACGACGGACATGCATGACACCAGTGCACACCCCCCCCGCCGCCCCCATCAGCCCCCTGCCTCCTACTTACTCAATCACCCCTTACCCGTTCCCACCACACACCTGGGCGCGGAAGAGTTTGAACTCCTCCTTATCGGGCTTCAGGACATCGTGCATCGACACCAGAAACAGCTGGGCGTTCACCAGACCGAGGCTGTAGATAACCTGCTCACGAACAAAGAAGCAAGCAAAAACAAAAACGTTTTAAAAAACTGCACGTGGATAAAAGAAGGCGAACAGGTAAAAACATACGTCATGATACAACACTACAAAAATCACAAAATGATCTATCTCTGACACATAACACAGCACAACACAACAATACAAAACGATGCAAAATGTACTCACAGAAACAGCTTCTGCGAGAAAAAAAAACAAAAAAAAAATCAACAAGTACAAAACATTCCGGAATGAACATGGTTAAAAAGCATACAACGACAAAATCTACGAACAAGAAAGGAAAAAAAAAAAATCGAAAAATTCTCAAAAGGTACAAAATATACCGGTATATACACTGTAAAAGATATATATACTTCGAAGTACAAGAATATATTTCTTCGAAAAAAACAAAACAAAAAAAGGAAAACGTTTTGAAGATATCCGGTGAAGGTACTCCAGTTATGTATACGAGTGCATAGTCTCACCCCCCCCCCTCCCCTCCCCTCGGGCGAACTTCTCGGTGATGGGAGAGCGCCAACGCCTACGTATATACATACCTAGCGACGCGTTTCTGGGAAGAAAAAAACATCGACCAAACCTTTCTATTGCGGGAGACCATAGCAACCACAATCGGACCTACCCGTACGGTGCACACAAAAAACTGTAAATATACCTATTTTTACGAACAATGCTTGGTCCTATTTACTACGGTCCCCCGCGACAGTGCCACCACCCCTCTCGTCTTGGATTGCCGCCTCTCAATAACGTTCGTCCCCAGGGGGAGGGGGGGGGGGGGGGGGGGGTTATCCCATCACCCAGTGTGTTACACGATAATATACAGTCCTTCCGACGACGCCAATGTGGTGAGGACGCCCCCAAGCAGGTCATTTTTTTTTCTTCCTGTGGTGTTGTACTGTGGAGTGAGTGAGTGAGTAGACACCGACCGAAGTGGGGGGGGTGGGTACATGCCTCGGGTCTAATTAATCTACGAGCGGAAAAGGCGTGAAATACCCTTGGGCGTGACCTCGACGTCTGTGTATAATGAGGCCAGGGGGGGGGGGGAGGGGCATAGTAAACAGGACCAAATACTGTTCGTAACAGTAGCTAAATATATACGCTTTTGGGTGCACCGTAGGTCCTATTTACTACGGTCCCCCGTAATGGGGGGGGGAAAGGGGACCTGGTACACAGCATGGCATCAAGATCCACACGCTTTTTTTTTGCCTTGTCGTTGAACTTCCACTGCTGCTTCGCGTTGATGAACGCCGCGGTGGAGGGTACGATCACGGCCTCTTGGGCCCGGGCCAGCCTCGCCGCCTTCAACTCCAGCTCTTCCGCGAGGTCGGCGCAGCGGAGCAGCGCCGACCGTGGGGATCGTTTCGCGGAGGCGGCTGTCTGCGCGTCCTCCACGAGCTTTTGTTGTGTGTGTTTTTTTTGTCCCAAAAAGCGAAGGACAAAAAAGAGGGAGGGGGGCCGTCGAACAACAAAAACAAAAACAAAAAAAACGCGGGTTATTATTATAGGATAAGACGGACAGCATACGGAGAGATATATAAAAAAAAGGCGTTGAATGTACATCAACAGGTACCAGGTACATGGAGTATATACGGGCAATCGTTCCGCGGAAGAAGAGGTCCTATTTATTCTCTTTCTCCCCAAAATAATTCACTTTTTGTATTTCGAAAAGTCCCGCGAAACAAAAAAAAAAACGTCGTCTTGAGCGCGAGAAAAACAAAACAAAACAAAACAAAACAAAACAAAACAAAACAAAGAACAAAACAAAAACAAAACAAAACGGGGATGGGGTGACAGGATAAAAAGAAGACATCGCCGGCGGCAGAGATTGAAATAAAATGGCGTTAGAGGAGGCGTGCCACGATATGATAGCGGAATGCATCATTTGTATGGCGAAAACGTTTCTGACCGCCGCACCTTCTTAACCATGGAAGGACTACGTACGCAACTATCCCCGGAACGCCATATGTGTCTTTACCCTCGGCGAGTGTTGTTCGTTGTATACCTACCGAGGCGCATCGGGTTCCACTTTATACGCCTTCTAAAATCGGTTTCTGGGTCGGGTTGTAGAGCTGCTCGGGCCAGAAAGTAGCCCCAGCAGAAAAAAAAAAAAAAAAAACGCTCCAGCTTCCGCCCCTGCCATGGCCGGTGTACAACGAAAAACAAAAAAGAGCTCAAACATAGATACGTGCGGGCTAATACTTCGTTCAGCAGCAGGAGGAAGAGATACGTGCGGGCTAATAATACTTCGTTCAGCAGCAGGAGGAAGAGACTGTCCTGTCTGCGCTTCATACTGTCTCCACAAGCTGCCTTCAAAAGCAAGAAAAAACAAAAGCACAACATATTATACGTACATAAAATCTCGTGTCAGGCTCGAAAAAAAAAAAAAAAAAACGAAAAAACGAAAAAAAGGCGCTCTTAAATCGGGTACCACCCCCCTGCCGTGTCGCTTACTGTTACGGCTTCCGACGTAGGAAATCTAGCCATGGCCACTATCCTTCTTTCGTGATGGGCGTCCGGTGCGCCCTCGACAGGTACAGAACACCATGCCCCAACACAAACATACGAACGTACCAGTACTCGGTACGCGAATGGGAGGGAAAAAAACATGAATGCTTCAGTATTTATCTCTTCGCGTACGTACTCATCGCTATTTGACTTGAAAAAAAAAAAAAAAATGAAATGACCTCAACTTTTCAGACAACGTGTTTTTTTTCCCATTCATGTCTTTATCAAAAAACAAAATCTGACCTGACCGATCTTGTTCCCCATCCGCACGAGCACCTGCCTCTCTCTGTCGAACTCCGCCAAGGGGGCGGCCACCTCCTTCGGGAGAAACTCTCTCAACCAAGGGAAGAACAACACCGTCTCGGTCTTGTGCAGCTTCTTGAAGCTGTACGAGCCGGGGGGGGGGGTTCATTACCGGTATGTGTTCACCGGTCACCGGTACGAGGTGCGGTTTATCAGCAAGGAGAGCAAGAGGACGCGTTTCCAGACACGATCAGCCGCGGTCACGTCCGGGGGGGGGGGGTGGGGGGGGGAAGGGGGGGGAAGAGAAAAGGGCCGGCGTGGAGAGAAAGGAGGGGTCTTCCAATTACGAGAAGAACAACACCGCAACACCGCCTCGGTCTTGTGCAACTCCTTGAAGTTGTAGGCCGTTTTCCTTGTTTTTTTCTGGCCATGAGTTTGTTTTCATCGGCCCCACGGGAAAATGATGGAGGGGGGGGGGGGGGGGGGGTCCCCGACAGGGTCGGCCGTTTACGTAGGGAACACGGGGGGGCGCTTCATTTCAGCATCAGCAATCGGCCATGAGGGGAATGAGTAGAGAGAGGAGAGGAGGACGAGAGATGAGGCCGGGGGTGACCGAGTAGGGGGCTAGGGAGGGGCCTCCGCAAAAGTTCGCAAAAACTTCGCAAAGCTTTCGCAGAGCTTTCGCAGAGATTTCGCAGAGCTTTCGAGGAGCTTTCGCAAAAAAGAAAAAGCTTTGCGTGCAAAGCTTTAGCAATTTTCGGAACACTTCCACAGCTTTCGTGAAAAAAAAAAAAAAAAAAACGCCGAGAGCTGTCTCGAGCGCTTTCGAAAAGTATTTTTTTCCCAGAAACTTTCGAAAAATAAAGCTTTTGCAGGCCGTCCGCAAACCTTCCGCGCAAAAAATCTCGGTAAAGCTTCCCAGGGCCCTTGAGCATCACAACCATCACAAATCATCCCAGGCGTTGCTTCGCGACAAGCAGGCACGCGAGCGAGCAAAGCGAGCAAGCAAAGCGAGCAAGCAAAGCGTACCCTTCCCTCACCTGAACGTCCACATATACGCGTAACACTTGGAAACCCTCTGTACCGCCGCCAGACCCTCCTTGCCTCCCGCGTCCGGCCCCTCGCTAGCCTCTACCGCGAACAGAGCTGCTCGCCGGAACCGAGCAACGTCGCGCAATACCGATCGAGAGTGCCATCGCCAACTTCTCCCCACCACGCAGAAATTCGATAGACAAGAGGGGAGAGGAGGAGAGGGGAGGGGCGGGTGCGCGCAGGGGGGGGGTCCCTGTCAACCGTATGGTTTTGAGGGGCTGGAGGTCCCGAACGCATACAGGACTCGGTACGTATGGACGTACATCGAGTACTGTAACAAAAACGAGAAGAAAAAAAAAAAAAAAAAGAGTCAGCCAGAAGACCGGCGCAGAATCAACCGCTCACCTGCCCCCGAACATTCTCTCCGACGTTCGCCCGCAATCTAACACCAAAAAAAAAAGGATACAAGACAAGACGAGGCAACAATGCCGCTGTGATATGATGTCCTCCGTCCTCCGTTAAAAAAACATACTCACCCGTTGATAAGAAATTCTCGATCTTCTACTGGTACCGGGGCGTCGTCGAAGCTTCCCCCGGCCAGGTGCGTCTCCGGCACCATGGACATCACCTGCAACAGCAGCAGCGGCAACAACAACAACAACAACAACAACAACAACATCATCAAATACTATCGAACCACCACACAACAGACGTCTGGTTTCGTTTCTCTCTAACAAAGTCGTTCTAACAGCAGCAACAACATAAAAAACCATCGAACCACCACACAACCAACGTCTTGTTTCGTTTTTTTCCCCCAACAGTGTCGTTCTTTGCCATTTGTTCCTGAAAGAAAAGTCATGGAAACTACGCAAGTACGAAGTATACATACGACCTGAAAAGTCATAATCATGGCACCACACTTCTGGGCGAGGAGAAGCGTAATAACTCGCCTCCTGTTCCGGGCAATGCCGACGCGAAGGGGTCGCAACCCTAGAGACAATCCGAGGTCCCGGCAATAACAGCCAGAGGGCCCACCCCCGATTGTGCTCATTTACTAGAGATGCACACTGAGCTAACAGTCAGCTAGCTCAGCGGTTAGGGCTAACTACTGTAGTATCGTGTCCCCAACACATCGGTGACGGTTGATTGTCGATGGTTGACTATTGACGAGTCTTCGGGAGGGCTATGAATTGGCTGGATATATGGGCAGTTGTAGTTGTTAGATGGGTGGCGAAGGCAGCCAGCAAGCTAACTGACCTTAGTTGGCTATGAACAGTCGGCCGGCGCTGCTAGGTTGCTTGACTTTACAGTACAACAAATATACATTTCTTCCATCCTGCTGGTATGTTTCTGTTTTGTTTCTTTGAACCCTCTTCGTGCTTCATCTCTGTTCGTTCTTTTGTTTCTTCCTTTCTTTTTTTCGAGTGAACATGAAATACCATGGATATGTTCCTGGTGTTATCTGGTTGCAGGTGGTACGGGGCAGTACAATACCACAGCTCGTTAGTACCGTTTCCCCTACGGACTGGTATGATACTGCCGTGCGCACTATTTCGTACTTGCTTGCCTTCTCTCATCGAGCTGTATTTTTGTTACACCCTGTTTAGTTTGCGAACAGGGGAATGATTTCGGGGGGGGTGAGCTAATAATGTGAGAACATCCTCGTCACATAGCATACACATGAGACGCCGACGACCTTCGGCGCTGCCATCGATACCCGACAGTGTCGATGGTGATGGGTTTCGACGCGCCCATGAGCTGCAGTATTAGACCTCTCGGCTCTCTCTCTCTCTCCTTCTCTGAGTGAGTGCTCCCACATGGACATGCGCACCATAGATATATAGCGAAGAAGCCTACCATGAACAAGGAAACCCAATTATTAATAGTCGTGTACTGTAGTTGGCACGACTGCAACTCACTACAACACTCTAGTCGACCAACACCTACCGGCACCTGGCGACGTTTACGTAGTCACCTAACTCACAGCTCCACTGATTGCAGACTGATGACTGGTTGGGTGATGGTTGATGGTTGAGTTGATGGCCGGTGGATCGGCAGTCCGCGACGACTCGGCCGGCGGTTTCGCATGCGGGAGAAGCGTAAAGGCTGGTCGCAGACGTGCGAGTGCGGATCACTGTGCTCTACATTCTGACCGTTCGCAGTGGATTGCAGCACGCCGTACGACAACACTGTCTCTGTTGTAATACCGTGGTGTTGTACTCGTACTAAGCTCCATTCGTGTCGACAGACAACAGCAGTAGCGTGCTGTAATACGGTTATGTTGAATTTGGCGGTAGTACCGCAGCCTAGTGTAGTGCTGTGGGTACTGAATGTGCTTGCAGCCCCGCAGCTGTTATTGCAGGTCTACAGATGTCGATACGTTCACGTACACGTGCAGCTGTTGCTGCGCCTTCGACGGAGCCCGGAGAAAGCGAAACATTTACGATACGTCAACACCAACATCAGCGCCAACACCGATCAATCTTGAGCATAGGGATATCGCGTGCCTGGTACAATCTTTGGTGTTCAATGATACTGCCTTGAAGCCACGTTCCACGTTTAACAGCCGACTCTGTGCCGGCTAAGCGCTTGCCACCCACCAAGAGGGAAGGCAACGAGTGGAACGATAGGAAAAATAAGAGTAACGTTGCCGCTACTGCTGCTGCTGCTGCTGCTGCTGCTGCTGCTGCTGCTGCTACTGCTCCGACTGTAGCTGTTGTTGTGACTGCTGCTGCTGCTGCTGCTGCTGCTGCTGTGACTACTGTGGCTGCTGTGTCTGCTTGCTGTGGGTCGGTTGCGGCCGGTTGATTTGAGGGAGGCATTGTAGTGCTACTCGTTGAAGAAGCCGAGCCGCGTACACGTGCGCTTTCCTCCGCGTCTCGCCCAGGCGCGGGTCCCCATCGCACCGCGTGGCATGAAATGGCATGGGCATGCGGGCATGCAGAGCACGGGCACACCCGCACGTGGCACTGTGGAACTCCATCACTTGCTAGCGGAAAGGCCCTAATTGCAATACCATCTTGCAAATAAAGTCGTGTAACAGCACCGCCTGCTTGTTCGAGGCCGACCTCTTTTTCAAAAAAACGTCACTGCCCCTGCTGACCTCGGGCCCCGGCTGGAAATAGCGTTAGGATTACAGTTAGGGTTGGGAATCGGATTGGGTCTACATAGGGTCTACAGTAGGCCGACATGCATGACAAAACTTGACCAAACATTCTTGCACGAGTATATATAGGCGCAAGGTGATATTGCAATTAGGGGAACTCTATTACCAGCCGTGCAGGATATTTAGGTATGTGCATGCTGACCTAGACAATGAATATCGCACCGAACTCTCACACCGGACCAGCTCGTAGACTATACACCTCCCGCACAAGGAGACTGACTTTAGCGTGCCCTCTTCTACCTGACGGATTCCAACACTTTGACATAATACGAAGTAAGAGTTGACCAAAACCGTCAATTCGCTATTACACTATTACACGTGCCCATACTATTAATACTGAATGCACAGCAGTATGACACGTACGAGCAGTCTGAAGCCTCCGGCTGTTTTCGGGGGGCAAGCCACGACTACACACTGCTACTCGCACCATACCTCCTGTGTTTGTTCCCATACATACAGTCGCCGGGCAACAGCAACCCGGCACCGCACGATAACCATGCCAGGGGCCATGACATAACCCACACACCAGTCCGAGGTTCGACCAAGCAGAGACGTGGCGACAAGCGCACAGACTCATGCCCATCTTATAGCAGACATGCCTTACCTGCATGTGGATCCTTCTCTTCCCACTCTGCACGCGCTCCTTCAGCCACGATGCCGCCGCAAACGGCGAGGTCCTCGCCGCGGTGAAGGCGTGCCCCTGCCTCGCTCCTGCCGTATTAGCTCCTCCAGAGGCCAAGTCGGCAGCAGCAACTGCGACCCCCGTCCCCCCCCGTCCCCCAGAGCTCGCGGAGCCGAACCCCCCCCCTCCCCCCATGGGCAAGCTCCCGAGCCCGGCGAAACCGTACAAGCTCGGCGCCATGGCGAGTATGACGACCGACCAGAGCACGGTGGGATTGAGCAGCGTCCACCGTCGTGGCCCCCGGCGACGCGAGCGAGGCTCTGTGTGCACCGGCGAAGTCGACATGTTGTTGCTTGAAGGTGGGTCCAAATGAGGCATCCAGTCCGGGAAGCGAGAGGGCTTTGGGACTCTGCTCCACCTCGCCTTCAAGGCTGCGGGAGCGGAAAACTATGGGGCGGCAAGGATGCCGACAAGTTTTCTACGATCCTCTGTCGATGTTGGCCTAGGTGCACACTCGCACGGGCTGCCTGTCACTCAGGAGGTGGGTGGTGCCTTAGAGATCATTCCGTTGCCACCTCATCGATGAATGTCCCGTAGATGAAACGCCAGATTATCATACTAAACCCCTCATGTCTCAAAATCGTGAAATAGTGTGCTAGCACCTAGCACTTGGCCCGCGACAATCAGCCACGTGGTCGCCCAGACCATGCGTATTCTCTGCATAAACGGTGCATTGGCTGCTTCCATAGCGGCTTCCACTGTCGTGAGAGCTTCGGCTTTCGTATGCCTCCCAACAGCTCAGGTCGGAGTCGTTGCGCCGCCTACACTCCAACATCAGAATTGGGCACGACCTACTTCTTCTTCCACCGTTAGTAGGAACTGCCAAGCCCGGGACGGGGAGCACCAGCGGTCAGCATGGCCACGACGGGGCTCCGGCCCTGGGTGAGTCAGGCGGCTACTGGAATCCGAGCTTGAAACGTGGTGCGCGTCATGCGCAGCATAGATGGCCGAGATAAGAGCTGGGGCGTGCCGTGCAGAACATGCGAACGTTCAAGTGAAGCACATACCTGGTACCTGGTACATGTTTGTTGGTGGCTGGTGGGTGTGGCATACCAATGCTCCTCATGTACAGCAGTAGTACCTCAACAACGTGGTATATATCAAAGAACTCACTGAACCACCTGCTCCTCTGCGTAGACTCGTAGAATCTGGGAACATGAGTAACGGCGTTGCAATCGGGGGTCGTGATATCGATGGGTGCGAGTACCGTAAGCGCCAGCTCCTCAGTGTATATACCGAAAAAAATATTCTGGTACCAGGTATACCCCCATCTGGAGGGTTACGTACGTACACGATGTACCCCGAGGTTATACATACACCGTGTGGTATGTTTTACTATTACGGGGGGCCATATTATTAACTAGGATCTACGGTACACACAAAAACCTATATATTTCGCTATTTTTTACCAACAACATTTGGTCTTATTTTTACTATGGTCCGCCGTACTACTGCTGTGTGCTCGCATAATGCCTCACTTACATTCACCAAGAACTAGAACTCTGATCCCACGACCGACACGTACGTGCGATGACGGTTCGAGCGGGCCACGCGCTCCCGACCTACGGCTCGCGCTTCGCACTCACGGCGGGGGGCTGATTATTTTTCAGCGCCTTGTCAATGGGAGCGGGGTGCCCAATGGGATCAGATCCGAGTGGGGGGGCAGGCCTGGGTGGGAGCAGGGTGCCAGGGAGCCTGATCCCAGCCGGGTCTACAGTAATCATTTTCGTCCCCCTGCGCACACCTACAAGCAGGAAGGTGAAGAAAATGCGATCAGCCCTCCGCGGGAGCCAAGCCGAGGGGCGTGAACGCGAAGCGCGAAGCGCGAACCGTCATCCCAGGTGTAGGTCGTGGGATCTAGGTCCTTGTTTGCACGACGAGGAGACAAGTCAGTGTAACCTACGTACAGCAATCTGGGAGTACGTCTTGCAGTTTCCCGAACTATCGGTAGGGGGTTTGTTACGTGTGTGTGTGTGTGTGTGCTACCGGGTACCTACCTGGCACCTGTGGCTATACCCGGCCCATTACAGCTCCTGATAACCTGGTGTTAACCAGCAGGCACAGCAGCGGTACTCTCGTGTGGTATACCAGGTACAGTCGGTATGTACGTACCCACTTCCTCTCTCTGCCCATGAACGGTGGTAGCGTTGCTGGTGTTGGTGTTGGTGCTTGTTGGTGGTGTTGTTGGGGGAGGCGGGGTGGTGGTGGTGGTATTAGTGTTGGTATCTTGGTGCTGTTGTAGTGTACCAGGTAGTCGACAGGCGCACAGGCCGTTTAAGCTATAACCGCCTTCTCACTCAGCTCGTTCCCTTCTGCTGCTGCTGCTGCTGCTGCACCCGCGAGCATCGCGTCTGATGTAGGCGGGGTCAAACTGCTCACTCGGTCGACCTCTCTCATCGTATCATGGCTGATTTACGTGTCGTATGCATATAAGGACTCGTCATCGGTTTAGTCATACCAGGTTTTCACAAAGACAGGAGTTGTCGGGGGTGTCCTCCCGTAAGCCGACCAACCCACCCCCGGTTCAAACATCCAAACTTTCAAGCTTATAAAACAAAACGTTCTAGCATTCAAACACTGGCATTAAAAGTTTACATACTGCGGTCGGACATTCAACCGTGCAATCATTCGAGCATTTAAAAAAGAGTGTCAAAGTCTTGAAAAAACATTCACAAAATCAAGCGTTCAAAAACATTCAAAGTGGTCACGCCCTCTAAAGCGTTAAAATTTAAGCGTTCAAACATTATAAACATTTTATTTCTAACACTTAAATAATTCAAACATTCAATTGTCCAAAGATTCAATCGTTCTAAATTTCGAACTTTGAAACGATAAAGTGGCGTGTCTGATTGGGCCGAACGCGGTGACGAACGTTTTGAGGCAGGAGCAAGACGGCGCGGCGGACGGAGCTGTCGGCGGAGGCGTCTTCTTCCGGGGGAGGGGGAGATGGGATTCCCGGCGTCCCAACTCTGCCCGGAGTGAAGGTAATTGGAAGGAAGAGAGTGGGGAGTGGAAAGGAAGAGTAGATAATTGGAGAGAAGAGAGGGGGGAGGGGAAGGGGGAAGGACAGGAGGGGAACGGAACGGAATGGAACGGAACGGAAAGTACGGAACTGAACGGAACTGAACGGAACGGAACGGAATGGAACGGAACGGAAAGTACGGAACGGAACGGAAACGCTGACGAAGGCGTTACCGTTGGCGTTCATTTTTGCTGTGATTGATACCGTGGGTCGCGGCGTCGTGCGCAGGTCGAGGTCGTCAAATATTAATTCGACCCGTCAAACACAAGCGAACGTTCCACCTTGAAGCGTCGCCGCAGACATCAGCACGCGCTTGGGATGGATACTAATATGGGGGGCCATAGTAAATAGGACCTACGGTACACACAAAAACCTGCATATTTCGCTATTTTTACTAACAATATTTGGTCCTATTTACTATGGCCCCCCGCAATAGCGTTGGTGACGTTGTCGTGCGTGCCCGGGATCTGGCCTTTTGTTTTGTTCATGCCGTGCCGTGTGGTGAGCTGCACCATACCGTTGACAAATTTTGGTATTCTGTTCTAGAGGGCTTTTCTATTTCATTTGGCGTACCGCGAATTGTGTTGCACCATATCATTAACAAATGTTTGGGGTTTTTGTTTTTCAGAACGGGCGGGGGGGGAGGAGAAAGACAGGCAAGACACGCTTTTGACAGATTCAACCCTTTTCGTTTTGCCATCGGCGCCCTTTTTCGCTTTGTGTCGATCGATAATTGCAAACGTCATGACAAAAATAAATGCTTCTACCTACGATACATGGTCTAGATAGATATCCGAGGGCAGCTGGATTCTCAATCTTGCATGATATGATCTACTGTACCATCCATGTTTCCAGGTGGGAGCCGTATGGTTCATGCATGACGTGAGACATGCTTTCTGATTTGGATGTACACTACCGTGTAACACTATCACACTGGGTGATAAGATAGCACACCCCCTCGGACGAATTTCAGACCCGGTTTCCTCCAAAACGTGGGAAAGGGGGGGGGGGGGGGGGGGTTCACACACAACGAAAAATGGTGGCTTGAAGGAAAGTTTTTCGTCGAGAAGGTTTTTTGCATAGACGCATCGCTCGTCGTACTCAGTACGCCCTTCCCGTTGCCGGAGAAATCGCTCGAGGGTGTGTGTGTTACCTCACCACCCTGGTGTGATACGGAAATCAGATCCTGCGCAAAACACAGGTAGTGATCTGGACGGGTCTACTGTGGGTGATCACCTGGTCTGTCCTAAGTGTGCGAGTCGTTGCATGCCCGTTGTATACGAAAACGACACTCCCGCTTTCGACCCGGAGCAGACGGTGGTGGAGACGGAGGAGGAGGAGGAGCAGAGGGCGGCCAGGGAGTGGCAGGACGACGGGAGAAAGGGACGGGTCCTCGTGCGCCGAAGTGAGGAGCTCGATTGCGTTGCCGCTGCAACAGGGGTGCGGGGATGGCGGACTGTGTTTCGCCAACTATAGGGTCTGGTTGGCTATACATACAAATATCACAGTTACTTGCAGCGGGTGCCAACCTACCCGGCTGTTCCGGTTTCCTTGTCCTTAGGGAGGCCTGTTTCGGTGCGTCACGTGTGTTTTTTGTGGGTAAAGCGGTTTTTCAAAGCTTTAGGTTGGCTTGAGCGTATGTCGATGCCTGCAGCTGTTGTTGATGGTGTGGCTACGTACGAGTAGTGTATCGCGTCAACCGTTCGACTCTTCGGGCTTTCCCGGGTTGTAGGAAGGACGGGAGGCTTGTATGTCTCACTGGTACGTGGTGTTCATGCGAAACGTGATGCCAAAATATCGCAGAAAATAAAAAATGAGTCCTGCGGCGCTTTCAGCTTAATCCTCCGAAAGCGGGCAGCCCGCGGGGCCCTCCGGGGGCGCCTCCCGCGGGACCCCCCCCCTCGACCGGTGGGGGAGGCGGGAGGCGGGGGTTGGCTGCTTGCCTCGCCTTGCTCCCCTGGAAGCGGCCCATTGCTGACGTAGGTCAACTAAGTTAGTCGGTTGGTTTGCTGGCTTCGTCGTGAAAGTCCTTTCCGCTCACACCTCTATTACGGGGGACCATAGTTAATAGGGCCTATGGTATACATAAAAACTTATATATTGAACCATTTTTACTGACAATATTTGGTCCTGTTAACTATGGTCCCCCGTAATAGTTTTTTTTCCCCCCCGATGTTCGTCGCTTCGCAGAAGAGATACCGGTGCCTGACAGGGACCCCGCGGGGGTGTGTCAACTCGTCTTTCAGTCCTTGCAGGTAACGAGCGCGTGTGAAAAAACTTCGGGATCGAGGGTAGGCTGGTTTTGAATTAGGGTGAGGTAGGGTAGGGTAGGGTAGGGTAGGGTAGGGTAAGGTAGGGTAGGGTAGGGTAGGGTAGGGTAGGGTAGGGTAGGGTAGGGTAGGGTAGGGTAGATTAGGGTAGGTTGGGGTAGGGTAGGGTAGGGTAGGGTAGGGTAGGGTAGGGTAGGGTAGGGTAGGGTGGCGTAGGGTGGCGTAGGGTAGGGTAGGGTAGGGTAGGGTGGGGTGGGGTAGGGTGACGTAGGGTAGGGTAGGGTAGGATAAGGTACAGCAGTGTGTGGTGTGCTAGGGTGGGGTGCGGTAGGTTTGTGTAGGGCTTGTGTAGTAGGGCAAGGAAGGGTATGGGAACATAGGGACAGTGTAGAATAGGAGATAATTTGTTAATGTGTGATTTGGCAGGGCAAGAGACAGCAAGAGCAGGCGAGGTAGGGCACGTAATGGCGAGTCGGAAGGGTGGGGATACAGTATTTGCCGCCGCCCCCCCCCCCACCGTGCGGCATGCCCACGTGCTCAACATACATGAACATTTACGTGATGGAGAGAGAACGAGACAGGGAGAGAGAGGGGGACGGTGAAATATAGAGACCGATGTCCACTGGTACACACACAAAGTGAGAGAGAGCAGAGCCCGGATTTTCGAGGGGACGGGGGAATAGGACGGTGTCCTTTACGCCTTAACCGCGGGTAATCTCGCAGACTGAAATGGTGACATGTGCCGTGCACCTATGATGGGGGCGGGCGTGGACATCAGTGTAACAGCTTTCTTCGGAGCCACAGTCTAGCGTGAACATATTCGGGGGTTTGGGCCTGTTGTGTGTCGTACAGTAGTCTCGGGTGTTGGTATTGATGGGAAGGGGGGGGTGTGGCCTACACAGCCCCCCTCCGTCTTGTTTTGATCGCTTGTACCGGGTACCGGGTACTTCAACATCTACCTGCTTTAGAGTAAACACGAGTATTTCGTACGCGTATGAAATTGAACTACACCACCGCAACAAGGTATCCACCCGAAGCCCCGTAAACAAAAATACAAAATATACACGTATTATCGAACATGGGAAGGCACTCCGTATCCCTCCCCCCGCACCCCTCTCCCCCATGTATGAATGTACAGATGTTGTCTATGTAAAGAGGTCAATGAACCACCGTCCCCTGACCCCCCCCCCCCCCCTTCCCTTATCTGGAGGTGGCCACACCCGAAAACAAATCAACGCATTCGACGCTGTCATCCATATGATGCAAGATTGTCCGCCTCACGAACGGTTCTCAATAGGATGCATTTCGCCCCTTATGCGACCCGTCGAACAAACGCCTCACGGCGCTTCGCGCTTGGCGAGAGCCAATGTCTGCCTAGTCGGTGAAAAAATGTCGTGCTCAATCCCGGCATTAAAGGGATGCGAAGGCCCATGGTGTATGATCATACGACTACGGCCCTGCACGACATGAGTAGCCCCCCCCCCTGCTTAAACCTACAGACGCTAGTTATGTAGAAATAAACGCATCAGCGTCGCCTGCCCCCCTTATCCCCCACCCACCCCCGACGTGTTCCGTCCCAGCGTTGTAAGGATGCGAGGGTCTACGACCATACGGCTACGGCCCTGCACGTCATGAGTACGCCCCCCCCCCCCCTGCTTAAACCTACAGACGTCATCTATGTAGAGATGAACGCATCAGCGTAGCGTCCCCTACCCCCCCCCCCCCCCCCCCCCCCATTCCCCACCCCCCAGATGTGCTCCGTCCCGGTATCGTCGGAATGCGAGCGTCTATGGTCATACGTCTACGGCCATGCATGACAATGAGTACACCCCACCACCACCACCACCCCCACCCTTCCCCTCCCCCCCCCCCCCCCACACCGCCTCAGAACAATGACGACCCTATGCTGGACTACGGCGCAGCGGTGGCGGTGAAGTTCGCGTCTTCGAGGAGCGCTATCAAAGGCATGACGCCGAAAGAGTACGGCGATTTTCTCCGGGCCGATCCGGAGTACGTCCTTCTCATCGACAACGCCACCTGCCGCCCTGCCGAGCGAGCCAAGGTAACCAACCCTAAGGGAACAGGAGTTGGAGAGGCGGCCGGGATGGGGGGGCGGGGGGGGGCGGGGGGGGGCGGGGGGGGTGGGCGGGGACGTACTCTCTCGTCGCTAAGCCTTGGTCACTCGATCATTTACCACGCATGCCTTTCGGGATGGAGCACTGAGTGGGGTGTACTCGATCTCATGCATGGCCGAAGTCGTATGACCATAGACCCTCGCATCCCTACAATATGCCGGGACGGAGCATGTCGGGTTCTCACCGACCAGGCAGACATTGCTTGCACCAAGGGGAGGGGTGGGGGGGGTACGTATCTGTTGCTTGCCTAAATCATTTGACCACTGACCACAGAGGGGGGGGGGGGGGAGGTGTACTGGGTAGGAGATATGGACTCTCTCTCGTGCACAACCCCAAAAAGACGGACAAACGGAAAACGGTTGCGAAAATGGATAAAACAACCGCATATCTAAAAAACAACGTTTTTTTTTTTTTTCACGGGGACGGGAAAGCGGCCCTTAACCCTCTTAGGACCCCGGTCCCGTTTTGGGGGCAAACTACTTATGATTAGAGTGCTTTGTCCCCACATATGGGAGTGCGGTGGTATAGAAAGGGGTTAAGAAGATAGATGGTATCCATAGCAAATACAACACCTAGGGAACTAACTAATAAACCAGGAAAAAAACAGAGCCTGATAACCATTATAGGGTATATATATATATATATATATATATATATATATATATATATATAGCGTCAGCGTCGCTTCACCCCGCTCCCCCCAGGTCGGAAGGAAAACCCAACCACAGCCGTGCGAGTACGAGTAGGGAAGTTTGGTGAAGAATCTGGTTCTGTCTCCAAGCATGTCCGTTCCCTGTCTACGATATGACCCCAACCGATGGACATTTGCTATTACGGGGGTCCATAGTTAACAGGACCAAATATTGTTAGTAAAAATGGTTAAATATATAGGTTTTTATGTGTACCTTTGGTCCTATTAACTATGATCCCCCGTAATAGGAGTGAGGCCAACCCCATGAACAGTTACGGGTTCGAAGCGGTGGGTCGGCCGCTTTTTTTTTCTGCATAGCCCTGTTGCGGGGGGCCATATTAAACAGGACCTGTGGCACACACAAAAACCTACCTGGTGTATATCTCGCGAGTGTTTACCCGCAACCTTTGGTCCTGTTTACTATGGTCCCCCGTAAAAGAAAAAGATCCTAAAGTTTCGTGGGTTAGGGTTTGTGTGTTTGTTTGTTTGTTTGCTTGTCGTTTTTTTTGTAGGAAAGAAACCGAAAGAAACCCAGCCGAAATGGTTTCAAACGAAGTGTTCGCACACACCGACAGTGGGGTGGGGAGGGGGGGGGGGGGTGATGACGATGATGACGCCGACGATGGCATTGATGAAAAGTTATAGAATGCTGATATTGATGTCGTTGGTCAGAAATGATTACCTACTATTTCGGGGGGGCATATTAAACAGGACCCACGATACGCACTAAACCCTATATATATCGCTATTTTTTTCTAAAAATACTAGGTCCTATTTGGTATGGCCCCCCGTCAATAGACCTCTCAGTTAAAAAGTCAGCGCTGACACGAGTGGTGTAGCTTGTCTATCCCTTCTTACGACCACTCGCGACCAATGAATGATGGTCATGGCCCAACCAGTCTGACGGTTGACGGATGACGGTGAACTGACCGCGAAAAAAAAAAAAAACAGGTCTCGGCCGACGGATCACAGGTCCTGCAGAAGGTCGAGGTGGTCGGTGTGTATCCCGACGACGCGAAGAGACTCGTCGAGGTGCAGCTTAGCAAGGAGGACGACGGGTGCTGGAGGATCGACGCCCTCTACTTCGTCCCCCCCGCATAGCGACCTTCATGATGTTACGACCGTTACGTCATGAGGCGGCGTGGGTAGGAAACGGGACGATAGATACGCGGCGTGATGGTGAACCGGCGGGGTCATGGCGGTGCGTGACCACGAGGCGGCGAGGTTACGATGAGGCGGTGCGATCGTGATAAGGCGGCGTGATTATGAGCCGGTGTTTGAAGTGATTCGGGCGGAGGGGTTTCGATGAGGCGGCGTGATCATGAGGCGGCTGTGGTCGTGATCAGGCGGCGGGATCGTGAAGAAGTGTCTGCGGGTATGATGAAGGGCCGGGGGGGGGGTACTCGGTAGGAGAGATGTACTCGATCTCATGCATGGCCGTAGTCGTACGATCATAGACCCTCGCATCCCTACAATGCCGGGACGGAGCATGTCGGGTTTTCACCGACCAGGCAGACATTGCTTGCACCAAGCGCGAAACGCCGTGAGGTGTCTGGCGAGTCGCATGAAGGGTGAGCTGCATCCTACTAAGAACCGCTTTTTGAGGCGGACTCGCATATGGACGACAGCTTCAATGAGCTGATTCAATTTCCGGTGTAGGCATTTCCAGAGACAGCAATGGGAGCACTGTGTAACTGCCTCTTGGGTGCCTTACCTTGAACACTACGTGATACGATCATTCCTGGAGGGGGCGGGGGGGGGGTTATTCATTCATGGTCATGGGGTGGCCTGAGAGCTTGTTGGACCGCGTGTTTATGAGGTGGCACGGTGGCGGTGGCATCTTTGGCACGTGTGATGCGGCGGGCGATGAGGCCGCGTGGCTGGGCGCCGGGACCTCTGCCTGTGTGTGTGATCGATCACACGGCCCGACACCGCACCCGCTTTGCAAGGCAAGCATTTCGTATGGTATGATGTTACGTACTGATATTACGAGGGGCCATGGTTAATAGGACCAAATAGTGTGAGTAAAAATGGTTAAATATATAGGTTTTTTAGGTATACCATAAGTCCTACTAACCATGGTCCCCCGTAATAGGATTTTTTCAGGGTGTCGAATGGTGGTGGAGCGGACGTTTTTTGTTTCTCTCCTTAAAAGATCGTTGGCGGCAGAGCTCTCACAAAGCTATATCTCCAGTCGGAACACACTACGCCCAGAAGTAGCGGTGCAGTGGGTGCAAGCGTACAGTGCCGGAAGCAATAGGTACAAAATTGACAGTATTTTCGATGCTTTTGTTTCGGAAACTGGGATTTCTCAAGTTTCGATTTTTTTGCCTCGTTTTTTACTTTTTTGCTCAACTTTAGCACACCTTTTTTTTCGTTTTTGTTTTTCAAATATTGTTTTTGGACTAAAATTGGTGTATACAAGGTATATAGTTGGACACACCCTGTCTACCTATAGCAAGCACATTTGAGCTGCCTGACCCAGAATCATACGCTGTTATGGCGTTGCGAGTCTGGTACGGGATATCACTCCGTTTATCTATCCATACATACGGTAACTCTCGTAGAGTTATGATGGACTCCTGTAGAGAGTCCTTGAGAATCGGAAGATGAAAAAGTTGAAGAAAACAAAAATTACCAATAGCGAGTCGGCCTCTCATGTCTCACGAAACTGTCTGGGCCTGTGGGGCGAGGGATGATTCGTGATTATTATTCGCTCGGGTTCCCTGCTATTATTATTTCGGGGGACCATAGTTAATAGGACCAAATATTGTTCGTAAAAATGGTTAAATATATAGTTTTTTAATGTATACCATAGGTCCTGTTAACTATGGTCCTCCGTAATAGTAGGTTCCCCACAGGGCTTCTACAGTACAAGAATACAACATTGTGTTACTGGTAACACGGGGAAACAGCAAGGCAACACTTGCCCTGCTCTACAATTTACAAGAGACTGGAAGAATGCTGGCAGCACTAAACCACGTAGCTGCTAGAGTAGTACCTGCTGCCTGATTATGTCGACGCCACCAGCCGCGCGGGCTGGTGTTTTTGGTTGTTGTTCAAAGACGTGTTTTTTGCTGACTCATTGTTTCGTGGAGTGAATTGGAACCGGTATCGAAGTGGCCAACAAGGGCTACTGCTACTGCTTGCTGCGCGGTCGATGGCTTTCCATCCTACAACCGCTTCTTCAATCACAGCGACTGGCCACCGTCGCCACCACCACACCTCTCAGGCCGCCGCTGCAGCCGCCGCCTCCACCGCGCGCCGTGAGTAATGAAGCATGACGGTACGTGCCAGGAATGTACGGAGCATGCATGTATCCATGTGTTGCGTGCGTTTTCTTTTTTCGCGCATCACAGACTTGACCTTGCCGTGTGCGCCAATAATTAAGGAACCAAGGGCCGGCTCCAAGCGCCACCACCGCCATAAATGGCATCGTCATCGCCAGAATCCACCATCAACATCTACCATCATCAGCATCATCTAGCCACCACCACCATCATCACCATCATCACCACCATAATATTTTCTTGCCGTGCACCCAATCAAGGACTGGCTCCAAGCCACCACCGCCAAAATCACCCTCGTCAAATAGTTGACCACCACCCACCGTCGCCATCTGGTGCATCACCTACCACCATTATCATGGCCATCATCGTCGACCACCATCACCGCCAACACAATCACCCTACACAGTCGCAATCAAGGCCCCCACCAGCAATCTATCTATCCCCCTCCCACCACCGCCATCATCATCATCACCATCATCGTTTCTTGCCGTGCACCCAATCAAGGCCTGGCTCCAAGCCACCACCGCCAAAAGCACCCTTGTCAAATATGCTACCACCACCCACCGTCGCCATCCGGTGCATTATCTGCCACCATTATCGTGACCATCATCGTCGACCACCACCAACACCAACATCATCACCCTACACAGTAGTCGCTTTCAAGGCACTCCCCAGCAAACTATGTATCACCGCCGCGATTGATTTACCGTTCGTTCCCCGACCCCCCCCCCCCCCGCCCCCCGCCTCCCTACGACCCCCCCCCCCCCCCGCGCCAAATGCCATCACGGCGGTGCGATGAAAAGGAAGGACCAACCCTCGCCCATCCCACCTGCTCACACTGCAGAGACACCTGTCTTTCAGAACAGCGCAGGGAAGCTGGCCCTGGCCCAGGCGGTACAGACTTGTATGTTGTGAGAACGTGTCCGCTCTACAAGAACTTCAGTACAGCGAGCTGTATGGAATACGAACCCGTTTTGTTCGTTTCATAATATAAAAATATGAGCCTGCCTGTGGCTTCCTTTATGAGTGCCCGTTTTTTCAGCTTTCGCTCTGCTGTCCTGTACCAGTACTATACTGTGTATACCAGGTACTTCGTATAGGGGTGGGAAAGGAGGGGCGCGGCGGGGGGGAGGGGGGGGGGGGGTCGTTTTCCCACCACTGCAAAAACGCAAGCAAGCGCAGAAAGAGTGAGCACCGCTTATCTGCCTTTGTTTTTTTAACAGCGTGTGTCACTGCTATGATACGATGATACTGCTCGCTGCTGTTTTGCTGCTGCTCTGCTGCTGCTGCTGCTGCTGCTGCTGCTCCTCCTCCTGCTGTCGCAATCAATCAATACTGCTGCGACTGCCGCTGCTGCTGATGCTACTCCTGGCGCTGCTGCTGCTACTGCTGCTGCTGCTGCTGCTGCTGCTGCTGCTTCTTCTTCTTCTGCTGCTGCTGCTGCTGCTGCCACTGCCACTGCCACTGCTGCCACTGCTACTGCCCCTCAGTGCCGCTCCCACCGTTGTCACTGCGATTATTATACTATTGATAGCACCGCTGCTGCCGCTGCTGTTGACTCCTGCCACAAATCAGCTACTGCCCCTCCTGCTGCGCATATCGCTGCCGCCGCTGCTATTGTAATGATGCGGCAAAATGACACATACATGCAACATAAAAAATAAGAACGTAAACGTATATAAGAAAGCAACACCCCTACGTAGCACCTTTATAATAACCGCAGTCAGTCTCGTTTTGGGGACAAACTATCTGAAATTTGCGTGGTTCGTCCGCAAAACGGAAACCTCGGTTTTAAAAGGGTAAACAGCGAGGGAGGCATCTACAGTTATTAGGGGGGGGGCATAGTAAATAGGACCAAATGTTGTTAGTGAAAATAGGGAAATATATAGGTTTTTGTGTGTACCGTAGGTCCTATTAACTATGTACACCCGTAAAACAACGACACGGGTACACGACGGCGGAATGTATGGTAGGCGCCCGCGCGCACACAGCTGGCTGTTAATAGCTGCAAGTAATACGTATTGGTCATACCCAAATCTGCGTGCCAGGTAAAAAGTAGGAGAGCTCTTTCACCGACCACGCCACCGCCCCCCCCGCCCCGCCCCCTCCACCAAAGTCGTCGCCCAGGCCCCCGCCCCGGCCCCGGCCCCGGCCCGCGCCGCGATGCGAAACGGCCAGAGGCATATATCTACCACCAATCGTAAAATACCTAGAAGAGAAAGATACGTGTTGCGGTACGGTGTACGCGCGCATGCAGCTCCAATTACAAAGTATTATGTACGTACTGTTAATAATACTGTAGTAATCTCCGCTGCCCAGCAGTCAACTGCGGGGCACAACATCCAAGACGGGAAGCACTGCAGGCAACGGTCCAAGCGGACCCGGGGCTTCGTAATCGGGCAGCGAGGATGGGAGGGGGGACCATAGGTGATGAGGACCTTCGCAGCCAGGGGCTTTGGTACGGATGGGACCAGAACAGCTTGGGTATAGGGCCACCACTTGATGCCGTTTCCTTGGATGACCTGGGCCAACGTTTCGCAACCGGGAAAACAGTGCAACCGCAGTTGGCTGGTGCACACGCGCGGATTAGCATTCACGTGCTCGGCATCCTCAACCACGCTATGGGTGAGCACAGGCCGAACCGAGAGTCGGCGACGCCGAACTCGCTCCTACGGGAGATCAAGCTATGGTACCTCATGCCCGCCCTGCTCCACTCACCCGACGGCCGAATCAAGCGGCGACAGAGGTTCGCGTTGGTGGAGAGCGGGGATATAGTACTCCTGCTCCCATGGCTGATAGCATTCACCAAGGGAGGGGACCTGAGGCGACGGGATGCCGCCCAAGAAGATTCGGAGGAGACGAAGCTAGAACGGGCGTCGTCGGCGTGTCGCCACGCGGGAGGGGTCAAAGTGGCAGCTCGCAACCTGCTAGCTGAGCCACGATCAGCTGGAAACGAAACGACGTGGAGCATACTGGTGGCCAAGTTCCCCTCCGAAGATCGCGCCGCAGTGTCCGCGGCGGCGGCGGCGGCTGCGGTGTTGGCGACCGCCACCGAGGTGGAAGACGGAAACGCCCCTCCGTGGCGCCCTGACGATGAGTACGCCTCCGAGGTGCTCTTCGACGTCATCAGCTCCCGCAGTGCCCTTTCAGGCCCCGGAAACGACGGTCAACGCTTTGCGCACCTGCAATCCATCATCCACACCGACATCGGGCGGGAAGAGTTCGGAAAGGGCATGACAGCCTTCTGGCGGAGAATCGTCGACGAGCCGGACGCGTTCCCGCCAGAATTCTGGCAGCTCTTCTTGCAGTCGAGCCTCACTGCCTTGGGGGAAAAGTGCTGGCCGGTTTGCGTGGCTATGACATGGAGGCGGCTCATCACCGCGGGGGCTATGCGACAGTGGCGGCCGCGGTTGGAGGAGGTCAACCGAGAGGTGAAGCAGTTTGGGGTCGCCGTACCCGGAGGAGTGGAGCATGTGGGACTGAGGGCTAGGACGTTGCACCAGACGGGCAACTGGGTCGTCCTAACTGACTGCTCCAACGCCTTCAACACGGTTAAACGGACGGCGGAGCTTGAAGAGGCGGCCAACTGCGTTCCAGCGCTCACGCCGTTTGTGGCGAAGTACTACGGCACAAGACCCGCCGACGTGTATTTCCGGATGGACTCAGGGGAGACCAGGACGCCGCCTGCTCCGGCGGTGTCGAGCAAGGGGACCCCATGGGGCCGGCAATGTTCTCTCTGGCGTTGCGACCGGGGCTGAAGCGTTTCCGACAGGAGTTCGAAGGAGAAGGAGGGGAAACCTTCGCCTACATGGACGATGCATCTCTCGGCCTTATGGGGGTCACGGCCAACACGACTAGAGCTTTTGCCTTCCTCCGGCGAGAGCTAGACGACATCGGCATTGTGGTCAATCCCGCCAAGACCGTAGCACTATCACCCAAAGGACACGTCCCGACGGCAGAGGAGATATCGCTCCTGGAGAGCGTTGACGTCCGCATCGCAGACGAAGGAGGGGTGACGGCGGTGGGTGTCCCGATCGGCTCGGATGAATACGTGCTGGGGCGAGCAGTGGAGGTTGTGAGGGACGGAGACGCGGACCGCCTTGCACGCTGCCTCGCTAACGTGCCAGACAAGCAAGCGGGGGCCCTCATCACCGTCGAATCCCTCGGGCAGCGGACGGGCTACCTCGAAAGGGCTCTGGACACGGGGCTGTCACTCGAAGCATGCCGAAGGGCCGACAACGGGGCTCAGTGGGCCTACGAAAATATCCTAGAGCTACCGGGAGCGGTGGACGCACAGTCGTTTTTCCAGGAGGGGTGCCCGGCCAGCCAACTGATTCTAAAACCCTACCAACAAGCCCAAGCACGCCTTCCTACCGGAGCAGGAGGGTTAGGGCTGCCGTCGACGGAAGCGAGGCGAATGTCTACCTTCATTGGGAGTAGGGTGGGCATCCTGCCGGAGGTTCTAGCAGACCTCACGGGCCCGCTAGGAGACAGGGTAAAGAGGGGTCTCCCTCATTCGAGCATCATTGCTGAGCTCGGGGGCAGCCTGCGAGAGATCAGGGGCACGTGGGGCGTGACTAAAGAAGCGATGGAGGGCATCGTCCCCGAATCCTGGCTGGAATGGAGCATGGATGCAGAGGGGGACCTGGTCCCAGGGCCCCCTGAAGCCGACATGCTGGCGGCGCATGATGCCGTAACCACCAACTCCCGGAAGGTTCAACAGAGGTTGGGCAAGCTGGTGAATCAGGGTCGACACGCTGCACACACAGCCTCGCTGGAGGGGCTACCGGAGATCGCACGCCCACCTGGACCAGGCGACCCGCTGGGGGGGAGCGAGACCAAGGCCTTCGCCAAAGCTCGCTACAGGAGCCTACAAGGAGCAGGAGCCACTGCTTGCCTTCGGGCGAGGCCAACAGACTCGCTCCGTGTCATACCAGTAGAGGAGTTCGTGGGCATGCGAAGGCGCTTCATAGGCATCGAGGAGCACGTGGCGGTGAGGTGCCCCTGCTGCGAGGCAGTCGAAATAGACACATGCCACGCACGCATCTGTCCCAGAGCAGGGGCACAGGTAAACCAACATCAACCGTTGGTTCACGCGATCTCCCGCACGCTGAAGCGGCTGGGAATCCCTCACCGAGTGGGGAGCGGCGAACCGTTCACTGCAGACCGGAACCTGCGGATGGGCATCGTTGTCAGGAGAGAAGGTCTTCGGGACGCTCCTAACAGGGAATACAGGGAAAAGTTCATCCTGCTGGACGTCACCCATGCAGACCCGCAAGCGCAGGTCCACCTGCGAGGAGGAAGCGCTGATCATGATGGATCAGCTGCCTCTACCTCCGAGGCGCGCAAGCGCCAACACTACGCGCGTCCGGGACATGTGCCCTTCGACGAGCGGAGCCACAAACCAGCCACCTTAGCGGTGGAAAGCTTTGGGCGCCTCGGGGTAGAGGGCAGCAACTTCATCGACCAGCTGGCAGCTAGCGTCGTGGGGGGTAGGGATGGTGGGTCGTTGGCAAGGAAGGGGGTAGTGAAGGAACGCCTGCTCCAAATCGTCTCGGTGACCACTCAGGTCGCCATTTCGAGGAGGGTGTTGAGGTTCAAGCTTCAGCTTAGGGACCGCCAAGAAAGAAGAAGGAACAGGGGGGGGAGGGACGACAGACCCACACCGATGGCGTGGGGATGGATCTTGGATGCAGCTTAGGATTTAAGAATAGAACGTAATGAGAAGGAAGGAGCAAATACAGCAAATAGAGTAGACAAGCCGAAAGTTGGCACGGAAGGGAGGTAGACTTGGTGCATGGGTTTCCTTTTGTTTCCGAGGTTTTCTTCTTTCGGGAAAGTTATGAGTGATCCATGTTGAAGATCCTGCTGCACATGTCGGATGGCAAACTAAATACCAATACTGTAGAAGTCTTGTGAGACGGGGGACAATATTAAATAGGACCAAATAATGTTAGTAAAAATGGTTAAATATATAGGTTATTATGTATGCCATGGGTCCTATTAACTATGGTCACCCGTAATAGCTCTTTATAGGGAGCTCTCCTCGCCGACAACGCGTGCGCCCTCCCCCCCCCCCCCTCTCCTCCCCCAACCCTCCCCTCCCCCAAGAAAAAAAACACGCCCAAACTAAAGATGGAGGATACAATTTTCAATCGATCAGTGTGGCTACATACACCGAATACTCATTTAACCCTAGTTGGGGCACAGGTACAACAGTATCGCGCGGCCGAAACCGTGCTTCAACCTGAAGAGGCGTGCGACGGCAGCACCAGTATATAGCAGCAAGCAGCAGCAGCAGCAGCTGCAGCAGCCGTCCCAAGTATCATCGTCATCGTCGTCGATGGCCACATGCCTCAGTGTCAGCTGTTGTTTGTTGCTGATGATGCTGCGCGTGTATCCTACCATCTCCCTGCGCACTGCGTACGCCGAACATTCTTGGCTCCACGTATCATCACCGTCAATGGCCACATGCTACTACTATTGCTGCTGCTGCTGCTTGCTGCTGCTGCTGCGCGTGTATCCTACACCTCCCTGCACACTACGCCGAACACGCTTTCTTGAGCGGGGACACACAAGTCGCCGCCAAATCCAGCTGCCCAGACGCGCTGTGCAGCTACAGGTATGAACAGCAGCCACTATTAATACTAAAGCTTCGCGTGATGTGGCCGGCCGCCGCTGCTGTGGGCTGCAATTCGTCAGCTTTATCCCCCCCCCCCCCCGGCCGCCCTCCCCTCACGTATTTTTCGACGTTTTTTTGTTTTTTATTTGTTTCCCTCTCAAGTCCCACCCACTGCTGTCTGGGGTGCATCTGTACTACTGCTCGTATTCAGAGTGTAGATATATACCCTTCCTTTCGTGGGGCAGGTCACGATCTACAGGTAGATCAAACCTGCAACAGATCTACGCTGCTGCTGTTATGATAATTCATTATGTATGTGCCACCTACAAGCCGTAGAAGACAGATCCAATAATTCACAACATGACAAGAAATCTGTTTGATCCAATCTACTTCGTATGCATACTGCTGCTGCTTGCTGTAGATGCCATGCCCAGACTTTACTTGTTCGGCCCCCATGGGGCAGCTTTTAACACACGTGAGAGAGTTGATCTCTAGATTTGAAAACAGACCAGGAAACTACGCATTGTGCACATATGATACGAGAGCTGTCCCAAACGATCATCTGCTGGTGCTACTACTATGGATATCTGTAGATCACGGAGAAAGTGCGGGAAGCGACGATCTCTCCAGTATTATCGGAGAGTTCTTTTTTCCAAATTTTCGACATTTTTTTCGCGCAATTTTTCAATCTTCCATGTTTCCTGTTTTTTTTTGTTCTTCCAAATATTGGAATGTTAACGGACTTGATATTTTTGCTTCTGGAGAATTTCACGAATAGTGACAGAACGCCTCCGTATATCGATACACATCTCCAATTATTTCCAAACCTTGGAGATTATGGAAAAAACGCTCTCCGATAAGAATGAGCCTTAGTTCATGTGCAAAAAATCTTCCACCTCACTACTACTCGTATCATGGTAGAAGGTCGGTATTTATTGCGTGTTACAGTACGCAAAAACGGTCCGCAGGTTCGGGAATAGAACGGTAACCATCTCCACACATCCAACAGATCATGATCTGATCTACAGGTCGTCGTCTATAAAAGTTCCTCGTCCGCCGTCGCGAGAGGTTGTTTGTCCGAATATTCCACACACCTGACAGGTCATGGCCTGATCTACAGATCATCTACAGATCATCTATAACAATAATAGTTACTCGTGCGCCGTCGCGAGAGGTTGTCCAGAGGATCTATCTGCATGTATATGGTACAGATATATCCCAACCCAGAGACATGTCCTCCGGCAATCTACGGTAGATTGTACGGGTCCCACCCAGCAATGTGAGCACGTAGGTCAGCACGAAGAATCGTGGAAAATATTAATAAATCTGCCTCTGAAGGGTCTAGATCGTTGAGGTAGTGGGAACCGATGATCTGGACGATCACACCACAATACACCCCGATCCGTTTATACCAGTCACCCCCACCACGAAATCCCTCGCGTGCGTACCCGGTATGTACGCTGCTAATAAACCCTCGAACTACTGTACACGCGAAAAAACAAAAAAGTGGAGAAACGGAGACAGAGAGAGAGGGACGCCTTTGCCCTTTTTCTTCCGTAACGGCGGTGTGATTGGATCCCCGGGGAAGCGTATAAACCTCGCGTGCTAAAAGGATAGAGTTCAATTTTCAATTTTTTCAACGCCCCAGGCATCAGCATGGCCCTCTCTTCCCTCGTGGACGAAGCGCAAGAGAAGTTTCTCGGGGGGGGGGGTTCTCTCCACCTGAAAAAAAATGCAAGACTTACGACCAGCAGTAGTTTGAGTTAAAAATTAACACACTCACCCTTTCTTCTTTGTGCGCCACCGCCCCCCCCCCCCCTCCCCCCCCCACCCCGCAAGGCCCATCCCATTTGTTTTCTGTCGAGGGGAGTCCAAACTAGCGCGCAAAACGTCCACCCGCTTTTTTTCACGAGTATCTATCTACCGAAACTTATCTGACCCCCACCCCCAGCAATGTCTTGCCTGATCGGTGAAAACCCGACATGCTCCGATGCCGGGATGCGAGGGTCTACGGGCATACCGACTACGGCCATGCATGGGATCGAGTACATATCTCCTATCGAGCACCCCTCCCCCGTCTGCATCTCTCCCGATGCCCAAAACCTCTCGACATCTTCCTGTCCCTCCCCCCCCCCCACCCGACCGCCTCTGGAGGTAAAAAACCCGCGTGGATCAACCCATAAATATGTACAGCTACTATCGTACAACCATAATAACCAAAACCACATTCAATTGCACGCCATAAAGTCTTCCTCCGCTAAAAGCGTGTGGCCGTCTCGCCTCTGTTTTTTTTTTTTGTTTGCATCCATGCATGCATGTCGCGGACGCCACCGGACGCGAATTTTTCCATCTCCCATGTAAAAATAAAACTTTGCACACTCCACCTCTCCCCCTCTCACCCACCCGCCTTGCCCCCGCTTGGCACCCAGCTTCCACCTGGAAGCGAGCTTTTCCAACCCGCAGCAACCAACATTGAGCCCCCTAGCCAGACTCGCCTCAACACCAAGCCCGTCTCACAAGCCCGAGTATTCCCCCGAAGGAAAGCGACCTTACAGAGAATATCGTATTTTTTTTGCTTTTTTGCTTGTACAGATCACAAGACGAACTTATATCAAGCAAAACATGTTTGTTTGTTTTTTCAATTTCCTACCTGGTAAAATATAATAGCTGCTACTCCATCTTTGTATGGCCTTTTACTTGGTTGAGTAAACTTTCTCCTCTCCTTTTGCGTGTGGGACAAGCCTCCCTCACCCCTCGACCGCATGGGTCTGTGCCTGTCTTTGTTCTATCTATCTATCCTCCACTTTTAACACAAAACTTACAAAATACAAAAAGAAGAAAAAAAAAAAAAAAAAAACGTGGTCGAATGAAAACAAACCAAAACAAACAAACAAACGAACAAACAAACAAAAGCGCCGTCTCGAGGGTTGCCTCCCACATCTCCAACACAAGAAAAAAAAAAAAAAAAAAACTCCCCTCCCCTTTTCTTCCCTCCCCCTTCCTCTCCTTCCCTCCGTCCCTTTCTCCGCCTGCTGTGGCGGGACAAAAATAACGACTTCACTGCAATTTTTGCGATGGTCATTTCCTCGTCATAATCCATTGGTCCCCCACTCCCTCACCCCTCTCGCTCATACGCATGAGCCTACCTATTGTACTGTGTCTACCTGTACACTCCCGGAGAACAAAAAAAAAATGAAACACATACGCCAACACAACAAAGGGTCCTCCCACGAACACAAGCATCGTACACGAGATCCTGTGCGGGTTTTGAAACGACCCCACCTCGAGAGAGAGATAGAAGCCGCCATTTCGACATACCAGCTCCGATACCGATACCGATACCAATGCCGTCCCCGTCTCCACCGCCCTCGAGAGACCGCCATGTCGACACGCCAACACCGGTACCTCCCCGTCCCCGTCCCCGCTCAGAGATACCGCCCATTCGACGTGCCAACTCCGTCCCATCACCGTCTGCGCCCCCCGCGAGATGCTGCCATTTCGACATGCCAACTCCGATATACCGTCCCCGTTACCCCGCACACCTCAAAAATACACCACCCTTTCGACTTGTCAACTCCCTTTCCCCTTCAGAGATACCGCCATTTCGATATATCAACTCCGGTACACCCCCCCCCCCCCGCCCCCCCCTTGGAGATGATAGTGCTACACCGGAAATTAAATCAACTCATTGAAGCTGTCATCCATACACAAGTCCGCCTCTCAAGAGGCTCTTAGTAGAGGATGCAGCTCACTCTTCATGCGACTCGCCAGACACCTCACGGCGTTTCGCAAAGCTTGGTGCAAGCAGTGTCCGCCAGGTCGGTGAAAACCCGACATGCTCCGCCCCGGCATTGTAGGGATGCGAGGGTCTATGGTCATAGGACTACGGCCATGCATGAGATCGAGTACACCTCTCCTATCGAGCACACCCTCCTCCCCTGGAGAGATTAGACAGCACAATGTCGGCTTATCAACTGAGTTGCAGTCCGCCCGTCCGTCCCCTGCGTAACGCCGGTCCCCTAGAGAGATGGGGTCATTTCGATATGCGTGTCACCTCCGTCGCCTTTTCTGATACCCCCCCCCCCCCCCCCACCTCCCCGCTCTCCCCGCCGTGACCGCTGCTCTGCCTCTCTTACCGTCGGCGCGGTTGTAAATAAACACCGATCGCTGCACAAGGCAAAAAAAAACATAAAATACTCTACTAACCCATACACTAAATAGTACCTACCGACCTGAGAAAAAACCGCGACAACTGCCGCCCCTTCTCCCCCCCCCCCTCCCCCCCCCCTCCGGTGACCCGTTCATGCGACCCGCCAGACACCTCACGGCGCTTCGCGGTAGGTGCAGGCAATGTCTGCCTGGTCGGCGAAACCCGACGTGCTCCGTCCTGGCATTGTAGCGATGAGAGGGAGGGTCTATGGTCATACGACTACGGCCACGCATGATATCGAGCACCCCCCCCCCTCTGTTTTTGGGACACGAAACTAGTTGGGATTATACCGGGATCCTTTCTGCGGGGTTTCAACACAGACCGCGGCCACACCAAGCTTTGGAGCGAAACTGCGCGATTTACAGGCGACTCACTTTAGGACCGAGACTATAACCCTAACTTATCAATAGTAGACTAGACCAAGAAGCAAGAGACAGGCTAAGGATTAAGAGGGAGGGACAGAGAAGAGGGACTGGGGAAGAACAAAAACAAAACCATAAAACAAACAAAAAGTAGCGAACATCACGGGCGGTTACATGACCTCAATCCAATCAGCCAAGGCCTTACTACGACTCCTATCCCACGCTCGCAGCACCCCCCCCCCCCCCCCCCCTCCCCCCCTCCAGCCACCAACACTCTTCCCTACCCCCCAACACACGCTCGCTCCTTCGGCCAGCTATTGGCCGACGGTTCAAAAGCCCTACACGGCTCTCGGCGCCCCCCCAGTCCCCACCTGCCCGCCCCGACCCAGAGGGAGGACGCGGTCTTGAGCAGCGGTGGGTACCGCTTTCGCTGCCCCCGCCGGCCCAACTTAGCCCCGGGCACAGACGCAAACGCAAGCACAGCAAGAAGCAGACGGGGGGAGGGGCGGGGGGAGCACAGCACAGCCCAGTACAGTTCCCCAAATAATAGCGCAAGGCGCCCACGTGATACTCGTAGCATAAGGGTCCACATAAAAGCACAATATCCGACGTAAGGAGAGGAAGGAAAGCCTACTAGGATGGGTGCCTGACTTCGTCTGCCTCGCCTTGGGCGCTGGCGCAGGCGCAGGCGCATACACGGGGTTGGGGGGATGGAACAGTGCAAGCCCTCCCCCTACACCCCCTCCCCTCCCCCCCGAAAAAAAGAAGGACAAGCCACAGAAAGCGGTACAAGACCTCATCCATACATGGAGGAGGGCAACGTAAAATCAAATTGCCTCTTTGCCATGCCTATCTGTCTGTCCGGCGTGCCTACCCGCCTGTCTGCCACGCCCATCGGTTTGTCTGCCGTGCCTGCCATCCCTGTCTTCCGTCGGCGTCGGAATAATCCAACAGTCGGTGGCGAACACGAAACGGGCGTAGGCCAAGCATTGACTCGTAGCTGAGGTAAAGACAAGAGCAGGCACAAACTCGTACACCTCCACAAGGGAAGGAAAATAAGAAGAAGAAAAAATAAAAAGCATCGATAGACCAACAAACTCTCTCTCCCCCTTGATCTCTCGAACGGCCCGGGCTGTTCATTTTTTTGTTCATAAGCCCCCGCTACTGGCTTTGGTCAAAGCACTAGTTACCCGATTCAAAACAACTGCACCAACTCTTCCTTGCTCACAAACAAAGAGGCCGTTTCAGAAGCGGGGAAAACCGACGAAAGTGAATTGACCGGGTCACAGCAACGACCAAAACGCCGAACAGCCTGGGTTGTTGGGTTTCTTTCGCCAGCCCCCCCCCCCCCCTCCCCTCCCCTCCCCTCCCCCGCCCCGTGCTTCTCTTTTTGCTGGGCGTCCGTCAAGCAACACCTCGAGCTATGCTAAAACCTACAACAAACGTTTGACTGTACACGACCGCGACCCGGCAGCGCGCACCACCACCCCCTACGGTAGCATTCGCTGACACCGCTTTTGCTTTTCTTGTAAGCTCACGCTGACACCGGGGAAACAAACCGCTGACACGAACCTACCACTCGTGGCTGCTTTGGTGGGCTACTGACAGGACACAGGCCGCTCGCTCCCTTCTCTGCTACAGGAGGGGGGGGTGGGGGGGGGGGGCACGGTTGACAGGACCAAGCACTGTGCGTACACGTAACGGAGATCTGCGGTGTTAAAGAGGACGCGACACGTATTCTGATTCTTAGTATAAGCTCCCCGGTAATACTACCCGCTGCCGCTGCAAGAAAAAACAAAGACAAAACAGATACACATACAGACATGAAAAATAAATAAAAAATAAATGAGGATTCGACAGGGCTACTACGCACCGCGATTTCTGGCGATGGCTGCGGTCCAGGAGAAATTACACTATAAAATTCCTTAAATAGTTAAATAGCCACGGTGAGGGAAGGCCACGGTAAAACGGCGGCGGCGGCGGTGACGGGTGTATCGATACGTCCAAACTTCGTCAGCTCCTCCGACAAGAAGAGAGCTCAAGTCAGTCCGGTCGACAGGTGCCGGCGGCCGAACCAACCAACCAATCAAACCAACCAACAAACCACCGGATCAATCAACCAATCAGTCAACAAAAATCAACAGATCATCAACCCAAATCACCGACCGGTCCATCAACCAACTGACCAACCAACCAACCAATAAACCAACCGGTCGAACGACCACCTAAGCAATCAATCGACCGATCATCGAACCAACCGACAAACCAACCAACCAATCAATCGATCGATCACCACATCAATCAAATAACTCACCGACCGGTCTACCAACCAACCAATAAAAATCAACCAATCAACCAACCAATCAATCAATCTATCAACCAACGAGTTAATTACCCAATCAATTAACCCATCGGGCAACCAACCAATAGATCAACCGACCAACTGACCGGCGAATCAACCAACCAATCAATCTAGCAACCAACGAGTGAATTAACCAATCAATTAACCCATCGGCCAACCGACCAATAGACCAACCGACCAACTGACCGGCGAATCAACCAACCAAACGATCAGTCAATCAATCAAGCAATCAATCAACAGATCAACCAACCACCCTACCAACCGGTCAACCAACCAACCAACCACGATCAACAGACCAATCGACCAACCAGTCAATCAATAAAATCGATCGATCGACCAGCCAACCGGTGAATCAACCAACTGACCACCGCCCTCGCAGGCCCACTCGCCTTTACACAGACCACGAGGGCCACAGCCCCGCAAAATGCACCAGAAATCGACGAAAAAAGAAGCTGAAACTCAAACCACCGAACTAAAAAGGGATCATTACCATGACTCCGCCTCGCCTACTCCCCCCCCCCCCTACCCCCCCCCCCCCCCCCCTCCCGTTCTGCGACACCTCACCCATACGTCTCTACAGACCACGCACGCGCCGTTTACAGGCCAGGCCAGGAGACAAGACACTGCCGCGCGGGGGGGGCGGGGGGGGACAAAGCGAAAAACAAAGCTGAATGAATACCAGTCGAACCACAAAAAATGGCCCCACGCATTCTATAGCATTTTGCCCCCCTCCTCTTCCCGTCACTCCTTTTGAAACAACCCATTACACCTTTTCGCGCCATGCAAGCGCCTTCATAGGCACGCGAGACGCGAAGAAGCCTGAACGAACGTCATTCGAAAAAAAAAGGGGGGGGGGGGGGGGGGAGGAGGGTCTCACGCTTACACCCCCACCTCCCGCCCCTCCCCATGCACGCCTACATCCCGGGTTCACCCGCGATACGGCCCGGTCTCTCTCAACCATCGCGTACAGCGCAGGGCATCTACAACACTTGAAAACGTAAAAGTGCCCATCCGGAGGCTCTCCCACCAATCACAACATATGGGACAAACTAGATTGGCCATCATACCACACACACACAAAAAAAAAAAACACTGCGGGTTCTACATTCCTTCAGGCAGGCGCCACACACGTTAGCGTGTCGGAACAGTTGCATCACTGCCGCTTGATGCTCTAGATCGTGTCAGGGAAGACACATGCCCGATCTGTTGTGATCCACCTCATCTTGCCGGGCAGGAGTCGTACAACAACAGCGCGCATGATCTACAGCAAGCAGCACATCACTTCCTGGGTTTGGATCTGCACGACACAGATCCTGCACAGAAGTGTTTCATAGCCGCAGGTCCGTGTTCAGATGATCTACATGATCTGTCTGTAGATGGTATAACTGTAGAGGGTCTATCTGTAGATGGTCTATCTGTAGATGATCTATCTGTGGATGGTATATCTGTGGATGATCTATCTGTAGATGACATATCTGTAGATGATCTATCTGTAGATGATCTATCTGCAGACAATCTATCTGTAGATGACATATTCGTTGGTTATCTATCTGCAGGTGATTAATCTGCAGATCTTTCTGTATATCATCTACGTGTTCGCTCTAACGCTTGGGGTCGACACTTGCTCGCCGCCTCCTGCGAGTGGCCGTAACCACTGCCCCTGATCCGCCTCCGCCCCTCGCCCCGCCACCGCCCCCACCACCAGCAGCACCACCACCGGCGCCTTCGATGCTACCGACTGACCCGGCAGATCGACGGCGACCTTTATCCACCTGCTTCTTAAGCTGATCGTGCGCGGCCGCGGCGGCAGCCGCATCGGCCGCCGCCACTGCTGCCGCTGCCGCGTCTCTATTAGAGTGGGCAGAACGTCGTCTCGCCTGCTGCTGCTGCTGCTGCTTCTGCGGACGTTTTGGCTGCTGCTGCTGCTGCTGCTGCTGCTGCTGCTGGTGTTGAAGCTGGTGCTTTCTATTATCCTCCGCCGCCAACCATTCGTCCTCCTGGTCGAAGAAGTGTTCTGCGGACTGGGGCGCGGCAGGATCCCCTCCGCGGCCCCCGCCTCCTCCGCCGCCGCCTTCTCCGCCTTTCGCCGAAGTCGTCGCCACTGACGAACCCGAAATGTTACTCACGCTGCCCCCACCCCCACCCCCGATCCCTCCACTTCCAATACCACCACCACCACCACCACCACCACCACCCACCCCACCGTTGCCCTTGCCGCCGTGCTCCAGCATGAGGGCGCGGATGCGGCGACGTACTCCTCGTTCCTCCTTCTCCGTCGCTTTCTGGTGGTCGCTCCTCGCTCTGCTTCTCAACTAGTCTCGGCGTTCGTTCAGCAGGCCGGTCGTTCGGCGCGCGAGCGACAAGAGAAGATCGAGGCGCGGGGGTCGCGGTGCGGGATTTAAGGGTAGGGTAGGGTAGGGTAGGGTAGGGTGGGGTAGGGTGGGGTAGGGTAGGGTAGGGTAGGTAGGGTAGGGTAGGATAGGATAGGGTAGGGTAGGGTAGGGTAGGGTAGGGTAGGGTAGGGTAGGGTAGGGTAGGGTGGGGTGGGGTAGGGTAGGGTAGGGTGGGGTAGGGTAGGGTAGGGTAGGGTAGGTAGGGTAGGGTAGGATAGGGTAGGGTGGGGTGGGGTAGGGTAGGGTAGGGTAGGGTAGGGTAGGTAGGGTAGGGTAGGGTAGGGTAGGATAGGGTAGGGTAGGGTAGGATAGGATAGGGAAGAGGGTAGGGTAGAGTAGGGTGGGGTGCGGATGGCGGCGGGGTGGTGTGAGATGAGGGGGGTAGAGGAGCTCACGAGGGCAAAGACACATCAAGTTTTTACTTGTATTCAGTCCCGTCGCTCGACGAGGAGAGGGGCGTTTACGGTCTTATAGCTTCGACGTAGTGACAATATACAGCGAGCGTGCGCAGTCAGCCGAATGTGCGTTTCGTATCGTTTGTCCCATTTTCACCTCGCTCTCTGCCTTCGCGTACGCCTTTTCCAAGCTCACAAGCCTCGAGTCCACCTCCTCGTACATGCTCGTCAGCTGCTCCAGCTTGTTGCGCAGGTTTTCCTGCATACAGCACATCCGATGACAAAACATTTGCGCATCGCCATTGTCGGGATTTGCCATTCGCTTGGTGATAAATTGTTCGTTGTCGGTAAGGAAACAATGTCGATGTGGACGACGTTCTCGCTGTTGCTATTCACAGCAGCGTTGTTCATTATTTGATGCCGATCGATGTTGCTGTCGTTAACGATGTGGCCATCGCGCTTCCCGCTGTCGGTCAGCAGTTTGGCTTGGGCGGCTGGGCCGAGAACAAAGGAGAGGAGGGTCGAAGAAGAGGGAACCCATCGCGCGCCCTCAACTTCCAGTGGAGTGTCCAGCGCACGAACAGGATGCTCCGAATGCTGAATGAAAACCATCCACTGACTGTTCCACTGTTGGTACATGTTTGGAGGGGCAAACGCCAAAAAATGGGTGAGCCATGACCAGGTACACGGGGTATTGAACTCTGGGAAAAAACTCTCAGGCCCCTCCGTGATTGGCCAACGCTCCTTCACACGTGCACTCATTTCCTGCGTGGACACACACGTGCACTCATTTCCTGCGTGGACGTAGGTGGTCGTATGACCACGGACCCTCGCATCTCTACAATGCCGGGACGGCGAAGCGTGCGGGTTTCAGCGACCAGGCAGACATTCTTTTTCTTTTTTTTTTGGGGGGGGGGGGAGGGGATATTCTTAGACAAGAAGAGACAACCATTCCAAAATAAAAAAAAACGACGACGACGACTACGACGGGCCGCGTTGTTGTTATCCCTTTTAGAACCGCGGTCCCGTCTTGGGGACTAACTACTTGAAATCTGAATGGTATGTCTCCAAAAAAGGGACTGCGGTTCTAAAAGGGTTCAACATGAGAGCGCTACGTACGTATATACACTCTAAAGGCGGCGGAGGCGGCATGGCAGCAGGGTCGGGAAGGGAGAGAGAGAGAGAGGTGGCGGGGGGGGGGGGGGGGGGGGGGAGAGGGGGTCTGGTCGTAGTCGAAGCAAGTGCTATTTTCAACATTTGAATAGTGGCGAGACAAGTGTCTACCCCTCTGCCCCTAGAGGCAAGGGGCGCTATACGAGTACATGAAAACATTTCCTTCAAAAACACCTCGTGATTAGGGAGAGGGTGGTATTGAATGCCAAACACCTGGTGCCGGAGCCCACGGGAGACACAGACGAAGTTTGGAGGCGGTTTCGTCAGAAACACGTCCCGCTTCGGGGCAATAACAAGTCAAATTCCGAGTAGTTTCAGTCCCGAAAACTAAAAGCGCAGTTCTAAAAAGGGATAAGTGGGTGGGGGAGGGGGGGGGGGGGGGTGTACTCGATAGGAGAGGTGTACTCGATCTCATGCATGGCCGTAGTCGTATGACCATAGAGCCTCGGAGAGTGGAGGATGGGGGGGAAAACGAAAAAAGTGGCTGGCTTATTCGGCAAAAAAAAATAAAGTGTAGACGCGTCGCTCAGGGTATATAAATAAAACGTATTATTTCAGGATCCAGGGTCGGTGTGTCACATGCCTAGCTCTTCGGCTCGTTCCACAACTGGTCGGTCGGTACGAGAAGCCCGAGCGGGCTGGCTTTGCGGCTCGTTCCACAACCGGTCGGTCGGTACAAGAAGCCCGAGCAGGCTGGCTTTGCGGCTCGTTCCACAACCGGTCGGTCGGTACGAGAAGCCCGAGCAGGCTGGCTTGGAGCGCCAGCAGCTGACAGCAGGCGAGAGGGTGCATGCACAGCACGGCTAGCCCGCAGCTGTGCGGGCTTTTAGCTTTGGGCTTTTAGCGTCAGAGCCTGACGCGACGTACGCACGGCACGATTGGTAGCCCGCAAGCACCTCGTCACCGATGTCAAGATTTTGCCAGGAGTTAGCCACGGACAGCTGTCTCTTGACAGCTTTGGCTTGACAGCTGTGGCAGCGAAAATACGTACGTGCCGTCTGTCCTCACTAAATAGAGAGCAAACTCACAGGCTCTCCTTTTCGAAACGCGACACGCGGACAGAGCGAAACCCTGCTGGATGTTCCAGGAAAGCGAGAGTACGGGAGAAAGGGGAACCACTGGTTGAAGGGTCCTGCTCTGCTCTGCCTGCGGCTGCTCTGCTGCTGCTGCTGTACTGGTGTGTCTACACAACTTTTTCTTTTTTTTCCTGTCGTCACTTTTACTCCCCAGCCTAACTCGTAGGAGGTTTTACCCTCAGCGATCTTCTGGACAAGCCGTGGTCACAGGTGTCGTCCCTTCTCCCTCCCCCGGTACGTGCCTTCATTTTTTGTCGCGCATTGGGTTCAGCATTTCCACTGCTCGTCGATTTTCATCGAATGTAGCTAACTCACGCTCTCGCGCTTTCCCGCCAATCATCTTTTCATGTAAGAAAAAGTCCCTAGGAGCATGCACTTGGTGAGACTTGAACCCACGAAAATCTTGATAGGCACGCGGACCACCTGCCAAGCCACGGGGGACGCCGGCTATGTTGGCTGCTTTCCACTATTTTTTTTTTGGTGTTTGGTGTTTTCGCCAGCCATCCGCCACCACTGCAAGTTGTGACTTGACAGCTATGGCAGAAGACGTACCATGTATCTTGGTATGGTTTACAGCAGTACCAAGCAATCCGATCGTTCTTTTCGACACTCGACATTGGGACAGCGCAAGACAGAGAGAGCATCACAGGAGGGGGGAAACGCCCCGATCTGCTCCGTGTAGTGCTCCTACTGCTGTGCTGCTTGCTGCTGCTATGTGCTGTCGTTTGCTAGGGGCTTTGCTGCAAACGCCCTGACAACCTCCTCGGAAGTCTCTGCTCTGCCTGTCGTATATTTACTTATCATCTTCCTGTTGTTACGCTATAAAATCTCTGACATTTTTTCATCACTAATGTCTGGCTGTGCGAAAGTCGCCAGAACAGCATCGTTCTTACTTTTATTATTATCGCGTTCGGTGTACGTGTCAAATGCTAATGGTACTTTTTTTTCCGTTTTGTGGCCACGTACAGCAATTGTATGGGTTTTGAGAATCATGTCTTTCGTCGTACAGCAGTACTTCGGCGGAGCGTTGTGGGTAGGTGGATCTGTTGGTGGGCTTGTCGATGATTCGTGGGTGGGTATGTGGTACGTGGGTGAGTCGGTCGGTTCGTACGTGGATGAATGCTTCCCTCGTGTGTGCCGGCGTAGGCGCAGCGGCAGCTTCTGTTTCCCATGTCGAGGCCCGGCGAGGCGAAGAGGTCGAACTCGACTTCTTCGAGGCGGTCGTCGTGTTGTTCTTCCCCATGGCAGGAAAGAGGTCCATGCTGCGGTGTGTGTGTGGTGGGCGGGGTCTTGACGGGGCTGACACAGCTTGCGTCAACTGCGCTTCAAATCAACCATTCGCTGGCGGCTGATAACGGGTGAAAGCGGTAGAGGCGGGGGTCAAAGAATAGAAGCATCCCGAAGCCTCGCAGGCTATTCGCTCATGACGGGTCAAAGCGGTAAAAGCGGGCCAAATGATAAGAAGCATCCAGAAGACTCGCAGGCGGTTCGCTCGTAACGGGCCCAAGCGGTAGAGGCGGGGGTCAAAGGATAGAAGCGTCCAGAAGCCTCGCAGGCTGTTCGCTCATAACGGGCCAAAGCGGTAAAAGCGTGCCAAACGATAAGAAGCATCCAGAAGACCCGCACGCAGCTGTTCTCCTTCACCAAGTGGGAAGGTCCTCAGGCTGTTGGTCACCAGTAGCTGTGCGCTGTTCGGAAAAAGCTGTCCATCAGTTGGTGCTGTTTCCGAAGAGCTAGCTGGAAAAGCTGTCCATCAGTTGGCGCTGTTTCCGAAAAGCTAGCAAGCGACAAGCGACACCGACCCCTGGATCCTGGAAAACAAGTTATATTTATGTGCAACTTACAATCGCACCAGCACGAGAAGATTTCCTTTGTGTGTGCGAGCAGAGAGCCCGCCGGGACAGGCATTTTGTGTTGTGTGCGTTGAGCGCTGCTGCTGCGAGCATACTGTTGCCACAACACCGCGTCCATAGTGCATAGCAGTACCTGACCGCCGCCGCCACCCCCGCCCTCTACCCCCCCCCCCCTCTCCCCGCCCCTGCCCCGCCCCCCTCCCGTTCCTTTCTCCGTGTATTCACTTCCACCAGAAAAATACAAACACACACAACAACAAAAATACAGCCAGTAAAAAAATATTCGTCGGTACGAAATTCCGGCACATCAGCAGCAAAAACGCAACATATGTATATACCCAAACACTCTACCCGTACCTTTTTTTTTAGAAAACCAAGCTTCGAAACTCGTCCGTTTCGGCAGTAGGACATCGTGGCAAACTAAAAAAAAATAAATGAGGCGTTACTTGTGGCAAAGCGAACACGCATCACTCGGCGAAAACGTTACTGTCAAAACCTCCCTCAAGATCGAGTAATTCTGTCAGTGCGGTATTGTCCCAAATAGCAGAGTGGCAAAACTGGCAAACCTCGCATTGTGGCACTCTGACATTGCGGGAGCATGGCAAGGGCTTTTTTGTCAAGGAAAAAGGACAGTCTGGCCTTCCGTGCGCAAAAATGGTATGGAGGCAAAGCAGGAAGGAAGTGCCGCAATCTGACAACGTGCCAAACAGGCGTTCATCCCAAAACCTGAAGAACCCCCCGTAGCACGCTTCGATCTACTGCAAGTACCACACCAAGCTCGCAAAACTGAGTTTTGAGGTTACACAGAATAAACCAAACTAACGTCAGTTTTGAGGAAAAACTGAAAAACGAGATCTCGTAGATGATACCCGGTACCTTTTTTTTGTGGTTTCTTCAAATTTGTTTTGAATAATCGGCAATCTTAACATTGTACTGTATCGCAATCTGACCTTTACTCGTAAAAAAGGTGGGTAGGAAGGGGGTACCATACCTTCACGGCGGCGACTCCCCCGACCCTCTCGTCCCGCTCCTCGCCAAGCGCCCGGCACGCTCGCTCCACCTCCGCGCTTACCTTCGCCTCTCGCTGGAGCAGCCGCGACGACGCTTCCTCTGGGCCAAGTGAAGGCAAGGCAAGGCACGTCAAGTAAAGGTGAATTAAAGTAAAGTAAAGTACAGTAAAGTAACGTAAAGTAAAGTAAAGTAAAGTAAAGTAAAGTAAGGTAAAGTAAAGTAAACTAAAGTAAAGTCAAGTAAAGTAAAGTAAAGTAAAGTATAGTAAAGTAAAGTAAAGTAAAGTAAAGTGAAGTAAAGTAAAGTAAAGTAAAGTCACGTCAAATCAAGTAAAGTAAAGTAAAGTAAAGTCAAGTCAAGTCACGTCAGATCAAATCAAGTCAAGGCAGGCGAAGGCACGTCAAGAGAGTCAAGTCACGCCAAGTCAAGTCAAGCCACGTCAAGTCAAGTCAGGCGAGGGCAAATCAAGAGTCAGGTCAAGTCACATCAAATCACGCCAAGGCAGGCGAAGGCAAGTCAAAAGAGTCAAGTCACAAGTCAATTCAATTCACGTCAAGTCAAGTCAATTCCCAAGTCAAGTTGAGTCACGTCAAATCAAGTCAAGGCAGGTGAAGGCACGTCAAGAGAGTCAAGTCACGTCAAGTCAAGTAAAGTCACGTCCAGTCAAGCGAAGGCAAGGCAAGGCAACGCAAGGCCAGGCAAGGCAAGGCGAGACGCGGCAAGGCGGGGCAAGTTAACACGACACAAAGGATGAGTCAGTCAAGTCGAGTCATCCAAACTCAAAGACATGTCAAGCACGTCACGTCACGTCAAGTGTCAAGTCAAGTCGAGCAGAGTCAAGCAAAGTCGGGCAAAAAGTCAAGCAAAGTCAAGCAAAAAGTCAAGCATAAAGCCAAGCACAAAGTCACGCAAAAAGTCGACAAAGCCGAGCATAACAAATCAAGCAAAAAAGTCAAGCAAAGTCAAGGTAAGGTTGGTGCTATCGACGTGCATGCACGAGCAGCTTGAGCGCCCCGCAGAACGGGTACATCGAGGGTCATGTTGCTTGCGCCCGTACCGCACCGCACCGCACCGCACCGCACCGCACCGCACCGCACCGCACCGCACCGCACTGCACCGCTGTCTTCTAGAGCCAGTAACTCGGACACCATTGTATATCATCTCTCCATCACGCGAGTCGCCATTCCTGTGATCGCCACTTTTTACCCGTCGATGTTTCCCCTTTTCTTGTCCCAAAGGCAAGAACAACAACCCCCCCCCACCTTCTTACAAAGACAACACCACCAACGCCAACACCATCAACAACACCAAAACCGCCACGAACACCAACACGAACACGAACACGTACACCACCAACCCAACACCTAAACACCAACACCACCAACACCATAAAAAACACCAACAACACCGCCATCAACAACAACACCCACGCCAACGCCAACGCCAACACCACCAACACCAACACCACCAACACCAACACCACCATTACCGATATGCTGTGGGTATTTTGTCGCCTGATGCATACCGGCGCAAAATAGAGGGGCCGTTGACTGCTGTACTCTTTTATCTCACCGTGCAACTGCTGCTCCACTTTCACGAGGTGGACCTCCAGCCGTCGCCTCTGCACGGCAGACATCTCCACCTGATTCGCCATGTTTCATCGCGGCCGGGACAAGGCGAGCCAAATCAGAAACCACAACGAATCCGAAAAATCGTTTTATTTCATCCCCCTGTAAGGCTCGTTCTTATCGGAGAGCTTTTTTTTTCCAGAATTTCCAAAAGTTTTGGAAATAATTGGAGATATGTATCAAGATACACGGAGGCATTCTGTCACTATTCGTGAAATTTGCCAGAAGCAAAAAAAAAGCAGGAAAGTTAAATTTCACATATTTGAGGGAAAAAAAAACACGAAAACCGAAAAAATGCGCGAAACAAACATGGGAAATCATGGGAAAAAAGCTTTCCGATAAGAACGACCCTAATAACATACCTGGTACCAAGTATGTTTACTTGACCATAGTTGGTTCTGGCCACTATCACGGGGGACCCTAGTTAATAGGACCAAATATTGTTGGTAAAAATGGTTAAATATACAGGGTTTTTAATGTATACCATAGGTCCTACCTGGTATTAACTATGGTCCCCCGTAATATAGCATTCTGGTTTCGCGCTGAGGTCGGCGCGGACGAGACGGGTACAGGAAGGTAAGGTAAGGTAAGGTAAGGCTAGGTGTTGACAGGAAGAACGGTCAAGTCAGGTGCGGTAGGTTGAGGTATACCGGGTGTAGGGTAGAGTGGGAGTAAGAGTGGAGTAGGGTGGCATTGAAGTAGGATAGCGCAGAGCACGACGGGCAAGACAAGGCAAGGCAAGGCAAGCCGAACCAAGCCGAACCAATCCGAACCACGGCAGGCCAAGCGAAGCCGAACCACGCCAAACCACGCCAGGCCAAACCGCGACAAGCCAGAAAGGTTAAAGCCAAAAGGCCCAAGCCACACCTCGCCGCGCCGCGCCGCGCCAAAACCCAAGCCGAGCCAACAACACACCTCCAGTTTGCTTGCTTTCGCCCGCAGACGCCGCTCCTCCTCCTCGATCTCCACCATGCCCACAACAGCGACCGCTTCCACCCCCCCCCCCGCCCCCCCCCGACGCTACCGCCGAGCCCACCCCGCTCGAAGACACGCTAACCCCCCTCCGGTGCCCAGTCAGAGTGGAGGTGGAGGTGGAGGTTGACGTTGGCGGAGATCCGTTGCTGAGGGACAACCCGTGAGACCCTCGCGCCCTATCCAACAAGCTCCCGACGTTGCCCCCCCCTGCCCCCGTACCGCCTCCTCCTCCGCCTCCTCCTCCTCCTCCTCCTCCTGCGCCGCCTGGTCCCGCCTGGTCGGGGCGGAGGATGAGGGGTGCCGTTGCGCGTAAGAGGCACGGTTAGGGTTTTGTGTGTACACGGCAGGTTTGTCGAGGACGGGCACATACAGCAGCCGCGATCGGGATGACGGGAGGCGTTACGGTGATGGCCCCTCTCGCCTACAGAGCCGGCACGCGCCGGTCAATTACGTCGGCACTACCGCTCCGCGCCACGGCCGTACCGGTTGATCCCAGCTGTGCGAAGCGATTTCACACGCACAATATATATATACATCGGACACTCGGCATTACTCAGCCGACACCACTCGCTGGAGAGGGGCCGGTACGGGTCTCCACGCAAGTACGTACAGGCACGGTTTCAAGGTTTTCGTGCACACCTGGAACACAGCAGATTTACGGAGTGAGTGAGTGAGTGAGTACGGGCACAAACGACCGCGATTGGGATGTGGACGAAAAGGGAGGCGGCATTTACCGGAAGAAGAAGGAAAAAAAAAAAAAGGCACAGCTGCATACAGGGGGGCTGTTCAAGTTGGCTGGACTTAACCTTTTAGGACCGCAGTCCCGTTTTGGGGACAACCTACTTGAAATTTGAGTGGGTTGTCCCCAAAACGGGACTGCGGTTCTAAAAGGGTTAAATCAACCAACCCTCCTCTTGGGGAAAAAACTGCGGTACACTCCCGTTTTGTGGGACAAATCACTCTAATTTCAAGTATTCGAGAGTGATTTTTAACGCTCCAATGCTACAAAACGAAAGTCTGGTGTACACTACCAAGCGCGCACCGGGTGGTCTCTTCGTTGCCCCTGTTCCCCCAACTTCCATGATGCCATATTCACGTGTATGTCCACGTTGCCCATCGCGGTGGGCTCGGCGAGCACGGTTTGCGGGTTCTCTCAGGTTCCGTCGTGAGTTTAACCAAAGAACAAAGTTAGGGTATCAACGCTTCTAGTACTGCAGTCCCAACCTGGGGGCGAACCAGTCTAATTTCAAATGGTTTGTCCCGAAAACGGGACTGCAGTACTATAACCCGTGGTGTGTTTGAAAAACCGGCTGTAAGGGCCGGTCTTTACGAGGGCGAAAAGAACGGAAAAAAAACGAAATAAAACGAACAGACTTTCGTTTTTCGCGAAAAACAGCAGGTTGAGTCCTAACGAGGGCAAAAAAAACGAAAAAAAAAACGAAACAACAATAAGAAGCCGAGTCGAGTTTTTACGCCGTGCAATTTTTCGGAATGACTCAACCGCCACAGCACGTGGTTCCCGGCGATAGCGCTCAACAGCAGGCGGTTCTCGTGGTCCAACCTACTCCCTACGGAGTGCTGTGTATCGGCCATCGCTGTTCGATGGCAGACGTTTGAATGTTGAGTGGGACTCATGTCGGAAAAATATACCGCCACAGCCACTTCCTGATCCCCCGGTTTCTTGCGAGGGCACCCCATGGTGATTCCCTACCCATATGTGCTCGTGCCGTCAGCAGACAAGCCGCGTGGCAGCCACATGCACTACCTCGTACATCGTGCGCTTGCCAACCGGTCGCAGAAACTTTATCGGAACTTCATCCCAACGCTTCGAGCTCCTCCTATGTCCCTCTTCGAATCCCATATTTCGTTTATTTTGCACCCATTTCGTTTTTTTTCAAGTCCTCAGGGACTTAAAAAATAACGAATTGTGAAAACGGAGGTATCGGGATCTCTGCTTCTAATTTTTACAATTCGACCAGTAAAAAAAAATCACGTACTCTTTAGTTCTGTTTTTCGTTGTTTCATTTCGTTTTTTTGTTTTCGTTTATTTTGCCCTCGATAAGACCGGCCCTAAGGGCCAGTCTTAACGGGGGCAAAACAAACGAAAAAAAACGAAGACCAGAACCAAAGAGCACGAGAGTTTTTATTGGTCAACTTGAAAAAAATAGAAGTAAAGCTCCCGATACCTCAGTTTTCACATTTCGTTTTTTTTCAAGTCCCAAGGGGACCTAGAAAAGCCGAAATGATTGCCAAATAAACGAAATACCCTGGTATGGGATACTCGGGGTCGAAGAGGAACGAACACAGGAGGAGCTCGAAGCGTTGGGATGAAGTTTCAATAAAGTTTCTACGACCGGTTGGCAAGCGCACGATGGCCGAGGTAGTGCATGTGGCTGCCACGCGACTTGTCTGCTGACGGCGCGAGCACAATTGGGTAGGGAATCACCATGGGGTGCCCTCGCAAGGAACCGGGGAATCAGGCAGTGGCTGCGGCGGTATATTTTTCGAGATGAGTCCCACTCAACATCCAAACTGCCATCGAACAGCGATGGCCGATTCACAAGTTCTACAGCACTCCGTAGGGAGCGGGTTGGACCACGATAACCGCTTGCTGTGGAGGGTGCCTCACGTGTGCGAGTTGTGTCTATCCACCGTCGCTGTCGAGCGCTATCGCCGGGGCTGTTGAGTCATTCTGAAAAATTGCACCGCGTAAAAACTCGACTTGGCTTCGTCTTTCCGTTTGTTTTTTTCGTTTTTTTTTTCGTTTTTTTTTCCCTCGTTAGGATTCAACCTGCTGTTTTTCGCAAAAACGAAAGCCTGCTCGCTCTAATACGTTTTTTTTTTCGTTTTCTTTGCCCCCGTTAGGACCGGTCCCAAAATACGATCGAATTCGCAAACGCCTGCCGGGTTTCCAGATCAGATACCGTACGCATTATACGATACGTACGATACGAGGATACGATACACTATTAATAATACCCTTCGGCCATACCTGGTACCGGTACCTGGTGTCAAACATGGTCGGCTGGTCGGTCGCGGCGAGGGAAACTTGAAACAAAAAAAAAACAAAAGATTGAGGAAAGTCGTACCCGTTACCCGTACGTATTCAGATTTGTTTCTATTCCCATTTTCGTAGAATAATTAATCAGTAAAATCCGTACTAAATAGTAACCACGCTGCTAACGGCGGGACAGGGGTACGACTCACTCCTAAAAAGAGCAATTTGAATGTATTTACGTTTTTATGATATCATCCCCACATCCTTATTACTCGTAAAAAAAAAATAGCGCAGGTGTCGCTACTTACGTAGATACGTTGTTGTTGTTGTTGTTGTTCTCACATTAACTCACAATACAACCATTGTCCGTGGTCGCAGGACAGGCTCCAATAACTCTGGAGGGGAAGAAATACCTCGGCAGTAAAACGGAGGCGAAAACAAAAAACAAGCATACGCATTCCACCACTAAGGAAGCAAAAAGGACACCAGCAGACAAACCACTAAAAAAAGACGATGAAGCGAAGCAAAAAAAAAACACACACACACGGTACAGAATACAAAGTTGTTTTTATATCATAACGCCCCTTTGCAAACAATGTCTCGGGTACTCGCGCGAGTGCAAACGTTTCTTTGTCGATACCCACTCGTGACGGGCATGTAGGAGTATCTGAGTATACGAGTATGCGGCACTTTCACGCTCGAACCCGCGAGTATTTCGGTTCCGAGCACCCGCGAACTCGCGAGTAAAGAGTACCCGGGCACTCGCTGCTCCACCCCTGGAAACTCCGGGGATGTCATGTTTTCATCCCCTAAACCACGTGCCCTGTCCAGTACACCGGGCAGGTCTGCAGGAAACCCTTATGCAGGGCACCTGTTCAGGGCGCACGATCGTTTTCCTCTTTTTTTTTCGACACTTCGCGTTGGAATTGTCATTTTGCAACTCCGATCCTCCCGAGAGTTTTTTACTCGTGTCATGCACGGCCGTCTTTTCGTGGGGAGGGGTATCTGGACGCCCGCCCCCCCCCCAAAAACACAAAAAAAACGCCTTACTCCCTTCAACTTCAAACCGCCGTACCATACCAACTCCTACGTACCCCACTGCACATGCACTACTTCCTACATGAGCATTGGTACGATGTTAATTTCTATATGAAACAGAACACCGGATAAACCACTCTACAGGAGTCCCTACATGAACATGGGCACCACATGAGTCCCTACACAAAACGCAATACCAAGCGACAAACTTAATCCCTAAATAAACGACACCATCCTACTGCAGCAGTAGTTCAGAAATGGTCATCTATGTCGCGGGATAAGATGCTATGGTAAGTAATCTTAGACCCCTTTAGAACTGCAGTCCCGTTTTGGGGACAAACTGCTTGAAATTTGACTGGTTTGTCCCCAAAACGGGACTGCGGTTCTGAAGGGGTAAATACTATACTGGTTACCAGTTACCACCAACACCGGTACCAGCATCAAACACAGCAGCAGCAGCAGCAGTACAGACAGTATTGCTATCCCGAGACCAACACTCCGGGCAGCAGCATTAACAGTCGGTTCATAAAAGTAGGTGATACACCTACATTACGGGGGACCACAATAAATAGGACCAAATAGTGTAGGCAAACTTAGCCAAATATATACCTGGTAGGTTTTTGAGTGTACCGTAGGTCCGGAGTATTTAGTATGCCCCCCCCCGAAATACGCTTATTCGTAACACGTCTGGAATGTTTACCTCTTCGTGAGGTTACAACCGTACGAGTAGTACGAGCAGTATATATTACGGGGGACCACAGTTAATAGGACCAAATACTGTTAATAGAAATGGTTAAATATCTAGATTTTCATGTGTACGACAGGTCCTATTAACTATGGTTCCCCCGTAATAGTCGTTTGATTCATCGCCTCCGATCCTATGCCTGGGGAGCGTTTCGTGAGGCATTCAATCAATTATCGGCATGTTTTTCGCAGGGGAAGATTTCGTTCCACCCGCTGCGTGGTTCCAGACTTCGTTTGGGGTATTTGAGGCAGATCACACCACTGCTGCTGCTGCTGCAGGTAACTCGCCCGCGGACAGGGCGGCACTGCTACAAATACTACCGCTGCTGTGTTAAAACCTGACAGAAAATACACGTCCTGCTTGCTGCTGGAGGTAAAGGGTTTTCCCGCTGGCTACTGAAAGCAAGAGCCAGGGCTCTTATCCCCATTTGTCTATTTTACGTACGTACGTACTTACGTACGAAGTACTGACATCAATGTCACAGCAACAGTCGTCCTATCGGGTGCCGGCGTACCCGCCGTTGCGTTCCCACCCACCTCCATCTGTTGCAACGTTGGGACCAAAAAAGCTCGAACAAGGTCCCGTGCACCCGGGTACTCGTCATTTAAGGCGGGCAGTAGACGGGTACCCGGGTACTCGTCTCTTAAGGCGGGCAGTAAACGGGTACCCGGGTGTTCGTCTTTTAAAGGCGGGCGGTAGACGGGTACCCGGCTACTCTCGCCCTAAAAATACCCTCAAAATACTCGCGAGTACCCACGGGTATTTATTTTCTCTCTCTCATTCAGCTTTCCGCGAGAACTCGTCGGGTACTGGTTGGACGCGAGTTACTCGGGAGGGGGTAGACTTGCTCCACCTGCGGCAGCACCCGGCATGGCAATCACCTGCGTGGGAACTAGGCGCAACAGGGTACTTAAAACTACTGTCGTCAACTTTGCGGTGCGTTGGGGTTTTTGATAGAAGACGAAAAACAGCAGGAGCAGATATAGATGAAAAACTGACGTACCGCCCCTGCCCCCACCGTACACGGCATAGAGCAGTCAGTCCCTTCGCCCAATCTCTTGTCTTCGCGCCTTTTGTCTCAGATTCAAGGGTTTCAACCCCCCCCCCCCCCCGCCTCCCTGGTCGGTGAAAACCCGACATGCTCCGTCCCGGCATCGTAGGGATGCGAGGGTCTATGGTATAGGGTCACACGACTACGGCCATGCATGATATCGAGTACATATCTCCTTTCGAGTACACCCCCCTCCCCCCCCGAAACGCCTCCCAAGTCTCCCTCCCGGCACGGCGGCAAGCAAAACGCCTTTTGTGATGCAGAGTAGTACGTAGTCGTCCCCTTCGCGTCTGCGCCAGCCAGCTCTACCGGCACCCTGCAGCATATAGCGGCAAACAGGCACTACTACTATTACGAGGGACCATATAAAATAGGACCTACGGTACACACAAAAACCTCGTACACAGTTCGCTCTTTTTTACCAACAGTAGTATTTGGTCCTATTTACTATGGTCCCCCGTACTATGAATACAGTAGTATCACACTACGTCAGTACTGTACTCTGCACGCGACTGCCGTACGTACATACTACTAAATACACCTCTCTCGCAATGAATCCCATCTGACCCGAGCGACGCCACACAGCAGGCACTCTTGTCTTGGGAAAGGGCGAACGGCACTACGTACTCAGCTGGCACTAACGCAAGAGGGGTCACTACCGTCCGGGGTCGCTTGTTTCTCTTCTTGGCACCCGGAGATCGGTCAGCATCCAGCCGCGGACCTACCTACCTGACTAATCCGCCCGCCGACTGACGACCCGGTGCTTACGACCCACGAATCGCGCCCATTTCATAATTTTGTTTCCGTTCGCAGAATACTGGTGTGTGTATGTAGTAGGCGGTAGGGAGTTCTGTGCGGGGGCAGCGAAAAAGTTGGGAAAACAGACACAGAATTCGCAACAAGCTCTCGACAGTCAAAAGCTTGCGCATTTGTGTACCCGGTTACACGGATATATCACTCTGACCGAAAATATAACACCCATTTTGTCTTTGAGGCCGATATCAAAGGGTGCTTATGTTTGCGGTCATTGTGGTATACAGAACCAACTATTAATATCAGTCCCTGGTGTAGAGCCAACTACCAGGTACGTTACTGCTGTGCGACAAAACTCGTTTTGGGCTGCGGTCGGTGTTACTTGTTGCTTGCCCCGACCGTGGGCAAAAGGAGTACGTATTCCCTTTTTTTTGTTGCTATTTTCAAGCTTTCTTAACTTCGTACCAGGTTTCGAGGTAGCTTTTTTCATCAAAGTTCTTGTTATTCGTTCTTGGAGGGGATGGCTATGTGCGTGCGCACGCACGAGCACAGCGCAGGCCTGCCAACAAGAACATGCCCAATAAGAACATGATGCTCACTTTTTGGAGAACGACAAAAATTATAGGGTTGAGAAACAACGGCTCAGTGGTCATCTCCACACTAAATCCTATACAATAGAATATAATAGCCTGGTATGCCCGAAGGGGTTGAAGATGGCGCCCCGATAAGAATCTCGGGGCTTGCCCAGACCAGGCGTGACCTTGTTGGCGGGCCCATACCGCATCATGACCCTCACATGTGCAAGGAGCGAATGAACGAACGTCCGCTGCGCTCCCCATTTTCGGCTTTTGCAATAGACACTCCCCCGGGAAAACAAGTCCATCACAACTCCCGGAGGGGAACCTTGTACGAAACACGAATGCAAGCGATTGGTATTGCTATTATTACGGGGGACCATAGTTAATAGGACCGAATATTGTTATTAAAAATGGGGGAATAGATAGGTTTTTATGTATACCGCAGGTCCTATTAACTATGCCCCCCTGTAATAACAGTAACACAGACAGACACCTTGGGATACATTTTCAAGAGCCGATGTTGTCCAAATCAACAACGAAAACAGAGCAACAGCGAATCCACGACAAGCACACGTCCCGACACATACCCCGCTATTAATACCCATTTTCGAGACCCCGAAGGAGGGGGGGGAGGAGGGGGGGGGGGGTACTCGATAGGAGAGATGTACTCGATCTCATGCATGACCGTAGTCGTATGACCATAGACCCTCGCATCCCTACAATGCCGGGACGTATCATGTCGGGTGTTTGGGGAGGGGGGGGGGGGAGGGGGTCCTGAATAGCTTCAAGAGCGTTGAGGAGCGGGGGGGGGGGGGGTATTGAAACCAAGTAAAATACAAATATGGAAGAAAAAAAAAAGCGTTTTCGGTAACAGTAAATCCGTCAGGAAATTCCAACGCGGTGGTTCGTCCTGCATCACCGTAACGGGTCGTTTTCTCTTTTTTGCCGCTCTTTTTCGGCAGCTTGGCAGCGCCCCAACCTGAACCCCAGCGAAAAAAAGGCGGTCATTCCGAAGGAACCAACGTCAAGGTCCTCCCCAAAAATAGACGCATCATCATCATCACCATCATCATTCGGCGTTTGTTCGGGCTCTTGTCTGAGTTCCTCGCCCAGGTCGTCGAGAAACACCCGGCTCGAAACTTCGTGGAGTTTTATCATGCGCGTGAAAACGGCGCCATGTGATAGATACTTCGTATCAGGTATAACCTGGCACATGGAGTATTAATATTAGTAGTATTTAACTATTAATATCAGTGTTAAACGCCGAGGGCATGCTCGCAGGGACTTTTTCTTGCGTGAAGAACTTGACTAGCGGAAAGCGCGAGAGCGTGAGTTAGCTATTATACATTCGATGAAAATCGACGAGCAGTGGAAATGCTGAACCCTATCTATGCGCGACAAAAAAAAAGGCACGTACCGGGGGGGAGAAGGGTAGACGCCTGTGACCACGGCTTGTCCAGAAGGTCGTCGAGGGTAAAAACCTCTTACGAGTTATATAGGCCGGAAAGTAAAAGGGATGAAAAAAAAAAAAAAAAACTACCAGTATTAATATTACCAGGTAGTGTTAATAGTGTCAAATAGATATCATACTCCGACGTGAATAGCTTCGAGGTTAGCTGTCACAGCAGAACGCAATTTAGAAACAGGCGTATGGATGCTTTACTTCATTTAGCCTTCGAACGTGCGTATGATACCCCGCGGGGGAAAAAGTTGTTACACTCGTGCAACCGCCGCCATACATGCCGTATCATACCATCATACCATCATACCATCCATGATACAGCAGACGTACGTTTGGATGCGCTCTTTCCGTTCCTCCGAAAGTCCATCGCGGGGGGGGGGGGGGCGGGGTGTCATCGATACCAACAAACCGCCAACCCAGTACATACGCGTATTACAGGGGACCATAGTAAATAGGACCTACGGTACAGACAAAACCCCACATATTTCCGTATTTCTACCAACAATAGTTGGCCCTGTTTACTATGGTCCCCCGTAAATAGCAGTATTATTGTAAATCGTGTTGGACATAATATTATCGATTGAAGGTGTTTGGCGGTTCCACATCCCATGGCATTCATTCCCCCCGTTTTTTCTTTGCCATTCCGTCCCGAGGTATAACAAGAAACGCTTCTATACTACAATAAAATAAAAACGGTCATTATATTTCGGGACAGAGTGATAAACAGTACAGGCCCGCCATTAGGAAAGTGCCCAACATGAATAATAATGCTCCCTTTTGGAGAACGCAAAGTTAAGAAAAACGCTTCAGTGTGGTGAATGAACCCTACACTAAATCCTATATAATAGCCAATGCTCAAGGTTGTTTGAAGATGGCGCCCCGATAAGAATCTCAGGCTTGCCCAGACTACGAGTAGGCGTTTCTTGTTGGCGGGCCCATACTGCTGTATGACACATGCAGATACCGGCAAAGATGTCAGGAGACAGCATTTTCACCCCCCGAGAGACTGTAGGTTTTGCCTCTCGACATGCCTTGACTGACACCAAACTACTAGTTTTTGAGTGTGTAGCGTGCAACACTCAACTCGCCCCTGCACCCTTGCTTGACAGCGCCCGTTTCTGCTTGCTAGACACGTTCTCTTGACACATTTGGTCACCGGTATAATACTGGACTAAGGGTCATTCTTATCGGAGAGCTTTTCTCCAATTTTTCGACATTTTTTTCGCGCAATTTTTCAATCTTCCCTATTTTCCCGGTTTTTTTTTCTCCAAATGTTGGAATGTTAACGAGCTTGATATTTTTGGTTCTGGAGAATTTCACGAATAGTGACAGAACGCCTCCGTATATCGATACATATCTCCAATTATTTCCAAACTTTGGAAATTATGAAAAAAACGCTCTCCGATAGAGTAGGTTTAGCAGTCTGGGAGAAGGGATCTTTAGGAAAGTTTTTGACTTGAAAAATGAGTAGCGTGGTCTGCACTTCGGAATCGTCGTCCGCAACCGAGAAATTTCCTGGTTCGATGCAAACGCGGCGCAGCCGCGTTTATGGCGAGTTTTGGCCCGTTTTTGGCTGCGGTTTGGGGTCAGGGTTTGGGTTAGGGTTAGGGTTAGAGTCAGGGGTTGGGTTGGGTCTTCGCCCGTACCTTGAATCCCAACAGGGTCCAAAACACCTGAATAGCCTACCAACCTAAAGATCCCTTCTCCCAGATTGTCAAAGGTCCTCCTCCGATAAGAATGACCTAAATAAAGCTTCGATGAACAGACAGCAGGTCTGGTACCAACTATAGGAATCGTATCGACTACGATTTTTTTTCAAATATTGTCGGCATCGCGTCGAACCCGATATCGATATCCGATATATCGATATCCGATATTCAACACTGATACCTGTTGTCCCGTGACCGCGGACTTTCTTTGTGGAATCTTTCACGGTACGTCAAAGTCAGCACGTCAAAACTACTTGGAACGGATAATAACGCGGTTGATTGCCCTTTCTGGTTAAAAACATGCACAACCGACAGAGTTCCTCCACCGAGGAGCAACAAACCCATGTTTGTCACAAATTGTTAGGAATCCCGTTCGCGGGTTTACTGCCGGAGTAAAACCCGAGGCCCCATTGCAATCTGGGAGAAAGGATCTTTGGGTTGGTAGGCTGTTCGGGCATTTTGGTTCCTGTTGGGATCAAAGGTACGGGCCGAAGACCCAACCCGACCCCTGTGACTCTTAGCCTAACCCTAACCCTAACCCCAAACCGCAGACAAAAACGGGCCATAAAAACCTGCTGCAGGGAATGAAGGATCTCCGTGTCGCATCTCTCTTTTTACGTGCGTCCGGTGAGTTGCATCGCACGTATCGTATGGGATACACACGGTATGTTGTATCAAGACATCAACATGTCAAACCATCAACCACGTCAGCGGGCGGGTGCCAAGTAAGAAAAATACGCACGGACACACGAACACGCACGCACCAACCCATTCACCCAGCAACGCGCGCGCGTACGCACGCACCCGACCGGTGCGGGGAAGGAACCTCGGAAACTCGGAACCGCCACCACCGCAAACAACAACGACATCCACAACAAGAACAAGCACAAGAACAACCCAACAGCCTAAAAACCGCTGGTGGTTGCAAGAATTTTCGTTTTACGTGCGTGCCACGCTGTAGACGATATTTTCGCTGTGGAAGAAGAGTGCTTGGAGGGTCGTAGCACCCACACGAACAACACTGACTGCTGTGGTACTTTCGACCGGTATTCACGTACCAGGTACGTACGTACAGCAGCGGTGCCGGTCCCTCTATAGTTCCGGCTGCCCGCTCAGAGTGCCGGTGCATTCGTTTGCCTCAGATGGGATTCGCCAGTGCGGTCAACCCGTTTAGCACCGCAGTCCCATATGTGGGGACAAATCACTCAAATTATAAGTAGTCTGTCCCCAAAACGGGACTGGGGTTCTAAAAGGGTTAATAGTGCCGGCCAACGCTATAGTGCAGGCATTGATGGCAGGCGCGTAGGATACCGGCACGCCGGAGGGAGCACTGCTGTTGCTGCTGTACTTATCTACGGCAGGCACTACGTGGTACACCCCCTTGGCATATTTGGCATGTATCCCATTAGGGGGGGACCATGTTTAAACAGGACCTACGGTTCACACAAAATCCTATATAGTTACCTGTTTTTACCAACAATATTTGGTCCTATTTACCCTCGTAATACGTTGCCTGTAAAAGGTGGTCACGATTATGTGAGATGCCAACAAGGTACCATGGTAAAGCAGTAGTGGCATCAGTCCAAAAAAGGCAAAAACACACGAAAAAAAAAAAAAAACAGCAGTACTGGTACGGGCACCCCGCATCGGAATACCCTTGGTATGCATTGTTTAACGTACAGAGATGACACCGCAATATTAAATAGTAGCAGTTGTAAATAAATGATGTCAACAAACCTCAATAAATTGACGACGATGCAGGTTGTAAGTGCCCAACCATGCCTGTTCGGGTTGCGTTGCGTGTTTCGGTCGTTTCTGTTCCGCCTCTTGTTGTGCGTGGGGTGGATGGAGTGCGTGGCGGTTTGGTTGCACACGACGCACGTCTTGCGTCCTAGCCTGCCGCTGTTGAGCTCCGCCACGGCACGTGTTCTGGGCGTCCCAAAACGGCGCGCGCGCGAGCTGGCCGTTTCTTCATCCAACCATTGCATCGCGTCCCTCTTTCGCTGAGCCACCCAGGACAAACGAAACCGACATCTTCGTCTCATCTTTCAATCTTCTTCTCGCCACATAGAGGGAGCGGCGGCAGTTTATGGTGCGGCGTGACCGCGAATGGACAATAATGCCGTGACGTGACGGCGAGTGGCGGCTATATCCGGGATCCGGGGAGACGAACGAAATCCCCCCTTCTTTGGGGGAAAAAAAAAAAAGTTATTACGGGGGACCATAGTTAATAGGACCTGTGGTATACATAAAAACCTACCTGGTATATATTTCACTATTTCTACGAACAATATTTGGTCCTATCTACTATGGTCCCCCGTAATACCTGGTACAATAAATCGCGTGTCGCCGCACCTTTTTGCTGGTGCCGTGTATGACACCGCCCGCCCTTTACAAAAAGTGTGCTGTGGAAGCCAGGGTCGGAGATATCGTAGATCTCGTAACACGCACGCGCGAAGGACACGCCACCCGTCGGTCAAGCGATATCATAATCTCGGGCCACGAGCGGTCTCACGTCATCGACGGTGTAGACCCGTCCTCGGGCAGATAGCTATCGGGAGATGCGTACATCCGCCGCAGACTTCTGGGGTGACAAAAAGCCCTCCCTCCCCACCACAGAGTCAGTCTAGCGCTAGCGTCTCCTTGCCAAGTACCAGTGTCAACCAAGAACTCTGCTCGGCTTGCGTCGGCCCTAACGACGGCTACAAGGGACCCTCGCCTCGCGACCTCATCACGGCGACTTCTCCGCGACTTCTACCCTACGACATCTGCGCGACGACCTCGGCACGAACGACGAGCGCAGGTACTACATCTGCACTGGTGACCACCGTGGGAAAGACTGCGTCACGCTCCGGAGGGCAGATCAAGGAAGCAACGGACGAAGACAGGTCTGGCGGCCGACGAGGCGGCCCCCATCGGATGCGCGGACGCCAATTCCTTCAACGATCTGGCGCCCGGTGACGAGGGGCCCAGCCCCAGCCCCAACGAACCAGCCAGCAACAGGGCCGACGAAGAGGAGCCCAGAAACTCCGGCAATGACGACGAACAACCCGCCGAGGGGACCGCTCCAGCCTCCAGTTTGGCGGAGGGTGTGATGGCGGAGGGTTTGACGACGAACAACCCCGTTCGCCCTGGAGACAGCAGCGAGCCTTCGCCGCTGCATGCTCAACGGAATAACTCCGCCAGCCTGGGTGCTACTTATTACGGTCCCCCGTAATAGTACCACCCCAATACCTGGTAGCTGATTATATTATAATCGCTCAACCCTTTCAGTACCGCTGTCCCGTTGTTGGGCCGTTTTGGGGACAAACTACTTATAATTCGACCGGTTTGTCCCTAAAACGGGACTGCGCTCCTGAAAGGGTCAAGGTAAGAGTCCTACTGGTACGTACGAAGCGCAGCACTAAAGATGGTGTAAAACACACTTGGTGCTATAGTATTACGGGGGACCCGTAGTACATAGGACCAAGTGTTGCTAGTGAAAATAGTTAAATATATAGGTTTTTGTGTGTACCGTAGGTCCTATTTAATATGGCCCCCCGTAATATCCTACCAGGTATTTAACATGGTCCCCCGTAAAACTATTACGGGGGGCCATATTAAATAGGACCTACGGTACACACAATAATATTCCGGGGGACCATATTAAATAGGGCCTACGGTGCACACGAAAACCCATATATTTCGCTATTTTTACGAACAAATATTTGGTCCTATTTACTATGGCCCCTCGTAATAGTATTCCCACAATATTCGGTCACTTTTTTTTTTTGGCCTATAATGTGCTATCAATATACCTCTGAAGCGCAGCGAGCGTTGGCACCTTCCTCCCACGAATGCAAAAGAGGCCAAAACAAAAAAAAGCAAGGGTTACTGTGGGGGGGGAGTCACGAAGGACGTTGGTTTCACGGAAGCACACGGTCAGCGGCAAGCAAGCGCTTCGCCAGATCACACCAGGGCAGATACCCGAAAATAAGAGCCAAATATGAAAAGGGGAAAGCTATTACGGGGGACCACAGTAAAATAGGACCTACGGTACACACAAAAACCTGTATATTTCCCTATTTTTACTAACGATATTTGGTCCTATTTACTATGGTCCCCCGTGGTGCATACCTCACACAGACAAATGACCTACAGATAGATCATGATCTAGATCATCTACAGCAGTTCCTCGTCTGCCGTTGTGAGAGGTTCTACAGAGGATCTGCATGGTACAGATCCAACCAAGGAAACATGTGGCAGATCGTGCAGACTGCGCGGGTCCCGCTCGGCGACACGAGCTAGATCATACAGATCATGCAAGGCCGTGAAGAGATCTATCTGTCTTTGGGAATATGTAACTCGTGAACGTGGGAGCGATGCCCTGTCCGCGAGCCGTGAAAGGGTGCTCGGGATTATGGCCTCAATAAAACCCTCTTCGGGGCCGCGGTCCCGTTCTGAGAAAAGACTGCTTGGAATTCGAGCGGTTTCGTTCCCCATCACGGGACTGCTGCACTATTACGGGGGATCATAGTAAATAGGACCAAACATGGTTGGTAAAAATGGGTAAATATATACCTGGTAGTTTTTTGTGTATACCATAGGTCCTATAGACTATGGTCCCCCGTAATATTAATATTAATAGTACAAGGGTCAAGTTAGCCTCCCTCGTGTTGGGTGTTTTCTTCTTGACGGGCGGCCCTTTATGTGTACTCGTACCGCATATACTGCATACCACTCTGCCCTGTCCCTATATATAAGAACCGCTCGTACACTACTATTCAATCAAAACGGTCCTTATTCTTATGGGCAGAGAGTGGTACGCTCGAGTCCGAGGAAGGCAGGAAGGAAGTGGGAGGATGCGGCATCAAGCATCAACCAGCAGTCCCCATGATACCGACGTCGCCAACGCCCTACCCTACCTCAGTACCCTCTATACTCTAACATACCCTAACAGACACAGCAATTTAGCAGTACGTAGACGGCAAACAGTCTACTCACTACAGCGCTAGCCCTCAGGAAAGCCAAACCTGCGGGAAAGGCCCACCCCTGTACTCCGCCAAGTTCCCGCCCGGCGTGCCAGCATCAGGCACGGCAGCGGTACCATCTCTGAGTACCACAGCGGTAATCAGGACTCGCGAAAGCCTACTTCAAGTATATGCTTACAATATTTTCAATAGGCATATTCGGCTCTGATTACTATTAGTATCTTCTCGCGTAACTCGTACCTGGTACCACTTTTCAACATGAATGCACCGGGTATATACCGAAGATAAACACATACCGCTGTATACGAGGTGTGTCAGTAGCGCACCCTGTCATACTACAGTAACTTCCAAGCTACTGATTCTGAACGGGGAAGGGACAGGAGTGCGGACGCCGCGATCGACGCGCCTGCGGTATCTGGACAGCAGCAGTAGCAGACAACACCGTTCCGAAGCCACAACTTTCATCGTGCGCATGTATGTGTCTCTGCCCCCCCCCCCGGCCACATTTATTTTAGAAACCCACGCCGCAAGTAATAATCCCTGAGGCTAGGGGCTGTGCTATCTATCTCCATGTTCACACGGTCAACTTCGAGGGTGGACGACATGACGACACCTTCCCCCCCCTGCCGTACTATTAATACCAAGCAAGACTCCTCGGGCAGTCAGTCGACCGTGCTCATGTCAAATGCAGAGTGGTATCCAGGTATATACGTGTATGACGGTCAGAAACTGATAAATGTGACAGCAGTGATCGCACAGGGGGGTGGAGGGGGGGGGGGGGGGGCAGGGGTGTTACAAAAAAAAAAGTGTCGGTTTATTCGACCACTTTTCAGTACTTTCAGCATATCACAGAAGCACCATACTCGACCACTTTCAGCACCTTCAGCTACTTTCAGCGATTCGCCGAAGACCTTATTCGACGACTTTGAGCAATTTCAGCAATTTTTCCACGACACCATCGATAACGGGCTCGGGTTGCATTGCATGTTCACGCACTGGCTGGCTGCACTCGCGCGCACACCTGTTATTCACATAGGGGGTCGTATACGAGCCCTGGACCTTCCCCGGCCCCCGAAGTTGTGCGGCAGGTACCTGGCACTTGCTGTACGTACGAGTCCGGCAAGCACTCTAAGGGGTAGGCAATACCAACGATGGGGAAAAAATTGCAAGCAGCAAAATGTCAGCATTACGGGGGACCATAGTTAATAGGACCTATGGTATAGATAAAAACCTATATAGTTGACCATTTTTACTAACAATATTTGGTCCTATTAACTATGGTCCCCCGTAATAGTGCCCACCGTACTGCCGTGCAAGCGCGTACTCGTTCATATTCACGCTACATACAGCAGTCGCCTCGGTTTTGTATTACGGGGGGCCCCCTGGTAAATAGGACCTACGGTACTGACAAAAACCTACATATTTCCCTATTTTTACTGACAACGTTTGGTCCTGTATACTATGGCCCCCCGCAGTATAATGGTAGTTTACAAAGAAACAAGGGTCGTGGTGAGAAATCCATTTAAAAAAAAAAAAAAAAAACAACAACAACAACAACAACAACAACAACAACAACAACAAGGGATCAACTGCTGGCAGCGTGGCGGGCGTACCACGGATATGCCGATGCGCAATTCGACCCGAGTCGACGAGAGACTGAACGAACAAAAGAGCTGAAGTTTTTGCGCGATAAAAAGTGCAAGGTACGAATCGTGGTCGTGGGGGGGGGGGGGGCGGTGTACTCGATAGGAGAAATGTACCCGATCTCATGCATGGCCGTAGTCGTATTGACCATAGATCCTCGAATCCCTACAATGCCGGGGCGGAGCATGTCGGGTTTTCACCGACCAGGCGGACACTGCTTGCACCAAGCTCTGCGAAGCGCCGTGAGGTGTCTGGCGAGTCGCATGAAGGGTGAGCTGCATCCTAGTAAGGACCGCTTGTGGGGCGGACTTGCGGGTGGGGAGGGGGGGGGGGGGGGGGGGAAGAGCCTACTTACGTGACCTCAGATTTGAGATACAAACGACTGCTAATAGGATGGAGCAAGAAAAGAGAAGGGTGCAAGTAATAAATGGCACTCTTAGACCTATGCCAATGGAAACGCGGAGTTCGAAAAGTTTTTTTTCAAATATGTTGCTTTAAAAAAACAGCCGAAAAAATTCACGTACCGCCGCTGTGGGAAAAAAAGAGAAAAATGATTGATTTTTCATTTTTTTACCCGCAACGGCTGCAGGCGACGCGATACGTGTTTTTCTGGTTGCAAATTGTCAACACGGTGATCGAAACCAGCTCGTGCGACGATCGACGCTCGATCTCGACATGGACTCAGCCCACGGCCAACCCGCTCGGTATCTGGCAAGCCCAACGAATATAGATGACGGCCTCGATTATAGCATATGGATCCATGGTCTAGGGGGCGAGAGCTTGCCGGCGGCGTCCTACGGTATCCTCCCAAACCTGACAAAAAGTCTATTTTTTGCCATCCGAGACGGATGGAGAAGTTTTGTCTTCTGTTTTGTGCAAACCAGCGGCCAAATGTTTTTTATCATGCGCCTGATCAGCTCCCGCCACAGGACACCGGCCACGGTGTGAAGACGGTGACCCTAGGGTGGGTCGGAGCCCCAAACGAGAGCACTCCGTTCAGAATTCATGACGCAATCATTCATTTTGTTGACCGATGTCTGTCGAGGACTCGCAATCTCGCCGCTTGAACCAAAGATCGGCCTGAGTTTTTCTCAAGCCGATGTTGGCCCAACATCGGCCCCAGATTTGCTTTTTTCGGGCTTTTCCAAAAGTAAGGAACTTTTCTTTTTTTTCACGTGACCCATAGGAAGCGTGTTCTGAAAAAAATTGGCGGGTATCTTTGAAATTCAAACTTTTTATTGAAACTTCGCTGTCCCATTGGCATAGGTCTTCGGAGAAAAAATAAAAAAGAGAGAAATTAAAGTAGGTGTGTGCTATTTATCGTAACAGGGGGGGGGGGGCAGTCGGTACCAAACAACCCCACTAATTTCGCCGACCTCGCAAACATCCTGTCACAACCCAGCCCACTGCTATCAACAACAAAATAGACACCAACCACAGCAGTCAAAAAAGAGGCAGCACGCGCTTCATACGGCAGTCGAGGGCAGCCATGAGAAGCGGAAACCGTGACGAAAAATAAAAAAGCCTCGTCGAGCTTTCCTCGCAGCCCCACGGACATTAAACACGAGATTTTTTGAAAAAAATAGAAACCAACCGACCACCTTGTTCTCGCCATGCACCTCGTGATCTACGACCCCGTCCCCGTGGTACAAGAAACGCCTTGACATAAGGTTGCATGCAAATCCTTCCTCGGAATTCGAAACAGGCGGTATCAAGTGTGGCATGTGGCCATGGGAAAGGCTCGAACAGCGAACGCATGCTACGAGTACACAACAAACACACGTGCTTGTACAGCAGCGTAACACCATCACACTAGGGTGATAGGGCGATAAGATAACACACATCTCTCGGACGATTACTCCAAGCTGGGTTTCTGGAGACACACGAGGAGGGCGCATACGCCGAGCGATGCGTCCATGCCATGCAGCCTTCTCGATGATTTGTTTCCAAAGCCACCATATTTCGTCGTGTGTGCCCCTTTAGGACTATAGAACCGCAGTCCCGTTTTGGGGACAAACCAGTCAAATTCTAAGTAATTTGTCGCCGAAACGGGACTGCGGTCCTAAAAGGGTTAAGACATGTTTTGGAGGAAACCGGGGCGGAAAAAAAATCGTCCCAGGAGGGGGGGGTGCGTTGTCTTGCGTGTTGTACGGGCATCAAGTAGTGGGAGTCGGACGGCCGAGGGCGGCCAATGGCCAAAAGGCAGTAGATGTCGGACAGATAATCTATAGATAGATCATGATCTATACCAGATCCTTCAAGGCAGATAGATTCCTGACACGCATGTCGGACAGATGATCTATAGATGATCTGTGGATGGATCATGCTTTATAGCGGATCCTTTATGGCAGATAAATTCCCGACACATGTCGGACAGATTATCTATGGATGATCTGTATATATCTCATGATCTACAGCCAGTAGATCCTTCAGGGCGAATAGATTCCTGGTCTGAATGATCTACCTCGGGTTGCCGGGTGGGAGCCGTTGTATCCGCATGAATTGGTACATGTTTCTGGGGTGGAACCTGTGCTTGTACAGATCCTGCACAGCATCGCACCGCGGCAGGTTACGAGCTACCTGATGGATCATCTATCCGATCTATCTGTAGATGATGCATCTGTCGGACGTGTGAAAGGTGGCGCAAGGCGTGGCAAGCCATGGTGAATCTCGGCCGATACTTTCCTCCCCGGCACTATTGTACGACGATGCTATTACGGGGGACCATAGTACATACCAGGTAGGACCAAATATTGATGGAAAAAAAAGGGAAATATATAGGTTTTTGTCTATGGCGTAGGTCCTACCTGGTATTAACTATGGTCCCCCGTAATATACACTGCTGCTGCGAATGTGGGTGTGCCTGTTGGTGTTCTCGGCATCACACCGCCGTTCCTTTCCACCCGCCGACACCCAGCAAAACCGAGTGTCCGTGCCGATTCCTCGCTCCAGAGAGTTACAAGCTCCGGGGGCACAAAGCTACGACACAGCGGCAGTCCAGACACAGATGTACTTCGAAGTTTGTGCGTACCGAAGCAAGGAAATAAAAAAAAACAACGAAACGCGAACGAGTGCAATCGTGCCGCGGCGACCTGACGGCCTTCTGCTAACATGTGTTTTGTGTGTGTGTGTACGTGCTGCGTGCTACCGCGACACCCCCACGCGCGCGCGTTCTTCTTCTGGTGGTGGGTGGGTGGGTGGGTGGGTGGATGTCTAACGTTCGCCCATGCTAAAATTGATGGTGTGATCGCACAGAGGGAGGGGGTACAAAAAGCGGCGGTTTATTCGACCAACTTTTAGGACTTTCAGCATTTCTGAGACCCGGCACGCAAGGACGGTTGTACTATTAATATATACCAGGTATCAGTACGTAAGAAGCGGGTGTATCAAGCCTAACTCGCAACCTGACCGTTATTAACCCTTTTAGCACTGCAGTCCCGTTTTGGGGGCAAATTACTTGAAATTTGACTGTTTTGTCCCCAACACGGAACTGCTGTTCTGGAAGGGTTAGGTCATACGAAAACCAAGAGCGAAACATCGTTACGTCGTGCTCGTAGGGGTATTTATATACCAGGTGGACGCGTACGTATGTCTACACGAGTATAATAGCATGGTCTGCTGCAGACATTGTTGCTCACACATATATTATTAATAATAGTAGTGTACCTGTTGTATGTATTAATAGCATGTGCGGATCTGTTGCACTGCTTGCTGTTGTTCTTACCGTGCAACACGCAGTAGAACATTGCAAAAGGGAGGGATGGAGTTCTGAGCCAATCTTCTCCCAAAACAAGAAAACGGGGGGAGCGAGGGGGGGGGGGGCGTACAGTATAACGAACATGGTGGCTTCGGACAGTTGGTGTGATACGATATGATCGTGTGTTCGTATGAAGCATCGCTTGGCGCGCGTGCTTTATGTATCTCTGCACCCTGTGGGTGGGAGCCGGGTGCCAAATGGGAAGGGCCCACTGCCGGGGCCAAAGTACCAAATGGGACCAGGCAGGGTCACAGGTCAACATGAGAGGTGGTGCTCACTCTCTCGACCCACGTACTCTCCTCCCCGTTTCGAGGAAATCAGCTCAGAAATCGTGCATGCTTGAATCGAAATTGTAGATATAAATAAAATGATACGTACGGCCGGAGACAGGAGATAATATACATACGATAAATACTATCCATGTAGTATCATAGCAAGACGGAACAGCCAAGCGACCTTTCTACATCTATACGACAAAAAAAACCAAGGGAGACGGAGGCAGCAGAGGCACCTGACACTCCTACCCTACCCCACCCTATATACCCCCCTGCAAGCCACAAAAATAGAAGATTCCGCAAGATTCGTGAAGCTCTTACGAACTGTATGCGTAGGAGCAGGCACCGAATTGCAACGCTATCATATCGCACAATTTACTTCTTGTACGCAAAAATACCTGTAGTATATACTCGTACCTATCTGGCATACGTAGCAGAATGTAGTATTAATAGTAATAGGATGAATGTACCATGTGAACTTGAATGCTGTTGCTGTGTACTGTCGCGATCGTACCACTGCCGTCACGTATGGTCGTATGGTACACTCCCTACCAGGAAGGGCACGACGTATTCACAGACCAAAAACTCTACGAAAAGTCCGTTTCATTCTCTAGACGACTCATTCCGGACGATTCTGTCCGAAGTCCGATTCTGCGATTCTGCTCGCACTGAAAAAAGAACAGAGGTCTACTCATAGCGGACCGATGCATCTTGCGGCGCCTTGCCTTGTTCGTGGAGCCCTCTTCATTCTTCGTCATCTCCACTTTTACCTGCCTGCCTGCCTGCCTGCCTGCGGCCGGCAACACCACGGGGCACAGCGAGAGCTCCGCTGCGATGCTCGTGTCGTGTCCCCGCCCGCTGGCTAGAAATGCGACCATGAGGACAACAGCACCAACAACGCTACTACAAGCTAGTAGTAGACTCACGCTCGTGGGTACGAGAAACACCTCAGACGGAGCTTTTGCCCTTACGCTTCGAGCACTACGCATACCTGGTACCGGTATTTAATAATAATGGGATACTCTGCTTGTAGTACTTGCGACGTACCAGGTACCTGCTACGCATTAGTTGTAGGTATCTACCCGTGGCACGTATGTATCGTATTATACAGTCAGCACTTGAAAGACATGCATATGGCTCGCCTCGCTGCGAGTACGCTCCGCAGCCTCGCCTCGCGAGAGCCCAGTACACTGATGCAGTCCAGTGTGCTGAACTCATCCTGACTACCCCGTCGATACAAGCAAGAGGCTGCCTATGCCCAACCCGCCGTCACGTGCGTACTCGTACCTGCTTTGTCTGTGGGTATATATATATAGATGGCTACAGCCGTACCGGCAGAAAATAAAGCACCACCAGCGAATATACTGGCCGGCTCGATCAGTAGATTTTACTACTGCCAGTACATTACGATTGTATGTACTGCCAGTACAAACTGCTGTGACAGCGCCCAGCCCTGTCAGCAAACGTATAGAATGTATAAAGAAGGACCGGCCGCTCTCTGGGAGAAGGGAGGGTGACGAAGGAGGAGCGCGAAAACGCAGCTACAGCAGCAGTTACCGAGGCGTTCTACGATAGAGGTTCACCCCAGATTTTCTGAGGCTCCTCACTTGAGGAGCTCCATATCTCACCCGAAAACTGACTTCAGCAAAAATCTAATTGCATCCCGATGAATAATCCGGTGGCCCAAGTACCTGGTATACAGCTGCTTCATTTTTCGAAAAACAGACTGGCATTCCGACGATTTGGCGATAAGGAGCCTCGCCATTCAGAAAAAATATCGGAAATGTGCTATTATACCTCTATTGTAGAACGCGTCTACCAGGTACGAGTACGACACTTTCAGGAATCATCAGGGCCACGTTGTCATTTAAACCGAGCAGAGGCGGCGTCCCTGGTGGCTTGGTAGGTGGTCCGCGAGCCTATCAACAGATTGTCGGATGGCAAGCATAATAGTAACATCAACTTCGTGCGATCAAAGTCTCACCGAGTGAATGCTCTCACCGAGTGCATGCATGAATGCTCGTACGGGCTTTTTCTGGCATTAAAAAATTGATTAAATATCCGGAAAGCGCGAGAGCGTGAGATAGCTACTTTCGATGAAAATCTCCGATGCAGTGGGAATGCTGAACCCTATCTACGCGCGACAAAAAATAAAGGCACGCACCGGGGGGGGAAAGGGTAGGCACCTGTGACCACGGCTCGTCCAGAAGTTTGTTGAGAAAACCTCCCTGCTCCTACTGCTGTACGAGTTAGGCTGGAGAGTGAAAAAGGGTTCCTACTTGACATACAATACCGTAACGATAGTGAGAAACGGGATTATATAAGGAAGCCCCCGAGGTCGTATCGAGAAAAACACGAAAATCCAGAGTCGTTTTAGCTTGAGATTAGTGTTGAAAAAAAAACTATTTTAAATAAGAAACCCTGAGTTAGCTTTCCGGTTTCTTAATAATATGTGTGGTGTCGATCTGATAAAAAATCATCAAAATGGCAACATGTCATCAAAACATCAAAAAGTGAAAAAAAAAAAATCCTCGAAATTTCATCAAAATCATCATGCAAAAATAGGAAGGTCCGTGTCAAACATGCACAAAAAAAAAAAAAAACTAAACGCATCACAAAAAACTTTTACCACCAGCTAGAAATCAGACCTCGTGTTCAAGCCCAGCAGGCCCCCCGTTGCTGCTGCTGTTGCCGAGGGCCGCCCCAGCGTGCCCCCCCCCCCCGCCGCCGCCGCCGCTATGGTCCTCCGTCTCCCGTCGGACCCGCTCGATGATCATCCTTATCTCCTCCTGGCTAGGTGCAGCGGCATCAACTCCCATCTCCTCCCCCCCCTCCTCTTCCCCGGCTGCAGCGGCGGCCGCGGCTCCTTTTCCTCCCACCCCGCCGCCTGCCGCCGCAGCCCCGCCGCGGCTTGTTCCTCGGCCGCTGCTCCGGTCGACCGACACCCTCTTCTTGCGTCGGACGCCAGCAGTCGACGAGGCTGACCGCTGATGGTGCTGCTGCTCCTCCTGCGTACTCCCACCGGAGAGCCGTCTACCCCTGCTGTTAGTGCCAGCCCCGCGCACGCTCTGGTTCCATGCGGGGCGGTTGTTGGACACGCCATCTCCTGCTGCTGCTGCTGCTGCTCCGCTGCTGCCGCCGCCGCTGCCGCCAACACCGTTTACTTTATTGTTGGACCTAACGGCACCTTCTCTCGTGTAACTGCTGCTGCCGCTGTTGCTGTGGACGCCCTCCCCGGCACCTCCACCTGAGAGTCTTCTGCTGGAGGAAGCGGGGATGGAGGAGGAGCGGGTCGTGGATCCGTCTCTCCCCACGCGGCCTCCTGCTCCTCCTCCTCCTCCTCCTCCTCCTCCCCCTGGGCCTCGGGCCTCACCTCTTGACATGCGTTGATGCCGTGAGCGGACTCGAGAGGAAACGGAGGGGGCGGCGGGGGGAGGCGGCGGGGGGGCGGCGTCGTCGACGGAGCCCCAGGCGGACAGGTTGTCGCTCTCAGCGATGGTGTCTTCGGGACTGGTGGTGGCCGGCGCGGTCACGGATCCGTTGCGGGACATGGCAGTGGCTCTGCCTCCCTGGGGACGAGAGAACACGCACAGCAGTCAGCAAGGCACGAGTGTTTTCAATAGTGTGCCGTTCGTCTGCCGCGTCCTGGTCTGTCGGCAGGTGCGGCGAAAAGAGCTGGAATTTTGTTTTTTTTTAAACTTCGAAAATATAGGCGAAACGCTTGCGTTGTGGAAACCCCGTGATCCTCAAGACAAGCGAGATTCGTACGTACCCTGTACCCGTACTTGGTGCAGTGATTGCTGCTTTGCAAAGAAGGTGTGTGTGAATCGGCTGATCGCGGCAGCGAGCACGAGTAGGCTGCTGGTTTTATGCGCTGAAATATCGGTCCCATAGTACTACAGTAGCATCAACCGCTGACGACAATCGCGGGCCACTACAGCAGTACTTTTCCTCTCTCGTCATTCTTTGTGCGAGAGACGAGAACCGCTACTGGGCAGGTAGTTCCCGGCGCCACGTTGAACACTTTCGAAAAAGGAAGCCCAACCAAGCCTTCCTCCGCTGCCTGCGAATCTCTCTGTCTTTGCCTCACTTGGCCTGGCGTTAGGTGAGGACTACCTGGTGAAGGAGGGTGCGCTTAGTGTCGCAAGGAAGCTCAACCACCGCGACAATAGTCGAGCACTTCAGAGCAGAACATTTCAGAACACGACCTGGCCTCGTGCTCCGAACACCGAAGCCAAGGCAACACCGGAACGAGCATTTGCACGCACAGCACACAGAGCAGCAGCTGTACGTAGCAGCTCGAAGTCGGCAGGAAGAGGTTTGCTGCCGCTTTTTGCCCTGCATACGCAAGCAGTGACTACAAAAATCGGTCTCCTGCGTGGGCTCTGGCCGAGGAAACGCAATGATCTACAACCTCTACATTTTCAACAGGAAGGTGAGCGCCTGCGATAGAGGACACGAGCACCAACCAGCAGCGTGAGCATCGGTGTCACGGGGGGGGGGGGTGGGCTCCGGGGACCCTCGGGGGGGGGGGGCTGCGGAAGGCGCAACATGTCTCAAACCCTGTGTATCCCCCTATAGTGTCAGGTAGTTGGTATGTACGTAGGAGGCATCACTCCATATCGTGCGAGTATAATAGGGGAAAGCGGCTGAGGTGGGCGTTGGAATGGACTCTATTTATTTGCTCGCAGTACGAGTGTTGTGTACTGGTATTATGCAATCATTTTCATGGTGTCGGTGTGTCGTCCTTTAGAACCGCAGTCTCGTTTTGGGGACAAACCACTCAAAATTCAAGTAGTTTGTTCCCAAAACGGGACTGCGGTTCTAAAGGGGTTAGCCAACTTTCGATTGTCTTGTGTACCCCGACCCTCGCGTGTCGATCTGCTGTTTCAGTGTATACGAAATGGTACAAGTATTATCGTCTCGTCGACCCTAGTAGCATCCAGGAGAGTCCCCGGCCAGTAGTCAATCGCTAGGGAAATAATGGAAAACGCGCGATCGGTTCACGCAGCTTGCAAAGTTGAGTATCGATCGATCTGCCGATCGGTTGAACTCACAGCTGACGTACTCTTTTACCTGGTAGTTTTTTTATTAAAGTCGTGCCTGGATGTGCCGCCGGTACGTCCTGTTGTGCACTGCTGTCAACTGCTGCTCGACGAGTCCCCGCGGAGCCGACGGTCGAGCAAGTGCTGCCATTTACCTCGCAGTATGCCTAAGGAGGTGCTAGCGCTAAACTCGTGATATAGACTTGGAGCAGTTTTGGGGACAAAGTACTCTAGAAGTTGAGTGGTTAATATCCCAAGCGGGACTGCATGCAGTCATGAGAGGGTAAAAAAATGGCGATTTTTACAGCATCGGTCGCACGACGCAACCTATGCCATCGATCATCCACCAGGGATGCGAAGATAGGCAGGGCTCGCACGAACGAGTATGACCTGGTATGCAACGCAAGAACATCTCCGGCTATGTAACACACCTATACTACTGCCTGTACCTGTACAGCAGCAGTACTGCTGCTGCTGCCGCTACGTGGCCCTCTCTGAGACCCCCGAGTTAGCGACCAGCACAATCCTAACCTTGGTGTTGTGTCAATGAATCGTCTACTACCCTCTGGTACTCTACTGCTGCTGTTATGCGAGGAGCGTGTGGCGCCCAGGTGTGCAGGTAGACAATGTTGCGTCCGTGCCGTACGGCTCCTTGCGCTTGAACCCGGGCACCCACTTGCATCTTCCCGCGATCACGCAAGCGACCCTCGTAGTGGCTGAAATTGTCACATTTTTTCATCGTCACCTTCTCTGCCTGCAATCTGGCATACGTACAGCAAGCAAGCAGTACAGGACCACGTACTTGTTGTCATATGTCAAGAAATTGAGCAAATAAGAAAGACAGGCTGAGAAAAAATATATTACAGCAATATAAGAAATTCGGGGTTCGTCATACTGTGGAAGTTAGTGCAGACCACACCCAGTCTCACACATTCTCGAATAGGAAATCCAGCCTGGACCACACTTTTCTGTTTATTAGTATTAGGTGTTGGTAGGTGTCCTGTCCTGTACAGCAGTACTCTTGACCGCTATAATACACCGCGTATCACGCGGGTTATAATATTACCACCCGGGTGATATGATATAGCACACCCCCTAGAATGAATTTCCGAGGCGCTAATTTCTCTAAAACTAGAGGGGGGAGACAGTTACCAGCCTTTTTACGGCTGCAGTCCCGTCCCCAAAACGGGATTCCGGTCCTACTACTGTCTACAGCAGCTGAAGGCGTAAGTACAATACGATCACGGTGGGTTTGGAAAGAGGCTGCCGGCGAGGTCTTCCGATGGGCGCGCATCGCTCAGCGTTTGCTTACACCTGACCGACCCCACCTTCCGTCCCTCCTCGTTGTGGGAAAAAAATCAGTTTGGAAGGTCGTCCGAGGGGGGGGGTGTCCTATTTTTTTCACCCGGTGTGATAAGGCGTACCTGGTATCACTTTGGGCGGAAATGGAGGGACCGCTTGGTCTTCATGTTAGTGTCTAAACGGTTCTTATGTTTCCGTCCCGAGTGGTGTACCTGGGGGCACCTGGTCCCCGAAAACGGTTATTGGGAACCCCCCGAGGTGGGCGATTTACCGTGAGTGATACTGCTGTACTCCGCGGGGGTGTAGTGCGGGAGTTAGTGCTATTGCGGGGGGACCATAGCAAACAGGACCAAATATTGTTACTGCTGTATTAATAGCAAAAACAGGGAAATGTGCAGTTTTTCGTTTGTACCGTAGGTCCTATTTGCTATGGTCCTCCGCAACACAACAGTGCGTAACAAAAAAAGGACCAGAGGGGCAGGCTGGTGTGCACAGGGACGTGATAGGTTCGGTCGCCGTGTTGTGACAGTGAAGTTATTTGGTAGCATACAGTAGAAGGAAGGCAACCACCGCTTGCGGTGCTGTTTGTTTGGCCGAGCATGGTGAGATAATACCGACCTCCTGCAGCAGTAGGTAAGACGTTTTTACTATTGATCTCCTCGTGATGATCTCGTTCTTACTATTACGGGGGACCATAGTTAATAGGACTAAATATTGTTAGCAAAAATGGCTAAATATATAGGTTTTTATGTATACCATAGGTCCTATTAACTAGGGTCCCCCGTAATATTAATATTGGTCTACCAGGTGGGTCGGACTTTGACTTTATTTGCAAAAAACAATAATATCAAAAAAGGATTCAACTGTTGAGAGCGCCTTGCAGCGTGGGTAGGCACAATTCGATGCGAGTCGACGAGGGAAGAAAAGGCTGAAATCTTCTCGCGATAAAAATGAAGGCACGTACCGTAGCGGGAAGGGGGTAGAAGAGCCTGCTATGTGACCCCGGATCTGAGTTACGAGTGGGAAGGAGAGAGAGAGAGAAGATGTGCGAAGATAATGGATGGGATGAGCAAAAAAAACAAAAACAAAAAACAATGATCTCCTCAGAAAACTGCCGAGACGTTGCTACTACCATTGATCTCAGTGCCTGGGATTCCCTTTGGAACTTTGAGACGGCGGCCGGAAATACGATGTGGTGTGGTCGCACGTGCCAACCGTGCACGGGTCTCTGCGAGTCTTGGGGAGCTTTTCCGGGCAAGGGTTGGCTCGACATGGCCGGCGTGGAAGGCTGCGTGGACACGTGGACGTCTGATCAGCGATCCCTCCTGACCTGGTGTGTGTGACATGTTGTATGACGCAAAGTGTGTTTCGTAAGTATACCATGGAAAGTTTCACTTTCCGGGCCTGGGCTGCCATGCTGGTCATCTAGTCTTCGGGACTACTGTTAACACTAATCGTTGAACATCATCCCGCCGCATCGGATTACGGAATGCAACCGTCTACGAGGGCTACCGGTGTTCGCATGTGAACATTCGTATGCGAACCCACCAGCAGTGTTCGTACGTACACGTAGGAGCGGCGGGCTAGGTAGGTGCCGAGTCTATACATGCGACAGACAGCTTGGCTGAACGACAGAACGTTCCTGCTGTTGCATGACATCATGTATACCGGTCGTAGGGCATACCTGGTACATACTTAGCACTATTAAAAATCCCAGCAGTTAGGGTGCCACACTCTTTCGGCTAGTCGGACCGGTGCTCTGTTGTGCGAGGACCGGTCAGCAGTTAGTTGTTGGCTGGTGCACAGGTGCTGCTGCTGATCTGATGGTGTGATGACCTTACCAGACAAGTGCAGGGTTGAAGGCCTATTGCTGTACAACAGTTGTATTAGTAGTAGTAGTAGTAGTAGTAGTAGTAGTAGTAGTAGTAGTAGTAGTAGTAGTAGTAGTAGTAGCAGCAGTAGTAGTAGTAGTAGTAGTAGTAGTAGTAGTAGTAGTAGTAGTAGTAGTAGTAGTAGTAGTAGTAGTAGTAGTAGTAGTAGTAGTAGTAGTAGTAGTAGTAGTAGTAGTAGGAGCAGCAGCAGCAGCAGTAGTAGTAGTAGTAGTAGTAGTACTAGTAGTAGTAGTAGTAGTAGTAGTAGTAGTAGTAGTAGTAGTAGTAGTAGTAGTAGTAGTAGTAGTAGTAGTAGTAGTAGTAGTAGTAGTAGTAGTAGTAGTAGTAATAGTAGTAGTGGTAGTATGATACCATTCCACACCAGATGCGACATACCTGGTATACACGTATACACCCATTATTTGGTATAATGTTGGTGCTGCAGCACTACTCCGCACCGCACCAGATATATCCTTGCCCGAACACGCAAACCCTGTTTTGGGTATTCATGGTAATATCCAAACGGCCGTTACATATTCGGACAGATTTTGCATTTGAATCACAGCTGGTTGTCGATCAACGAAAGTGGGCTTCTTTTTTTTCTTCTAGTTTTCAAACATTCTACGCAACGGCATTCAGAACCGTCACAGAGGTGTCGAGTACCCTTATATCCCTGCTACCCAAGGAGAGATGGATGCACCTGACACACCAAAAGTTCGAAGTTCCATGATCGCAATCACACATCTCACATCGCAGAGGAACATGGGCAGGGCGATGAACAGCATACATGCAATGCCGACCTATCAACCGTAACTTGCAGACTAGGCACAGGCAAAAGCAGGACATTGTAGGAAACAAACCAGAAGTTGCAAATGTCAAGGAAGAAGAACAGAAATGGGGGACAGGGAAAGGAAGATGGGTTGCTAAGCGGCGCGGCAGGGATGGCGGGTATCATGTCTTTTATGTACCAGGTGTTGTGCGCCTGGTACTCCGTAGCATGTACGATTCTTGTGGTGTACGCACGCACGTGATGCAGCAGCAGTTTTGGATGGTGATGTGGGATGTTGAGCTTACAATAGGACGTGCCGGTATGTTTTTGTTTTTAGTATAGGGATTTGAGCCCTTCGACTCGTTTTTCTCTGTTTTTCGAAGGACAGACCACTTGAGCTACGAACTCGAGTCGGCTCGGAGTGGTGTACCACAGTTAGTACACACGTGGGCGGCTTGTCGTTTCGTAAACGAATTCGTATGCTGTTTGTACCAAAGCAATCGATATCGGAGATGTGTGTGTTTGTTCCCAAGTCGGACAGACCACGAGCTAGTGCTGCAGATCGTCTAGATCCTCGCTTGCCTTATGTTGTGCTGTGCAGGGTCTGTATAGAGTATGTGCGCATCCAACCGAGAGCACACGTCCTATTAATAGATCATGCAGATTGTACGGCTGCCACACGGCAACATGCGCTATTAATAGATCGTAGCTCATATCAGGCACGTATCTGTATTCTAGAAGATCTAGATCATCAAGTGGGAATCGATGATCTGTAGATGATCTGTAGATGAACTGTCCGAGATGTGTGTGTGTTGTTCCGACCTAAGAACCACCTCGAACCATCGCCAGTATACTCCATGCCACATCGGATATCGGATATCGGGGCTGCTTTTGATATCGAATGTCGGGACTCCCTCCGAAGTACCAGTTGGAAGGTAAGAATGGCCCACCAAGTACTCATCGTGCTGTTTTGAGCAACGACCCCTCTCGAAACTTCATCAGTATTCGACGCCTTTACCGGATATCGGATATCGATACTGCTTCTGATATCGGATATCGGGGCTGCCTCTGAAATACCAGGTACCTACCTGGTGGGAAATAAGAATGACTTACCAAGTACCTGGAACGTGTGTAGCAGGATTCTGAGCAACGACCCTCTCTAAACATCGTAAGTATTCGACGCCATATCGGATACCGAATATCGGGGCTACTTCTGATATCAGATATCAGGGCTGCTTCCGAGATACCAGGAACTAGGCACCTGGAAGTAAAATAGGAATAGCTTGCCAAGTACGTTACCATGTACCATGTATCTCACAGAACCTGGTGTCAAGACGGGTGCTGTAGTGCGAGGTAGATATATCTACATACCGGTATATTTTTTTATATGTGAGGGTTGTTGGATATTCGACTGCATGACGTTTTTTTTTCTTATTGCTACTACTGCTACTACTACTACTACTACTACTACTACTACTACTACTACTACTACTACTACTACTATTACTACTACTACTTCTACTACAACTTATACTACTACCTCTACTACTACTACTACTACTACTACTACTACTACTACTATTAATACTACTACTACTACTACTACTACTACTACTACTACTACTACTACTTTAGAAGCATCAGAGTTGAGAATTCACGCGCATATCCGAACGAGCACGCGCGCACAGACCAATCTATATGCAGAACACGCGCACAGATTGATGTCTTCACACCCGTTATATGATAAGTTGTGTGCACTGCTCTACTGATGATACCGCACGTACGGCTCGGAGCATTGCCACTGCTGTCTGCGAGTATATATGGCAGGATGCCGTACCTGGTACGTAGTTTCGGGAAGTTATCCCATGTCGGGGTCGACGTTTACGCATCAACCGTGTGTTCGTGGTGGGAACGCACATCAGTACAACTATTGGCTGTGTATACCGTGAACCAGTTTATTTATAACTCGCGAGGAAACACCCTCCCTAGCAGGGTCACTACTTGAGCTAGATAACCAGGTTACCGTTTTTTTTTTGTTTTGGCGGTCGGTCACAGCTGGTTGTCGAGTTAGACCATTTGTGCGAGGTGAACAACCTTTACTCCGCACAAGTGGGAATGATCGTGTCACGTAGTGTTTGTGGTAAGGCACCCAAGAGGCAGTCACATAGTACTCCCAAAGCTGTCTCTGGAAGTGGCGACACCGGAAATCCAATTAACACATTGAAGCTGTCGTCCATATGCAAGTACGCCTCACAAGCGGTTCTTTGTAGGATGCAGCTCACCCTTCATGCGACTCGCCGGACACCCCACGGCGCTTCGCGCTTGGTGCAAGTAATGTCTGCCTGGTCGGTGAAAACCCGACAGGCTCCGTCCCGGCATTGTAGGGATGCGAGGGTCTATGGTCATACGACTACGGCCATGCATGAGATCGAGTGCATATCTCCTATCGAGTGCACTCCCCTCCCCTGGCAGGGTCGCCCGGAGACCGGGATACCATACACCTAGCTGATTGCCCCCCAGCAGGAAGGGCCGAAAAAATTAATATACCAGGTACTCCTTTTTTATTTTATTTTCGGTGCGATTTGTGCGGCAATATACTGAAGAGGCGTGCGTACTCGTACTCGTAGAAAGACGCGCGTTTGTTTCCCCTTACCGTACCTGGTGTTTGATGCGGTATGAATTTAAAAGTGTGTAAGTGTTCTGGTGTACTGCTTGGCTAGAGCACCGCTGCGTCGTCGTGCAAGCAATACGGACGTGTGCTTGTAATTCGGAGAAGCGATCGAGAGCCGAGCCGTGGCCGCACTCGTTCCCACAGTGGCGACAAACCCACGCAATATATATATATATATATATATATCTCCCTCCCCCTCGACCTTCTCTAGGCAATGCTTATCCAGCCGACCCTGACGATTCCTCGGCTCTTCGGGGCTTTCTCGTCCGCTTTCGAGCGAGATCACGCTTCCTTTGTACCACCCACCGATGATGCAGTCGCCACAACTACTGATACGCAGCTCTGGCCTATATACCTGGTATACAGTAGATCGCCGCCGCACGTTACAATTACAAGGCCGTGTGTAAAACGGCGGGGGGGGGGGGGGGGGGGGGGTGGCTCTCTACCGTCCCCTGATTACCCTTGTATCAAACAGGGGAGATGGGCACGGCTCTCTACCATCCCCTGCACATTCAGTTTTCTGTAAGGCAGGCATAGGGGGAGGGGACGGTGTCAGCTACCCCCCCGCCCCCCCTGTAGGGAGGGCCGGAGTTGAACAATGCGACGCGAGGTGTCTAAGCAAACAAAAAAATCGGGCGCCCTCGCCCCTGTGGTGACTTTCCGGGCCGATTTTCTCGAACGCAAGGAGAGCACGATCAACAATGATCGGGTTCGGACACGCAACATCTCGTCGGGACCTATCAACGGAGGCGTTTTTTCTCGGGGTTTGCAAACTATCCCCCGCTATCGAGAAAACCAGCTTGAAAATGCATCGGAAATGCATCGAAAACGCACCCCGAGGGTGTGTGTGAGTTGGTACCGTCTGTTTTTTTTTCGACAGAGCAGACGGAGGCTGCGCTCGTGTCGAGAGAAGCTTCATCTGTCTTGCGTTGTTTTAGCTCGGGTGCGCACCCCCCCCCCCCGCACCCCTCGCCGACCCGGGCGGCGGCTGGATCGTGTGACCGGCCACCGTACGTATGAATGCATACCCGGGGGTAGTTTCGGTGGGCGGTACCGAAGTTATCGGAGTGCCGGTTGTCGGCATCGAGTCCAAACCCTATCCCTAGTACTATATATACTCCCTGAGTGCGTGTGTATGTGTGCCTTTGACGTACCACCGAGAGAAAAGCTTGAGGCCCACTGCTGCTGCTGCTGCTGCACACTGCTGCCGTTGGTCGAGGGGGGCTATCGCTAAACTATTGCTTGATCGGGCCTGGTCGTCTCGGGCGTGCTGTTTTTTGTTGTACTTCGCACGCGCCCCGTGCACGGTTAGCGGCGACCCCCCCCCTCAAACATCTCGCTCTTGTTGAAAAGTGGTGAGCTCTCTCCGTTGCCTTCTTTCAACCCCTCTACATGGCGGGAACGCGCTGCTGCTGCTGCTGCTGCTGCTGCTGCTGCTGTACGTACGCATGCACACGGTGGCGCGCGGCGAAGCACGGCTAAGAATAGCAGCTGTACGTACGCATGCACACGGTGGCGCGCGGCGAAGCACGGCTAAGAATAGCGCGTTGGAGATCTCCTCCCGTTCCATATCTCGCTTGTAATATATACGCCAGTACCAGAAGGTACATCGTAAGAAACCGAGCAATAAGAAAAGGCGGGCTGAGATTGACAGGAAGACCAAGAAAATCGAGGTATTTTTTTTTTTACTGGAGTTACAGCGGTGCAGAACGCACCCCTTATGGGAGAACACCCAGCCTGCGCATTTCCTGTTTCTTGTTACGTGCTGCGGTATGTACTATTACGGGGGGCCATAGTTAATAGGACCAAATATTGGTATTACGGGGGGCCATAGTTAACAGGACCAAATATTGTTAGTAAAAATGGTTAAACATATAGGTTTTTATGTATACCGTAGGTCCTGTTAACTATGGTCCCCCGTAATAGTAAAAATGGTTAAATATGTAGTTTTTTTTTGTATACCATTTTTTTTTTTTTTTTTTTTTTTGCTCATCCCATTCATTATCTTCGCACATCGTCTTCTCTCTCTCCTTCCAACTCGTAACTCAGATCCGGGGTCGCATAGCAGGCTCTTCTACCCCCTTCCCGCTACGGTACGTGCCTTCATTTATTTTTATCGCGAGAAGATTCTAGCCTTGTCTTCCCTCGTCGACTCGCATCGAATTGTGCCTACCCACGCTGCAAGGCGCTCTCAACCATAGGCCCTGTTGACTATGGTCCCCCGTAATAGCTCCGGACACCCCCCCGACCTTTTTGTACGACGCCAGCCCGGACTCCCCTTCTTTTGTGTGACTTGTGCCGCTGTAAAAATCTTGGGGGTCACATCCCCCCCCCCCCCCCCCCCCCCCGCCCCCCGCCTCTTTTTTTTTTCTGTTGCTAAATATTTTTCGCAAGTCCTCCCAAAACGGGCTCAAGTTCGGGAGCTTCTAACGAAACAGTTTTCACTCACTCATCGGACAGACAGACGGACAGAATCACCATTTTTTTGTGCTGCACTACTTACTATCTGTACGTACAAACAATACTTGTACGAAACACGTGTACAAGAACCCAAGGAATGGCTCCAGTTTCGAGTGATTTTTTGTCGACCACGAGAACGAAGTAGCCCTGTTACTCGTAGGAACTCAAGAGCCCCGTTTTGGGTGGACAAACCGCTGACAATTCGTGCGCTGTTTGTTCCCCAAAACGGGACTGCAGTTCGCCCTCAAACCCTTCAGTGCTGCCGTCCCGATTTGGGGATAAACCGCCTCTAATCCCAAGTGCTTTGTACCCGAAACGGGACTGCAGCCCTAAAAGGGTTGATGGGTTCATCAAGACCTACACGGATAGTGAGTGGTTTGTCCCCAAAACGGGACCGCAGCTTTTTTTTTGCCCTCGAAATGGATCAGGGAAAACGGTCACACCTTTGCGAGAGAAGTCAAGGCTCGGAAACGGTGTTGTTTTTGGCCTTTTTTTTGGTACCGCTCGCGTGTACGTGCGTACGTACGCGGCAAACGAGTACCAGGTATAGAGCGTATATATATTATATATATATATAATTAACCTAACCCTAACCCTATATATAGGGTTATATATATAATATATAATATATGGCCTCATCCTCGTTCGGTGTACCACTGCTGTAATCGTCATATGTTGCAGTATATTACTTGATTACGGCATGGGCCCGCGGACAAGGAACGCCTGATCTGAGCAAGCCTTGGAACATTTGCTGTGATACCATCCTCGGACTAGCTTTGGGGCACGTGTTGTGTGGTTGTGTTCTTCGCTGCTGAAGCGTTCTTTCTACCAGGTACTCGACATCCGGCACAACCAGTGTCCGTTCCGATTCTTCTGTCCTACCAGGGTACCTATTAATAGAAGAGACACAAGCTCTTCGGTCACAAAACTACGGGTCGGAGATACCGCTGTTGAATACTTCGAAGTACTTTGTTGTGCAGTAAGCAAGAGTAGGCAATGCGATACCACGTTATCGTACCGGGTACGACAGAAATGGCATACGCATTCTATATACTAATCAAAGAAGGATCGAAAGAAACAAGGATTTACAGTAGTGTAGCTACTATTACGGGGGACCATAGTTAACAGGACCAAATTTTGTCAGTAAAAATGGTTAAACATACTGGTTTTTATGTATACCATAGGTCCTGTTAACTATGGTCCCCCGTAATAATAGCGCTCGCCGCGGGGTACGATTTTCTTGATTCAATTTTTTAAGCGCACAATAAAAGTGAGGCTTACTGCTCTGTTCCGAAATATAGGGGGCGTTCATATACGAATGTAAGAGTCAATTTGAACGACGGGTCATTATATATATATAGGGACAGAGCGCTGCGGTCCCCTTTTGGGAACAAACTACCTACGAGAGTTCGAGTGGTTTTGTCCCCAAAACGGGACTGCAGTCGTAGAAGGGTCAACTAGGCTCTTTCTTGTTCGTTGGCCTATACTATACTCTATATACTGTGTACTATACGGTATACCCTCCGTTTGTTTGCTATTTTGCCATTCTGCGCACTGTTATATACTGTAAGTACTGCCGCGGCCTGGTGTTGTTTGCGTTTTTGTCCTACAACCTCAACCACGCTGCTGCCCACGGTCTTTCAAACTCTTCTGCTGGGTGCATGTATATAGCAGCTTTGGTCGGTTGCTGCCGTCCTAGGCTAGACGTCAGCTTTGTTCATGACAAGTTCTGCTGAGGTTTCTTTGCTGCCGCGCAGTTCGCCTGCCTTGCCTTGCCTTGACTTGCCTTGCCTTGCCTTGCCTTGTCTTGCCTTGCCTTGCCTTGCCTTGCCTTGCCTCGCCTCGCCTTGCCTTGCCTTGGCTTGCCTGGCCTTGCCTTGCACCTTACCTTACCTTACCTTACCTTACCTTACCTTACCTTACCTTAGCCTAACCCTACCCTACCCTACCCTACCGTTACCGGTCTAAACAGGGTAAGTGCCTTTACTATCGAGAGTGGAATAGGCCTCAGAATACGCTCGGGGACGCTGCTGACGATGGTGAGGAGCAGCGGCTCGTCTTCGGCATGCTCTACTCGCTCAAGGTAATCCCAGCCTTGCCCCCCCCACCTCTCTTCGCCTGTTTGTGTTGATCTTTCTTATCTCTCTTCATCTTTCATCTCTATCTTGTCTGTTATCTACATCTATCTCTATATCTCAAGATACCACACCCTCAAAGAGGTCTTCCCCAATGCCATTTTTTTTGTCGACGTTGGGGAGGGCGCGAAGACGGAGCGACGTGTCTTGTTATGGAAATATATCTTATGGAAATATATCTGGACGAGATCTTTCCGACAAACGCCCGCCGTTATCGTTGTGTGCGCCCGCCCCTCCCTGCGTTCGGAAAAAATCGTGTCGGAAAAATCGTCCGAGAGATTTTGTGTATGTCTGTCTGTGTGTCTGTGTGTCTGTGTGTGTCTGTCTGTGTGTCTGTGTGTGTCTGTGTGAGTCTGTCTGTGTGTCTCTGTGTGTGTCTGTGTGAGTCTGTCTGTGTGTTTGTGTGTCTGTGTGTCTCTGTATCCGTGTGTCTGTCTGTTCGTGTTTGTGTGTCTGTGTGTCTGGGTATCTGTGTGTCTGTGTGTGTGTGGTTTTGTGTCCCGAAATATAGGGACCGCTTGTATACTACTAACTTTCAGTACACACGTTCGTAACACTTGTGGTATACGGTACATGAGGCTTTGTATGTGACCCTCGGCACGTTTGCCCTGCGCACCACTTCCGGTAACCCCGAACTTTCCACGGCCGCCACTCGAACGATTCTGAGCGGACGGGTTTGAGGCGAGGCGATTAAGCGTATGGCAAACAGGGCACTGTGTCGCGTACCCCTCGGCTCGAAGCCATTAACTTATTATGGGTTCGCGTGTCTGTCCAGCCTAACGAGGCCGCGTTCGTTGTAGCGTGTTGTTCTCGCGGTATACCTCGTCTAGGACGGCGGTGCCGTTGTGGGGACGGACCACTTGTATAGTTATCACGCGTTCTACGATAGAAGTAGTACATTTCTGATTAAATAGTTTATGAATGATGGGGCTCCTTAACCCAAAATCGTCGGAAATGTCAATCTTGATTCGAAAAAATGGCGTTCTTGTATACTTAGGCCATGGGAATGTTCATCGGGATGCAATTCGATTTTTGCCGACGTCATTTTTCGGGTGAGGTATCGAGCTCCTCAAAGTGACGAGCCTCAGAAGCATTAGGGTGAACCTCTATAATCGCTTAACGCTGTTAGGGTCGATCTTAACGAGGGCTGTTTTTTTAGTTTTTTTTTCAGTATTTTCCCCAAAAATTTCGGTATTTATTGTTTTTTTCCTATAGGAAAATACCGAAATTTCGGGAAACGCACAGAAAAAAGCTGAAAAACAATCCTCCTTAAGATGGACCCTTAGGACCGCAGCCCCGTTTTGGGGACGAACGACTCAGAACTCGACTGGTTTTTCCCCCACGGCGGGGCTGACCGCAGTGTGCCCTAAAAAGAGGTCGAGGTTTCTTTCTGTTGTACAGCGCAGAACTGAAGAAGGGTTGACTGATCGGCTGAAGCCTAGTCTGTGGCGACAGGACGGGCTCAAAATGACTCTGGAGCGGAAAGCAACGACTAAAATACGGAAGAAATGAGCCGGGGTCGACATGGTAATCGCTCTCTGGGGCACAGAAAAGAAGGAAGACCGAAAAAAAAACAGGAAAATATTAAAAACGGTCCACAATACGTACAACTTCATAACTCCCTCAAGCACGTTGCGCGCCTCTAGACCGTATGCTCAAAGGTTCAATGGTGTTTTTTCCGCGTGCACCAGATACCTGCGTTGTGTATACGCCCGAGTTGCAACCGCGTACGTATTACCATGTGACCCCAGGATTGGTAGAATAGCCTTATATGCTCCCGCAGATAACATGCTCGATTCTATCTGTGCAGAGCGTGACGGAGAAACGGGCTCTTTGCTCGTATGAGTGAGGCTTTTGTGTGTGTGTTTCCTTCTCGTTATCCCGTTACCGTATACCACGCACGATGATACACCTAGGACAGATAGATAAATAAATAGATGGTCTACAGATAGACAATGATCTAGATCATCTACAGCCGTTCCTCAGCTGCCGTTGTGAGGTTGTGCGGAGGATCTGCATGTTACAGACCCAACCCAGGAAACATGTGGCAGATCGTGCAGACTTTACGGCTCATACAGATCATACACACCATACAAGACCGGGAATATATATGTCTATCTTCCTTCAAATATCTAGGTCATCGAATGGGGATGATCTGTAGATGATCTGTAGATGATTTGTGAGAGACACATCCACGCACCTGGTATTGGTATCACATAGCAGCTTCCTCCGTCACGAGGAGAACGCACGCAATCAGAACGGTGGCTTCGGAGATGTGTTTGCAAGCTCGGTGCGATAGGTCTCCCTTATACTCGGGACTGCTGTATATCTTGCATGAGGCGGCCGTACAAAACCCATCGTACGTGCGATCGATCGAAAGTATCACACACAGCTTGCAAGCATGGGTTTCGGCCAAAATCCTCCTCGAATCTCACAGCTGTGTATGTGTGTTTCGTGTTCTATATAAATATACCAGGTACCAATTATATATGCACACACATACTTCGATCGCGGTTTATATGTGTGATACCTCAGGTGGTGTCAGATGTACGAAGTATGATCCTATGCGTGTCTCGTGTCCCAGGCCGACCGGGAGTTGTTGGCCTCGCTGCGACCCACACGACCCGTATGGTTTTCTACCCGTGCGGAGTATCAGGCGGTGGGTGTGCGTGGCCGGCGAATATGCCGTAGGATAGCACGAAAGATGTGAAAGATGTGGCACCGCCCTGCGGCATGCATTTTTTCGGAGCAGGTGCTGTCATCTAAAAACGTCGGGGACAAACAAGCACGCACACACACAACGAAAATTGAAAAATATCGTTTTGTCTTTGGCAAGAAAGACCTTTTTGATAACTTTCCACACGGGCCACACCCCTCGGCGTTTGTGCTCTCTCCCCGTCACCGAGGTAATCAACTTGGAATTTCGCCTGAGGGGGTGTGTTGTTCTTGTTGTTGTTGTTTTTGTTTTTTTTTCGCCTACTGAGCAGCTCGCAATTCTTATCGGGTTAATTTGCGGGTTTTTTTCGGTGTTTTCTCGCGTGTCCTTTCTATACCAAGGTAGGTTTTTAGCGTCCTATGTAGGCGAACTTGAGGGGGAGTTCACCCGGAAACAAAGTATGGGCGTCTTGTTTCGTGTAAATTAGGTGAAGCTTGCCCAACTTCGCAGAAAATCCCGATGTTATTCGCGTGTTGGGTCGCAGCCTACTAGTACGGCTGTGTTTCCTTTCTTGTCATACCATGCACCTGGAATACGGTATAGCTTTGAGCTTTTCCGCCGGAGCCCTTCATGGCATCGGCCAGCATTCGAGGCATCTGTTTTAATTCATTGCGACACATCTACGGCATTCTTCAATAAATCCCCCATCATTTGTTCATTTGATGAGCCTTCCGATAACCAAAACAAAAGAAACAACAGAAGCACAACAGAAGCACCATCGTTTTGCGTACGTCACTGCAAATATGAGCCTTCAGAATAAAAGATATCAGAAGCGTATACCCGTGTAACCGTTCAGAGGAGCATCGTCGTGCAGCTTTTTTAAGTCTCACGGATCGTCGTATCGATTCAGATTATTTGAGCGCGTGATACGGACGAGACTTTCGACCCGTCTGTGCTGTCTTTACACCAGGGAGTGATGTATGGTACAAGATCTGCACTACTCCTCTCGGTGTACACGAGAACCCTTTACATTGGATACTTACGTACAAACGGTCGTTTTTGTTTGAGGAAAAGAGCGTGTTGACCTCGCACGCGAGGGCGATCGTGTTTCAGCGCTGCTCGTTTGCTTTGCTCGACAACGGTACAAGAACGGTTTGCTATTGGTATTACGGGGGACCATAGTAAATAGGACCAAATACTGTTCTTGAAAAAAAAAAGCGAAACGTATACCTGGTAGGTTTTTGTGTACCTTAGGTTCTATTCACTATGCCCCCCCCGGAATAGAGTCAAAAGTCGAACACTCCATTTTCGAAGGGCTCTCAACCAGAATCCTTCCGAAAACGCCTCCCTTGGTGTTCGGCATTGGCAACCTTCCCATTGGCTGAAAACATCGAGAGCTGCAAAACGACCACACACTCCTGTGTCAACTCAACGCTCTTGAAGCTATTCAGGACCCCCTCCCCCCCCCCAAAAAAAAAAAAACCCGACATGATCCGTCCCGGCAATGTAGGGATGCGAGGGTCTATGGTCATACGACTACCCCCATGCATGAGATCGAGTACGTCTCTCCTATCGAGTACACCCCTCCCCCCCGCCTCCCCTCCCTCCCTCAGCAGCTCCGGCTGCTTCCTACCTAGGTACAGATGCATACAATTAAAAAACAACCGCTGCGAGATCGAGGATTTCGTCGAAAACTCATCTTTGCAAGATGTGTGTGAATATTCCGATGCGCGTGCTGTGGTTTTTGTATGGCCTCATGCGGGGTATTCAAGTCCATATATGGGGGTATGTGTTATACACGCCAGGCGCTACTCGGTGGACGAAAATACGAGGGCAGAGTTTTGGGTAGTTCTTATCGTTAGTATTTCATGCATGAATCGGCCCGACAGTGTGTTTCCGTCCTGATTGACAAGCGGTCACTTTCTCGACACTACTAACGTACGTACGTGTACTTGCGTACGTACGCGCTGCTTCTGATTCAGTCGCGCAAGCGCACGGTTCAGTGTTTCAATCCACACCGGAATCGCTAAACATTGGAGGCACGAGGATCGTTTTGCGATTGCATGTGTGCTTCATGAAGTGTTTTAGACGCTTTACTTGGCCCCTTGCTATCTCGTGGGGGGAGGGGGGGGGTTCGTATGACCATAGGCCCTCGCGTCCCTACTACAATGCCGGGACAGAGCATGGCGGGTTTTCACCGACCAGGCAGGTTTTCACCGACCAGGCAGACATTGCTTCTTGCACCGAGCGCGAAGCGCCGTGAGGTGTTCGTTCGGCGAGTCGCACGAAGGGCGAGCTGCATCATGCAGCAGTAAGAACCGCTTGCGAGGGCGGACTTGTCAAATGGATGACAGCTTCCACGAGTCGGTTCGTTTTCCGGTGTGGCCACTTCCGGAGACAGCGATGGGGGTACTATGTAACTGCTCCGCGGTTGCCTTGCCATATACACACTACGTGACACGATCATCCCCCTTGTGCGGAGTCAAAGTTATCACGCACAAAAACGATCTCAACTATAACGGGGGGCCATAGTTCATAGGACCTATGGTATACATAAAAACCTATATATTTGACCATTTTTACCAACAATATTTGGTCCTATTAACTATGGTCCCCCGTAATAGACCACCAGCGGTGGTGACCGCCAAAAAAATAAAAAATGAAAAATAAACGGTACCCTGGTTGTCTAGTTCACGCAGTGAGAGATATCCTTCACGCCGTCGTCTGCAACCGACGCCAACCCAACCTCTATATATGCATGTACAGGGGAGGGGAGGAGGGGTACTCGATATCATGCATGGGCGTAGTCGTATGACCATATAGACCCTCGCATGCCTACAATGCCGGGACGGAGCACGTCCAGATTTTTTACCGATCAGGCAGACATTGCTTCCACCAAGCGCGAAGCGCCGGGAGGTGTCCGTCGAGTCGCATGGAGGGTGAGGCCGCCTCCTACCAAGAACCGCTTGTGAGGCGGACTTGCAAATGGATAACTGCTTCAATGTACTAATTTTATTTTCCGGTGTCGCCACTTCCAGAGACAGCTTTGGGGGGGTGTACTGCTTGTGATTGGGGCTCTCTCCTCGCCCCTTCGCTATCACTCGAAGTCTAAGCGATTCTTAGCCGAGTTGTCGAAGCGGGCGGATTCACCCAAAAAGCATATTCGATCACCGGCGATGGGGCATCTCCTTCGCCGAAACATATTTCCAAATTCAATCGATATTTTATTGCTCCGATTCACAGCAGTAGCCCTACAGCAGTAGTATTACGGGGGACCGTAGTTAATAGGACCTATGGTACACATGAAAACCTATATATTATACCATTTTTACTAACAATATTTGGTCCTATTAACTATGGTCCCCCGTAATAGTACGTATACAGCGTTTCTTGCCCTTACTAACCGTTCCGATTTCGTTTTTTTTTCCTTCTTCATTTTCTCCTGAAAGCCCAGAACTCCGAATAATTATGAGAACAGTTTTGTTGTACGAGTACGCGCCCACTGGTGGTGGAAATGTAGAAGGTTGAGGTTTTGGTTGAGAATCGCGACCTCTTCAACCTTCAAACGGTTGCTGTTGTCGTTGAGGATGTTGTCGTTGATGATGTTGCGGTTGATGATGGCTGTTGTCGTTGAGGATGTTGTCGTTGATGATGTTGCGGTTGATGATGGTGGGGTTGGCCTATTAATAGGTGTTATTACGGGGGACCATAGTTAATAGGACCAATGGTATACATAAAAACCTATATATTCAACGATTTTTACCAACTATATGTGGTCCTATTAACTATGGCCCCCCGTAATAGTGTTGGTGTTGATGTTACGTACGACTCCGGGCAGAAATAGAGTAGGAGGACCGCTTGGTATTTACATTATGAATAGTGTGTACGAGTATAGGGGGGACCATAGTTAATAGGACCAAATAAAGTTAGTAAAAACGGTTAAATATATAGGGTTTTCTTTGTATACCATAGGTCTTATTAACTACGCCCCCCCCCCCCCCTGTAGTAGTTTGTCCCCCAAAACCGGGCTGCGGTCCTAAAAGGGTTATAATCCTTACAGAACTGCACTCCCGTCTTAGGGGCAAACCAGTCAAATTCCAAGCAAACTCGTCCCCCGAACGAAGACGGCAGGTACTGAAAGGGACAAGGCGCCGATAAAAGTACCGCTCGAGGCGGAATTATAAGGACCGTTCTAGCACCGCTGTGACGGCCCAAGCCGTCCCTGTAGTTCAATTCACACTACCGTATGTTAGCACGCGACCTCCCCCCGGATGAGCGTTGCTGGAGTATTGCGTTATCCGAGGGGGGCGGCCTTCTAGCACTTTGCACTCTCGTCTTCGGGACAGTCCAGTCAAATTCTAAAGAAATTTTTGTCCCCAAAACTTAAGGGCTAAGGGCGCTGTGAAAGTACCGCTCGGGGCGGACATGCAAGGGCGTGTTTAGACACCGCTATGACGACCAAGCTGTCCTTATATTTCAAATTTTCCCCCCGGAGTGAAGGAACGTCATTCATGTCTTTCACGCTGCTGTTCGTTGCGTAGCTGATAGGCCAACAGATCGAAAGGTCATCTCCCGTTTTTTTATAGTGCTCTGCCAGCTTTTGGGCGAGAGAGACAAAGAGCTCCTCCGGTCAGGAGAAGCCTCCGAAAACCGAGGGGCTACTATTTACGGGGGACCATAGTTAATAGGACCAAATATTGATGGCGAAAATGGTTACATATATAGGTTTTTATGTATACCGTAGGTCCTATTAACTATGTTCCCCCGTGGTATCGGTCTTTCCATGTTTTCGTCACAGAGTTGAGTGGTACGGTAGTAGCAGTGCCACCCGGCATACCGATGTCATACTCGACTAATCGTTCGTCACCCATCACTCAACAACTAAACGTTACCTGATACCTGGTACAGTCTTGTGCGGACACATGAGGACCGCATGGACGTCGAGCCTTTTTGAGGGCAAAACAGCAGCCACTCCCGTTTGGGCGACAAGCCACTCAATTTCTAAGCAGTTATATTAGCCCCCTGAGCGGGACTCTGAGACCCTCAAAGGGTTATAGTGTGAAGACCAAGCGATTCTTCTACTACGGGGGGCCGTAGTAAATAGGACCAAATATTGTGGGTAAAAATGGGCAAGTATGTACCATGTAGGTTTTTGTGTGTATCGTAGGTCCTATTTATTATGGCCCACCGTAACACGTTTTTTCGGCCAGAGTGGTGAAAGGTTATCACTTTGGACGGAAATATAAGAGACGTTTGAACACTAATATAGATACCAAGCGGTGCTTCTATTTCCGGCCATAGTAGTAAACGTTTTCGCTTTGGACGGAAATATGAGGATCGTTCACACTCTAACAGGGAGACCATGCGGTGCTTCTCTTTCCGGCCATAGCAGTGAACGTTATCGCACTGGCCGAAAATATAATACTCGTTCATACACTAATATGAAGACCAAGCGGTCCTTCTATTCCCGTCCAGACTGGAGAGCGTTATCGCTCTGGACGGAAAAATAATAATCGGTAGAATTGAGTGGATTGCCTCCAAAACGGGGCCGCAGTTCTAAAAAGGCTACAACGGGACGATAACGGGACCCGCCAATCACGAACGTCTTGGCTCGAAAACGGGTAAGTACTTCCGATCAAAGCACTCGGGTCTGGGGGTGTATAACTATACGAAGTATAGGAAGAGCAAACGGCCCCTGGGTTTCCATCCAAGAGTGGTTCACTGACGACATTATATCGTATCGGCAAACGAAAAAAAATACCGACATGATTTCGATATCCGATATCCGATACCTTGGATATATGTGTAAAAATCGGGATGTATCCGGGTAACAAACTCTTCAAACACTACTTTTGGGGGTACGGGGATGGATGCCAAGGGGTTTCGGAGGATCATGATAACCGCGTCCGATATCATACCCGATCGTTTGATATTTGTCGACGCGTCGAAACTTTTGATACACTCCGTATTATATCGACTGTTTTTCGCGTATCCAACACCGCGGACGTTGTCAGCACAGTATATACCCTGGTAGCTGGTGTTATTACGGGGGACCATAGTAAATAGGACCAAATATTGTTAGTGAAAATAGCTAAATATATAGGTCTTAGTGTGTACCGTAGGTCCTAACCCTAATAGTATTACGGGAGATATTACGGGGGACCATAGTTAATACCGGTAGGACCTACGGGGCCCACAAACATCTATATATTTACCTATTTTCACTATTAATAACAATATTTAGTCCTATTTACTATGGTCCCACGTAGTAGACTCCGCTCTGAACGAAAACGTAAGGGAGGTAAATGTACGAACCCTCTTGGGACTTCAGAGGGACGAAATTGACCATCAAATATGACGGCGACAGCAGCGGCCCGCACGTGGCGCTCCTGGTTGACCTTGCGCCTTGAGACGACGCGAGTCGAAGAGGGGAAAAAGGAAGGGGCCGACGTCTTTCTTACGTTTTTTTTTTTTTTTTTTTTCTTTTTTGCGCCCCAGAGAGAGCGAGAGGAAACCCCTGTCCACGCTTGTTTCTCAAGTTTTCGTGCACCGGTTCGAACCCGGTTCGTTTCTCCCACCTTAGCGGGGCTTGTCTCTGACCGTCATTAAAGTGTGGGTTTACTCCGAGGATGTAGGCACCTGAGGTCTTTCTTACGATGTGAATGGAGACACGAACCGGTCGTGGTGAGGAGGGCGGAGGAAAGCCTGCTCTGTGGCAACCCCTCGGATCTGAGTTGAGTTACGACTATTGGTAGGAGGGAGAGAGAAAAAAAGGGCAGACAATGAGTGGGAAAAGGAAGAAAAAACAAAACACACACACACACACAAAAAACAGGCGGCCTCCCTGGATAGCACGAGGCAAGGAGTCGTACGGCACGGCGCAGCGCAACATGATCCTACCCATGCTGCCTGGCGCTTCATGCCGCTCGTAGACCGTTGATACGGACAAAAGTTCATCATTGGTTCGGTCGCTATCTTAAGTGTCTCAAAGGGGGTTTATATACATATATATACATATATGTATATATAACAAGTGTACCACAACGGTCCTCACGTTTCTGTCCGTTACCTTATCCTAGCCTGTTGCGGCTACAAGAGCCTCGCCGCGGTAGGACGAGGGGGAGAGAGAGCACTTCTGGGCATAACTATTGTAACCTGAGGACTTGAACTGTAATGATGAAGTCTGAAACATTCTTGGCCAAGTCTCACTTGCTTTTATGTGTTGTGTTCCGCAGTTTTCGTAGGCCTGCTGTCGCCGATCGTGGGGTTGTCCACTTTCCATCGGGTTTTGCGCTGCGCGTGCAGCTTTTCTACAAGTAATAGGACCACGGTCTGCGGTAGAGAATAGGGTTGAAGAGGCGTTTCTACTCTCACGCGGTTGGTGCTATTGTATATAGGTTGTGTTGGCGTCGGTTGGCGACGACACCGTAAAACATGCTGCTCACTACTTGAGCTAGACAACCAGGGCATTTTGTTTCTTGTTTTTGGCGGTCGGTCACAGCTGGCTGTCGAGTTAGATCAATCGTGCGGGGTGAACAAGCTTTACTCCGCACAAGTGGGAATGGTCGTATCACGTAGTATGTACATGGTAAGGCACCCAAGAGACAGTTACATAGTACTCCCATTGCTGTCTCTGGAAGTGACTACACCGGATTTTAAATTAACTTATTGAAGCTGTCATCCGTATGCAAGTCCGCTTCACAAGCGGTTCTTAGTAGGATGCAGCTCACCCTTCATGCGACTCGCCGGACACCTCACGGCGCTTCGCGCTTGGTGCAAGTAATGTTTGCCTGGTCGGTGAAAACCCGACATGCTCCGTCCCGGCATTGTAGGGATGCGAGGGTCTATGGTCATCTATGGTCATTCGACTACGGCCATGCATGAGATCGAGTACATATCTCCTATCGAGTACACCCACGCTTGGTGCAAGAAGCAATAATGTCTGCCTGGTCGGTGAAAAACCCGACGTGCTCCGTCCCGGCATTGTGGGGATGCGAGGGTCTATGGTCACACGGTTTACGGCCATGCATGATATCGAGTACCCTCCGCGTCCCCCCGGTTGGTACTCAATGAAGCTGTCATCCATATGCAAATCCGCTCCACAAGCGTTTCTTAGTAGGATGCAGCCCACCCTTTATGCGGCTCGCCGAACACCTCACGGCGCTTTGCTGTTGGTGCATGCAAGGTCTGCCTGGTCGGTGGGAATACGACGTGCTCAGTCTCGGCATTGTAGGGATGCGAGGGTGTATGGTCATACGACTACGGCCATGCGTGATATCGAGTACCCCCCCTTGGTGGTACAGTAGGCGCTACTTGATTGTCATCGCGAAAAATATAATCGACCTGCGGCGATTATTCCGTGCGAAGATTTCGATCTCAACGCAACTTTACAGCAGTAATAATCGCCTTCGGCTCGGTGCGAGGTCGTCGTGATTTCAAGGAAAACATACGTGTGCGCGTAGTAGATGTCGTACCGGTTGCCCCACGCATCTCATCGGGGGGGTAGAGTTCGGAGCCGATACAACCCCCCCGCAACACCCCCCACGCCCCACTCCCTTAACGCCTCCGTGTTTCCCCGCGCAGGAAGTCGTGACCAAAATGTCGAAGGAGCCGGCGGCCGCCGGCCTCCACGCGCTCAAGACGAACGCTTACACCCTACATCACCTTGAGACGGGCAGCGGGCTGCGATTCGTGCTCAACACGGACAACAATGCCGGCGACTTGCGGCCGACCCTGAGGCATCTGTACTCGGGAATTTTCGTGGAGTTTGTGGCGAAGCACCCGCAGTTCAGCCCGGTGGACGGGTCCCCGATCCGGCTCCCGGCGTTCGATGCGCAGCTGGAGAAGTATCTCAGGAGTCTGGCTTGCTTCAAGTCTTGATTGGTTCGCGTCGGTTTGGTTTGGTTCGGTTTGGTTTGGTTTGGTTTGAGCTTTCGTAGCTTGTGGTTTGTTTGCTGCTGCTGCTGCAGCGGCGGCGGCGGCTGCTGCTTTATGCTGCTGTGTGCGGTTTGCCGTATCGTACCAGTATGTTGCACGTTAACAGTGTAAGTACCTCAGGAGTTTTGGGTATCTTCAAGTGGTGCTTAGTTTGTTGGGGCTCGGCTCATACCGGTATGTGTCCAGCACCTGATTATTGCAGGAGCTTGGGTCGCTTCTAGTCGTAATGGCTTCAGTCGTTGGGGCTTGGCTGCGCTTCGTTAAGGCTGCTTTTGCTGCTGCTGTTGCGCTACATGCTGTGTAGAAACAACCTGTGCTGGCTCATCATATATGTATATCTGATACGTGTCTATTTTATTTATTTGTTCTTCCTTCCCTCAATGGGGAAGCTGGTTTGTGACCACGGGGGTTAGGTTTCCCGAAAAGAAGCTCCACGCAAGAGCATACTTTTCGAAAGTATGTAAATATGCCTTCTCCACCATCAGTTCATCGTCTCCTATCATTGCCACTGCGCTACGTACATGACTGCTGTATTCTTGAAGCTTGTTTTGTGCGCGCCAACCCGTTACTACTTTAGAGACGCTGCTGCTGCTGCTGCTCGTTGACTACCCGGTCGGTACCTGTAGAGAGCTGGTGCCTGTAGAGAGAGAGGGATTTTGTTCGCGCAGTTTTCTGATTGGTCGACCAACCGCCCCTGCCACGTATATAGCAGTTGCGCTGGGCCCCGAGTCTCGGTTTCGAGCCCACGAGCACTGTTTAGTTGTCAGTCACGAAGCAATTATGTTTCTCGAGCCTTGTACTGACGTCGCCGAAAGTACTACGAGTATTAATAGAGCGCGCGAGTTGAGCTGGAAAACTTCTACACCTCAGATAGATAGATAGATAGATCATGATCTATTTACAGATCATGATCTAGATCATCTAGTCCCTGACCTACCAGCAGATGATACGGGTACCGACCGACAACACGAGCTACGGAGCAGATCATCCGAGATCGGGAGTAAACCTATATCTGTCTTGAAGGATCTAGATCATCGAGTGGGAATCGATTCTCTGCCGAGGTGTGCAGGTACTCCGATGGAAATCGACCCAGTGGAAATGAACGCGGAATTAATGAAGACAATAATATGCGCGATACAAAAAATGAAGGCATGGTACCCAACGGTGGAGGAGAGATGTACTCGATCTCATGCATGGCCGTGGTCGTATGACCATAGACACTCGCATCCCTACAATGCCAGGACGGAGCATGTCGGGTTTTTCACCGACCAGCAGACATTGCTTGCACCAAGCGCGAAGCGCCGTGAGGTGGAGGGCGAGCCGCATGAAGGGTGAGCTGCATCCTACTTAGAACCGCTTGTGAGGCGGACTTGCATATGGATGACAGCTTAAATGAGTGAATTTAGTTTTCGGTGTAGGCACTTCCAGAGACAGCAAACAGCAATTGACCATAGGGGGGGGGGGGGGGGGGATGGGCGACACCCGTGGCGACGTCCAGAATGTCGTTGAGCGAGGATGAAAAGTAAAAAATAAGGTGGAGGCGTTCTCACTTCGGGGTCCCGGCCTCAGGCTGCAGACCCAGTCCCAATTCATCCAGCATCAGCATATATATCCAGACACTCTCACCTTGCATGTGATATTGCCGTAGTTTCTTCTGTAGACACAGCAGAATACGCATGTTCGGAACCACGCCCCCCTCCCTGAACACACCTCGATGTGACGCTGAGCTCGCACAATACACGGCATGATGAAGCGCCTCTCGCCAAAAAACGCGTGAAATTAAAAACGAGCATGAACCACAACCCACGGTCAGAAGCACTTTGCCCGTGGGAATATGTTTATCCCAGTGTCATGCTTGATAAATGTCAACGCCGATTTTTTCAGATTGATCTTGGAAGTTTCGAACACGTGTCTCTTCCCTCTCGACCCGTTGCCGAAAGGTGTTCGTGCGTTTTTTACTGTGTTCTCGTCAGGAATTTGGATTTCTCAAGGCCCAAATCTCGGTGAAAAAAACAAACAAAAAACTAAAACAAATATTCCAATACGCGGCCTTGATGATGATGCAACAATCATTCATCACTATTTTCCACCTCCTCCGAGCCCACCACACGGTTTTATTCCGGGCCAGAGTGGTGAACGGTGACCATCGTTATCTACTGCTGCTGTGCACCCGACAGGACACGTACCGTAACACGCTCGGTACCCACAGCAGGACTGCAAAAAAGAAAAATACTTCATCCTCGCGTGAGAAAACGGAAACGGCGGCGATGCCCTCCGCCCCACTCCGCTCCGTCGCCGGTTTACTCCGTGGTGGCAAGACCACAACGAGAGGACCATTTTTTCCAAGCAAACCCGCAAAAAAAAAAAAACAAGAAAAAAAAATCATCCACGTGTTCCCCCAAGTTTTGCGCTCTGTTGCGATGCTTACGCCCGCGCCACCAGGCGGCCTAAACGGTGGGCACGAGAAGGGGAGGCTTGGGCGATCGATTGGGATGCGCCTACAATTGTGCCTTTACCTGGTATATAGAGCCGAGCGCGCCAAACTTTCAGCCAAGCAACCCGCGCAGGGACGTAACGGTCAACGAGAAAATAATGTAAACCGCGGGCGGGAAGGACACCCTGCGGCACGCAACCCCCCCCCCCGGTGTCCCCTCCTCTAATCCGACTAAGAGCAGGCGCGTACATACAATACATGCAGGACAGCAAGCAGTGCCTCTGCCTGTAGGCATGCGTTTCCTCCCTTTGGCACGATCGACCACCGTACATGGTCGACAATACAAACAAAAAAATAGATCAGATGCGTGGTGGTGCAAACCAACAACACTGCGGGAGACACATAAGAATCACAACTACAGTAGTAGTACCAAAACAGCCAAGGCACCCCTCCTAACCGAGGGAAACAGGCATACAGACAGACAGACAGACAGATAGACGGGCAGACAGACGCACGCATACATGGCGGACGACACCAGCAGCGCCTCGAAGCATGGGGTTCTCTCCGAACACACGATCGGCCAACACAATAAAAACATAAAAAATACACTTCGTGGATACGTATTAGACCAGCCCCCCTTCCTCTAATACTAATAGATAGTACCGGCCTCGCCATACACGAGTCCACGGTCACACCCAAGGTATATCTGCGTAGCAGACCCGAGGTATCGATCCACCTCGGTGTGCACTCCACGCTCCACAGCCCAAAACCACAAAAGACAGAAACCTGCCGAGGGGGCTGTCCGCCCACAACTACGTGATTCATATACCTGGTGCAAGTATATCATACCAGGTACACCAGTATTTATATTTATATATACCTGGTACATGATATATCGTATAAGTAACCAGCAACAATGGTGCACAGTCAAGTCACCAACCATACGAGCAGCCCAACCAAATAGGTATCGTTCGAACCATGTAGCACCTATTATTTCTGGCTCAGGAGCTCTATACTTTTTGCCCAGAGAAGTAAAAAAACGAGTTTGAGAAGCAAAAATGGATGCTTGACCTCGGCCTCGAGTAGGTATCGTTGGAACTTGAAAGTAAACAAAAAAAGGGACCAACGATATTTGGGTAGTTCCTCCACATCCCCTTAAGAAACTCCGTCAGTCAGTTTTTCTTTCGGCAATAAAAATGTCACCTTCATCGTAGCACGCGCGCTAGGGTATAGGGGTAGCGAGCTGGGGATATCTAGCACCTCTTTTTTTTCCGAGGCTGCTTAATTTGAGGCAGCTCCATTCCGTACCTCTCTTCACCCAAAACTGACAAAAAAAAACACATCCATATATATATAAATATTGGCCTTATTTAGGTGTTTATATCCATACGATAACGAATACCTGGTATAACACTGCAACACAGAATGGGATTCCGGGTAGTTTCCCCAGACGACAAAACTCCGTGATACCAGACAGGATTCAGCCAAAACGTGTTACCTGTATCACAGCACGCGCCAACTCATACCATCAACAATACACCAACGTCCTGTACATTTCCGACCAGAGTGGAATATAGAGAGGTTTGATCGGAGTTTCCAGCGTGTGGCTTCAGCGGGTCGCGCGTGACGGGCCTCGCCGGGCGTAGACGCCAGAGTCTCGGCCGCAAAAGCCTCCGCGAGAGTCAAACTCCCGAGCGGGGAGAACGGTCACCCTTCCGCGCAAGCAAGAAGCTTCGACCTTCTGTCTGCTGGCACCCTCCCCAACTTTTTTGAGCTCTATCGCTCGCCTTGCCCTACCCCTAGACACGGAGCTCTCAGCCGATGGGTGGGTGGTGCCCCCCCCCCCCACCCCGAGGTGGAAAGCGCCCCCTTTTGAATTGGCGGCGGCATGGGCGGGGGCGGGGACGGAAGCTACGATGGTTGTCGCGGATTGCCTGTTGATGCTCTTCTGCAACGGTTCGATTGTTGCAAAAATTCGACCGTTTCCCGCTTGCTCAAGGCAGACGAGTTGCCCCACTCCATGATCAGACTTGCTGCTGCTGTTGCTGTTGCTGTTGCTGTTGCTGCCACCGCTGTTTCTGCCGATGACCCTCCGAGCGCTCGTTCCTGCTTCTTCTGTGGAGAAGTGTACGAAGTCGTCCACCTCGTAGCGATCGCCCGCCCGCGATGTAAACACGAGCAAACGCGACGGAGAGACCCTAGCGCCAAACACTCCAGGCGGAAGGGGGGGAGAGGCCTTGCCGCGCGCGCTGCCACCAGCGCCATCTACCTGCGCGCTCGTAGGGGTAGAGAAGGGACATCGAGTACCCGCAGCACCACGGGGTCGCCCTACCGCCCCCATCGACTCCTCCAGGAACGGGACCAGGTACTCCGAGCGCGACTGCTGCCTCACTCGCGTGCCTCGAACCACGCAGTCGATCGCCCAGGACAGGGAAACCACCGGGACACCTTCGCGCCGCGCTGCACTGACCACGCGCCCGAGCGACGCCACCATCACCTCCGCCGCTTTTGCTCGCGATGCTCCACCACAAGACGGTGACGCTCGCAACTTGCTCGCGCTGCTAGCCAGTGGAGAGGGCGTTGCGGCATCGCCTTGGTCCACGCGGTGCAGACCCGCAGCGGCTCTTCCTCGCGACGGCGTCGCTCGCCCGAGTCTTACCGGCAGCGAGGTCGAACCGGAGCCCGTGGCAGGCCCGGCCCTGTTCGCGCCACCGGGTGGCACGTTCTCGCCGTGACGAGGAGGACAATCGGTGCTGTCTCCGGTGGCCCACGCACCAGGATAGTCACACAGCACGCAGTCAGCGCCCACCAACACCTTCTGGAGTAACGAGACCCCGCTACCACCACCGCCACCGCCACCTTCACCGCTAGCGCTACCGCTACCGCCATCGACACCGCCACCGCCACCGCCACCACAACGGCCTCTTTTCTCGGGGGCGTCCGACCTCGTCCCCTCAGAGCGCGCGGTATCACATTTTCTCATGTTCCTTGACCAAGTCCCCGACACTGCTGTGTGTCTCCCGGCCACCTCGGCCGCGCCCGCACCATCCTCTTTTTCTTCCTTTTTCTCTAGGAGTAAATCCCCGGAAATCTGACGCACAGCCTGGGCCCCCGCCGCAATCAGGACCCTCGCCCAGCGCTCGCAAGTCACCTGGGAAGGGTGCGCAACACCGATTGTCATACCTGTAAGCGGGGTTCCGGGCTTGGTTACCACTTTCGCCAAGGCACTCCTTGCCGTCGCCGCGGCGGCGGCAGCGGCAGCTGCAGACGCGGCCGGAATCCCTCGCTTTCCTGCGCCTCTACCATCTGCTGCACGGCTATCGTTAGTGCCACCCTCACCTCCATCACCACCACCACGACCACCACCACCGGCTGCTACTTGTCGCCTCCGCGAGGTTTCTCGGACCCCCGGGAGGAGGTACTGTGCGGCGGGGAGGGCTCGCCCTTTCGCTGCGCTGTCGCTGACCCAAAGGTGGTGCACCAGGGGGGTCCCCGTCGCGATGGCGAGAACGTACCTCGCGCGTCGAGATGCCGCCGGCAAGGAAACGACAGCCACAACCTCCACCGCGTCCTCCGCTCCTTTTGCTTTCTTACGGCGCCGCGAGGAAGCGGTTGCCGAGACGGCGGCGACGGAGGTGGCAGCGCGAGCACAGGCACCGGAAGCGTCTTCCGCGGCCGCACCCGTCCCGGGCGCTGGGCCGCAAGCCGCGAGCCACGTGCTGTCGCTCGAAGGCAGGGGGATATCCTCGAGCACTCGGCCACCGCCGCCGATTATGATGTCCTCGAGCTCACGCGCGGTGCTTTCCGGGAGTCCTACAAGGACGAAGCATAGACCGGAAAATGTCACACCTTTGGTGCCTGCAGGGCGTCGACAAGCGGTGGGGGGTGTAGCGACATCACGCGTGGGAGTGGTGGCACGTCCTCCCTCGACTTCCGCCTGTGCACTCGCTTGCCGAACCATATCCCTTCCTCTCGTGCCGCCTCGATGCTGCCTCTTCGCTTGCGGAGTTGGTAGCGCCGCCGTGGGGGCGGCCGCCGGCGGCGCCGGAGGGGTGCGCCGTGCCTGCACGGAGGTGTCCCGAGCGCGTTTGTGACGGTTTGTAGATGCAGCCCCGTCGCATTGTACTGCACTCGTACCCAAATCCTGCGCACGAAAACGAGCACGTACGTTCGTCTGTGGCTCTTTGGAAGGCGACAATGACGGAGGCAGTACATCCGCCACTACCGCCGCGGCCGCTACCTCTGCTGCTGCCGCTGCCGCCGCCGCGGTTGACACTGCACCGGCGAAAGCACGCCCCGTCTCCTCGATACCCAAACCCTCTCGCGCAACCCGTTCTTTCCCACGCCGACGGGATGCAGCGTCCCCCTCCCCCATAACCGCGCCGCCGCTTCTTCGCTTTCTGTCCGCAGTCGAGCGGGGGCCCACGCCCAATGTTTGCTGTTGGGGGGTGTCGACATCTCGGACCTTGGCGCCACCGCTGCCACAGACGCGGGCACTGCCCCCTCTCCTGGCGCCCCTGCCGGCACCGGACGCGGCAGTCCTCGCTTCACGATCTTTGGCGACAAAATTTGACGACCCGGCCGCCAACTCCGTACTCGCGGGTTCAACCTCGGGCTTTGCCGTAGCGGGCTCTGATCGCGCCAGGTCGAAAATCAGCGGCTGCGGCGGCAGTACGGGTGCTATTGAGGGGGCGGCTGAGGCAGACCGGGAGCGAGGCAGCCGACGTGACGATGAAGACGGCCTCTTACCCTTGGGTGCGACCGAAACATCATCTAGGGCCCAATCGCGCCGCGATGACATCCATTCGTGAGAGCTTCGCCGTTCGCCGCCGTCCCGTTGCCCTCGTCGAACTCCGTCCACCTGGGGGGAAGCTCCGCGACAGATACCCTTCGCGCCAGTTTCGGCTGAGTCGTTTCCCGCACTGAACCTTGCGCGCAGTTCTCTAACACCCGAGCGAACCACCGCCCCGGTCGGCCCACTTTCCGCCGAAGGACCGCCCCTCCGCCCGCCAACGTCTACCCCGCCGCCAGGCCACTTCGTGGGGTTTACGGAGTTCGCGGCAGCGGCGGCTTTCGCGGCGTTTGCCCTCGCCTTCATCATAGCCCGAAAAACCGGGTCGTTAAGCTGGTCCGCCGTGGGGGGCGGCCGCGGCAAAACATCCGGGGGACAACCGTCGCGGTTGTTGCCCGCAGAATCCACTCCGGAACCGACCCGGCTGGCGGTGGCCCTTGCCTGCGATCGCTGAGGGGCTGCTGCACCACAAAAACAAGCCACACGTCGTGAAGCACGCACAGGGACAGCCGCGGCGGCGGCCGTCCCGGACGAAGGCGGCAGGCTCTTGGTTCGCTGGAGAGGGGTACCCGACCCCCGCCTGCAGTCACCCGCCTCCACGGCGGAGGAGGAAGGGCAAGCCGGCCCCGCTGCGGTGACTCCGGGAGACGCAGCGGCCGACGGAGTCGCCGCTTCTGCTGCCGAAGCTTTCGCCGGTTCTGCCAGCAGCAGGTTGGCATCGTGGCCGCCGCCCCGTCCCCCGCCGGTGGGCGGTGGACAGTTGCTTCCGGGGAGCGGGTTCTCCTGCGTAGTTGTCGCAGCAGGCAGTGTCGACTCAGCCCTGGCCGGGAGGCGCGCGGCGGCCGGTCTGGCAGCCGTCCGCAGTTGCTGCCCGGCTGTGCGTGTGGCCGTCGAGGGTGGTTGTCGAAGCTCCGCGGCAGGGACCACTGCGGCAGGGCTGGGAGGTGGTGGGGTACGGGGGGCTGCCTCGCTCGGAGGATCTGGGGTGGCGAGCCAGACAGGAGAGGGCGAAGCGGAGGGAGGGCGGAGGGAGGGCGGCGGGGGGAGGGGGTACTCATTTGTTGCTTGCCTTAGTCATTTGGCCATTGACCAAGCACCCCTTTCGAGACGGAGCATGGGGGGTGAAATCGTCATCATGCAAGGCCGTAGTCGCATGGACGTGGACCCTCGCATCCCTACAATGCCGAGACGGAGCACGTCGGGTTTTCACTGACCAGGCAGACATCACTGGCAACAAGCGCGAAGCGCCGCGACGTATTCGTCGAGTCGTATGAAGGGTAAGCTGCATCCTACTAAGAACCGCTTGAGGGAGGGGGATGGAGGTGCGTCGGGCGTAAACAGCCGCAGAGGATAACGACAAGGGGGGCGGTCGGCGGCGGCTTTCGCACAGGCTGTGAGACAGAGCAAAACAACGCGTGCAAAGGGTACGCACATACGTCCGAAGAGAGAGAGAGGGATAAATCGTTTCGCGACGGCAAGTTTCTGAGTTGATGAACTTGCTTTGGGGTGGACAATAAAGGGAGGACTCTCCGACTGGTCGATTAAAAAGCTCCCGCACCAGCGAGAAACGAGAGGCGGTACGATAGTCGCGCCGCGGAGACGGGGGGAGGTCACAGCGCAACATCCCATGGCCAGGGTATTAAAAAAAAACATAAACGCGTGGTGCGATAGGGCTAGCCATGTTTTGCAAAAATATTTCCGACCGACGTGGCTCCTCAACCAAGGAACTACCCAACCACCAACCATTGTATCGTTACAATCAATATCGTGCGTTACAATCAAGGTTTATCGTAGAATACATATCCTTAGTAGGCCATGGAAGTGGCCCACAGGGGCGAATCGTCTCAGTTTTACGCGTGAGATGTACGGCCCCACCAAACGCGGAGGGAGCCTCTCGGAAAGGTGTGGTTGCAGCACCCCTGCCGCACGTAGCACGACTCCTTCAGATAAAAAAGTTTTATACGAACACACGACGCGCACGCACACCTCTTCGACTAGCGGAAACAGCGTCGCCGTCGGCGGCGGGGAGGCCGTCGCCGCCCAAGTTGTCCCCCGAGGCCCTGCCGCCGCCCGCGCTGTTGCTGCCGCCAGCGCTGCCACCGCTGCCGCCGCCGCCGCCGCGGCTTCCCCCGCTACCGTCGCTACCGTCGCTACCACCGCTGCCGCTCCTGCCGCTTGTTGGGCTGTACAGGAACGTCAAGCTCCGCAATGCCACCAGCTCCGCCATGATTGCGCCCGTCGCGGTTGTGTTCTCTGGGGCCTTAGCACGCTTGAGGTTGGCGAGCTTGGCGATCAACGAGTGTGTTTTTCGCTTCCGCGCCTGACGATATGTACGAAGGAGAGAAAGGGCGGGCAGGGGAGGGGAGGGGGGGTGTACTCATTGTCCTGCATGGGCGTAGTCGTATAACCATTCGACCTTCGCACCTCTACAATGCCGGGATGGAGAGGGTCGGATTTTCACCGACTAGGTAGACATTGCTTGCACCAAGCGCGAAGCGCCGTGAGGTAGTTGGCGAGTAGCATGAAGGGCGAGTTGCACCCTACTCATAACTCATAACCCCTTGTAAGGCGGACTTCTTCCATATATGGATGGCAGAGCGTCAAATGACTTGGTTTGTTTCTCGGTGTGGCCTCCCCCAGAGACAGCATGCGGATACTATGTAGCTTCCTTGTGGATGCTTTACCAAAGTGTACACATGACGTGATAAGATTACCTCCCTTGTACGGAGCGAAGGTTCTCCACCACGCACATGATCTATAACTCGCCTACCAACAATGTGACTGCCAAAAACAAAAACAAAATGTGCCATGGTTGTCTAGCTTACGCCTTGTTTTCATTGGCGTGTTTTGCAGCGTGGTCGATGCCACCGCCAACATACAGCAGAACGACAGGGGAGGGGGTGTACTCATTATCATGCATGCCCGTAGTCGTATGACCTTAGACCCTCGTATCCCTACAATGCCGGGACGGAGCACGCCGGGTTTTCACTGACCAGGCAGACATTGCTTGCACCAAGCGCGAAGCACCGTGAGGTGTTGAGCGAGTCACATCAAGGGCGAGCTGCATCCTAGTAAGAACCGCTTTTGAGGCGGATTTTCTTGCGGATGACAGCGCCAATGAATTGAGGTCTTTTCTGGTGTTGCCACTTCCAGAGACAGCAATAGGTTTACTATGTAACTGCCTCGTGGATGTCTTACAGTGCTTAAAGAGTACACACTACGTGATACGATCATCCCCCTTGTGCGGAGTTAAGGTCCTCCCCGCTCTAAAAAAAAGTCTGACTCGACCGCCAGCCGTGGTGACCGTCGAAAAACAAGCAAAACAAAATAAAACACGGTACCTTGGTTGTCTAGCTCACGCGACGAGAGGCGTGTTTTACAGGGTTGTCGTCAAACCGACGCCAACCCAACCCATATATATATACCAGGTGGGGGAGGGGGGGTGTACTCGATAGAAGAGATGTGCTCGATCTCATGCATGGCCTTAGTCGTATGACCATAGACCCTCGCATCCCTACAAGGCCGGGACGGAGCATGTCGGGTTTTCACCGACCAGGCAGACATTGCGGGGGAGGGGGGGGGGGTGGGGGATGAGCGACTATCCAGCAGAAACAACGCCATTTTCGCAGTGCAGTGCACGATCGAGAGGCACCGTCACAAAAACAAGCAGCATATATACGACGTGGCCCGACGAATGCTCCCCTCGTTTTTTCTTCCGTTGACGCCTGCTATGATAGGAGCGCGAGCACTTTTTGGCCCTTTTTATCCTTCACTGAGGGAGGGCCTTCCTCAACTCAGGAACTACCAGGTACCCAATCCCGCCGGAACCCCGTTCGTTCGTGTACGTACTTGTGTTTTTCAATAGTGCTCGCGTAAATTGATTGATGCTCGCTTCACTTGAAAAACTATTTCCGTGTGTGTGTGAGGTCCCGGCAGGCCCGAAGGAAGCCTGGAGAAGAATACAGCACTTAACCTTGCGCGTAGGCCATGGGACTTGCTGTTCGTACGTCTCTTATAACCGGTATTCAAATAAAAAGCCAGCTTTTGGGTGAGAGAGGAAACACAGAGCTCGCCAGTTGAGGAAAGAGGCCTCAAAATAAAATGTTCGTGCTATCCTACGCATGATACCTCCCACCGCATCATACTTAGTATGCGTCCATCATCGACGCGGAAGGTATTTATCGAACCCCTGTCGTAATTTGCCTGCGAACTGGCGCACCTTAGTCCAGCGAACCTTCGCGGCGATCTCCGACGCAGTCCGTTGCTGAGACGGCGGCAGGTTCCCCGCGCCTTCACGCGAACGTCCCCCCGCCTGTCCGCGCGAAGACGCCCCCACATCTCCCACCACATCCGCGCCCCCCGGAACGCTCTCCGGGGCAGCGTTCCGCCTCCTCCCTTCCCCGACCTCCTCCGCACGCTGCCGCACACGGCGCTCTTCTGCTAGGGGCGCCGCCGCCCGGCCGTCTCTCCCACCTGAACCCGCATCGCGGAGCTGTTCCCCGCGACAGAGGGTAGACTCCGACCGAACTTCTCTCTCTATCTTCCGTCCCTCTTCCTCCCCGGTCTCCTCCTCCTCCAGCGCCATCCTGACCTGCGCTCCTTGCGCCACTCGGATGTGGTTGGCTAAATCTAGATCAGCACAAGCAGCACTAGCTGGAGCATCACGAGCCGCAGCAGCAGCAGCAGCAGCAGCAGCACTACAAGCACCACCAGCGGCAGCAGCAGCAGCTACAGCGGCAGTAGCAGCCGGCGGTCCTTCACCCGATGCCGACAACGATAACGGGGGTATCGCCACTCGCACGACGGTGCAGTCACGAGAGGGAGAAGGATCAAGAGCCTCGATAACGCCGCCGTCATCATCGGGAGGAAAAAGCGGCATCGAACGCGCGCATGAATGCCCAAGGGCGGCAAGGGCAGGCTCACCAGGAGTTTCGGAAGCGGAGGGGGGACAGCGGCGACGGTGGCGGCGGTGGCCATCATTTTTGGCCGGGTTTGGCGGTGGAGTAGGCGCTCTCGTCGCCGTTTCTGTTGCCACCGCAATAGCACCCACCGCATCTGCTGTAGCTCCTGGAGTCCCAGTAGAGGGTGGTGTTGGTGCTGGTGACGTCGGCGTCGGAGCTTCTTCTGCGGCGGTCGTGGTGTCGTCACGCTGTCGCTGTTCCTGCTCCTGATCTCGCTCAGCAGCGGGAGCATGCGCAGGCATGGGTGGCCCGGTGAGCGTTAAGGAGCCATCGTCAAACTTGGCGCCTCCTGGTTCCTCCGGCTCCTCTTCTTCTTCCTCCTTCTCCTCCTCCTCCTCCTCCCCCCCCTCCTCCTCCTCCTTCTCCGTCTCTTCCTCCTCTTCATTCCCTTCCTCCCCCTCCTCCTCCTCCTCCTCCTCCTCCTCCTCCTCCTCCTCCTTCTCCTCCCCTTTTTCTTTTTTCTCCTTATATTTCTTCTCCTTTTCGCCTTCCTCCACTCCTTGACTCGCCGCCGCCGCTGGAACCGAGGCTACTACTGAGTCGGCCGCCGCAAGCTTACGTGCCTTGAGGCGTTTCTTAGGAGCCGCGCTCGGAGGCGTTTCTTCGATGTCGTCACCCTCCGGACAAAACAAAGCGGGCGACGACGCCTCAGCTGGAGGGACGAACGAGGGATAACGGATGGAGGATGGTAGATGGGTGACACGGAGGACAGCGGGGCGCGGAGTGTACTCCTTGTCATGTATGGCAGTAGTTGCATGACCATAGACCCTCGCATCGCTACAATGCTGGTACGGAGCACGTCGATCTTTTACCGACCGCCGGAGGGGGGGGTGGGGCGTACTTAGAGAAAAGTGCTGCACTTGATGTGTTCTTTGCTCTGCACATAATCTGCCTCCGGGTGCAAAGCATCCAATCCTTCTCCCCCCAGGCTCCCTTACGCGTTTCCACTCGCTATTCTGTGCCGCTGTTGGATACACTTATACTCTTCATACATAAATACCATGCATTCCGCCAAGCCCGCGCCGACAGCTCCCCACTACATTTACACAGAAGTGTCTACGTATCTATCCTTGACCACAAAAACAATGTGACTCTCGGCCGGTACAACCCATATAGACCACCTCCGCCCCCCCCGTGAGGTGTATTTTTGGTGTCGATCACTCGCATGTAGCAATAATCACTTACCTGAGTCTCCGTTACCACCTGCCGCCATTTTTCCGCCCCGCTTGTCCAGCTCAAGCTCGATCACAGGCTTGGCCCCGCGCTTCCCTTCTCGCTTTCTCTTCCCGCTCTGATGTTCCCGGCGGCAAGGTTTCGCTTTCGACCCTTCGCCGCCATCAACAGCAGCAACGCCCAGCTCGGACCAACCGCCACGACAAGGCGCCGCCGTTGACTCTGCCCCCCCCTTCTCGCTCGCTCCGCCGCCTGCACCCCGTCCCTCGCAAGCGACGGGGGGCGGCACGGGAGAGTTGCCGAAGCCTTCTCGTCGCCCTCTTGCGACGTCGCCGGCGTGGGCACCGGCAGCCGTAGCGGCAGTGGCAGCGTTTGATCTTCGTCCCGCGCGAAACGCAAGGAGGTCGGGGCTTGGAGTGGGCGCGCACCCAGCGCCGACGCTCGTCTGGCTATCACCGCCTGCGGCGGGCGTCCGCGGTGGACCTTCAGCACCCTCAAACCGTTTGGAGGTGAACCAACCCCCAGCCGATGGTCGCGAGGGGACCGCCGCCGCCGCCACCGCGGCAGCCGATGGCGCCAGCGCCTCGTTTTCTGTCACTGCCGCGTCCACTTCCCCCTCACGGGTCGCGCGGGAGGACGCACGAGGAGGCACCTGGTTCCTACCCGATGGCGGCAACGGCTTCCTACCGGATGTTAACGAAGACACCCTCCTATCTCTCGCCAAGCGGTCTTGGGGTTGAGCTGCGGCGTCGCCGGCTCCGCCTGTTTCGGCGGTATGCTTCACCGCTGGCGAAGCCACCGACAACGATGCCGCGTCACCGGCAATAACGGGGGCGGCCACTGTCGCTGTAGGCGACTGTGCCCGCGGCCACTCCCCGTACGGTTCGTTTCCACCAGGCGCCTCTACGCCTATCTCCGTCTTGTCGGCGGTCGTAGGCGCGGCGGAGGGCGATGGAGATTTCGATCTCGGCGCAGACCCGCAAGTGGCCTTAAGCGCTCTCTTGGTCGGAGAGGTTTCGCGGACAGTTCGGCCAAACGTCGTCGGTCCACCGCCAGCGTTGGTCGGGCGGGCGACGCGCCGTGCTCCTTTCCCCGACAGACCCCACGCCAACGCGGATTCCGACAGTTCTTCGAAGCTCGGGTTCGTGACGAGGGAGTTCGCGCCGGCTTCTGCCCCCGCCTCGCTCCCACCGCCGCTCTCGTCTTCGCTCGTGAACGCCAGGTGTTGCTGTTGCAGGCAGGGCACCCTCGGGGGCTTTCGCACGAGGCACGCGGGACGAACTGGATCGTGGAGTTCCTGCCGACGGCCCAACTGCCGACCACTCGCCGCGCCAGTCGCAAGTTCGCTGTCGCGCGTTGCTCCTTGCCGAGCCGCGGCTGGACGAGGGCCGCGCGCGCTCGCCGCGGCCAGGGCCCAATCCTGCAGTGCCGCACGCACTGCGTCAATCGCTCCCGAACTTTCATCTTCTTCTGGGTACCGCGGGAGGTCAACTCGGCCGCACACCGCCGCGGCCCAGTTGGTGCGGCTCTTTTCGGCCGCCCCTTCCGTGAAGTAACGCTTCTCGACGTCGTCGCTTCTTTTGCCACACGCCCGGCCGATGCTGCCACCCCTGTAGTAGTTCCGGGGGGGTGTTGCTGGGTCGGTACGCCTCGTGGAAGCTTCTCCAAACATCGGCAAGCCGGACGGGGCGGGTGGTGACCCCGTCCTCGCCGTGTGTATCGTTGCGGCAGGCTGGTCCGGGTGCGGCCGCGTCTCTTGCTTATCATTGGGTTGTCCGCCTGTTGTTGCGGGCAGGTGTTCAATGATAGAGACATCACCATCCACGATGGGCTCCTCAACGTCCGCAACATGACTTGGCGGAGGGCCGGCGTCTCGCAGGGAACCCTCAACGACACCGCCGCCTTCGTTTGTTCCAGTCGTGGGTTGTACGGCCCTCCGCAGGCCAGCACCGCCGTCATCGCCCGAACCTTGTCCGCACTTTGTTTGGGACGGGCACCCCCGGTCCGAACCTCTCACGGTACCGGACGGCCCATCAACCGCCTCTTCTCCGCCCGCCCCCCCTCTCTCGTCTCGCAGTTTTGTGTTCTTGTCTCCTCCTGGAGACGCCAACCCCCGCGCAACGTTGGCCGCCGCGACGATCGGCGGCGGTACGTCAGGACAACAACCATTAGCTGGCTTGACATGGAAATTTTCATCCTTCCGGACGCTTCCACTGCGGCAATCAACCGCGGCATCTGCACCAAGGGGTGACGTAGCCTTTGCCTTCAGGTGAGTCTCAGGCGCGTGTCCGGGATTTATCGTTGGACTCCGGCAGTCCGCTGCGGTGCCGTCGGCGTCGCACGCCCTTTGGGGGGCATTGACCCGATCTCTTCCCCCACGGCCGAAACATGTCGGCCCAAGATAAGGGGCATCAGTATCGGCAGCAGCAACAGCAGTGGCGGAGGCGGTGGCATCTACGGAGGCTGCTGCGGCGGCTGGTGGTGGATGGGAAGGTGTTCCTGTTGCGCCTGGGGATCGAGTAATAACGGTAGCGGCAGCAACAGCAGTGGCAGCGGCAGTGGCAGCGGCGGCGGCGGCGGCGGCCGGTAGGCGGCAAGGTGTTTCTGGCGCGCCTGGCGAACCTTCTCCTTGCGCGCTCGGCCATACGTCAGTGGCAGACGAAGGGTTGAGAGACCAGGGGCTGTCGCTCTCTGCGGTCTCGGCCTGGCCGCAGCTGCTGCAGCTGCTGCTGCGACCGGCGCTGCCGCCCAAACTTCTTGCCACATTGTGAGCGCTGACCCCCGCCGTGCGTTCCATCCTACCCGATCGCGGTACTTCGCCAGGCGGCAGTGGTGGCGGCAGCAGCGGTGGTGGCGTTATTTTTAAGTCATAACTCTTGACGGCTTCTTCGCCAGGGTCGATGCTGCTGCGGCACGTCCCACTTGGCGATACGCCGAGGAAAATGCTAGATATGCTTGCGCTTGACTCAGCTGTACTGCCCGGCGGCGGCGGCGGCGGCTCCGAAGCATGGGCGTGTCCGCTCGAGGGATGGTGGTCTCCTGTCCTGGAAACCTGAAAGGAGGCACGGGTTGTGGGGAAAGGGGGTGTCGGGGTGGTGGGGACACGCCAGAAAAACATTGCAGCAAGCGAGGAAAACCGTTTCTTTCGTTTTGCGGGGTGGGATTACTGATACATAGTTGTAGATGCGCAACGACAGCATCGGCCACAAGACGGATTTACGGGGTGATTGGCACGCCTCTTCAAAATGAAACGCGCCACGGCTGCACCAGCCTTAGAACGGCGCTTGCCGGTGCAAGGTCTGAGACAGGCACGGGGACACCGATTCTTTTATGGGGAGACAACCTTGGCTGCACACGAGGAATCACAAGACACTGGGGGTCGAGGGATGACCCTCCAGTCTACGAAAATGGTCTGCAGAGTACCAGGTAGTGCAGAGCGAGGCCTACCGTATTAAACGCAAGAGAACGCCACCCCTCAGACGATTTTCTAAGCTGATTTAATTGACAACGGGGCAGATGCAAAGGTCGAGTGATGCGTCTATGGAAAGGTCTCAACGAGATCTCCCCCACCCCACTTTCGCTGTGTGTGCCGCCCTTGTGTTTATTAAGGTATTAGCAGCGACGGGCGAAAACCAAAAAGTCGACATGATAAAGGCTCATTCATCAGCAAGCAGCGCGGCAAACGGGGTCGGTCCCCGTGGACAAAGCGGGACAAGGTTGGTGTTGGTGTGAACGGGCGCACCAGGTATGAGACGGCATCGCTTCGATAATTCGTTTCCGCACAAAATTCTCCTTTCAAGGGCCAACTCCCGCTGCACTGCCCATACGGTGGATCTCCGACGGTGGATCTTCTAATCGCGCGGCAATACCCCACGTGTGTGCGCGTCGTCGCTATGGCAAATAGCGTCACGCTCAGCTTATTGACGCATATACCAGGACAACAGAGGACAACCCAACGCCACCCCTTCCCCTCCCATATTCACGTTCACCAGGATAAGGTCTCACCTGCGGGGTCAAGGACAAGTCCAGATTGAACGAGGAAGAAGCGCACGACGGAGGGCTATCCTCGCGTGCGCAATCTGCTACTAGACCCTCAACGGCGACGCCTACACCCCCCGTCGCTCTAGCCCCCGTCTCTCCCGCCAAACTCGTGGAAACCCCACCCTCATCGCTTGTACCGGCGTGCGTCAGCTGGGCAGACACCGCTCCCCCTCGCACAGCACACTCGCGCACGACACCCGCCTGCGTCGCCGGGTTCCGGTCGAGAGAGAAGGGGTCAAATTTCGGCTGGGCCGATGCTTCTCGCGCCCGTGCAGGTGCAGGTGCAGGTGCAGTCGGGCGATCTCTCGCCACCCCGGAAGCGAGTGCCGGACGCTCCACGGCGCCTGCCTTCTTCGCCGCAGTGGATACCGCCGCCTCGGCAGCTAACGCAGCACAAGCGGCAGCACCTGCACCAGCAACACCAGAACAAGCAGCACCAACAGCGCTGACACCAGGACCATGGTCGCCACCACCACCACCACAACCACCACTAACCCCACCGCCACTATCACCACCGCCGCCGCCACCACTGTGGGTACCATATTTACTGGTCCTAGCACCAGCCCTTGCCGGCAAGGCCTCCCCGCGTGGCGACGGACGGTGATCGTGGCGGCCGGCTGTCACTCCCGCCGACGCAGTATCGACCCCCCCCGGGCTGTGCTCGGCTGCGCGCCCACGGCAGTCAGGGTTCGGACCAGGGCAAGGGGTGGCGGCTGGAGGACTAAGGTCGGGCTCCGAGCCAAACGGCATCATCAGGCTTCCCGCGATGTCGTCAACCCTCGACCTGCTCCACACTCCTGCTCGGGGGGGGGTGCCGCCTGCCGCGACGCTATTCCTTACCGCTGACGGCACCGCCGGATCCGAAGACACCGCGCCCGGTCCTCGCAAGGAAGCCGGTTCCTCTTGGTCGCGGCGTGCTTCACTGTCGTCGGTATCTTCGTTCTTCTCATGGGCACCGGAGGCAGGTCGCGGCGGGCTGGCGGCGGATTGGGCACCTTCGTGGGCGAAGAAGGTTCTACCTGCGCCGTGTCGATTTCGATTTCTTCTTGCGACCCCGTCGTATAACGATAGACGCTGCTGCTGATGCTGTTGGGGTCGTTGCTGTTGTTGCTGCTGCTGTTCGTGCTGCTGCCGCTGATTTTGTTTCTGCTGTTGTTGCTGTTGCTGTTGCCGTTGCGGCGGCTGCTGTTGCTGTAGTTGCTGTTGCTGCTGGTGCTGCCGCTCGGGCACGCGGTGGTCACGACGGCCCTCAGTCTCCGCGTTGTCGCCCTCTTTCCCCCTCGCCACGCTCTGACTGGGGGCTATTGCCACTGCTGCAGCTGTTGTCCCTGCTCCTGCAAGTGCTTTGTTCTTGCCCCATCCCTCGGCACTACGGTCACCCTTGTCGTCCTCTTTCTGTGCGTGTTCTTCTTGCTTTTCTTGTTCTTGCGTTACCTGCGATACCACGATCTGCGAGAGACTGATATTCTCCAGAAGTGCTGTGAACAGTCCCCCCCCAGCCGCTGCCACAGCGATAGTAGCGGACGATTGCCTCGCCCCTGGCTGCCCCAGCAGCGCTCCACCCGACCCGTCCTTTGAGCGACTCGGCGGTGAACCCTCTCGGTATCTGCTAGCTGGCGATCGCCGCAGCTGCAACAGCCGGGGATGGTCGCTATGCTTCGTTTCCTCTGCTCCTGCTCCTGGTTCTCCTTCCCCCCCTCCTCGTCCTTCTCCTTCGCCGCTGCGACTTGTTGGAGATTGCCAGACACCATGATGAGTTGGATCAACAACAAAAGCACCGCTACCGCTACCAGCGGCAGCAGCACCACCAGCAGCACTAGCACTTTTTGAAACTGGCTGCTGCGTCGAGTCACAACCCCAGCTTAGCCTGCGACCCTCCTTCGCGATGTATGGCGAGAGTGCTCCCCCGGTGGTCCCACCAGCCTCTGCGCTGAGCCGGGCGGAGCAAGCCGGCCCCGTCGGCGAAGGCGAAGGCACAGAGTACAAGAAGGCGCAGGTGGTTCCATAAGGGCTGTCGGGTGCGGCAGCTTCCCTCGTTGATGGGCTAAGCACGCCGCAGCTGCCACCCGGGCTCAAACCCCCCCTATTCATGTCGAACAGGTGGCACGCGAAAGGGGTCTTGACCCCTCTCCGTCCCGTGCCGCTTGACGTCTTTCCTGTGTCGTTGTTTTGTTGCTTCTGCTTCTGCGCGTTTTTGAGATTCAAAAAATAGCCCCTCCCTCTCGCTTGCACCATGAAACGAATTAGTCTGGAACTCCCGCGAATGCGAGAAAAAAAAGGGGGCGCAATGTATGCCGGTGCTTGCTTCTTTGCCTGAAGTCGCTGCGTCGATGGCTTCTAATGAAAGGGCTCACAGTGGGGATGGACGCAAGTTAAATATCGTGGTAGAGGGTTGCTGCCATGGAGAGTTGCCAAATATCTACGCTTCCGTGGTCAAGATGGAGCAGGTATTTCGTAATTTCGTAATTTTTCGTGTTTTATTTTGCGGATTTTGAACGGCGATGCTGGCATCAGCATGCTGACTCCGCCCCCCCTCCTGAAGAGAGGCAGTAGATGTGCCTTTACGAAGCGCTAAACTGCTGCCGTTTGGCAGCGTTATCTCAACTGCACGAGGGATTGCACGACGAGCGCGCCACGGGAGCTTCCGTGCCACTTTGCCCAGGGCAGCCAACGCGAGAACACGCGACAATCGAGCACAACAAGTAGTACCAACCTTTTTGGAAGAGGTCCTTCCCTTGTGTACCAAAAGGCGCGTGTATTGATGTAGACCGTATAGACCAAAGCCAAGCTCTGCCCTGCACGCAGCAGCAGGAGCAGCTGTGTCGTATGAAGCCAAATCAACAAGTAGTGCAGCAGCAGCAGCAGCAGCAGCAGCAGCAGCGGTATCCTTGCAGTAGACCCTCTGCAATCCGAACCGGCGTGGCATCCCGGCTACGATAGTAGCATTGCACCATTGCACCTGCACGTAAATAAGTCGTGAGTATGTTCCACCATGTCATTTCTTTGAATTTTGATTTTCCTCTACTGCTGTAGATTCCGCACGCGCCTGTGGTCCCTGAGCTATATATTTATTTGTACCTGGTACAGAATACTACGTACCCTGGTACCTGGGACCTGTTATGTACTGCTGCTGCTCGAGATGATGAGCTTATACAGCTACGGACTGATGTACTGCTGCTGTGCTTGACCCACTACTACTGCTGTGCCTGGTGGTCAACACGTAAAAACCCGCGCGGAGCTTTTAGAGAGGAAATATGACGAACATGCACGTATACACGATTTACGGCGTCCCCGGTGGCTTGGTAGGTAGGTGGCCCGCGTGCCTATCAAGATCAATTTCGTGGGTTTAAGTCTCACCGAGTGCATGATCGTAGAGGCTATTTCTTGCATAAAAAAGATTATCAGCGGAAAGCGCAAGAGCGTGAGTTATAGCTCGTACATTTGATGAAAATCGACGAGCAATGGGAATGCTGAACCCTATACGACGTATATGCGCGACAAAAAATAAAGGCACGTACCGGGGCGGAGAAGGGTAGACACCTGTGACCACGGCTTGTCCAATAGTTTGTTGAGGGAAAAAACCTCCTGTTGATACGAGTGCGAGTGCGAGTTATTAATAGCCTGGAAAAGGAAAAGTGCATTTGAAAAAAAAGGGGTTAACTTCGGGCAGCATCGTATACTGGCTGCGTCAGCAGTCAGTATACTGGATAGCGCCAGTATACTGTTTTCAAGGGAGTATCACAACCCACCCCCACCCTCCCCCACCTCGCCCTACTGCCCAGGTCCACGGGACGAAGGTGGATTTACTGATCTGCTGCGGCGACTTCCAGTGCCTGAGAAACAATCAGGATTTTGGGGGTCTGGCTTGCCCCGACAAGTACAAGAAGCTGGTAAGCAAGCCCCATCGTAGGCATCTAGCCTGCCTCACACCAGGAATACACCAACAAGATGATGGTGTTGTTTGTTGTCTCCGTAGTCGGTATGAATTGTTACCAGGCATGTACGGGATATGCCTGTATTAGTCGGTTTAGTACCGGCGGGGAGAAGGGACGACACCTGTGACCACGGTTTGTCCAGAAGATCGCCGAGGGTAAACCTCCTACGACTTTTAGGCTGGAAAGTAAAAGTGACGATAGACAAAAAAAAAACCCGAAAAAAAAGAAGTGTTCCGCCGCGTTATTTGTTTCCCCTGGGCTGGTCGTTTTCGGCCGTATGTGTTCGCGCCGCTACTGTACCTTTTAACCCTTTTAGGACCGCAGTCCCGTTTTGGGGACAAACTACTGATAATTTGAGTGCTTTGTCCCCACATAGGGGAGTCCGGTACTAACAAGGTTGAGACCACCCCAATGATGAAAGCCCCAAAACGGGGTCTTCTCTATGAATAATACGACGGCCTTGTCTTTTGCTACTGAAAAAGGATCCCGTCCCAATTCCAAGTACTTTTTTTTTCTCGCTACAAGCCGCGGTACCACCTCATCTTATCTCTACTATAGCCTCAAATCGGATCGTCCTTAAATGTGTACACCACTGCAGTACAGTGCTGTACCGGTAAATTCGAAAAACCGGACATGCTCCGTCCCGGTATTGTAGGAATGCGAAGGTATTTGGTCGTACGACTACGGCCATGCATGAGATCGAGCATATCTCTCCTATCGAGTACACCCCCCACCTCGGTCGTACGGCTGCGGCCATGCTTGATAATGAGTACACCACCCCCCCCCCGCCCTCCCAAATACCGCCTCTCTATATACGTGGCACTGATTTCGTCCAAACCCCACTGGGGTTACGAGATTCTGGCGCTTCGCGCTTGATGCAAGCAATACCTGCCTGATCGGTAAAAACTCCACATGCTCCGTTCCGACATGATAGGGATGCAAGAGTCCATGGTCGTACGACTACGGCCATGCATGATATCGAGTCCCCCGCCCCCCCCCCCGGCCTTGCATCCTACCGCCTACGTGGTACTCCTGAGATGCGAGGATGTTGCATTAATTTGAGCTGGCTATCTTGTTCCATCCCCGAAAGACTAGACCTTCCCTCTTTGCTTCACCCAACCCTTCCATCAAATCCCTATCTGAGGGAGCGAGGCTCCACCCCCCCCCCCCCCCCCCCGCCCCCGCATGCTAACGCCTACCTGGTACTCCCGATACGCGCGGGCGTGTCCTTGAGTTGGGTTCGGCTGCCTCGGCCCCTGCCTCCAACCGCCAAACTTGCCTTGTTAGCTGCACCCGACCCTTCCATAAAAAACACAGCCTGGGGGAGATGGCCTCCGTATCACCCCCCCCCCCTTTCCCCCTAAATCCTACCGCCTACTCCTAACACGCGAGGACGTTTTGTTTGGTTGGGTCTGGCTGTCTTCTTGTTCCGCTCCTCCGACGGCGCTAAACTTGGCCTCTGCTGTTGCGTTCGTTTGGGTATCCCCACCCCGCCCCGGAATGTCGGAATGATCCAGGGAACGTTCCACAAGTACTACACCGGAGAGCTGGTAGCGCCGGTGCTGACGCTCTTCATCGGGGGCAACCACGAGGCCTCTTCCTACCTGCAGGTACGAGTGGGAGGCGTTTTCCCCAGTAACATTAGCAGCATAACCCCCCCCCCCCCCCCGGTCAGCAAGCGCACGCGGCGTTAGTACTGTCGGTTGATGGATGACGTGACAGTTACACACACCCTCGTGGTTCTGCTTTGGGCGTATTGTACTGCTGTATTGTTATTGTGTCCGTGCCTCGTGAGACGTCTCCCTGCCTGCAGGTGCGAGCACGGTGCGTTCTTCGCAGCAACAGCTGCATGAAACTCCGCCCCCCCCCTCCCTTCCTCGCTCCCTCCCTCCCTCCCTCTCTGCCTGAAAGCGGCGGTACTGTTGACGCTTGATGCGCGGGGGAAGTTGCGCCGCGCCCCGTCCTTGCGTTGTTTTTTTTTCGATGATGCAATACGTCAGCTGTGAGTTCGACTGATTAAATAGTTGGTACTTGGTACTCATCTTTCCAAGCTGCGGAATACGTCTCGTCTATATCCCTTTTTTCACTGAATTTACAGATATTATGATAAGCCGTTCGCCCGTATTCTATATGTATTTACAAGGCGCTTCGCTCCGCGAGCGGCCTACGCCGACCGCTACGCTCGCTCAGGAAGGAAAGAAGTACATCAACCTATGCGAAGTGACAAGAGGTCCACGATTGAGTTTAGGTCGTAATTGCAAACCGGCGACTTGATAATGCCAAGAGTCCCGCCGCCATGCTTCAGGAACAAACAGCTCCAACGCCAGCTCCAACGCCACCTATACGCTTCGCGTCGCGGATGTCGTACGTACGTACACACCCCGGGTAGGATACTGCTGTCTGTACTATTTTCTTCTTTCGATATGCTCTAGGTATGTACTCGTATGCACGAAGGAAGCGAAAGTACAGCACGGCACAGCAGCCAAAACAATGAAGATGAAACCGAAAACTCGGAAAGGAAAAAAATCCCCGTCCCCTCTCAGGTAATAAATTTCTGCCTTATTGGAACACCTTACAACCGGTCGAAAAGAAGAAGAAAAAAAAATCGCACAGAAGAGCTTCCCTCTCAGCCTCGTACGCCGCCCGCCCCTCTCGCGACCACCTCGCTACCGATTCGGTCTGGGTAAAGCTTTTATCACTCTCTGCCACAATCAGCCCCGTCGCCCGCCTCGCGTGAAGCCCAGTGCTCTCCGTGGCCGTCGTTCGCCAGCTCGATAACGTTGGTGTTCAAACTGCACACCTCCCTCTTTCAACTTCAGCGTGGTCGCAAACATAAGCACCGCTTGAATATTATCTTGCCGTCCCGAACGACCCTTATAACTCGCCCATACTCTATCAACAATGATGAACGGAAGCCAGACAAAGCCCGTTCATGCATCCCTCGTGTCTCGAGGCATACGCGACGCCTAGGCACGTAAGCGGCGACCACGCTCCTTGCAACCCCCCGTCTACCCGCCAGCACCCGCTGACACCCGCGACGGCGCCGGGCTCTCCCGCCGTGCCGTATTCGGAGTACACGCACGCACACGAAACGAAAGACGAAAAAAGGAAGAAAGGACGTGCCAAGAGAAATGGAGAAAACCAAGTACTGCTGGAAAGGTCCGGCAAGTAGAAATGAAAAGCTGCCTGGTTGGAGCACGTTACACCCGGTCGAAAAGAAGAAAAGAAAAAAATCGAACTGCAGAGCTCTCCCAGCCTCGTACGCCGCCCGCCCCTCTCGCGACCACCTCGCTACCGATTCGGTCCGGGTAAAGCTTCCATCACTCTCCGCCACCATCAGCCCCGTCGCCCGCCTTGCGTGAAGCCCGGTGCTCACCGTGGCCGTCGTTCGCCAGCTCGATAACGTTGGTGTTCAAACCTCACACCTCCCTCTTTCAACTTCAGCGTGGTCGCAAAAATAAGCACCGCTTGAATATTATCTTGCCGTCCCGAACGACCCTTATAACTCGCCCATACTCTATCAACAATGATGAACGGAAGCCAGACAAAGCCCGTTCATGCATCCCTCGTGTCTCGAGGCATACGCGACGCCTAGGCACGAAAGTGGCGACCGCGCTCCTTGCAACCCCCCCTCTACCCGCCAGCACCCGCTGACACCCGCGACGGTGCCGGGTCCTCCCGCGATGCCGTGCTCGGAGAACACGCACGCACACGAAACGAAAGAAGAAAAAAGGTAGAAAGGACCGAGAAAACCAAGAACTGCTGGAAAGGTCCGGCAAGTAATGAAAGGAGGCGGTTTGGAAGTGGGAGCTCTGAGAGGCCAGGGATGCACCAACCGAGCACGCTCAGGGGTTGTGATCTAAGTATGTAGTTCTATTTCCTTGTCAAGGATATAGGCCAGTGACTCCCCCGGATGCGATCCATGTCAACAGGACTAGTTACGTAATAATTCTGCGCACTGATACTGTATTGCCCGGATAAGGGAGGGTAATATGGCTTTGCAAAATGCTTTGTAATTGTCTCACCTGTTCTGGTCAATACTTCAAAGATACCTATCACGGGGGATCACAGTGAATAGGACCAAATATTGTTAGTAGAAATGGTTAAATATATTCCTGGTAGGTTTTTATGCATACCATAGGTCCTACCCTGGTATTAACTATGGTCCCCCGTAATAGTGGCCATAACTACTGTAGTCGCTCGTATGCCTTTTTTTGTCGTACTCCCGGGGCAAGACGATGACGGGGAGTGAGGTGGGCGGGGGTTTCCATCGTTTCGATGGATGCATCTGGGGGGGGGGGGTTACTTGTTTTTGGTGTTGGCGCTTTGCTTGTATGTTCACGTACACGGTCTCAGCCATCGTTTTGGGCGAAGCGGGCGGTCCTTCGACAGGTGTACAAGTAGAAGGGAACTATGATGCCGGTTGTGGACAAACTTGAACGCGTCATTTCGTTGATGATGATCGTGAAAAAAATGCCATGGTCTCCATCGGTGCAACGTGTTGTGTTGGCGGATTTTGGTGTGAGGAAGAGAAGGGAGGGTTGGGAGGGACATTTGAGTAGCTGGCCCTTGTTGTCAAGTCATTCTTGTATTACGGGGGACCATTGTTAATAGGACCAAATATTGTTGGTAAAAATAGCGAAGTATAGAGGTGTTTGTGTGCACCGTAGGTCCTATTTAATATGTTCCCCCGTAATAGCATGCCAGGTACCTGGTTTGTATGTACTGCTGCAGAATCTCTTGAGCCTAAGTACCGAACTAATAGCCCGGAAACGTCGTTTGCGGTCCAAACTCTTAACTGGCAATAGCAGCGCTCATGACCCCCCCCCCCCCCCTCCCCCCCCTCCCCCCCCTCCCCACCCCCCGTCTATAATGTATGAAGATGTTAGGTTGGCGTCGGTTGGCAACGACACTGTAAAACATGCCGCTAGACAACTAGGGTACTTTGCGTGTGAGTGTGCCTTCTTTCTTGCGGCCGGTCACAGCTAGTGGTCGAGCTAGATCATTTGTGAGGGGTGGAGAACCTTTACTCGGCGCAAGTGGGAATGATCGTATCAGTCACCCAAGAGGCAGTTACATGGTACTCTCATTGCTGTGTCTGAAAGTGGCCACACCGGAAATTAAATTAACTCGCCGAAGCTGCCATTCATATGCCAGCCCGCCTCACGAGCGGGGGTCCTACTAGGATGCAGTTCACCCTTCATGCGGCTCGCCAGACACCTCACGGCGCTTCGCGCTTGGTGCAAGCAATGTCTGCCTGGTCGGTGAAAGCCCGACGTGCTCCGTCCCGGCATTGTAGGGACGCGAGGGTCTATGGTCATACGACTACGGCCATGCATGATATCGAGTACACTCCCCCCCCCCTGTACTACCCCCGTTAACATTCCCGTTCTGTGTAGGAACTCCACTACGGCGGCTGGGTGGCGCCGAAGATCTACTTCATGGGCTTCGCGGGCGTGATCCGAGTGGGCGGTGTTCGAATCGCTGGGCTCACCGGCATTTACAACGGAAGGTGACGTTAAAAGAAACTGGCCAACACCCATGACCTCTTGTTGTTGTTGTTGTTGTTGTTGTTGTTGTTGATAGAATACTAGCGAGGGGTGAACGAAAAATAAAATATAGGTGCTACCCCCCCCCCCCCCCCCCTGTCTATGGTCATACGTTTACGGCCATGCATGAGATTGAGTACACCTCTCCTATCGAGTACACCCCCCCCCCCCTCCCCCCCTCCACTTTTTGTTTCGAGACCCAGAAATGGGGGGCCTACCGTGAAGGGTTTTCTATGCGATATCACTCTGGCCGGAAATAGAAGCACCGCTTGGTATTCATATTAGTGTATAAACGGTTCTTATACTTCCGTCCAAAGTGATGACCTTTACCGCTCCTGACCGGAAACATAAGCACCGCTTGGTATTCCTAGTAGTGTACTCACGATTCTTATATGTCTGTCCGGAGTGACAGCTTATGGCAGGCTACTTTATGGGTGACTGTGTCGACTTGATGACCGATCTCTGGCGCGTGCTTTGCCGGCTGGCCGTTCTTGCTGAACGCGTGCTCGCCGTCCGTTTTTCGTTCGGTTGATCGGTCGGTTCGGTTTCGGTGGGTTCGATTCCGTCGCATTCGGTCGGTTCGGTTGCCTATGGTCGTTTGGCCGGTTTCAAACTGTGTCGATAGGATCTTGCGTTCGATCGGTCTGTTCGATACGATCGGTTAGTCCGTTGCTCTATCGGTTTAGGTCTGTTGGTTGTTGCTCGGTGAGCTCAGTGATTGATCGGTCGTTCCTCCGTTCGGTCGGTCGGTCTATCTGTCTGTCTGTGTGTCTGTCCGTCTGTCTGTCTGTTTGTCGGTCGGTCTGTCTGTCTGTCTGTCTGTCTGTCTGTCTGTCTGCCGGTCGGTCGGTCAGTCGGTCGGTCGGTCGCTTCAGTGCAGTCGGTAACTTGGTCGGTTCACTTCCGCTTACAGTTTACAGTGGGTACACCGGTTCAAGGTTCGAGAAAGGCCCAGCTAAGATAAATCGGGAGTTAATGCCTGTTTATATCGGCATGTCCCTCCTACACTAAAGTATCCGTTTTTCCACCGCAGATAGAAACAACCTGTAGGTGAGAGCGCTTTTCTATGCTCATGACGAAACGCTCCTATACCGGGGTACCCACTGTTAGTCTCTCGGTCGGGTTGCGTCAGTGGGTAACTCGATCGGTTCAGTTCCGTTCCTTGCTCGGTCGGTTTAATGCCGTCGGTTATTCGGTCGATCTGTACTCCAGGAGCTACAAGGAAGGCCGCCACGAGAGGCCGCCGTATACCAGAGACACCCTGCGATCGGTCTATTACGTTCGGGAGCTGGAGGTCTTCAAGCTTGCGCAGGTGTTTTGCTCCTTCCTGGAGTTCGCTCTTGCCTTGTTTGTTTTTTTTGGCCATGTCTTGTGTTGTCTTGTGTGTGTGTTTTTTTTGCCACGTTGTGTGTTGTCTTGTGTTGTGTTGCCTCGTCTTGTCTTGTCTTGTCTTGTTTTGTCTTTTCTTGTTTTGTCTTGTCTTGTCTTTTCTTGTCTTGTCTTTTCTTGTCTTGTCTTGTCTTGTCTTGTCTTGTCTTGTCTTGTTTTGTCTTGTCTTGTCTTGTCTTGTCTCGTCTCGTCTCGTCTCGTCTTGTCTTGTCTCGTCGTGTCTCGTCTTGTCTTGTCTTGTCTCGTCTCTTCTTATCGCTTCGTGTCTCTTGTCTCTTGTGGCCCTGTCTTATCAGAGCCCGAGCACTTGTACCAGGCACTGCTAATTTTGTTGTTGTAGAGAAAGCTCCTTGGCCACGTCGATGATAGCCCCCTCCCCCTCGTCTCGACTTGAACGTCTTGGCACAACGCTTCACCTCTAAGTATAATTGTTGCACCGGGCATGAAACGTAATAGTGAATAACGATCCCCCCCCCGCCCCCCCGCCCCCCCCCCCCGGAAATTAAATCAACTCATTGAAGCTATCGTCCATATGCAAGTCCGCCTCACAAGCGGTTCTTAGTAGGATGCAGCTCACCCTTCATGCGACTCGCCAGACACCTCACGGCGCTTCGCGCTTGGTGCAAACAATGTTTGCCTGGTCGGTGAAAACCCGACATGCTCCGTCCCGGCATTGTAGGGATGCGAGGGTCTATGGTCATACGACTACGGCCATGCATGAGATCGAGTACATCTCTCCTATCGAGTACACCCCCCCCCCCCCCGTATGGACACGTCTCAATACCCCATGTCCGGTGCTATTTCATCGCGGCAGCTGACGGGCCACGTGGACCTGTGCCTCTCGCACGACTGGCCCCGGGGAATCGCTCGCTACGGGGATACGAGAGCTCTCTTCAGGAAGAAACCCTTTTTCAAGGACGAGGTACGCTACTGCAGCAACAGCAGTACCTTGACATCAATACAGTAGGTTGGGGTTCACAGTGGCTTGACATCTCACAGTAGGTTTGGGATCTACCGTACTACAGTAGGTATTATTATGCAGTAGACTATCAGTGGACTATCTTTTTTTTTTTTTTTTTTTTTTTTTATCCTCCGACGGATTGGTAAAAATAAAGCTTAAGCTCACCACACTTCCTCAGTAGACTACTGTATGCGTACGAGGTGCCAGGTGTATCTTTGTACAGAGTAGCGCACCTGTAGCCCTCAACCCCTGACCCCCCTCCCCAAAAATAAAAATGAACCCTTCGAAAAAGGTGGAGGACAACAGCCTGGGCAGTCCAGCTGCGGAGCAGCTCTTGCATAAGATGCAGCCAGACTACTGGTTCTCCGCACACCTTCACGTCAAGTTCGCTGCCGTAGTCAGGTAATGGCGGTTCAGCAGCCGGTCGGTCGGTCGGTCCGTCCGTCGGTCGGTCCGTCGGTCCGTCGGTCGGTCGGTTGAATCTAACTATCTGTATACTGAAGTAGTACTATATCTCCTCTACCCTCCTCCCTCCGCAGTCGTGATTGGAAACCCTCGACATGCGTTTGGTCCGACCTGGGAAGAAGGGGGGGAGAGGGGGAAGAGGGGCGGAATGAATTTTAGCTGTAGCGTGTGTTATGTTGCGGCCAGTATGTATTGTTTGATGGCAGTAGTATGGTGTGGCGGAGCAGAAAAGTTATATTGCGGGGAACCATAGTTAATAGGACCTATGGTACACACAAAAACCTACACATTTCCGTATTTTTACTATTAATATTTGGTCCTGGCATATATATGTATTATTATATACCAGGTATATATTATAGGTTGGGTTGGTGTCGGTTAGCAACGACGGTATGAAACACGCCTCTCACTGCGGGAGCTATTACTAGACATCGAGGGTACCGTCTTCTATTGTTGTTGTTTCTTTTGGCGGTCACCACGGCTGGCGGTCGAGAGTTAGATCACATTCGTGCGGGGAGAGCCTTGACTCCGCACAAGGGAGATGATTGTATCACGCAGTTGTGTATATGGTAAGGCGCCAACGAGGCAATTACATCATAAATCCATTGCTGTCTCTGGAAGTGGCCGCACCTGAAAATATATCAATTCATTGACGCTGTCATGCATATACAAAAAAATCCGCCTCAAAAGCAATTGTTCGTAGGATGCAGCTCACCCTTCATGGTTCACCCAACACCTCACGGCGCTTCGCGCTTGGTACAAGCCAAATGTCTGCCTGGTCGGTGAAAACCCGACACGCTCCGTGTTGGCATTGTAGGGATGCGAGAGTCTGTGGCCATACAGCTACGACCATGCATGATAAGGAGTCCCCCCCCCCCCCGCCCTCCGCTCCCCCTCCTCCCGTCACACTCCGCCTGTGGTCGAAATGCTACGCGCTCACCCTATGCACGCTGCTATCGCACTGCGCTGCTGTTGCGCCCGGCAGACACGAGACGCCACGCGAGGGCCAGGGACGTCCTGGGTCTGAGGTTCAAGGGACGACTCGGTTCCTGTCCCTGGACAAGTGTCTCCCGCAGAGGTACGGTACATAGGTGGGCGGGGCGCGCGATGTTCATTTATTTATTCTTTTTTTTCCAATCGCTATTTGCAAGCAGAACCCCCCCCCGCCCCCCCCTTTTTTTTCATATCCTCACTTTTTTTTTACGTTGCGGCTTAACCCGCACCACTCTATGGCCGACATAGTATAATCTCCGACGTCACTATCAAGCCGTGGGGTTTGCATTCCCGGCGAAGAGTGATAGGTATCTTCTAGTACGGGGGACGGTGGACCATAAAAAATTGGACCAAATATTGTGCGTAAAAATAGCTAAATATAAAGTTTTTCGGGTATACCATAGGTCCTGTTAACTATGGCCCCCCGTAATACAGTATGCATGAGGGGTTTCTATTAAATAGTAGTCAAAACCCACGACGGCCCAACTACCATACATGCCCGTATTTTTTTACTTGGCCATATTTTCGGTTCTCTTTTTTTTACTACCGCAAATATCCCGCAAAGATAATAAATACACCCCCTCACCCACTCGGACGAATTCCAAGAACTGATTTCCCCTCCAGATAAACCGGGAGGAGGAGTGGGGTGTACTGTTGTCTTTTGCGGCGTTTACGGGAAAGAAATCTCGACGAGGTCTTCCGCGAGGCCGCCTCTTTTTGTTGTGTGCGCCCTTCAAGGCTTCGAGGCATGCTTAGGAGAATATCGGTCGTGATGATCGTCGCAGGGGGCCTGTTATCGTTATTAGAGTATATACGGTGCGTTATTGCAGGGGACCATAGTAAATAGGACCGAATGTTGTTATTAATAGCAAAAAAAGCGAAATGTATGGGTTTTTGTGTGTACCGTGTGGTCCTATTTAATATAGCCCCCCGTAATAGTGGCCCCACTATAGTGCCGGCTGGGTAGTGCCGACTGGCTGCTTGGCACGAAATGGGATTTCTCCAACCGGGTAGCTTGCGGAGTAGTGCCGATTGCCGCCATGTGTGCGTAGGGCCGGTGTTATTGGCTGACGCATGCTGGCCCTATAGAGGGTCCTTTGCTATTTTTACGGGGGCCCATAGTAAATAGGACCACATATTGTTAGTAAAAATAGCGGAATATATAGGTTGTTGCGTATGCCGTAGGTCCTACCAGGGTATTTACTACGGTCCCCCGTAATATGTGTTCTCGCGAAATGGTGGTGTTTTCCCTCGGTGGTATTGTGGGGTACACCGTGGTATTACGGGGGACCATAGCTAATAGGACCTGTCGTATACATAAAAACCTATATATGTAACCATTTACACTAACAATATTTGGTCCTATTAACTATGGTCCCCCGTAATAGTAACGAATATGTTTTTTCTGCCTTCTCCCCCCACCCCCTGCTGTAGGTGCCTTTATTGTTGTTGAGCATAGCGTTCATCGTTACACTGCCTCGTCGAGATACATATATATGGAGGGCTGGCGGGGAAGTGGGGGGGGGGTTGGAGGGCTTTCGTTTTTTTTTGCGTAGGTGTGATGTTGCGGGTTGGCTGCTCCGTGCTGGATTTCGTTTTGTTGTTTGGTGTTGATGTTGATGTTGGTGTTGGTGTTGGTGTTGGTGGTGTTGATGTTGTTGTTGTTGTTGTTGTTGTTGTTGGTGTCGGTGTCGGTGTTGGTGTTGGGGTCGGTGTTGATGTTGGTGTTGGTGTTGGTGTTGATGTTGGTGTCGTTGTTGGTGTTGGTATTGTTGTTGGCGGTATTGGTATTGGTGTTGGTGCCGGTGTTGGTGTTGGTGTTGGTGTCGGTGTCGGTGTCGGTGTTGGTGTTGGTGTTGGTGTTGATGTTGGTGTTGGTGTTGATGTTGGTATCGTTGTTGTCGGTGTTGGTGTTGGTTGGTGTCGGTGTTGGTGTTGGTGTTGGTGTTGGTGTTGATGTTGATGTTGGTGTTGGTTTTGGTTGGTGTCGGTGTCGGTGTTGGTGTTGTTGGTGTTATTGGTGTTATTGGCGTTGTTGGTGTTGGTGTCGGTGTCGGTGTCGGCGTTGGTTGGTGTCGGTGTCGGTGTTGGTGTTGTTGGTGTTGGTGTTGTTGTCGGTGTTGGTTGGTGTCGGTGTTGGTGTTGATGTTGGTGTTGGTGTTGGTGTCGGTGTCGGTGTTGGTGTTGGGGTCGGTGTTGATGTTGGTGTTGATGTTGGTGTTGGTGTTGATGTTGGTGTCGTTGTTGGTGTTGGTATTGTTGTTGGCGGTGTTGGTGTTGGTGTTGATGTTGGTGTTGTTGGTGTTGGTGTTGATGGTGTTGGTGTTGGTAATAGTGGTGTGGATTGTGTTGGTGTTGGTGGTGTGGATTGTGTTGGTGTTGGTGTTGGTGATAGTGTTGTTAGTGGTGTTGGGTAGTGTTGATGTTGGTGTTGTTGTTGGTGGTGTTGGTGTTGGCGTTGGTGATGGTGATGGTGTTGGCGTTGTTGCTGCTGTGGTGTGAAGGTAGATTGAAGGGCGTGCCTGCATTCGGAAACGGTGTGATGTATACCAGGTAAGGCCTTTGGCCGACGGGTTTCGTATGCTATTGTTGCTGGTAGTGCCGCAGAACAATGATGCCGTGCATGATATCGAGTACCCCCCCCCCCCCCCTCCCCCTCCCGCCCATGTTTGGTGTTGTTCCTGTAGAGCTGTTTCTGGGCAAGCTGTCGTTGCGGTGTGTCATACCATCGCCGAACTTTGTAGCATTTGTTTTTTTAACAGAACGTATGTGCGATCGTATAATATATATTTTTTGTGGATAATCTTCCCTTTTTCTTAATCTGATCGTGGTCGAACGGTTGGCTATGCCGTAAACCTGTGGTAATTCCGCCAACCATTGACCTCGGTATTTGGTACCTATGATTATTTTTCGGTACTTGAGCATTTGGCATCACATCGCACCGTTCATACGTGCGCAGGACACATCAAAATCTAGAGGTTCATTAGATGCTCTGAGCTCCCGCCGTTATTTTAAGCTACACAGGATCTGTATAGCGCAGATTTATCCCAGGAAACCTGGCCTAGATCATGCAGGTCTCTTCTGCTCCCACGCGGCTACTGTACTCGTAGATAACACGGATCAGGAATCTATTTATCTGCCATGAAGTATCTAGATCATCGAGTGGGAGTGAGTTGTAGATGATTTGTTCGAGGCGTTTGGCCATGCCTCGAGGTAACCGTTGCCGCTGCCTCGAACCGTTGGCGTCCCGCGTTTTGTTTTCGCTCGGGTATTTTCGCGTCCGCGTGCGGTGTTTTGGTGCGCAGGGACTTCCTCCAGCTGATATCGGTGCCGCGACCGGATGGGCCAGAGGGCGGAGGCGAGGGGGAGGAGGTTCTGGTGGAGTACGACGTGGAGTGGCTGGGCATTTTGCAAGCGTCGCACCACCTGCTGACAAGCTCGAGGGGACGTGTGCGTGGTGGAGTTGGTTGTGATACTGTGTCTTTTTTTTGTGGTTAGTGTTGCTGGTGGTATTTGTGTCGGTTGTGTTGGTGTGGTGTTGGTGATGTTAGGGTTGATGATGTTGGTGGTGGTGTGGGTGGTGTTGGTGGTGTTGGTGTTGGTGTCGGCCGATTTGCCAGTGGGGTTAGTGTTAGTCTTGTTGGTCTTGGTATCGTTGGTGTTGTTGGTGTTGGTGTCGGCGTAGGCGTTTGTGTTAGTTTTGCTGGTGTTGAATAAGTTGGAGATTTTTTGCGGCTGCTGCTGCTAATGTTATCACTTGGGGTTGGTGATGTTAGGGTTTCTGCTGTCGATGCTTCGGGCCGTGTAACTCGAACTTCTGTACCCTTGTGCTTCCGCTTCACACTCACATAACACGCTGCTACATTGTGTGTTCGTCGCGAGTCGTATCGCGGCATTCGGTGATTGGCCCTCCGGCGACCCTCTGCGGTAAGACCGGCGTCACTGCTGCCGACAGACCATTTTCCGAACACCGCACGACGTCTAGCGACCGCTCAAGAGCAAGGCCTAGCCCACCGCTAACCGAGCTAAGCCAACCCCTGTTGCCCCCTTTTCTTCTTCGGGTCTTTCACCCCCCCCTCCCCCCCTCCCTACCTCCCTTACCCCCTCTCTCCCTCCTTCCGCCCCCCTCCCCGTACCCTTGCCGACCTGCGCGCTGCGCTACCCCCCCCTCCCCCTCTTCTATCACGATGAAGGTGGCAATGCCTTTCGAAACACCTCGGGTGCAGGGCGCGCGAATGGACTCCATCCGAGATCATCTGGCGGCGAGGGGGCTGCCGGGCGGACCGCTGGTGCGTGCGTGCGTGCGTGCGTGCGCGCTTGCTCCCGTCTGTCCTTTGTTTTCTTTTGTTTTGCTTGCCGTCGGTACTTGGGGAACAGCTGCGTACTAGAAATAGGTGTGTTGGTGGCCGGAATATGACCGAGTTATTCTTATTTTATTTGTTCGTGTCCTGTTTTTTTCAAGTCTGTTGACCGCGGATGGGTTCTTTTTTTTCCTTACCTGTAGGTTTTTGCTCCGGATAGGTTCGGTCCGGCTGTTACAGTATGCGTACGAGTCGATTCATCCCCCCCCCCCCCCCTTCTTGCCCTTTCTCTTGTTTCTTCCTCTCTCACACCCTATCTGTGTA